>ML685810.1:9227074-9555779 GCA_007922175.1 Pelusios castaneus
AGCTAAAATGGCTGTCCATCTATAGTCCTGGGTAGCTAAAATGGCTGTCCATCTATAGTCCTGGGTAGCTGGTTGAAAGCTTTAAGATGAACTAGTTTTGTTGGAAAATGCAGTTTGTCATATTTTTGAAGGGGAACATTTTTTGAGAAGTTTGGATGTCGTCTTCTAAAAACTGAAGAATGTGTTTGGTTTTTAAGTCTTTCTGTTCCCTCCGCTGCTGAGTCCTCCCACTCCAAAAATAGGTGTGGGGATAGGGTGACCAGACAGCAAGTGTGAAAAATTAGGGGGGTTAGAGGGGATAGGCACCTATCTAAGACAAATATTGGGATTATCCATATGAAATCAGGACATCTGGTCACCTTAAGTGGGAGAGGAGGTAGAACACAAAGTACAGAAAAAGCCACTGGAACGATGCATGTGTGTAGGGGACAGGAGGAGTTAGTTTATTTTCTTGCACTTCCTGTCCATTTTTCAAGTAGAAAAAGTTAAAGGGAGAAAGTGGGTTTTTTTTTTTAAAAAAAAAAAAAAAAAAAAAAACTTTATCCAGAGGAACAGGAATGTCAGTGTCCAAACTTCTTGTTTTTTTTTCCCTCAGAAACTGAAAAGGGAATTTTATTTTTAAAATTTGAGAGAGAAACTTGAGTTTTGAAACTTTTGTGAGAAGAATGCAGATTTGTTTTTGTGTGTTAAAGTTTTTTTTTTTTCCCCCATGGGGAGAGAAATGAAGTAGATCCCCACTTTTTTTTCTACCAACTTTTAGTCCTTCCATCACCCAGGCATCTGTGCAGGATTTGGAGGTAGCTTTTGGATGGCTAGTCATAAAAAACTTGGCATGCATATAAAGGAGTTTAAGCTGGCATAATTTACAAGCTGAAGATCTTGAAGAAGGTCTCCTTTGAAGCAGGGGGAGGGGGGCGGAGGATTGCTTAGTGTTATTCTCTTCTGGCTTCCTGGGAACTGAGCTGCACAAACGTAGACTCCTTTATGCCCAATTTGACACTGAGCCAAACTCAGAGGTGATAGCATCAAACTCGCACTCCTCAGTGCAATCTATATCTGCATAAACTGTGTGTGGTGGGGGCTAAAATACAGTATAACTTACTCCATGGAGTTCCTCTCACATTTCTCAGACTCCTATGATGACAACTTCAGCCTTCATCGCTCATATTTATAGTTATAGAGATCATTCTTTGTTACCACTTGCCCTCTGCTGTAGTGGCTCTCAGCCTTCTTTCTTAAGCAGGCCAGTTGGGTTGGCATTTAAGTATTTGTTTCTATATGTAATGACTTACTGCAGTGGTGACATCTGCAATACCTTATTTGGAGGTAGTTACCTAAGCTGTTCTGTCTTACTCCCCCTTCTAGAAATTGGAAGACCCTGTTGATCAGGAGTTATCCAGCAGCATTTCCATGCCAGTCTCCGTAGAGGAAGGCTTTATGGGGAATGCAGTACCACAGAGCTCCGACTGTTATATCAGGACTGAAAACGACCTGAGCGTAGCCTGGACAAACAATGCAGTGGAGAGCCCTGTGTACGTGTGGGGCCGGAGCATCCTTCCTGCTTATGTGGGCATTGTACAAATCCAGAAAAATGGAAGACTGGTAAGAATGAAGCTTTGTTTCATAGAGGGGGTGTGTGTACTGCTTGCTCTGTAGGTGACTAGATCATAAACTTGTAGAAATGTCAGGCTGGAGGGGACCTCAAGGTCATCTTGTCCATAGCCCTGTACAGAGAGAGGATAATGTATACATGCACTATCCCTAGATGTACCATTTAAGCCTTATTTTTTGACCTATAGAGCCCTAAATGTCCTGCAACTTTCCTACCTGGGAGATGTCTCTTTGTGTGACACTGCCAGAGCTGTGATCAGCAAGGGTACTTGAACTGAAAGGAAGCATGTTTGGCTCTATTTATGAACTCTCAACTTTCTCCCTTACCTGTTGGTCCAGAATATCCTGAGTCCGTTGATCTCTGTCTAGGGCATGTTGCAAGATCCACCTTTTCTCACAGACATAGTCTGAGAGAGCTTTTTCTGGGCAGTGGAAAGGGTGGTTGTTTGACACAGTGACCTTGGTGGGCTTGCTTTATGGGGGGAAGTTTAGCTTTTTGTTGTGGCTATTTTTTTGTGTGAAGTCTTTTCTGAACTCTAACAGTTGAAATTTTGCAAGTATGTTTAGAGCTCAGGTGAGGCATTGCAAATCTGAAAAGTGAAACCAAGATGAACATGTCAGCCTAAATAAGTGTGCTCCCTTTTTTCCCCTAGAGGTGCAGTGCACGTGTACTTCCCCAGGACTTCTACAAACTGGATGCTCTGTAATTATGAGAATCCAGCTATCCAACCCTTGCTTTAGAGCATAAGGGGGTGTTAAAAAATGTACATCCTTGCTTAACAGCAGGCTTCTGAATTGCTTCATCCCAAGAATCTTACTGTAAAGTTCACCTTGTGGGGGAAGATTTTTTTTTTTTTTAAGGGCTGTGGTCATAAAATAACATGGATTGGCCCAGCCTCCAAGAGAGGTACAAAGCTATTTTTCAATCTTATGTTTTAGAGTTGTACAAAGTAGACAGTAGTTTACACAAACAAGTACTTGGCTGCAGGCAACTACATCTGAGCTGTAGTTGTAGCAGATGAAAGCATGGAAGGAAATCTCAGCTATTGATTTTTGACTATTACTTGCTTCTGTTAGCTGCAGTATTAATAACATCATTCTTTCATGAAGGAATGTGACTAACTGCAAACCCTACCACTCTTTTCTAGCGAACAGAGTTCAGGTCTGTTATGCTTGTGCATTTCTGATAAGAACTGTCTTGCAGCATTTATTTTCAAGTTTGATTTAATGCAGTCCATAGAAGCAACTTTATGAATGTCCTTGAGAAAGTGTTTGGATTTTTGTTTTTTTTTAAGGTGTATCAGACACATCACTAAAGTGGCAAGCTCTCCTGAATAGTCTGAAGTAAGTTGTTTGTACTATCCAATACCTGGTGGAGGGCATTTTTTTTGTTTGTTTTTTATCAGATTACAGGTCATAAATCTCGATGCTCCAAATCTTTATGCAGTACTGAGTGGGCAAGCACAGAGTGACTGATCTCCACAGTAAGTGGAGGCTCTTGGCTAGATTGTGGAACTGTGCTGATTTACAGAAGCTGAGGACCTTGGGAGGTTTTTTGCCTTCCTCTGCAGTGAGGGATGTGACTTCCTAAGATTATCTGGGGCTATCTCACTTAATTATTTCAGGGGCATCAAGCATTGATGAACCTGAGTCCTTCCTAATCTGTCTGTGTCACATGATAGTCTAGTTTCCTATTAGCTGTAATACTTTGTCTTTTGGTGGTTGGATTTAGTGTGTGGGTACTGAGGGGTGATGTGGGCCTGTGATGTACAGAAGATTAGAGCAGATGATCTGGCATTCCCTTCTAGCTAAAAATTCTGATCCTGGAGTAGCACTGCCACTAGATTTTTTTTTTTTTTCTTCCCCATTGCAGGGTAACTGCTTTCCAAAACTGCTCCAAGTTATGATCTCTTAATTGCACTTTTTTTCAGATCTCAAGCACTATGAATTCTTGGATGATCTTCTTTTTTTCAAGTGAGATTTAAGGAAAACTTGAGTTACCCTGGATGGGCTTTTGTTTTATAAAATCTTTATTTAAAAAAAAAAAAAAATCAAAAACCCTACCAAAAGCTGAGTCTTCTCTCCAGCTTTTATCAGTCCTGAAGCCTGATCTTAGGTAAAAGTTTCTGTTGTGAAATAAGACTGATGGGCATGTGCACAGATTTGCAAAGAAATAACTAGAGCTGGCTGAGAGTTTGGCAACATATGTTTTTGTTGGGAAATGCAGACTTATTGAAATACAAAAAGTTCTGTGGGAATGAGCAGTTTTGAGGCTACTTTCACTGGGGAGCTGTCTTGCATCCAGAGAAGAAAAGGGGTTTGAGGCAGGAGGAGAGAACCACTGGTAGTTCTACCCTACAGTGTTTGGTGCAGGAGCTTGAATCTGTCTCTCCCACATCTCAGGAGCATGCACCAACCACTGAAATACTGGCTATTCTGGGGCTCTGTGCCATCTCATTCTCACTCTTTCTCTACCCTCCCCCAGGAGGGGAGAGAAGATCTTGTGTTTGTTCCAATAGGGAAGAAAATCAAATTTTGAAACCTCTGTGTGTCATGAAATAGAATATTTTTCCCAGTCAGCCCGAGAAACAACAACAGAGCTGAATGAAAACATTACAGATTATTTTGATGCAAATCTGTGTGTAGACCACCACTAATAGCTTATGAAATAAATCTTCATCCTTGTATATGAAGTGAATTTCTGTCCCTGATTTTTGTGTTGCCGTTTTGAGAGCCCATCTCTTAAAACACCATGATCTGTTTGTTCAGAAGATATGAGCACCCTGCAGGGCTTAGTGATTTCAGTTCAAATGGGCTGCTCAAGAATTTGAGATCACAACAGTCCCTTTTGGCGTTGGAATATATGGTTTGGGCACTAGTCTATGACTTGGGAGATGTGGGTTCAATTCCCTGCTCTGCCCCCCCACTTTGTGTGACCTTGGGCAAGTCACTTCACCTTTCTGTGCCTCAGTTCTCCATCTATAAAATGGGGATAATTACACTGCCCTATATCACAGGGATGTTAAGGGAAAATAAGTTGACATTTGGGAGGTGCTTGGATACTATGTTGACTTGGAACATGCAGGTACCTTAGAATGGGAAGGCACCATCTACACAAATGTGTCTTGCTGGTCTGGTTCCTTTCCCAAGGGTTGCTTGGAGGTGGAAGGTTATGGTTTTAACGTCCTGTCTCTCTTAGGGTGTTGTATTGCTACAAATTCCCTTAGTGTGAGCACTTACCTAGGAGTTGCTGTAGCCTAACAGTAATATATGTGTGTCCTTCCATGCCATAACTCCTGCTCTTCTTAGGCATGCATGGCTACTTGTTTCCTGCAATGGCCTGTTTTGCAAGGAGATGGTTTACTCGTAAGCCACATCACTTGCCCTTCTACTAGGGGTCACAGTGGCATTCTCCACTACCTTCAAAGCCAATACAGTTTGTTCCCAGCCACTGTGCAATTTGCATTAGCTGCTTCTCATGTGCTTTACTTACAACTTACTGACATCTTATCAACGCTACAGCCAGTTTGTGAGTGTTACTTCAGGCAAGAGATCTTGCTGCAATAAGTTTCCCAGCTGCACTTCTGTAGAGATGGCACAGGTTCTGAGGTCTTGTGAGTACGTGTTCTCTTCTTGATTGGGGACAGAATTTGATGTTGAAAAACAATAGCTGACTTAAAAAATATTGTGTGCAGGGCTAAATGAGAGGGCTACACAAATCTGAAACATTGCAGAATAAGTCTCACCCACCCAGCACTTTCCCTCTCCTAATACAAGATTGTTCGATAAACTAATATTCCTACTGCTTTGACTCTGGCTATGGGCCTTGCATCATGTCTCTTGGGAGACTAGCCTGCAATCTAACCCAGTGACAGAAATGTTTTTTTCAATGCCAAAATTTAAAAAAGTAAACAACTCCTGGCTCCCCATAGTTTTTGGAAAAAATGTTCATCTGCGGTGGAAGAATTAATTGGGTGGATGCATCTCTGTTTAAAAATGGTAACAAAAATGCTTCATTGCATCATTTTTCCACACTGCAGATGGAGAGAGCAGGTAAAGAATTGCAGCCACTAGTCTGTGCTCGGCCATTTGGGACATATGCCACTAGAGGGGGCCCGGAATACATAGGGAGTTGGCCTTTGTCATTAAAGGCTTTGTCAAATAGACGCCTTCCCCTCAAACATCATGTGAGCTCAAGGTTTAATTTTGATGCCAACGTAAGGAGGGTGGGAGGAAGTGAAGCCTCACTCTTGCATTTTTCTCCCTGAGTGTATTTGGCAGTCCTGATTCTCTTCCGACTCTGTCTGGGTGATATTGGCTGGAAAGCAGAATAGCAGGCAGGCGTGGTAAGGAAACTGCTGCAGCTGACCTGTCAAATCAGAGAAGCTGCAGCATGGATGGACCAGCCTCATCTGCTTAGCTGTTTTGATTGGGAAGGAACAGGAGGAAAGATTAATCACTGCAGATATTGGGACTGGGAAACATGCTAGAAGATGCTTAAAGAGGTAAGTGATTTTGAACTAATGCAACCCCTCATTCCTTTGACTGCCCTGTTTGCATATCTAATGTATATTTGCAAATTAAAACTAGGGTTCCTTACTCATTGTTAAACCCGCACAGGTCTCTCAATGCCCCTATGCCTGGGATACTTTGTGCATAGTGATGTTTGGATTTAATGCCTGCAAATTTAACATGGTGCATTATCTGCAGTGCTGCCTTAGGTGGAGTCTCTCGATAGCTAGTAAGGGGATTCTTCAGGGCAAGTAAGGTGACAATCTGTGTGATTGGCCTTTCTAGAAGAGGAATGCTCCAAAAATGTAATTTTCAAAAGACCGTTTTCCCCCATCTGTCTCGTGTTCCAGTTTTCTGTAACAGAAGACCGTGATGCACATTTTAGTGGGAGTACAGGAGAGCTCATACACATCAAACAGCTGAGATTTCCCCACCTCCTCTCAATTGCTTTTATTTAGAGAGATAAATGTTTTTAGTCAGGTCAGGCAGCTCTATGGCTTCTACATAATTTGATCTCAGGGAATCCCTCTTGTTTTTCTAAGCAGCGATTCATGGACTGATCCTTGGTTGCAGAGGGGCTGAATGTTAAAGCACTTAATGTTAAGATTAATACAAATGATTCACCGTACTATTTATTTTGCATGTGCTGGATCTCTAGCCTTTTCCAGGATAGTTGAGAGAGTTTTTTAAATCTCTGGTTTTATTATTGTGTCTCTTGCATTCCTTTATTCCGCTTCTTGGTTGCAAATATCTGGGTTTGGTCTTCCCTACTGAATGCAAATCACTTTCTTTTGTCCTCCCCTTTTGAAGCTTGATATGTTTATCTCTGTGACACAGGGTCGCTACACATCTGTTCACTTCTCTTTCCCCTCCCCCACTTCCTTAGTAAAGTACTATCAGATCAGCTGTTCCCCACTGATGAGCTAAACCAAAGATGTATAATGAGCCTGATTTTGGCACTTCATATATTCTAAGTCTGTGAACAACAATCTTTCTCTAGAGTGGACAGCACTCTGAGATGTTACAACTATGGTAGGGAATGTCAATGAAGCTGTATCTACCTATTTATATCAATACTTAAATTATAGGTTTTTGCAAGTACTCAAGAATATGAAGCTACTTGGAGGCATTCTTAGTGGTTCTCTGAATACCTGTAACCTGGAGCTCTCTCTTATTTTTGTGCTGCCTCTCCCATGCAGCTTGATTTTTAGTTTAATTCCTGAAAAACTATATCAAAAAGTAGAATTGGAATCCTGGGTGCTTCCAGGTGCTGAGCATGGGGCCTTTGAGGATGGAAACTAAAGTTTGTATGAACTGAAATATTATCTGTCTGATAGGTCTGCGTTACAAAGGCTGTGTCTGCAGTGGCATAGTGAATGCTCACGGCTTGTCCCAGTACAGCGTAGCAGGGTGTGGCTAAGCTGGAGGCTATTGTGTAGACTCAAGTGCTTTTCCCACCATGTTTTCTACTCTGGGAAAGATTAAGAGATGTTGATAAAAATGCCAGAATCTTTCTTGCATGAGGGCCCTGCAGGGAGAGATCTGAGCCACCCCATACATCATATTACTTTATTTATGCAGATATTGTGGGGGTGGAGGCCTTGAGCTCTGGGTTCCAGTACAATTATCCAACCCCCCCTTCTTGTTAGCCTTGTCTACAGGTCCTCTTCCACTGAGCTGCATACCATAATGAATTACAGATCTTAATTATCCTCATGTAGGCAGTGCCATAAAGACAGGGTGTGTCATGAAGATCTCATGGGGAAGAGAATGTCTTTTGCAAATGCAGGGGAAATGACCGTCAATAACCCAAAGCTGCACCTACAACCTTTGGGGTAACACTTATTTTCAAAGGAGCCTCAAGGACTTAGACTCCTGACTCGCGGTGCAAAAATTCAATCTCACTGAAAGTAAAGTGCTTGAGATGCCAAGGTCTCAGATACTTCCAGGCATCTTCCTGTATTTCTGTTCCAGATTAAAAAGTGAGTTGCGATCATATTTAGCTCTCTTCTGTTCCAGTGCCCCTTAGTTCATAACTTACGACAACTCTGTTTCCATGTCAGTTCTTTGATTAGGCTTGTGGATGTTACCTATTTGTTTCTTGATTCAGAGAGAATTCATTCCTGCCAAAAGGCCTGTTCCATGAGCACATACCTTCTCTTACACCTTCTGAAATGACAATGGGTGGCTGGGGCATGGGGATGAAAAATGTCATCTATTTGCATCAGATGAACTGCTGGCATCAAAATGCTCCAGAGGCTAAGCTTAGCCACACACAGGTGTTTCTCCCTAAGAAATGACATGTGGGAATAAGTAGTTTGTGATAACCTAGATGGGAACTGGCTGGTTGGAGTCCTGTCAACTAGCCTTGATTTCCATCATAAGACCCGCATTATCACTTGAACCACCTGTTGAAAAGTGTCCTGGTGAGCAGGGTTTTTTACTGCAGAACAAGGAAGCATGACTCATCAAAATGCTTTGCTTGTGTCTGTCAGGGCATTGATGGCTTTCTCCTGAACTCTGTACATCTGAAGTGAGGGAAATGACTATCTCCAGAGCTACTAAGACCAAACTACAATTGAGTTATCTTGAAGGCTGGAGGTGAACATATGTGTATGAACTTTAGAACAGCCAATCACAAAGAGGGAAAGGAGTGTGTGAGAGAAGAGAACCACAGGCCTTCTGTTATACAGCATGTATCCAGGATCTTTCACTGTAACTGACAATCAAGAAATGTGATTTATGTCTGTGATCAATATGAAAAACAAAAGATTACTGCTTCTGGGTTTGTTGCTAGGCTCCCTGGATTCTCTGAATCTCAGACTGCACATGGGTTCTCATAGACTCTAAGGTCAGAAGGTACCAGTACGATCATCCAGTCTGACCTGCAAAATGCAGGCCTCAAGACCTCACCCACCCACTCCAGCAATAGGCCACCAGCCTATGACTAAGTTATTTACCTCCTTAAATCATGATTTAAGGACTTGAAGATACAGATAATTCACCAGTAGGTGAGCCATGCCCTGTGCTACAGAGGAAGGTGAAAACCCCCCAGAGCCCAGGCCAATCAGCCCTGGGGGAAAACTCCTTCCCGACCCCAAATATGGTGATCAGTTAAACCCTGAGCACGTGGGCAAGTCTCAACAGCCAGTTACCCAAGAAACAATTCTCTGTAATAACTCAGAACCCACCCTATGTACTCTCCCCTCTTAGGCCACTTGTATATCCACCACCAAGACAGATGCCTGAGGGACTCCACTGGTAACCTCCCTTCAGCTTGGCAGTTCACCCTTCAGTATGACCCGCTGTAGTCTCCTTTTTAACCAGTTCCTTATCCACCTTAAAATATTCATATTAATCCCCATCTTCTGTAACTTAACTAATAACTCCCTATGTGGAACTGTATCAAATGCCTTGCTAAAATCTAAGTAAATTAAGTCCACCACATTCCCTTTATCTCGCTGATCTTGTTTATAAGCCTGTTCCTCACACCACCTTCCCTGCTGATAAACATGGGAGAGAAGCTTGTATACCATAAGCCTAGTAAACATACACATGCAGCTTTCTATGGTCTTTATTTTGTATTTCTATTACATTAGTTCCTACAGTCCCCTTCCCCCACGCTGAGACCCCACTGTGCCTGGACTGTACCTACAACAGGGGTCTGGATCCATGAAAGGCCCCTAAGTGCTCAATAATACAGTAATTAATACTCTTCTAGTTGCTATACACACAACCATCCTTTTCTCAAAGTTTACGATTTCTGCAGCTGAGCCAGGTGGCTGAAACAAGTTGCAGGCATAAGTGAACCATGAATCTGCAGATATTTAACAAGTAACAGTACTCACCCTCGCTAGCCAGGAGACGACTGCACCGATCTAGTATTAAATACTTTTTTGGAACTCTTGTATATTTGCTTATTTGATCTAGCAACTTCACAGGTTTTTTTGATCTGCAGAACCAAGCTCTGTGAGCAACTATACAATTGACTTTAGCTGCTGAAATATGGTTTCCAGGGGCAACAAACCTACCAGCCATGTACGGTCAACAGGGTGACTTTAAAAAGATTTATAGTGCGTTCTAAAACTCAATTTTTCATGAAGTAATGCATTTCAGGTGCTTTTCTAGCCTCTGAGTCGAGGGTTAGTTGACTCAGTTAATGGAGATGGTTGGTTAGTTCCTTTTACCCCTTTTATATGAGAACTTGGCAATTGCTTTTGGAAACACCCATGGTTGGTCAGTGATAGCCAGTGACTAAGTTGGCTTCCCATTTATACTCTCAGTAAGGAGATACCAGCCATATGTGGAACTTTGGGACTGAAGTGATATCCTGCAAAATGAAGGGCGCTTGAGAGAGACATGACTGGAGGAAAGAGGTAGAGAGTATCCAAAGGCAGAGAGGGTCATCTTTCGTTCTCATAAACTTTTGCATCATGATGCTTTTTCTCTGACCGCTGTTCAGAATTCCTTCTCCCCTATGTGATCCCCACAACCAGTCATCTTGTTTCAGGCACATTTATCCTAAGTTGGGTTTTCTTTTATCTTGTTACTGGAATTTCACAATAAGAACTAAAATACGTTTGAAATACATACTTTGCCAAAGGAAGCTTGCTGCAGTGCATTGTTATGTCAAAAGGCCCTGACAGTCCTGCTTGCGTAGTGTTTATATTTCATAGAGAGTGAAGCAGGGATCTATCTGTTAGTACAGCTCCCAAACTAAATGGGCCCTGATCCTCGCTGGTGACTTCTGGCACTCCACTAGTTATTCTCAGTGTGCAGGAGGGAGCCTTCTCCATCTTTTCTCAGTGGGTACTGGACTCTTTGGAAAATCTGGCCACTTTCTTCTATGTGCTTAAATGAGTGCTGGGTTCTTTTAGAAATCTGACCCTAGATGTGAGTGCTGCACACTTCTGGAAAATCAGGCTGACAAAAAATATCTGAGTCTTGCACTCCCCACATAGGCTGATCTGTACGTAAGCATCCGTTCCCTTCTCCCCCACCTCCCACCATCCCTTCCAATATATCGATTATTAATTTGTAGCCATTGTGGTAGATCTCCAAAAAGAGCAATGGAAGTTGTTTGCATGCCATAGACTAAAGAATCTGAATTTAGAGTGTTGGTATGTTTTAGGGGACTGGTGACCTAATCTCTCTCTCCTTTTAGATGGCCACATTTGATTGCAGTGAGATCCTTAATACACAATTACTTTCTTTTGAAAGACCTGATTAATTGTGACAGCTGCCAGAGTAATTAATAAAATGAACTGAAGTAACTGGCATCATATGCGAGACATGTATCAGCTACCCTGCCTGTAATGTCTTCTCCACTCTTGACATGCTCTGGTGATGAGTGTTGGGACTGGCCATTAGAGCAAGCTAAGGAGTAGAGTCTAGTTGCTTTTGAGGCTCTTCGTCAGGCTATAGATCTCATCCTGACAGACCTCCAGGGGCTCCTAGTTTACTGCAGATTTACTCTCCTGATTTCCAAGACCCGGCATAGCTCTGCTTCACTTAGCTTGGTTTATTATCACGACTGAAAACCCACCATATCTGCTGACTGCGCTCTGGAATCAGGATACTAGTTTTCCATGGCAATTGATTCTTTCACCTCTCCTACTCCAGTTATCGCCCTCGCATATAACATGTTCTTGTTGTTGCTGCGTATGATGATGCAGTTGTATTAAAGCAGTGTGTCTCCTTCCATTGTCAGACCACTTTTGTGATGTGGCCCGGTGGATGTGCACTGGACTAAGATTTGGGTTTTTCTCCTGGATCTGGCACTTGCTTGTTTAAGGTTACCCAACAGGCTGCTTTGCTTTCTTTACTGGCTCCAATTGTGGGTGCTGAACCAATGAGTCAGTGGTGCTTTAAGGAGTTTAACATACATGTGCATATGCTTGCAAGTTGGGGGTTTTCATCTTTTTTATATGCTGTGGCCTCCTTTTCCATCCCAGAATTCTTCTTTAATCTAGCCAGGATCTCCTTTCCACTTCAGTAATATTGGAAGGAGAGGGTGGTCACAATCCAACGATTCTTGTTCAGGTCACACCCCCCATGCTCAAGTGTTTGCAGAATCATGACAGTGCTAATTGCAGATTCTATTTTGTGCATAAAACATTCAGTCCCTTCTACGTACTAATTGCACATGGCCTGCCAGAAGTGATACTCTATTCGCAGTCCTAACATTCCATCCTTCCTTCAGCAATGTGATCTCATTGTTCTTGGGTAGAGACAGATGCAAAATAACTACAATCTCTCATCTTGATCTTTCTTCCAATGTGCCTATTGCCTGCGCTAACATTTAAAAAGAACATGTATTTTTAGTTACTACAACAAGCTTATTTCCATTTGAAGCTCTGTTCCCTTTTTGGGTGTATGCTTGCATGATTTATTCAGTGTTAAATCTGTCCAGTCCTCCCATTTGCCAGACTCCGCAGCTTCTAGTCCTTCATTTTTAGTCTGTGCTGTCATTTTTTAAATTGTTTTGCATTCCCCCATCCTTGTTCTGCTTTGTCTGTCCATAATTAAATCTGTCATCACTTCCTCTGCCTCCAACCCCTGTTCCCTCATCCCACCCAGACCTCTGAGCCTCATTCTTCCCACTCTGTTCCGCATTCTACCCCACGTACCCTTCCACAAAACACACAACACTCCAAGTGCATTCTTTAAAATTCATTTGGACTTCTGTCAATGACCTTCTCTCACTGCTGTGTTCCCAAGAGGACAATTGCATGTACGTTTACTGACTCATGCGTGCAAGTGGCTGGGTGCACTGACCCACTCCTTACCTGATTTATGCATGGTCACAGTATTTTGCACGTAATGTAGATTCCTAACAGTATATCCGAATTTTCTACGAGTTACACCTTTTTGTGTATGAGCATGAGCTTTTAGATAATCTAGGCATACAACTGTGTATCTAGTGTGTGTATATGATTTAGGTTACTTGAGCTCCCAACATAAATGAAAAACCAATGGCTTCAGAATTTTTAGTCATGAATATCGTGTTGCAGTCCATAAGAATGTTTTTAGTCTTCATGTAGTATTCCCATATGGGCATAGTCCATTTACCTTTTAATTCTGCAATGTGCACACTAGACTGCTTAAACCCTTTTCTTCCTTACCATTTCCATCTAACCACACAGTTCTTGTACCCTGAATAAGTCATTTTTCTTTGGAAATTCTGTCTTCCTTATGATTGCAACACATCCTCCTACAGCTCTAGGCTCCATGTTCTGTTACCCTAGTTGGCTAAATGAGGAAGAGAGTCTTGGTTTCCATGGTTATTTTGTATTCAACTGAAACTCTTTAGCTGCTCTCTGAACAGAGCATATGTTGAGTAATGCAGGTATTGCCTGGTCTCATGTGGATTCTACATTTTAAGAGGCAGTGGTTCTGGCTAGACAAAGTACTAAAGAACCATTTCTTGGAATTTTACCAAGGTACTCCATGATTGCACTTTTTTGCAAACTTTAACCTGGACCCCAATTACATCATTAACTGTCAAACATGACTCCTGTCCTGGAAACTGTTACTGGTGTGATTAATTCTTGAAGTTCTTTTGTAAACAGGTGAGGGGCTGCCCGTATGAGTCCAGATTTGAAATGAGTGGACCTGTGATGTAAGCTCTTAGGACAGAGGCATTAGGTAAAATTTTCAAAAGCATCAAAGTCCTGTTTTCAAGAGGCTGAAACACATTGCCTAAATCACATTGACTTGCATTAAAACTAACTCTCATGTGCTAAGTCACTTTGAAAATGGTACTGTGATGCTTTTGAAAATTTGATTACTTGTCCTTTTGTTTGCAAATTGCCATATGCTTTAAGACACAGCATAAATAATCGTTTGTTTACTACATACAACTCTATTTCTGTAATGGTCTGACCACCCCTGCTCTCAGTAGCCTTCTGCTTCTCCAAAGCTCAGCTCCAACTTTGCAGCTCAGGCCCCATCTGTATTTAAAACAACAACCTGTTTCCTTCCTGAACACTTTCCTCATAGCTGCTGCTTTTTGGGGGTGGGCGTGGAGGGGAGAGAAGGGCAGGAACTAAATCCCTGTGGGCAATGGAGGGAGAGTTCTTCATTAAGGAATTAGTTCTGCATTTTAAGCATCTCGGGTGACCATATGTAACAGTGGGGAGAAATTTTAAATGATGGAAAAACACCCTGAAGGCTGTAAACTCCTTGCTGATCGGTTCTATTTTTTTATCTGGGAATGGGCAGGAGTCTGTTCAATCTTGGAAAGCTTCCTAGAAAGTCATCTTTACTGGGTGAAGTGTAAGAGTGGTGTAACAGAGAAGTACACACTATAGTGTATATGTTAGGACAATTTCTGCCTTTTTGGTTTACGTTCATTCAACCCTATTGAAACCAGCAACTTAACAGTGTGATTTCCCCTTCTTCCATGTTATTGCTAGGTTATAATGCCCTGAGGTTGAGAAAGACATGGCTTCCAATCTGCCAGTCCTTATTCACTTAAAGAAGTCAAAATTTTAGGTACACAAAGAATTTCATTGCATTGTCTCCCATTCCAGTGCTAGATACTCCTAAACCCATCCACTTCTTGGACAAATCTACATTTGACTTTTCCAGTTCTTTTTAACTTATTGTAACTAATATAATTGTACATTCTAGTATCACCACTTTAAGTATGTTTATTCCTGATCATTTAGCTAAGGTTGAACACAAGTAAGGGCAAATATTTGTGTGGCATGTACTCTAGGCTCAGTTAACTACCATATGTTAATTAGTAAATAAAATAAACAAGGAAAGTCCTGTGGCACCTTAAAGACTAACAAATTTCTTCAGGCATAAGCTGCAACCCTCTTCCTCAGATGCACAGGACTTTTGTTGTGTTTGCTATATATAGACTAACACGGCTACCCCTCTAGCGAATAATACGTTCATATGACTGAAAAATCAAGTGTAGGATTACCCTTTCAGGGCAGAAGTGTGTTCTTACCAGCTCTAAAGGGCTGATGGAGGTTGCTTGCTTGAAGCCTCCTGAGCCGGTGCCTTTTCAGATTCTTGGGCTCCTTATTGGAGCTATGTGCTGTGACACTGCAGAATCACGACAGAGTCCTTTGCATGCTGAATATGTTCAACAAAGCAGTTCCATTTTCTGTGTCAACACACACAACATACAAAGTAGGCCCAACCATGACTTATTGTCAACCTACTGAGACTGATTTTGTGGAGCAAAAGCTTGGGCTGGATAAATAATTGATGTTTCTGCCTCAAGCCAGAAAGCACTCTGGGAAATGGTAAGAGAAGTGCAGCTTTAATCAGTGATGCATTTGAATTAACATCGGGAAAGGAAATGGAATGCCTGCTGGGCTGGGAAATTCCTGGGTGAATTCAGTGCTCATGATGCGTAGGAGATTGATAATTCTGGAGATGGATGCGATTCAGTGCAAGTTATCTTCACAGTTGCATGGCCACTGCCTCCGCCTTACCAAGGTGCATCATCTCTTGGGGCAGAGGGGTCACATTCTGTTGTTCGTGCCTCTACTGAGGCTGCGAATGCAGTGTGGAGCTTTTTGATGTGGACACTAAGCACTGGGATATGACTGGATAGTGCTGCTTTTAAAAAAAAAAAAAATTATTCCACTGCTTTTACTAAGGAGTTCTTCAAAACCATCCTTCCCACCAGTGTTTGGGTTAATACAATGGCCTTTTATCAGTGTTCTTCCAGGCCTGTCTTTGCAACTCATTACTCCTTGTTTACTAGTTGTAAGAATTTTTTGACACTTTTTTAAGAAAACCAAAAACTCAAACCTTCTGCTGAGGCAATGCTCAATGTGTAGAGGTTGCTTAAATGCTCTCTGTTGCTCTCTCTTTAAAAACCGTTGTGGAAGCTCTTGTCTCCAATAAAGCACTCTATTACTGCATTTCCTTTCACAGCAAGATAGGCTATTATGGGAGAGACCTTCAGCTGGCAGCATGGTGTTAAAAGGGTGGGCTCCGGTGCTGTCTTCTGGATGAGCCTTAATGGTCCACTATCATTATGAAAGATTGCATTTACCCCTGTTTCCGTCTTGTGCGAGTTACAGCTGAAGGAGGTTAGGAGGCTCCAGTTCATTCACTTTGTCTTTATTCCTTCCTTATCTTGCTAAATGGCTGACCTACAATGAGGTTGCTCCTCCCTCAGGGCAGAGTGTATAGTCACAAATTAATACTTGATAACTGATTTCCAGAGACCCCATCCTCCCCTTTCCTCACAGATGGCTTTGAAAATGGAATTTCTAAAACTGGTGCCAATGAGAGGTGGGCTTATTTCCCTAAGCAGTCTGCCCCGATGGCCTTCTCCCTGATACAGAAGTAATTCCACTGAACCGAGTGGATTTCCATGAAGTGATGGCTCGTGGGCCAGATATGGCCCTCATGAACCTTTCATACAGCCCACCAGCTGGCCCAGCTGGTGGCCTGGAGTGCGGCTGCCGTAGCTGCTTCCCCTTCTGGCTTGGAGGCCTCACCTCTCTCCTGCCATGTGGACCCAGCAGGGCCTTGTCCAGAGTGCAGCAGCCACTCCCTCCCGCCCAGGCTCCTCCACCTGGGGGTGGGCCAGTGCTGGGGGGTCTGAGGCCAAAGGCTGCGAGCCCCTCTGAGCACTCCCCAGACCTGTAATAGGGTGGGGAAGGAATGGCCACTCCCCCTCTAAGCCCCACTCTTCTTCCACTGGTGTGTGGCCCACTATACAGGGGATGTGGCCCTCTGGCTGAAAAGTTTACCTACCCCTGCTTTAGAATAACCCTAGTCTCCACTAGCCACCATTTTCTGCGGCAGTCGAGAAGAGATACACAAGGTACATAAAATACCTTGCGTATCTCCCGCCAACTTCTTAAACCCTCGCTACACATTAACATTAAGCCGACTAGAAATGGCGTCCGATCGGCATCGTGTTGGTGCAGTTACAGAGCTGGTGTTACAGCTCTGGTTTGGTTTTCGATTGAGCGTGTCTACACAGATGCCTTTAATCAAAAACTGCAGATCACGCTGACAGTGGCAACTTTGCTGCTGTCAGTAGAGACTCGCCCTAACTTTGATTTTCCCAGAAGAAAATTCAGGACCTTGGACAAGGCACGGTCCCTGCTAAGGTCCTTAAATTCAGTAAAGCAAATGAGTCGTGTGTCAGTTTTAAAGACTAACAAATTTATTTATTGCATGAGGTTTCATGGGTATAATCCCACTTCCTCAGATGCATAAAATGGAAACTGCTGTATGTAGGTGAATATATACAAACAGAGAAGGGTAAGTCAAGGTCAGTTCAGACTTTTTCAGCAAACCAGGAAAGTTTGTTTTGATTCAAACAGTGTGGAACAAAAGATGAGAAGGTGAATTACCTTTTGGTAATGAGTTAGCCATTCCAGGTCCCTATTCAACCCCAGGGCAGGATTAACGGCTGCCGGAGACCTGGGCTGCCCACTTTCGTGGCCTCCCTTCTTCCCCACTTCCCCCCATCAGCCATGGGGCAGGCTGGGCTGGGGCCCTGGAGTCGGAGATTGCAGTTGGACTTGGCACTCCCAGCTGCAGACCGGCTGTTCTGCCCCCAGAAGTGGGGCCAGCTGGCGCAAGGCTGCAGTGCTCCTGAGGTGGGGCCAGCCCAGCACGGAGCAGCCTCCCATGCCAGTGGCCCTCCATGGCTGCAACATTGTCAGGCCCATGTGCTGGGGCCCCTTGGGAGGCCAGCCACACCAGCCTGAACTGCAGGGCCTGAGCATAGCAGCCCGACTGTGCTGCAGGCCCTGGAGGGCTGCTGTCATTGGAGGCTGCCCCGTGCTGGGCCAGTCCCGCCCCCAGGGGACAAGGTGGAACAGCCAGTCTGGGGCCAGGAGAGCCACAGCCTCTCCAGGACCCCACCTGCTGCCTCTCTTCCCAGCACTACAAACCAGGTCTGCCAGTGTGTGTTGGCAGCGGGGCCGAAAAAGCAGGGCATAGAGGCTGCAGCTTGGGGCCTCTTGAGGCCAGAGCCCGGGGCTTCCGCCCCTATAGCCCCTGTGGTAATGCAGCCCTGTTCAAACCTAGTTTGATGGTGTCAAATTTGCATATGAATTCCAGCTCTGCAGTTTCATGTTCAAGCCTGGTTTTAAAGACTTTTTTTTTTTTTTTTTTTTTTTTTTTTTTGAAGCACTGTAACTGTCATGTCTGTTACAGAATATCCAGGGAAGTTGAAGTGTTCTCCTGTTGGTTTTTGAATGGTGCCATTCTTGATATCTGATTTGTGTCCATTTATTCTTTTGTCCCGTTTGTCCAATGTATATAGCAGAGGGGCGTTGTTGGCACATGATGGCTTATCCCATTGGGACATGTGCAGGTGAATGAGTGCGTGATGGAGTGGCTGATTTGGTTAGGTCCTATGATGGTGTCACTTGAACAGTGATACTCAAGACAATAAAAGAATCAGATGGAGTCCCTGGGCGTACTGCTATGTCAGCTCACCTTTCTCCCTCTCCTTGTCTTTCTGTTCAGCAGAACTGCTTTGAACTAAATACTACCCCTAACCACAAAAAAATACACAAATCAAGGAACTAACATGACACTTGCTGCTATCACAGTGATCATTCTGTCTGCATGGTCTCTTCCTTTCCCCCACCCTTTCTGTGTTCAATGTAACTTCTTCAGGATGGGACTATCTGCTCTTGTGTTGTACCACACCTAATACCCGGGGGCCCTGGTCTTAAATGGTTGTTGGGCAACTCCTCTAACAAACATCAGTAAGTCAGTCTGGATCCCTGTTGAAATCTAAATCAAGTCTGGGAGGAGGTAGATAACTATAGCTCCTTGGTGCTTATGCATGGCTCTCCTTAATTCTGGCAGGAGTTCCATGCACAAACTAAGGAGTATATGGAACCTTCATGAGTAGCAGCCAGGAGTTATCAGGATCTTATTTGGTAGGTTCCAGAAAGAAAGATAAGAGCTGTGAATAAGCTGTTAACTCTAGGGAAGTTCAGCTACAGTTTGTATGTTGCAGAGCCACTTGTTTTCATTTAATTCTAAGTCTTCCTAATTCTGCCTTTTGTCTTAGACAAGACAAAGTGGCCTTATTTGTGGTTTCTTTACATGAATTTCACATTCACTTTTGCACATAAGCTGCTGGTTTTTAACAAAAGACTTCTACAAAAATATTTCTCCTGCATCTTGATTATACCCCAAACAAAATGGAGTCCTGTTCCGAATGGGTAGCCGTGTCAGTCTGGTTCAGCAAAACAAACAAGGAGTCCTGTGGCACTTTTAAAGACTAACAAATTTATTTATCGCATGAGCTTTCGTGGGAAGAAATTACACTTCATCAGATGCTGGAACATGGAGAAATACAGATGAATGAGAAGAAAATAAATGTGGGACAGTAAGTCAAAGAATAGGTCAGACTGTTACAGCAAATCAATGTAGTTGTTTAGATTCAAGCAGTGGAGAACAGCATATTACAGGGAGGTGAGGGAAAAAGGAAAGTAGAATTACCTGTTGTAAAGAGAAAAGAAACTGTAGTACCTATTTAACCCTAAATTAATGGTGTCACATCTGCATATGAATTCCAATTCTGCAGTTTCTCTTTGAAGCTTTGCTTTGTAATCCATTTGTCTGAGTACAGCTATTAACAATTAATCAATGGTGTGAACAGGGATATTTAAGTGTTCCCCTATTGTTTTTTAAATGTTTATTTCTGGGGTCAGATTTGTGTCCATTTAGTCTTTTGCTCAGAGACTGTCCTGTTTGTCCAATGTAAAAGGAGGAGGGGCATTTCTGGCACATGGTAAATGGGCCCTTGAGCAGGTAAATGGGCCCTTGATGGAGTAGCTGACTTGATTAGGTCCTATGATGGTGTCTTTTTTGTCAGATATGTGGGCAGAGTTGGCAACAGGATTTGTTACAGTTAAAAGTGCCACAGGACTCCTTGTTGGTTTTTGCTGAACTAGACCAACACGACTATCTCTCTAGAACTTGATAAATCCAGTCTCTCAGGCATGTGAAGAAGTATCAAATCTTTTGGTTTATTTTCCTGATTTAAGTAAATGTAAACACCTCATAATAATCACAGCTGAGAAGGGAAGCATTTCCTTTTGGTGAGGAAATGTATTGAGTTCTTCTTTGCTCAAAGGGCTTATGCTTTGCATCTCAGAAAATACACTGAGAATCTTGAGTGAAATTCTATGATCAGTGTCCTGGTCAGAGTCCATAATCCCTTCTGGTGAGAAAAAGCTATATCTTCAGTAGTATAGCACAGGGTTTGCAAACCAGTGTACTTAATCTCTTCAGACAGCTTGGCTATCTTTTATTTATAATATAACGCTTCTGAGCTTTGGTGCTTCAAGCATAGCATCATAAGGAGGACTATGCTCAGTAACCCATTATCAAATTGCCTCCATCCTGGACTATATATTATTTAGATACATTTTCATTATGTTTGGCTACCCTCATGGATTCCTGTGCAAGCTTGATTTCAAATGTTCTTCTTGTTGATCCTGTCTCTGCCTTTGGTCACATCAGCACCAACAAAGAGACTGAAAGTCAATTTTTCTTTTGTTAGCAATTGGCTCCATAGGGACTTTTTATTAGTGGCCATCAATACACTGACAATTTGGGCTGTGTTTCAGTTCCCAACAGGGTTGATTCTGCTCAAAGTCCTTCAGCTCTGAAACCTTATTTATTCTTATCTGTAGCACCATGAGACTGGGTGGCCTTTTGCAGCTATTTTGACAGAACAGCCCTGTTTCAAACAGCTTCCAGTCTTTATCAAACATACAAGGAGTGAGGGGATCACAAAGGAAGGGGAAGGGAAAGGAGGATCGATAAGACACTTAAAGCTAGATTGTGACTTGCACTACGTAGTTGCATGTGGGAATAAGGACCCACCTCTTTGTCTCTGCATGGGGGTACTGAGATTTTGGGTCAGGCATGGAGGATGAGAGAAGGAGAATTACCAGAATTGCCACTTCTCTGGTGCATTGGCCAGTGTAAGTAAACTGGTGGAGGAAGAAGGTAACTTGTTCCTATCAGAGGCTACCCTATCAGAGGCTACCAGAAAAATATTACTCACCAGGGCCGTGGGAAACAAAGATGAAATTACATCTTCTAGGGTCTTTAAAGGACTGGTGCTTGTGCACACGGCTCCTTGCTCAGAGCTGTGCTGAAAGGTATAATCTGCCCTTTAGATGTTGGTCTGGGGCTGCTGCCCATGAGGGGGAGAGGCAGCAATTAAAGGAATGTCTCATCTCTACGGCTGGCTGAATTTTGTCAAAACAGCTTTTGGAAGATTAAATGGGTTTGTACAAAATGAAAATCTTCACTGGAGCTGCAATTTTCTGGGGTTGTATGAAAAACTGAAAAAACAGTACTGAAAATGATGCACAAGAACAAATGGGTATCAACTGGCCATCGGGTAGTTTAGACTTGAAATTAGATGCAAGTTTCTAACCAGCAGAGGAGTAAAGTTCTAGAATAGCCTTCCAAGGGGAGCTGTGGGGGCAAAAAACCCTACCTGGCTTCAAAACTGAGCTTGATAAATTTAAGAAGGGGGATGTATGATGGGACAGCCTAGTTTGGCTATTGACCCATTTTTGACTACTAGTGGTGGATATGCCAATGATCTGAAATGGGATGTTAGATAGGGTGGGTTCTGAGTTATTATGGAGAATATTCTTGAGATTCTGGCTGGTGAGACTTGCCCACATGCTCAGTGTTTAACTGTGGCCACATTTGGGGTTGGGAAGCAATTTTTCCCCAAGGACAGATTGGGAAGGGGGGAGGTGTTTTCACCTTCCTTTGTAGCATGGGGTGTGGCTCTTTTTCTGGTGGATTCTCTGTACTTTGTCTTTATGCCAGTGGTTTTCAACCGGTGTGCTGTGAGAACTGTCCAAGGATGCCATGAAATTTCATAGAATCATAAAATAATAGGGATAGAAGGGATCTCACGAGGTCATCTAGTCCAACCCTCTGCTAAAAAGCAGGACCACTCCCACTAAATCACCCCAGCCAGGGTTTTGTTTAACTGGGCCTTAAAAATCTTCAAAGATGGAGATTCTACCACCTCCCTAGGTAGCCCATTCCAATGCTTCACCACCCTCCTAGTGAGAAAGTTTTTCCTAATATCCAACCTTGACCTTCCCAGCTGTAATTTGAAACCATTGCTCCTTGTTCTGTCCTCTGTTACCACTGAGAACAGCCTAGCTCCCTCCTCTTTGGAGCTCCCTTTCAAGTAGTTGAAGGTTGCTATCAAATCTCCCCTCGGTCTTCTCTTCTGTAGACTAAATAAGCCTAGTTCGTTCAGTCTCTCCTCATAAGTCATGTGCCCCAGCTCCCTAATAATTTTTGTTGCCCTCCACTGGACTTTGTCCACATCCTTTCTGTAGTGGGGAGCCCAAAACTGGACACAGTATTCCAGATGCGGCCTGACTAGTGTCGAATAGAGGGGAATCACACATCCCTCGATCTGCTGCCAATGCTCCTACTGGCCTTTTTGGCAACAAGAGCACGCTGTTGGCTCATATTCATCTTTCCACCCACCATAACCCCCAGATCCTTTTCTACAGCGCTGCTACTTAGCCGATTGGTCCCCATCCTGTAGCAGTGCATGGGATTTTTCCGTCCTAAGTGCAGGACTTTGCACTTGTCTTTGTTGAACCTCATGAGGTTTCTTTCGGCCCAGTGTTCCAATTTGTCCAAGTCTCCCTGGATCCTGTCCCTGCCCTCCAGAGTATCTACCATTTCCCCCAGCTTAGTGTCATCCGCGAACTTACTAAGCACGCAGTCTATTCCATCATCAAGATCATTAATGAAGATGTTGAATAGAACCGGCCCCAGGACCGACTCCTGGGGCACTCCACTCGTTACCGGTTGCCAACTAGACATCGAGCCATTGATTCCTACCCGCTGAGCCCGTTAATCTAGGCAGTTTTCTATCCACCTTACGGTCCACTTGTCCAGCCCATACTTCCTTAACTTGCCGACGAGAATGCTGTGGGAAACCGTATCAAAAGCCTTGCTAAAGTCAAGGTATACCACGTCAACGGCTCTTCCCACATCTACAAATCCAGTTATCTCATCATAGAAGGAAATCGGGTTGGTCAGGCACGATTTGCCCTTGGTGAATCCATGCTGACTGTTCCTGAGCACTCTATTTTCCTCCAAGTGTTTCAGGATGGATTCTTTGAGGACCTGCTCCATGATTTTTCCAGGGACTGAGGTGAGGTTGACCGGTCTGTAGTTCCCTGGATCCTCCTTTTTCCCTTTCTTGAAGATAGGTACTATATTTGCCTTTTTCCAACCCTCCGGGTCCTCCCCCATTCGCCACGAGTTCTCAAAGATAATTTTGTACGAAGGTAACAAAAATCAATGTGAAACAAACATTATTTCATCATAAACAATATTGTATCTAACCAAAATAAAACTTATTCATAAAACTCATGAAAATTAATAATCAAATTAAAAGCGAGGTATCTGTCTCTCATTTCTAAAATGTGAACATTCTAAATGCAGGGGGCCAAAGAGCAAAACTGAGATGTTTTATTTTTTCCAGTGGATTAGAAACATTAATTCATTTGATCCTTCTTTAGCTTGTTGTATGCACTATGTTGCAAAACTCCCTAGTAAGACCGTAACCATAGTAAATGTAAGTAAATGTGACATTTATGAGCAATTAATTGTTTAAAAAAAAAAAAGTGGGTGTGCTGTGGAATTTTCTCATTGAAGTGTGCCATGTCACTGAAAAGGTTGGGAGCCACTGCTTTAAGCTATGACTTGAGGACTTTAATAACTCGGTCACAGGTTAGAGGTTTATTGTAGGAGTGGGTGGGTGAGGTTCTGTGGCCTGCAGTGTGCAGAGGTCAGTCTAGATGATCATATTAGTCCCTTCTGACCTTTATTTTTGTCCTCTCCTTTTTTGTTGAAAAATGTCCTTTTTTGGAAATATAAAGACAGAACTTCCTGTGAGAAATAATTGGCATCTTTCAGTCTGCTTTAGTCTTATCCTGTTGTGAACAAATCTTTCAAGAATGTCTTAAGGAAGGGACATCTCCTCATCCAGGTGAGGCAAGGAATATCTGTAACAAGTTACTGAGGGCCTGAGTGTCTCAGGCTGCCAAATGTCTTGAATAATAATTGTGATGTCCATATCTCCTGTAGACAACTGCAATGCCTCAGGAAGTCACTCAGCGCTAAATAATAGGGCTGTATCGTGGCCTTGATTCTGCAATGTCTTTCTACTCGGCTTTCAAGCAATAGTAAGCCAGACTGTGCTGCAGGACATTCACTGCGTTGTAGCAGCATCTACACAGGGCTGTGAGGCTAACAGGTGCACTGTCGAGTCACACCCTGACTTGCCACAAGGTAATGCACCATGTAGACACGCCCTAACAGCTGCTAAATACTTTCAATTCCCACTGAATTCTGGATGCTGAGCACCACTTAGGAGGCTAACAGGCCTGTGGGACTGGGCCTTGTGTTCCTGAGAGACCTTGCTGCTTGCTAAGTGGGTGAGAGTCTTGACCTATGAGGCTCAGTACGCTATTGGTGTGATTGAAAAATGGAGTATGTTGTAAGACTTCCAGGAACAGATTCTGCACTTAGTTAACTGATGAAATCACACTTACATTGATGTAACGCCATTGCTGCTACTCTGCATTTATAGCAGTATGGATACAAATGACTATATTCTGCTCATCTCTTCCCTTTTAAAAGAGGTGCTGAATTTACCCTTCATGTTCATGCGCGCTCTCTTCCTAAATTGGTCAATTTATAAAAAATACAAACAGATGACAAAATTATGTTCTATTTATATGGTACCCTTGCTCTCAAAAGACATATTTTATTTATGAAGTCCTTCAATATTCTACCTTATGATTGTTCTCAAATAAATCTGGTATGACATTGTTTCATTAATCTTGCATTTAGATAAAATGAAGATAATTATCTAGGGAGAAATACCTGTTTGTTTATATAAAGAGGCTGCTAGATATATGCACGTTATGGTTGAGATTTTTCAAAGCTGGCTATGGGCAATTACAAATAAGGGGAATTGTATGCCTAAATTCCTTAGTTCCAAAGGGTTTGCATGTTAGTCTAGTTCAGCAAAACAAACAAGGAGTCTACTGGCACTTAAATAAATTTGTTAGGTCTTTATTGCATGAGCTTTTGTGGAAAAAAATCCCACTTTGTCAGATGCTTGAAGATGCGGGAACTTGAAAATACCACCCTCTATCACTACCTAAATTGCAACGTTGTACTTCAGTTAACTTTTTTTTATTGCTTACCATTTCCCCCTCAGTTCTCTCATGAGTAGCTAATGCAAATTTTATACAATGCAATAATGCAGGCTAAAGAAAAGCGTAGTAGTGTATAGTTTGGTTACTTTGTACTAGGTGTTTGCAAGTATACAACAGTGACTAGTCAGTCAATAGTAGATCTGCCAACAGCTTCATTATTCATGGAATATAACCTCTTGAGAATAAGAGGCTGTTGTGTAGCTCACCTTTTTAAAGAGGGGGGCTCATCATGCTAACAGATCACTTTGCAGGCAGCATTACCAAAGCCAAGAATAGCACATTCAAATCTAGCTCATGAAGCAACATGTTTTGTGATAATACCAAAATTCAGGTTAGAATATTTGAAAATTCGACGTCAACACTTTTCAGTCTGAGCTGCTTTGTGCTTCACCTAGGCTGGTCTTTCAATATGTGTATAAGGAAAATACAGTAGAATGCATCTTGTAAAATACATCAAAGGAAAGGTTGCATTCACCCTGTCATCTGCCTTGCACAAGGAAGCAAAACTTGACTAGGCAGAAAGATGAATTTTGTCATTTTCAAAAGACCCCTCAGAAGAGCATTGATGACCATGGCTCCAGATCAGCAGGGCACCTCGGTTTAGCAAAGCACTCAAACGTGTCTTAAAATCCCCTTGAAGTCAACACATCTTCAACATGTGCTTTGCTGGAGAAGGATAGGTGCACAGAGGTATGTTTCTCAGTTCTGTACGTCAGTGGAACCTTGTCAGGGAGAGTCTGTGGAAAACAGTGTGAATCCTTAACGTGGGGTGGGAAAAAGACAAAGTTAAAGCCTTGGGGCCAGTTCCTCAGGTGGGGTAAATCAAGTCATTAGAATGGCTGGGATTTACCCCAGCTAAGGATCTGTCACTGTCTGTTAAATCCTTCATGAAATAAAAGAGAGAGGCATTTTAAGGTTAGACTTGCCTTGAAAGTGGCACTGTGAGTGATAAGAAGCTTTTATTTCCCCAGCTCTTTCAAGGCCAGATTCTGCCACGTAGCGTTGGAGGCTGCATGGATAGTGTAGTAGTGGGCTTGAGAGGAGAACTATAGAAGTGGAGGATGTTCTAAGAGACTCCAGCAGGGTCAGGCCCTATGTAATGGGCATAGTAGAAGATACAATAATGTACGTCCTGTGAGCAGTGGAGCCCGCACCTAGTAGCGTCAACTGGAGTCTTGCTGTGGAGTTCATTGCATGCAGGAGAAAATCCTAGCTGTGCATGAGGGTGCTATGCCCATTGCAGGATCATTCTTGATTTTTAAGCTTGTGGTGAGCTGTCTTGTATACAGGCAACCACTTCACATGTGTTCCCTGCTGTCACACCATCCACTCCCATCACTGCAGTCTATATCCTACACTGGCATCAGTTGGCTGGCCCTGGAAATCAGTGGCACATCAGTAGTACTCCATCAAAAGGGACTCAGCAAATGACCTGTCAGCAGGGGTAGGCCAGGCATTACCCTTCTTTGACCCAAAGAACAGCCCTGACCTGTAGGCTACAGCTAGTAGGGAACGTAGCACAATTGGCTTAAAAACAAGAGGGTCGGAGAATGCCGGCTTTACATATTCTGCTGACCTAGGCAAAATAAAAACGTGCACACTCCTCTCCGCCAGCGGAAAAGTTTGAGTATTTGTTGCAGTGCAAGAGCTAAAATTGACAAGAAAGCCAGGGGCAGCTGAAGCCTGGGTCTGGAAGGAGACTTGGCAGCCACTGCCTACTGCCAGTGAGGATATGGGTGTCTGCTGCTTGCTTCCTGGGACACTGGCAGCTATCACTGAGCTCCTGGCTGTGCAATGGGACTGGGCGGAAGGCGGGTGGCAGATGGCTTTTACCACCCTAGCAATTGCCTACTTTGCCTATGGCTAAGGCTGGGCTTGGGCTCAGACTTCCCATCAGGCTTTAAGTAGAACTCCTGATTGGCACCAATGGTGGGTCTGGCTTAAAACTGAGGGCTAGACTCTCATGTGGTGTACGACAGCATTAATCCTTTTGAAGTTGCTAGAATTACTGATTTCCATCAGTTCTGTTTGGGCTCTGAGAGAACAATATGACCCACAGGTGACTGACTTTGGTGGAAGAAGACTATAAGATGGCTGAATTCTCAGCCTGCAGGTTAAGGTCTTGGTGTGATATGAACATATTTAGGGTTCCCTGTATTTGGAGATGATTTTCCTTTCCACCCCACTCCCAATTTTTGATAAGTAGGTAAACTAAAGATCACTCTTTCTGCCTGGGAGTCTGAAACAGGATTTTTAATGACCAAGTATGTTTCTCTTGTGTTGTATTAAAGAATTGGGTCCCCAGAGAAATGAGATGTTGATGAGTAATGGAAAAAATGCTGGTGCTCTCCACACTTATTTTCAGCACTGCAAAACCTCTAAAACTCAGGGATTTTCTGCATCTCTTTAGTAAAAAGTGATTTATTTTGCTTCTCTTGGATTTTTATTGGGTTTTAACCTATCTGAAGCATCCAGTTGTATTATGGAAGCCAAGATTGTGGGATACGAGTCAACAGGTGTAAATTGGGAGTAAGTCCATTAAAGTACAATGGCCAGGCTCTCAGGCAGTGTCAGTCAACATCGCCTCACTGACTGCAATAGAAGGACAATTTACACTGGCTGATGGTCCCCAGCTGCAACGTGAAACCATTGCTCCTTGTTCTGTCCTCCTGTTGCTACTGAGAACAGCCTAGCTCCCTCCTCTTTGGAGCACCCCTTCAAGCAGTTGAAGGTTGCTATCAAATCCCCCCCCTCAGTCTTCTCTTCTGCAGATTAAATAAGTCTAGTTCCTTCAGTTTTTTCTCGTACATTGTGTGCCTCAGCCCCCTAATAATTTTAGTTGCCCTGTGCTGGACTCTATAATTTATCAACATCCTTTCTGTAGTGGGGAACCCAAAACTGGACACATTATTCCAGATGCGGCCTCACCAGTGCCGAATAGAGGGGAATTATCACACCCCTCGATCTTCTGGCAACGCTCCTCCTGATGCAGCCCAATATGCCATTGGCCTTTTTGGCAACAAGAGCACACTGTTGATTTATATCCAGTTTCCCGTCCACCGTAACCCCCAGGTCCTTTTTCACAGTGCTGCTACTTAGCTGATCAGTCCCCAGCCTCTAGCAGTGCATGGGATTTTTCCTTCCTAAGTGCAGGATTTTGCAACTTGTCCTTGTTGAACTTCATGAGATTTCTTTTGCCCAGTACTCCAATTTGTCTAGGTCTCCCTGAATCCTGCTGATTTTTCTCCAGGCACTTTAAATAATATAATCCAAATGAGAAATAATGCCATAGCAGATGAAAATGGATCTAAGTCGTCTTATGCCCCCAGCATCCTAGTGAGGTAGCCACACTAAATTAAACGGTGTCTCTGTTTACGCCATTCCAAATCAGGAGAGCTGAACCCAGTGCAATGGCGTTAGGGTTTCAGTTACTTAATCAAGGCTTTCTCCTTAGCCTCCTCAGACGCTCCATGTCCCTCACCATCTCTTTGTACTGAAAGGAACTGTAGCTCATTGTATTTTCAGATTTGCATTAAGAGATGGCCTGGGGCCTTTTGGGGGCAAGCTGAGGGTGGGTTTCTGAGGGAAGGAGAGGGAAATGAGATGCAGTATGTAAATTGAGAAGTACATACATAAACATAACGCTCCATGAAAGCACAGACTATAATCTATGTGCTCAGTAATCTTGTATACTAAACGCCAGCATAGAGCGCATAGGTCTCTGCTGCTGTTGTTAGTCAGTTATTGGTCAGTGGTGCTTATGGTTGAGTTTCTCTTAGTAGGTTTCTGCTACCTTTTTTTTTAAAGGTTGGATACAGCAAGAAATGGAACAAATCCCTGTCCCATAAATGATATGCTGCTGGGTGCTGTTGTATCTGGTTCAAACCCCAGCTCTGCCCAGTTAAGGCTTGATGGCAACTTGCCAGGAGCCTGCAGCTCTCTCCTGATTTGCATGAAATGGAGCAGATTGCAGCTGCCCTTGTCCTGCCTTCTCTAATGTTGGGACTCACTGAAATGAATTTTACACCAGTGTGGTGGACTTCAATGGCGCTGCTCTTGATTTATATTCATGCAAGAGGAAATCTGAGCCACATTGCCAGCTTTGCCCCCATATCCGCACAAAAGACCCAGCGTAGGACCTAATATAACCAACTCCTCCATCAAGGGCTCATTCACCTGCTCATCCTCTAATGTGACGTATGCTATCATGTGCTAACAATGCCCCTCTGCCTTATATATATGGACAAACAGGACAGTCTCTGCACCAAGGAATAAATGGACATCAATCTTACCTCAGAAATAATAACATTCAAAAACCAATAGAAGATCACTTCAATCTCCTTCTCGCTCCATTGATGATTTGTTAAGAGCCATACTTAAACAAGTGGTTTACAAATCAAAGCTTCAAAGAGAAATTGCAGAAATGGAATTCATATGCACATTTGACACCTTTGCCTTAGGGTTAAATAAAGATCTTGGTTTTTTCCCCTATTACAACAGGTGATTTGACCCCATCTCTCTCCTATATGCTGTTCTCCAATGTTTGAATCTAAATAACTATTTTGATTTGCTGTAACAGTCTGCCCTGATCCTATGACTTATACTTCTGTCATTTATTTTCCTCCCATTCTGTAAGTTCTCCATCTTCAAAAATCTGACGAAGTGGGATTTTCTCCCATGAAAGCTCACGCAATAAATAAATGTGTTAGTCTTTAAAGGTACCTCAGCCCTCCTTGTTTTTTTAGGAACTTTAATGTCCATTTCCCATTAATTTTCACATGAACTGGGTGCCCAGACCTCTTCTGGGTGAGATTGGTATTTACAACTGCTTATGTGGTTGTGGTCCTGAGCCTGTAAGCTGCCCTGAGAACCTCCAGGGAACCCAAGAGCGATAAGGTGCACATCAAATTGCACAGCTGGACCTTGCTTAAGCAATAATAGAGGGAGTACAGGTATTGCCAGGTGAAATTTACCCCATGCTCAGGGCTCAGCATAAACCTTGGGAGCCCTAGTCATGGACCAGGACAACATTAGGCAAGGTGCTGCACAAATAAAGAACAAAAAGATGGTCCCTGCGTCAGAGTTTACACTCTATGTACAAGAAAAGGGGATAAGTGGATACAAGGGAACAGTGAGCCATTCTCGACCAGCATGACAAGCAGTGTCCCAAGCATACCAGCAGTTAAGCATTAAGATTTTTTTGGTAGGGAACTTCAACAAACCCCAGAAGAAAGAAAACTTCAAACGTGCCTGGAAATATGGGAATAACTTTCCTTTTAATAGAGCATAGTATTAAGGAAAATGGCATTAAATGGCTACTTCGTGTGTAATTCAGATACAAAAAGCAGTCAGGTGCATTTATCACCTACGTTTGTTGTGGTAATTGTCCTGACTGTATGGGGGGGTCTTTTATGACCATTTTGGCCAGGTTTTGCTTACAGATTCTGTATGATTAATGGCCTATGCCTGGAGCATCATGCAGGCCTTGTCGCGTTCTTGAAGGAAGGAATAAATGAGTCAGAAACACTAGATGTAAGAAATATTTCTCCCATGCTACACAAAAATGAACTATTCCATGGGCCAAATCAGATTTTGTCCCCATTGTTTTAATGGAAACACCCAGATTTTCAGGGTGGGGACTTACGTCTGTTCAGTCAGACCACCTGCTGAATGCAGGCCACAGAATTTCACACTGTCATTTTGACACCAAATGTAGTAAATGTGGTATAACACATCTTTTAGAAAGACATTAGGTTGTGACTTTAAGGTTTCAGGAGATACAACCCACCACTCTGGCAGTTGTTCCAATAGTTAACTACCTTCAGTGATAAATAAATTGCCACTGATTTCCAGTTTGACTCTGTCTAGCTTCAGCTATTGGCTGTAGTATCTTGTTTTATCTTTGTCAGCTGGATTAAAGAGCCCTTTGCAATCAATGCTTCTCCCTGTGTATGTGAAATAATACATGAACTGAGATCTTGTTTTTGGAGCAATTTTTAATAATGCTAACAAGCTAGATCAGTGGTTCCCAACCTCTTGTCCAAGGGCCAAAAGTGGCCATTGGGGGCATTCAACGTGGCCCATGGCTCCACTCCTGCTGGGTGCAGAAGGGACCTGTTGTCTAAGGACTCAGGCAGAGCACATTTCCATAGGGTTAAAAGACATGTGCAGGCTCCTTGCTGCAGCCTAGGGAATGGGAGATCAGTGCTCCCTTCCCGCTGGCTGTAGCAGGGAGCATGCCAAAGTGCTCCAGGTCTATAGGTGCTGAGGTCCCTGCTGGAGCCAGAGGGAAAGGGGCACTGATCTTCCATCACTCAGGCTGCAGAAGGGAAGCGCTGCCTGGGGACACAGGCAGAGTGCACAGAGCTACAGGGTGTGTACCGTTTCCCTGTTGCAGTCAGAAAGATGGGAGATCAGCAAGCAGTCAGACTCCTTGCTGAACCCCTTCCATGAGTCTGCAGGGGTTGGGTGGAGGAGGGGTCTGCTGACAGAGACTGGTGGTCCTGCAGGGTTATAAAAATATGTGGCCCTCAAACCAAATAAGTTGGGAACCATGAGGCTAGGTGGTGCAATTCTTAGTTGCACTGAAGTGAGACTACATGTGTGAAAATGACCCTCCATGTGAGCCACAGATGCACAGCTTTAGTCCAGTCTGAATATGTGTGAAGGTTTGTGAATGAGTTAATCTTATAAATCTTCCCAAACATTTTAAAATCATCCTGTCTCTTGGATAGTAAATATCAAATATGTGCTCTTCAGCCTTGCCTGTCTTTTGGATGAGATATGCCAGCAATGTTACACTGTTAGTTGTATCTTCTGTTGAATCTCTAAAATAGGACTATGTATCCTGGCCAAATCCCAACTGAAATTATTACATTCTGCCTGCTGAATATGGCCTCTGTCACTTCTGCTGGAGACAGTATTCTCATTTAGGGCCTGCTCAAACATCCTCTGAAGTTACTGCAACTCTTTCCATTGACTTAGATGGAGTTTGAACAAGCCCATATTATCTGAACCCGTTGCATGCTTGTGACGTTCTCCTCCTGCAACCTAGACTGGTGTGAAGCTGTGCCAACCCAATACTCCACTCCAGGACCCTGACTTACCCCACCTGGCTGTGTGAGCCCCCAGTTCTGGGTCAGCTCACACCTAGCTACTTGCCCGTAACCAGGCCCTAGACCAGTGGAGGTGCACTAGCCACTCATGGGATAGTCCCCCGGCAAATAACTCCAGCTCCAGATGCAACCCTGGGAACTTGTATCTTGCAAGGTTCAGTGCATCCCCACTGGGCCTTGCAAGTTCATTTACCCTTGTCCATCAATTTAACAAAGAAATTGATATGTGCCAGCTTCGCTCTCAGTCAGGCCTTCACACATACTCACTCTCAGCATTTGCATTCCATTAGATAAAACAAACATAAGTTTACAGATTACATTTAGAATTTAAGTGAATGTAAAGCAAATCAATGCAAAATCAGATATTAATTCAGTCAAGGAGATAATCCCCATCAAGTAAAAGATAACTCACATTCTAAGCTAAGATCACTGTTACAGTCCATGTCTAGCTTACCTACATAGGTTTCGCTACTGATGATTTTGTAGCCAAATTCTTCCCACCATGTGGATAGATATCAGTCCTTGATGTTGCTTGGAAGATGGAATCCATGGCAAAGAGCCTTTCCCACTTCATAGGGTCTTTTTCTTTTTTCAAAACTCTTCAGCCCCCCCTCCTTGTGGTCAGATAATTTTTCCCTCTCAAGCCAAGGTACTTAAGCTGCATTGTTCTTTATGCATGCCTCTCCAGTGTGTGGAAATACAATTCTGTGTTTCAACTGGGGTCCTGACACTGCAGAGTTGCCTATATGTACATGTGTGATGTTGCAGAAAACATGCTACCATAACAGCAGTGTAGAGCATGCCATGAGCATTCCAAAATCACCTTTTATGACATAATTTGCATCAGACCATACACGGTTACATTGTAAGAGTGAACAGGAAACATACACAGATCACATTGCAGGAGTGTGGGAGGGGGAGTGGTGTGCACGGTGATACAATGCTGTTACTATTTCATTGTAAAAACAGCTGCCCCTGCACCTGATGTGATTGCATTGAGATATAATGTTATAAGGTAAGGCTATTAGTTATTAACTTTGGGTAGCAGGACCAGTCAAGGGAAGCCAGAAGTGGTGAGTACTGGTGGTGAATTATTGAAGATCTTCTACAGAGACCCAGAGGCCTAACCCAGGCTGGGACCAGTGATTTCCATTTGGGCTTTCTTTAGCACCCGTCACCAGGGCTTCCTAGGTAAACTAGAGCAATATAGCAAGGACCTTAATAGTGGACTCTATGGAATCTGACTTGCTTCCTTGATTGTGGGAGTCTTTGTTTGGGATACATGTTGCATGAAACTTGTCTCCTTCAGGCAGTGATACTGGAAAAGGTTTTGGATTCGGATGTAAATCCAACTCAAGTCAGGTTTGCCAGAGGACGTCCTTTGTACAAGGACAACTTTCTATACCTTACAAGAATTTTGATTGGGTGGGATGGAGTTAGTGTTCTATACCCTATGAAAATTTGGATGTGGGACCTGTGTTTAGATCCTGGATCCAGATGGAGGATCTAATATAATATTCCAGGGGCTGGAATATTATAGCCCAACCCTTCTCTTCACAACCAACAATATGGCCTCAGAGATAGTCAGCCTCATCAGGGGCACTAAGCAACGGCATTTTTTGTCTTTGTTCCATTTTGATTTCTTGTCTTTGTTCCATTTTGATTTCGTTGTTGAGCCTCTGGCAATAGCAATCTGAACCCCTCCAGATATCATGGCAGCATAAATTGATATTACATGCAGATGCTTTGTACAGAGCCGGAAACCATAGTTCTGGAACTTTTATCATTAATTCAAAAATTCAGGTCAATATTTGGGTACAAAATAAATCAGGAGGGAAGTTAGAACTCCAAATAGTCTTCTGGCTGTCACGTAATGGGGTTTTCGCTCAGTGGGATTTCCATGGGCAAAATGATGTAGCTAAGTACAGAAGAAACAAAATACATTAAGAAACTAGTGGAGATAAATTTAGATCCTGCATGCTCTTAAATAGTGGTAATGTCATGAAAAGGAGAACTTTGAAATGTGAACTTTATTTAACTTCTTAAAAACCAGCTTGAATCCAAAATTGAAATGTGTTACTGCTTGTTGAGATTCCCAGCAGGGGTTGATGAATGGGATGTTGTCATTACAGCAAATGGAAATATTCTTCCGACTGTCATGGCACTGACACTTCTATCTGGTTGGGTCACTTATAGTGAGAACAGCTAGGATTTGATTCTGCCAACATCAAGTTTCTTTCCAGTAAATACACAAATTCCAAGATCACAGGCATGGCTAGATGGCAAGTACAACTACAAATATGTCAGCAGCTGCTGCTGTTTGTATGTGTGTTATAGATATAGTGGACCCATATTAGTTTGCCTTAGAATGGCCCAAATTTACTTGTGGCAAAAACATGTGGAACCTCACTAAAATCAATGTAGTTCTCTTGTTTACACCAGAGCAGAATTTGTTCCAATCAATGCACTCTTCAAATGGAGGTTTTACTATAACCTGAGTTGTAACACGCACGTTGCAAAGTGGTGAAACAACCAGACTTTCACATTTCTGCACTATAAATGGAGTTCCCTTTCTGTGAATCTGCTCTGCCCCAAATTCTGTTTCCATATCACACAGTGCCATTAGGTTCTTATTTGTGTATTTCTCCAAACTGTTCCCATCAGCTGGTGTCAGTTTTTTCCATTAGTTCCATGTGTTTGGATGGTTCTACTTATAAGTATTGGATCCCATCCAGCCAAACACTTTAATATTGAATATGGCGGGAACACTTTTGTGCTTAAAATCAGCCACATGTTTAAATATGTTGCGGGGTTAAGGCCATTGTTAGTTAGATTTTTTGGCATCTATGTTCTCCCCTTTATTTCCCTAGTGCGGTGGTAGGGGAAACCATCGAGGGCATATCCGTGATTCCTATAAGAGAACATATTTTCTGGTGTTTTGCTTTGTGCCACTATCATGTTGCAGATTTCTAAAGGTTCACTGCTGCATTTGCACCGGACAATATGTTTGCATGGCAATCAGAAGAGCTGCTGCAGTACATATCCAGGCACCTGGATGGACTTGCACAGTATCAAATCCTAGCTGTTCTCGCTATAAGTGACCCAACCAGATAGAAGTGTCAGTGCCATGACAGTCGGAAGATCAAAGCTAGCTCAGGTCTGCCTATGCCTCCTAACTGATAGGTACCAAGGTAACACGGTTACAACAGGGGCAGGCAATTTAACACCTGAACAAAAAATGTGGTCAGAGTGTTATATTTGTTTCTCAGGCCTGTTAGAAAAAAGTTGCAATTCCCCCCCCACCCCCCACCCACTCTCTCTCTCTCTCTCTCTCTCTCTCTCTCTCTCTCTCTCCCCCCTTCCCCCCACCCCCACCCCCACCCAGTCCCTGCAGACTGCTTGTTATGGAATTTGTAGTAATTTCTGTTACAAAAATAATATGTTTCAAGGTAAAGCACCTGTGCTCTGTAAGTTAAAGTTGTAAATGACGGGGGCGGGTATAATTATATTCCTCCTATAGCTAAGAATATTCATCTTATAACATGAAATAGGGGGGTTTAGGGGGGTTGTAGCTAGAGTGTATATTTATATATTGTTTTGGAAAAGAAGTGGGGAAGGAGTTCACTCAGGGCTCACTTAGTTGGTTGTGGAAGGAGAAAGAGATGCTGTAACTGAATAAATTGCTCCTTATCACTCCCTCCGGTGTTGGTCTTATATCTCAAGCCTGCAATAAATGGGACCAATGGGAAGGATTGCCAGGTGCTGGAAACTCCCTGCGAAGATAACATAATCTATTGACAGCTGCACCCAGCATCAGTGAGCAGAATGTTGCCAGCAGGCAGGCAGGCCTCGTGTCAGCAGCAAACCGCTCGGATGTTGCTGCAGGCCTTGGCTATTAGTTATTTTGTGCTGCAGTTGTGCCCTGGAGCCTCAGTTATGGACCAGCACCCCAGGGTTCTAGGTGCTGTACAAACACAACAAAAAGATGGTTCCTGCAGGTGCACCTACAATGGAGCTGGGAGGAATGATTCCCTGCACGTGAAACTATATCTGTGCAAGTTTTGCTCAGGCCAGCACCTAAAAATAGCAGGATGTCTGCAGTGACATGGGTGAGCAGTCCAGGGACCATCCCCAAATACAGTCTCATCCAACCTCTTGGATACATTGGCAAGGAGCTAGCCCAGGCAGCTGCCCGTGCCATAGACAGCTCTGCTTCAGCTAGCACCAAAAAATAGCAAACACAGGTATGTCTACATGAGTCAGCTCGAATGTAGAGATACCTGTTGCAGTTTGAGGGTAACTGAGCTTGTATTCCCCCCTCTGTGGACCATCCCTGGGGTACCCAGGTAGATCTCAGGTCTCCAGTTGTCATCTAGCAGGCAGGGACCCTGTCCCACTCTCCTCTAATTGGGAGCTTTAAGTACTTATCTTGTGGGATCTACAGCAAACCAGACTGCCTAAATCTGGCATCTGCACTTTGCTTTTGCTGAGGACTGTGAAAGTTCTATTGCCAGCCGTTACAAGTTACCACCCAGCTCTTTCTCAGCAACACCTTTATTCCCATGGTAAAAGCAGCGCAGAGAAAGCATGTTAAAAACAATAGAAGTTCTTGTATGTTAAAAGCTTACCAGAGGTCATGTACCAGTCTTAGGGGGCCTAGCAGGCCAAAGTCTTTCCATCACTTATACAAGGTTTGGGATATTTGGACAGAAGGTCCATGTCTTGTTGCTAATTCAGAAAGAAGCCCCTGAGTCATTTTAAGATCGTGTTTGTTTGTTTTTTTTAAATAAAAAGCCTTTTCTTTGTATCAGCAAAACCCGTGTTAAAGCAGAATATGCAAACCACTCCACAGGAGGTACCTGTTTAGAGTTGTTTAATCTCAGGAATTCACCTTAATAACCTCCCAGCAATTTTAGCTGTTGGAGGAGCAACAGTTAGGTAGTAGTTTAGTTTAGTAGTTGGAATAGAAGTCAATCTCATAGAAAACATTCTTAGATTCAATACAACAGGGTTCCCAAAGGTACTACATCAGATAGCAATGTCTGTCACTGTATCCTGTGTGCCTTGGAGAGGTTGCAGACAGGAACAAGTGGAGCAGATAGAGAAATTCAGGCATAGAACTGGCCAAAATATTTTTATATTAAACTATTTTAATCAAAAAATGTAGGTTCAGGTTGACTGAAACATTTTTTTTGAATTTAAGTCAAATTCTTTTGGTTGCAAAAAAAAATTCTGAAAAAAATCTGTTTTTGTTTTGGCATTTTCTAATCAAAGAGTTTTGATTGTTTTTATATGAAATGCCATTTCTTTTTTAATTTTACAGCAATGCTCTTAAAAACAAAAAGCTACTCTTTTCAAACACATTTATTTTGGGTCAATCAGAATTATTTTTTCAAACTAAAATGCTAGGTTTTTTTCATTCTGCTGCTGAACTGAAAAATAATTATTCACTCAGCTCCACTAAAGAGTCCTCACTCCCAGTTCCTTCCTCTAGCCAGGAGGCCTTGCTCACTCCCATAGGATGAAATGCCAGCTACCTATGGATCTGTTGATATGCTTAGGGGAAATGCTACTGGTTGTAAAGATGGCAGAGAAAAGCAGTATATGGACTCTGACATGTTTTGTGCTAATTGTTAAAAGGCTTTGTCTAAAAGATACAGAGTCTGAGGAATTAATTTGTCAGTTAGCATTCCTATCTCTGGTAGCTGGTTGGCTTTTTCCCACTGTGTTGTACTTAGTGGAGGACAGCTGGAGGGCAGTGACCCACTATGGCAGAGCGCTTATATGCAAGTGACCTTGTTTCCTAGTTCTGTAAGCTTCAACGTTCTGATCCCAAGAAGCTGTTCAGTATCATTTTTCTGTAACGCATGTGGACAATTTTATAAAGAGGCATTCTTTCTAAACCAGCATTTCACTCAGTTTCCATTTTTCCCTGCCAGACGGGGGTAGGGGGTATTTATTAAAAGGAATTGCCAATGTGATCATAGAGTGAGGTCCCATTTACTACAGTTCTTTTGTGCTAGAAATCTCCGTTTCAGTGGCACAGATAGCTCTGGGATCATGTGACCCACATATGTTTTTTGTTTGTTTTGTTCATTTGCAGTGCTAGTTACACCTTATCTGAGGTGGAATTACTGAGCGGTCAGAGTATGTGACATTTCCCTCCACACTCCTGAATCCGCTGCATTCAAGACGATAACTGCAAGATGTGATTTTTCCTTTCTTGTTTTTGTTTGTATCTCAGATCATGAGTAAAATTTTCAGAAATGCTCGAAGGATTCCCAACTCCATTTTCAAAGTTTACATAGGAGCTTAAGTCCAGATCTGGACCCCAAATGCCTATACCCATGTCAGAATTTAGATTCCTTACTCTCTTATGGACTTGAAAATTTTATCTGTCACTTTCACATCTCAGCAAATCACTCCTTTATACAAATCAAGTCTTATGGCAAAGAATCTTATGGCTGGCACACTTACTTCAGGGATATGCATAGGAGTCTAGAGTTTTGGATTTGTGTTTTAAGAAATGTCAGGAAACTCACTGGATTTTTGTTGTTCTCTTACAAACCTGAAACACAGGCAAAGCTCACGGTGTCTATATGTATCCACTGTTGTCACACGTCCCATTCTGTACTAGAGAATCTATTTTTTCCAGACCCCATCTGCCTTCAGACCTCGTACAAATTCCTTTTTAGAAACATCTTCCAGGAGGCTTGTAAACAACAGCATCTTTAGCACTTTTAATTTTTTTTTAAAAATTTCTTGCTCTGCAAGGCGTCTTATCATATCACTCTCTCCCTCGCCGTTCTAGTCTCCTGTTGTCACCTTATGTTTGTTCTTGTTTGTAGTTAAGCCCTGAGTTCGCCAGGACATCCGCAAACATGAACACTTTTGCTCCCATTAAACTGTGAATCCTTTTGCAAGACCAGGCCCTTGGACTCTAATTGTATGACTGCCCCCACATTGACTTCTGTGGGCATCTGCATGAAGCATAAAGGGGTTGGATGCTTAGTGCCTTAGAGAATTAGTTCTGTTGGGTTAGAAATCTATCCTTGCTGTGTGTATATTTCACAACAAGAAACAATAAAAGAGCACTCTAAACATAACTGGTATTTGTAGTGCCACAAATTTATTCTTTCCTGTGAATGTTTTTATTGTTGTTGTTGGATGTTGGTTAAAATAAGTCACAAAACAACTCTAAAGAAACAACTGCTGTGAAATGAGGGGAGGTTTGATGCACTGAAAATGCATGGCATATCTAAATGGAATTTAACCCAGTTTTACTGAGTTTGAGAGCCCATCTGCTTTAACTTTCAAGTGGTGAAGCAGCCAGGGCTTTCTCAGTATTTAATTTTCTCAAAGAAAATCAGTGAGGGGCTCCTCTTTAGTGGCTTTTACGAGTAACTTTTCTGTAAAACTGTGCAAGATTCAGAGGTGCTTTTTCTGATTCTCCTTATTTTCACACATTTTATGGCTAGTGTAACACCATTAATCTCAAGGGAGATACAGTGGGGTAGGACTGGTGTAATTGTGCTGAGAATCGGGCTCTTTAGAACACAGTGGTGGCCTAAAATTGTCCCATCCTACATCCTATATATAAAAATACACCCAAAATACATTCCAAATGCATCTTTTACCAGAGCAGTAAATATCCAATCTATGTTTCAGATTGTCTCTCAGAATACCAATCATAAATGATCAAACCTGCGTTTATGGAAAATAGATCCCGCAAATTAACTTGATATCTTTTTGGATGATATCACAAGTTGGGTTGATAAGCTAATACAGTAGAACCTCAGAATTGCAAACACCTTGGGAAAGACAACAGAGTCCTGTGGCACTTTTAAAGATTAACAGATTTATTTATCGCATGAGCTTTCGTGGGAGAAAATCCCACTTCGTCTGACGAAGTGGGATTTTCTTCCACGAAAGCTCATGCGATAAATAAATCTGTTAGTCTTTAAAAGTGCCACAGGACTCTGTTGTCTTTCTACAATAGACTAACACGGCTACCCCTTTGGAACTTGGGAAAGAGGTTGATGTTGCTTGTAACTCTGAACAAAATGTTACGGTTGTTCTTTGAACGCTGACTGAGTACATCTGGGAAACAGTACTCTGCAGAAGAAAAATGCTGCTCCCTCCATTTTTTAAAATTTGCATTTAAAAAAGGTACTGTACTGTCCTTGCTTCATTTATTTATTTATTTTGCTCTTCACTGTGGTTGATTGGATATTTCTGATTTTATATGAGGTCTGTGTTTGACTGGTCAGTTGTTAACTCTGGTGTTCATAATTCTGAGGTTCTACTTTTGTGTTGTTGTAAGATACTTAAACTTCTGTAAGATGTTTGATTTGGTACTATACAAAATTTAAATGATATAAAATTAACCTGGTACACATTAAATGGATTAAAAACTGGTTAGCTGATAGGTCTCCCAGTATAAATGGGGAATAGTCAGCATGTGGGTATGTTTCCAGAGGTGTCCCATGTCTTTATCGATGACCTGGAAGAAAACATAAAACCATCACAGATAAAATTTCTTGACGACACAGAAATTAGGGGAGTAGTAAATAATGAAGGGGACAGGTCACGGATTCAGAGTGATCTAGATCACTTTGTAAAGTGAGCACAAGCAAACAATATTCATTTTAATATGACTCAAGGTAAATGTATACATCTGGGAATAAAGAAAGTGTAGGCCAGGCTTACAGGTTGGGTGGTTCTGTCTTCAGAAGCTGTGACTGAAAAATATTTGAGGGCTGTGGTGGATAATCAGCCGAGCAAGAGTTTTCAGTGGAACACTGTGGCCGAAAGAGGTAATGTGACCCTGGGATGCATAAATAGTGGAATTTCATGTCGAAGCAGAGACGCTGGTTTTGCCATTGGTGTGACTGGTGCTGGGACACTGTGTCCAGTTCTAGTGTCGCAGCTCAAGAAGGGTGTTGATAAAATGCAGATGATTCAGAAAATAGCCATGAGAATGATTAAAGGTTTGGGGGAAATGCCTTATAGTGATGGACTCAAGGAGATCAGTCTATTTCGCTTAAGGAAGAGAAGGTGAAGGAGTGACTAGATTAAAATCTGTAAACACCTACATGGAGAAGAAGTAATTATTAATGGGCTCTTCAGTCTAGCAGAGAAAGGTCTAATATGATCGAGTGGCTGGAAGAGGAAACTAGGCAAATTCAGAGGGGAAATAAGACATACATTTTAATGATGAGAGTAATTAACCATTGTAACAATTTACCAAGGATTGTGGTGGATTCGCCATCACTTATAATATTTAAATCAAGATGAGATGTTTGTTTTTTCTAAATGATCCACTCTAGGAATTATTTTGGCAAAATTCTATGGACTGAGCTATGCAGGAGGCCCAAACTAGATCACAATGGTCCAGTGTTACCTTAGAATCTGTTAATAGAACACATGCTGTAATTGCTGTTATTAATTAATGTGTATTACAGTAGTGCCTAGGGACCCCCAGTTAGCTCCATGACGCTAGGTGCTGTACATACACATAGTAAGGTACAGTCCGTGTCCTCAAAGAATTTACAGTGCACCCAGATAAACAAAAGATGGGAGATAGGCACCAATATCCCCATTTTGCAGATGGGGAAACAGACACAGAAGGAAAGTTACTTGGCCAAAGTTACATAGGGAGGAGTCTGTGGCAGAGCCAAGAGCTGAAAGCAAATCTCCTGTCTTGGTCCAGTGGCTTAACTGCAAGACCATAACACACAAGCTAGCTTGCATCCTACGCAACTCCACTTAAGTCGGCAGGGTTGCTTGGGGAAGATGGTAGGTCAATGCAGAATATGGCCCACCATGTTTAATTGGGGTTTAGATGGAGAGAGCTGGGCAAGTAGATCTCCTTCTCTATCTCCACTGTTGATCATTTGTTTAGCACTGTAAAATTACGTGATGGTGTGTAACCGGTAACGTAGGTGTTCATGGTAGCAAGCACTGTGCTCGTCGGTAAGTGGTGGGAGAATTGGGGCACTGGAGAAGTAAATTGTGAGCAGAAGGTGGCTGAAGGAGTTAAAAGGATTAAGAGTGAAAGTGACGAGGTATAACAATCGGGGACTCTGGAAAGAAATGTGAAGCGGCTCAGCATAGGGTTTTTTTCCCCTGCTTGTGCATTAATGGCTCAAACAGAAATCTCCCTTTGGAGACCTTTTATTCTAGCATCTGAAAAATAATCCCTCAGCGCACTGCTGCTGAGCTGTCGTCTGTGACACTCATGTAGATTGAGCCAAGATGGAGTAACGAGTAACAGGCTCTTAAATTCATATTTATGCCTCTAAATAGAAGGTTTTTTCAGAAAATGCCACTATACCCAGACATGCCCATTGAAGTCAATGGGAATTACAGTTGCTCACCGCCTTTAGAAATCCTGCTCCTTCTGCTGAAGGGTGTAAATATGGAGACTAACTTTAACCACGCATGTTTGGAAGTGTTGGTTTACATCCTTGGTGGTTTCTGAGCATAAATCACCTTCATTTCATCTTGTCTCCAGGCTTTCCCCTAATAGGATGCCTTTTCTTATCCATCCCACATAGAGATGAAATCTCACACTCCTTTGATCCTATGTATTAATTTCTGCAGGCCTTCTTAAAGCAATATCTTCAATCAGGCTTAATACAATTCAATTAAATGGTGTTATATCCAGAGTGGTTTGTAAGCGGGTCCTAAATTCCTCCTGGAAAAGTCAGTGGAATTCTGACCTTATCCTATTAAGTAAGAGGGGAAACAGGAGTCAAATTTGTGTGCTACATACTTATCTTTTTTGTGTCAGATGACATGCCAAGCAAAATGTATTAGGAGGGAAATATACTGCATACAGCACATCTTATAGATAGAGAGAATTTTTATTTATTTCTGACCTCCCCCGGCCCCTGGGTGGAGCCTTATTTAAAATTTAAATCTGTTTCCTAGGGTAACCTACAGGCTAACCCAATATTTTATGCTTCTTCTGAGAATGGCTGCTGCAAACTAGCCAAGGAAGGTGAGCCAATTAAAAAGCCCTTCACAGATGTGGCTCTCCATTAGCTAATTCTGCCCTCTAATACATCTTGCCATCTTAAGTGTCCTTGGCGTAGGATGAGAGACTCTTCCATATGTTCAGGAGGAAACTAGTTACCAGAGCAGTTCATTTGGGAGATGGGTAGGGGCAAAGCAACCTCATACTTTCATAATATAAAATATCTGACAAGAAATACTTTTGAGCATTTACTATTCATGTGTTGCACAAGAGCTTTCTGAAGCCCTAGCCAAAATAGAAACTCTTTGTTTTAGATGCCAGAGGGGCATATGATAAGAAATTTGTCCTTTCCCCCAAAGAGGTGACAATCAAAATAGATTGGACAAAGGATGGAAGGGGAAACTGAGCAGTGAGATGCCCAGAGTTAAACAGTAGGTCAGCCATTGAGCTAGAAATGGAAGCCTGGTCTCCTGACGTCTAGTCCAGGGCTATGTCCAGCATGGCCCCTTTAAAACACAGGATGTTGGCATTTATATCACAGATTTATATGCCATCATTCACTCCAAGGATCTTCAGACATGTCACAAACTATGGGTCATACCCTGGCACAGTGAAAGCTCATCTGAAGTACTGTTCAGCTGACATCTGCTGCAGGAATGCTGCTGGCTGCTCACTGCCTCTTCTTCCACCTATGGAGAACTGCAGCTGGTACAAATCAGAGCAGCATGCATCTTCCACTGGTGCTGGCTGCAGCCCCACTTGCCAGCTGGGGCTAGCTTGCAGGGATGTCCGTATGCCTTTTTAAGCAGCAGTCCACACTCTTTGGCGACCATGGTGTGTGAAAGAAACCAGCTCTGCACTAGCAGAGGGAGGACGGTTTGTAGGAGAAGGCTGGGTTTGTGATGGAATAGGGGAGTAGCCATGAGAGGAAGACGTTCTGAGTAAGGGGTTATACAAGGCATTAGTGAATCAGGACAATACATTAAGATTCTTGTAGTATTGACAATCTGAGGTGGTATTCGTATTTCAGAATTTGGGCATATCTTCCCAAGTGTGTTAAATGCCCCAAGCATTGTACCAGTTGGCAGCCATAATCGGACCAATCTACTGAGTTGTTTTTTCAGCTGGTATAAATTGTAACTTTGCAGAAGCCAATGGAGCTATGCCAGCAAGGTCTGGCCCATTATTACTGCAATAGAACTATTCCAAAGGGGTAGCCGTGTTAGTCTATTGTAGAAAGACAACAGAGTCCTGTGGCACTTTTAAAGACTAACAGATTTATTTATTGCATGAGCTTTCGTGGGAGAAAATCACACTTCGTCAGACGCTTTGAAGACAGGAAAGTTACAGAGTGGGAGGAAATTAAATGCAGGGGAGTGTATGACATGGCATCAGGTCAGGCTGTAACAGCAAATCAAAATAGGTGTTAGGATTCAAAACACTGGGGAACAGCCTGACCTGATGCTATGTCATACACTCCCCTGCATTTAATCTCCTACCACTCTGTAACTTTCCTATCTTCAAAGTGTCTGACGAAGTGGGATTTTCTCCCACGAAAGCTCATGCGATAAATAAATCTGTTAGTCTTTAAAAGTGCCACAGGACTCTGTTGTCTTTCTGCAATAGAACTGTGAGTAGTGCTGAATTCTCAAGAGTCTCCTGCTCCTAACATTAGCTTAGTTTTCATGAGTCATGTTAACTCTTGGTTAACTCTAACCTTTTACACGCTTCAGTCTTCATTCCTTCTTGGCACGACTGCTTCTCATCCCTGTCTTTCTGATCTCAGTGAACTTTTCTGCTATGAAACGTGTCATCCGTATAACTTTTCATCAGCAAAATGAGGGTGTTCCCCCCCTGCCCTCCGCAGCATCAGTGAAAGAAACTTCATTAAGACATCAGCCCTTCTAAGATGAAAAGCAAGGAAGTAGAACTAAGTACTTTTCTCTCCAAATCTTGTAATGGCTTCTGGCAGCCTGGTTTTGATTATATCTTATTAAAGTCTGCACAGTCAATGCAGTGCCAGCTCTGGTTAGATTGTTAAGTTGTGTTCAAAATCCAGTGGGATCAGAAGTCCTAGGGGGTATGAGAGGAAATTGTCTTGATTTCTCCCCTCCCACCACCACCCCATGAGCTGTTTGAATTATTTTCATTAGAAATTCTGATGAAAAATCACTAATTCCCTCCTATCCCCTGGTCTTCTCAGTTAACTCTCTTTTGAAGAGTTTATGTTCTACAGAAGAGAGGCAAGTTTTACTGCCAGTCAGCGCAGGTGTAAGTACTTACACAAGGTGCAAATCAGTGGGGAATGAGGCTTGTTGTATTTGGAAATACAGCAGGGAAAGAGATGTCATGGATATCTTACAGATGTTAGCCACATAATGTGGCCCTGGAATACTGTCTAAAAATGCTGTGACCAATCATGCTAGCAAATGGCCTGCTAAAATGGAAAACAAAAGGCAACTCTTTTTAGCTCAGCCTTTCCAGCTATGTGGAACATCATAACCTTGTTACATGGGTTATGGGTCTGAGTTTGCTTTTGCTTTGCTGTAAATCAGGAGGCGCTCCACTGTAGTCAGTGAAGTTATATGGGGTAAAACTGGAGAATCAGGCTTTTTCGTGGAGTTGCTAGACACAAGCACAATTTTGCTGCTCACATGTTTGTGCTATTTTGCTCTGACTCTGCAGCACCACAGCATTGACAGTATAAATCAGAGACACCCACTCACGTGGCTTTCTGGTTTACTCTTGTTTATTGATCTATGCGACATCAAGCTCTTCAGGGCAATGGCTGTATGGATGTCTGCCTTTCACAAACATAGCTGGCACGTAGAGGTGCTCCAGGTGCTTGATAGAATTACAGGTGAACCAGCAGAGAATCACCACACCCAACTCCAAATGCAGCAACCTCTGGGATGGCATTTAACAGCATATAGCAATGTTTTTTATTATCATTCTTTATGCTTTATTTTTGTTGTGGCTGTGCCCAAACTCTGGTGGGTGCTTTCAACAGAGAGAGTAATAGCTCCTGCCACAAGGAAGCCTCATGGTTAAAAGCCAAACCCTCCAGGGCATGGAGTGATGTAGAATGCTACACACAGTTGAAACAGTAGGGCCACCATATGCAGATGTAATGCAATCACTGGACGTGGCAGGTTGCAGAATTCTCATGCAGATTTTAAACCACATGATCCTTGGAAATTTATGGAATTGAGGGGGTGCGGGAAGGATAATTTAGCTCATTTAGAAATGGGACAGGATCCACTGATCACTTAGCTAAGGTGGAACTTGCCCATGGCACTTGTTCTAGCATCACTCCCTTTGGCAAAAAAAGGTCCATGGATTGAGTCAGGGTCTGAGTTTTGCATTTTGCTTGACCAATGGGTGGGGATGTCTGCCACATGGCTTGAGAATTAATATCCTAGTGTTTCCCCACTGCATTGCTGTGTGCCTGGTTGCTCACTGAAAGCCTTTATTTAATACCGTATGATTCAGTTTTAACACACAGCATACAATTAGAATGGTCAAGAGTTCGCTAAATAAGCTCCCAGAGTGCCCTGTCTTAGGCTCCAGCATGCACTGGGTTTTATGAAAACCCTGGAGCTGGATGGAGGGCCTTTTCTTTGTTGTTCCAATGAGCTGGTCTGGAACGCAGGGAACATCGTTCCATAACATTGGATTTCTTGGGCTTTCCTTTTGGTATCAACAGTACAGGGACACACTTTGCATTGCTGAATCACAATCCTGTCAGCCTCAAGCATTCAAGATTTCAGGCTTGTAAAACCATGATTCATTTAAAGCAATAAACTTTGGCATTATTTATTTATTTATTTGCTTGCTTTGTGGTATAAGCACTTTCTTAAACAACTGGCAATTGTTACTTTATGCAAAAGCGTGGCAGAATTAAATTTTTGTTTTTTCTAGTTTTGCCAGGTTAATATTAATTTTTATTTTGAATAATTTTTCCCCATTTTTATTTATGTACATTTTCACAGTTGTAGTAAATTATGTGGAGGTCAGACAATTATTTGATGACAACAGATATTGGGATTAAAAATGTTGAAGTTTCATGAGCATTAAAACACAAATTGTCAACCTATGTCAAAATATACAAAGCTAATATCCTTTCAGACTTCAAGTTCTCAAGCAGCATTTTCCTTACTTTTTGACTATCTGTACATTACATTTTGATTATGATATGGGACAAGTTGCACCCCTGTAATGGGATCTGTGTGTCTTTCTTGTCCAGCTTTGCAATATAATTGTATGGTTTTAATGCAAAATATGCCATACACGGTCGTTTTGAATGCCCATGACATATTCTGCATTATTGTTATGGTATCATGTTTCTTGCAACACCATACATTTCTACAGAATGAAACAGGTTCCCAAAGAAAACAAACAAACAGTCTTGTGACACTTTTAAAGACTAACAAATTTATTTATAGCAAATAGGTTCCCAAAGGAATTTCACGTGGCTCAAGTAGGAGCAAGCAATCAGGGCTGCAAACACACATCCAGAGAAAATACCCATGACGATGGACTAGCTAAATGTCTGTAGCACCTTGGCCAGAGAGGGGAGACCACCTGCCTTTTCTGAACAAACTGAATGACCTGGCCACAAAGAGAAGGGACAGGGATTGGAAGAAAGAAATAGTCACACTTTAAACGGTTTGAGGCTTTTTGCCAGAGAAACTCCATCTTGAAACAACTTCTTCTAAAAGCAACTGCTCAAAGACTGGGCCCTGCCCACAGATGGGTAGAGACTGGCTGAAAACCAATGTTAGCCAAATTTGAGGGGTAAGAAAAGCAGGTTTATAGTAGTGATTTTAGGTTAGAATGTGTATTTCCTTTTATTTGTGGTGGTTAACTCACTGACTGATTGATTAATTGATTGTGCATTAATTTGCTATATACTCACTTAAAATCATGTTTTAATCAATAAAGTTGTGTTCAATTTATTTAAAGCTGTGGGCACTTGGGAGAAAGTATGAATGGGTGTGGGCCTAACTTAGAGCAAAGGCAAATGGCATATCAGTTTCTTTGTTAAACTGACGAACTGGAGCATATGAGCCTGCAGTGATCTGCGAAGGGCCCCAGTCCCTGCAGGATGGAAGTACTCAGTGTAGAATCTGGGGGCAGGGTGTGCTTACTGGGGGACTGTCCCCTGAGTGGCTAGTGAACACCCATCCACTGCCTGGGACTGATTACATGCTGGAGGCTGATGTGGGCAGACCCAGGAGTAGGTGCCCACCTAGCAAAGCAGGGTAAGTTAGGGTCCGGCAGTGAGCGATCAGGATAGCACCAGCAGCACACCAGACCAGATGGCAGAAGGGGAACATCACATGATGGAAATAATTTTTCTGTGTGTTTGGTGAAATCTATGTTTACCGATGAAAATCTAATCCTTCCAAACCTATTTATGCTCTTACTTGATCAACAGTAGATGAAGAACTTAAGAGTGACCATACTGGGTCAAACCAGTGTTTCATTTAACCCAGTATCCTGTCTCTGCCTGTAGCTGGTGCCAGGTGCAGCAGAGAGAATGAGTGAAACAGGGTAATTATTGAGTGAGCCACCCCCTGTCGTCCAGTCCCAGCTCCTGGTACATACTAGCAGTTGAATGAAAACCACTGTAGACTTGTCAACACTAGAGAAACTGCCTGGGTGTAACCAAGTTGGTTTGCAATTGAACTAATTACTCTAGTGCAGACTTCCTGATACGGTTCAACTAGTTTAAGCCTCACAAATCATCTTAGACTGAGTCAGTAAATTTCTAAGTTAAGCTTTTATTTTTTTATTTATTTTTTTTAAAGTAAGCTTTACAGTGGCTTATGAGTGTTCACAGCAGGGATTTGCACCAGAGTCTTGCGACCCAGCCTGAACATGGCAATAGTCTGGAAACAACCTGAATCTGGTGGGCTCTGATCACCTCCCTACTGCCGAGGGGGTCACTGCAGTAATGGTTGCATGTCTCACTCAAGCCAGTCACTGGCACAGACTGTAACACAACCCCATGCTCTGAGCATCCCTAACCCACTGACAGCCAGAAGCTGAGCCTGGATGACAGGATGGATCACTCAATAATTGCCCTGTTCTTTTTGCTCCCTTTGAAACATCTTGCACCAGTCACTGCGAGGATGCCAAACAGGTTCAGAGAGAAATATCCAGTTTGGGTTGGGTCTGTTCTGAAAATGACTTGGTGCTCTTGAGTCAGGCTGGCTGTGGTCAGCTCAGGTTTCAGTTGGCCTTTAAAATCAGACCTGAGCAGGCTGCTCATTCACTCCGGTGTAACTAGATCATCTTTGAAATTCCTTCATATATTGGCACCTCATTAGTGTAGGCCGCGGCCCAAGAACTGTCAAGTTAAAATCCGATGAAAACGTCAATAGGTAAAGGTTGACATTTAGCAGAGGATTGCTGGGAGCTATTTAACACCTGGGATAGATGGAGATAACATTCCACAGAGGATGTCAGCATTACTGCCAGTTTCCCATGGAATTACAAGAGAGTTTCTACAACTAGACTAAAAAATAAGAAACAACTGAGCACTATAAGAGCACTATAGATCCAGGGGCGTTGCTGGATAGCAAAAAGACCCAGGGCTCTGGCCCCCAGCCCACCCTCTGTTAGCCCCACCCCCAGCTAGGCCACACCCCTAGAATCCACAGGACTCTTTTTTCCCCCCAATATAGCAGTATCATTAGAAAGAAAGAATAAGCAAATGAACACACTTAAAATTTTTCATTATAAATCAGTAGTTCCCAACCTTTTTGGTTGAGGGACCAAAATACAGATTTTAAAACCGTGAAGGGCCACCAGTTTATTTAATTAAAAGTTAAAAATTAATTAATTTAATTAAAATGATTAATCACAATTGATTGGGTTTATTTTAATTAATTGAATTTGAATTACTTTTAATTGAAATTTAATTTTAGAAAGGTTTTTTAAAAACCTTTTTTAAAGGTTTTTAATTAAAATTAATTTTTAAAGGTTGGGTTTTTTTAAAAAGGAAGGGAAAAAAGGAAGGAGAAGAAAAGGAAAGAAAGAAGAGAAAGTAAGGGCTGCTTGCATCCCCAAGCTTGGAGGGGAGGTGAGCAGCCATAGCCTGGCTCCCATCTTCCAGGCAGCGAGCTGGCCGGGGCCCCCAGGGGAACACACCCCCAGTCCCCTTTAGAAACCCCGAACCCGAGTCCTCTCTGGCCCAGGCACTCTCCAGGACCCCCGATCTCCACTGCCCGGCAGCTCCCTGCCCCCGGCTCGCCGGCGGCAATGCCTCGACCCTTCCGGTCACCACCAGCTCCCGTTCCCTGACCCCCCAGTTCCCCATTAGCTTCCCAGCCCGCCCGGTCCCTGTTCCCCGGCCCCCAGTTTCCCATTGGCTCCCTGGCCCCCGTTCCCCAACCCCCCAGTTTCTCATCAGCTTCCCGGCTTGCCCGTCCCCCATCAGCTCCCCAGCCTTCCCGGTCCCAGCTCCCCAGCACTTACCTGCCCGGTCCCCGAGCTTACATGGCCAGAGAGCTGCAGGGATGTCCAGCGTTGGGCTGGCCAGGAGGCCGCTCCCGCCCCGAGCATGCTCTTTCGGAGCATGCTCAGGGCGGGAGATTTGAAAACTCCCCAGCCCGGCTGGCGGCCGCTGCTCCCAGCTGAGCAGCAGCCTGCCTGCAGGGCAGGGTAGGGCAGAGCGGAACATGCGTTCCGCCGGAGTCCTCTGGGTTCCTGGGCCCCGGAATAGATCCGGGGCTCAGGCTTTTCTACCTGGGGCCGGCGCCCTGCCAGGCCGACGACAACGACGCCTCTGCTATAGATGAAGGCCAGCCCCCTCAGAGCAGTGGGACATTGAGAATGGAGTGTGATTGATGTTCTGTTGAATTGTATTTATTGGTTCTCCTATACCATTTGGGCATGCAGTTAATCCACTTGGAAATCTGCCTGTGCTCGCAGCAGTAGCTTCAGAATTGCCTGATGGTTCATGCCAAAAGAGCTGTTCCCTGAAGGAGGTCATGCAGAGTGCTGAGGCTATTGTTAAGGTGATAGAGAAATGAATTATGGAGTCAGCTGCTAAACTTTTAGAGCATGGGATGCAGGTCAAAACCCCCAAACAGTATAGATCAAATTGTGGCCCCTGGTTACAGTGACTTCAAAGGCATCTGCATGAGTGTAACAAAGATGGTATCTGGCTATTGTAAAATGTCACACCACAAGTTTTCAGTCTGCTGAGCCAGTCAGTGCCTCCTGATTTGTTTCTTCCAAGTTACATTTAGAAACCACTCATATAAAAATGGTGTTGAATATGCATTTGGGAGGGGTAGAGGTGTGGGTGTGGGCGTTTACTGAATCTGCCTTTGCATTCAGTGATGATAGGACACAGAAAGTTACCAACCATGAAGGAGTTATCTGCAATGAAATATGGCACTGATCAGTTTTGCAGACAAAACCAATACGCTAGTCACACTATCTGATGTGCTGCTTGGAGGGCGCAATTGCCATCACTGTGTGGGTCACCCTAGTTTAGCAGCGACAGATGTGTCATTCATGCTTCAGTCTCCTGTGGAAACAGTCTTCATGAGTTTCTCCAGTTGTAGAGCATATCATGAGGCATCTCTCCGAGGTTCACTCAGTTACACAGCTCTTCTCTGACCTGTGTCCTAGATGATAGTCTCTGGAAGTGGGATGGTCTACTGGTCTCAAAGAACTATGCATACCTAGTAACTCCAGAAATAGTGTTATTAGCAGCAGTGCCTCGGAAACTCAGTCAAAGCAGGAATGGAATCTAGTTTTCTAAGATAGCACTCCATTGCCTTTCCCATGAGATCTTCCTTTCTCTTCCCAGAGCTCCCAGCATCATTCACCACGAACCTTCCGATGTCTGCTATACTTGAGGCAGGGATCTTACAGACTAAGTGTCCTTCACTAGTCATCCCTGATTCATCCCCGGAGCAGATCTCTCCTGTGCACTGAACAAGGAGGAGATGCTGTGGGGAAAAAAGGGATATGATGAGATCATTAAAAACTGCATCCTAATGAATAAGCACAATGGGCCTTTTGCTAACTTTTGCACATTTCTGATTGCAAAATCAGTGTTCTTTTAACATCGAGGCTTTTGGGAGGATAGGGGGGGTGACACACAGACCCAGCAAAAGGAAATAACCATTTAATCCATTCTTGGAAAAACTGATCTTCACTCGTCATAAAAGCACTTATGACAAAGTCTGAGTTGTCAAAGATTTAAACAGGTGCTGTTTTTAATAATGACATTTAGTTCTTATGTAGTGGTTTCCATCTGCATATCTCACAGAACTTTATCAAAGGAGGGAAGTAAGGAAGTTAGTTAGTGAATTTTCTTTAGCATGACGTCAATGGCTTCCCAGCAAAGCACACTGTGGTCACAAGTCCAGCAAGCTAGGAGTATTGCAGTGCTTTATAACAAAGTTTTAGTGTTTTGTGCAGGATCTTCCCTTCATATCTCCACACGGAAACTAAAGAGAGTCTCCTCTGGAAGTTCTGCAAAGTGGAGTTTTTCAGGGAGTCTCAGGGTATGTCTGCGGTACAATTAAAGAGCTGTGGCTAGCCCAGATCAGCTGACACAAGCTAAGGAGCTGTTCAGCTGAGGCAGAGTGGTTTGGGTTTGGCCTGGAGCCCTGGGTTTGGAAGCCAGCGAGTGGGGGAGGGTCTCACAGCCTGAGCCTGAAGTCACATGTCTATTTTTACACCTGCAAGTGAGCCCAAGTCAGCTGAGCCGGGCTCTGGGACTCACTGTTTGGGGTGTGGTTTTGCTGTGTAGGCATACTCAAGTGAGTAGTGCTTCCCCTTTAAGAGAGCTCCCTTTCTCTCATGGGAGGAGTAGCTCTTTTTACTCCCTCACTGTCTGTATTCCGCCCGCCTCCATCCTTATATCACACTCTTTTCTTTTCTATGTGTATGGTTTTTAAAAACAAAACAAAACACAAAAAGCCTCAATCCGTCCCCATTGGGCAGCTCTGCTGTATGGAAGGAGAGACTCGCTATGATGCCTGTCTGCCAGCATTATCAGTTTTCCAAAGGACCATATGCCATAGCAGTTTCACGCACAAAGGTATCCTTGCAAAGGCAGATGGCTCCAAATGGGCCCTTTTTAATGCCCTGCCCGTGGACTTTCCTGCAGCATCAAACGATTTCATTATCTGACTGATTATTTTCCACACCTCCTGTGTATTCACTTTTAATTTAGCATGCATGGTAGCCAATTGATTTGCATGACTTGACCCTGAACAGAGTGCATTGATGGCCTCATTGTGCATTGTATTTTCTCGCTGCAATACGCACGTGCTTCCCATCTGCAAAATTTTGCTGCTGATGATAATTTGGGGGAGGGGGTAGTATTGGTGAAAGTAAGAAATTTGGCCTTGACAACTTAGCTACAGCATGGAAAGAGCCTACGATGTTCAGCTATCACTGGGATGGGTGCTCTGTAGGTAGCTGAATTGCACAGCTGACTAATCAGACTTCCCAAGCAGCATTCTTAACAAGCCACCTTAATCCTAACCTGCAAGTATCCTTGTGGGGCTAACCTTTAACTGAGGCACGTTTTCAAAGGACCCTTCAAAATGCCATTTGTGATGTTTTTGCTTGTGCCAACAGAAGAGCACCCTAGTCACACACTAGCATGTGTAACACTGATTGGTTTGTGATTGTGTCTTCCCCAGGCATCCCGCTGACTATAGCAGCCAGCTATTAGTAGTAGAGCACTAAGAGCTGCTCTTTCAGTCCAAGTGGTAGGATCTTGTGCTTTCGTTGAGGAACAGCTCAAAGCCGACATAAAGGAACAACTCCACTAGATGCTAGCGGTGGTAGATCCTTATCCTTTTTTGTGAACAAGGCACACGCAAATACGACACCTCAGGATTCACCTAAGCACTGCCTTTTGCTACAGTAAATTTCATGAGAGAGAGAGAGAGAGAGAGAGTGGTGGTGATGATGATGATGATGATGATGTGCTTGCAGCAGAAATTGTCTCACCTCTGCTGCCAGTGGTGTGGCTACAATACCTCATGCAGCTGGTACCCATTGACCGCTATTTTTTTTAAACCTCAAAATGGCTTTTTTAATTATTTAAACCGCTTTTTGTCATTCAAAATGTCTTGTTTCTTTCATCAAAACAAACAAAAACAAAGTTGACTTTTTCATCCCTTTTCCAGTATGAGGGAAGCAGAAAAACTGAGATGAAGAAGCCAGGAAAAGACAAACCAAAAAACCTTTGTTTGTTTGTTTTTTAACCAAAATGAAGGGGAGAGGGTTGGGAAATCCATGCAAATTTTGAGGGATATTTTAAAAAACATTCTTTATAAATATTTTATGGCAAATACCACTTTCCAATCAGCCCCAAGACACATGCAGCACAGACACACAAATGCTAACTTGTGTGGTTCATGCATGATGAGGTTAAATGCCCCTTCTGTCAAATGATCTTTAGTTGGGTCATCCCCAGAAAGATTCCCATGCTATTGATTGCAAAGGGCACCCATTTAAATAACAAATGGCAGGGTTAGCATGGCTGGAACATAATGCAAGTAGGATATGTGCAGTGACCCATTCCTTATGATGCACACTTTGTCTTATTAAATCCAATATTTCTCAAGTACACAACCCCTTGCGGCGGGTGGGGGGGGGGGAGGAGGCTTTGTCGGTAAGAGCACATAAAGGCAATTCTGCACCCAAGGCTTTTATGCATTAAAATTGGATTGCAAAATAATTGCTGGATTATGCTCCCGGTTGGAATCTGTTTGCTTGTTGGAAATATTAGCTGAGCCTGTGTGCCAGGGAAGATTTAATGTAATAAACACACAAGTTCAGATCCTTGGCTGTAGAGTGCAAAACTCAGCTCAGGAAGGGTGTACAGCTGTGCTCCCCAATCCCAGGTGGACTGTGTACTGCTCCACTCCCTGGGATTGGACATTAAATTAGAGCCAGGTCCCAGTGGGTTGTAACCCCTGACGGAGTTTAGTGGTGTATATCATGCAACACTTCCTCCCCCCCACACCCAGCTGCAGCATTGATGGTTGTCATAGGAGTCATTAGGACAGTTTCATACTGTCAGAGCATTCCCCTGTGGACGGGACATGATCCTGTGGCTGGCCATGTCCGGTTTCGGTCAGGTCAGTGCAGGGGGCCACACTATAGGGCAGAATCTTGGTCAAGTCCTGAGTACAGGGAGGCCCAGGATTAGAAAGGTTGCTGGCTAAATGACCCTGGACAACATGCAGCTTAGAGTAACTGCATGGCCAGTCCTGCCCCACGATATCTGTTGTGCATGGACACAGGGCTCTCTTCTGCTTGCACAAAAGATGAGTGTGACCACTGGGTGTACAATTTTGGCCACAATGACTAAAGTTGCTGTAGCAGACGGCTGGGTCCACCCAGGCTGCAGGAGAGCGGAGTGAAATCACTGTGCTGCATTGCCTCCAAGCAGCCTTAGTGATGCGAATATCTGCCCTACATGTGGTGTCGGGGAGATAGGCACAGTTAATCAAACCTTCTCTTTCCTCCACCCTTTAAAAAGACATGTCAGTTTTCTGTCAGCTGTTGCTGTCGGTGGTGGAGAAAAAATGGAGCAAAATGCTGTTCAGGATGATGCCAAGCTTCCTCTTTGGTTATTCGGGTTCGACTAAGACAGACCAAGGGGTAAAGTGAGCTGCCCTTCCTGAAATGAAAATGGTAACACTACCAGCTGCTCCATTTTCTTTCAGCTCAAGTACACATACTTGCTGCTGTAATCAGGACTTTTCAGGGTAGCCTCTGGAATTGGGCAGTACCCTGCACTCCATTTTCAGAATAACATTGTAGCGGCTGCATGTGCAGCACAGAGAATGCAAGGTAACCGCAAAGCATAGCTTCTGCTAAGGTTGGTGCACGCAAAAAAACTCTGTTAGAGGAAAATTGGGCAAAGAAGAGAACATCTGTGTATCTAAGAAATGTGTCTCGCCACGATCCAAATATCCCTGCATATTGGGGTGCACAGACCTAGGCCTTATCTAAACTGAGAAAACTGCATCGATCCACAGGGATCGACGCAGCGGGATCGATTGACCGGGCAGCATAGACCCACTCACTTAATCCCGGAAGTGCTCTTCGTTCGACGCAGTTACTTCTCCCTCCCAAGTGGATGCAGCCCAGTAAAGACACCGTGGTAAGTAGAAGCAAGTAAGTCAACGGGAGACATGCAATCTATCTCCCGTCAATTTACCCCCACAGTATAGACTAGGCCCTAGTGTGAGCCAATCCCTAATCCTAGCATGAGTCCGGCAAAGTTTTCTGTCTCTCCTTTTCAATTATTTTTAGATGATACAGCTTTCCCTCTCACAGTCCTGTTTAAGATTCTGCATAACTCTGACAGAAAACAGCTGAAACATTCTTAAACCTATGCATAAGGACAAGATACAATCAGCTATGGCCTCACATGTTCTGCCTGCAAAATGGCACATGGAAGTGTTTGCACTCGCAAAATTCCATCTTGGTTTGCATGCAAAAAAAGGAAAGGGTGCAAGTTTTCAAGGTGCTTTTTTGCTGGGAGAAAAATTTGTGGCTGGTGTGAAGTGCTTACTCTGTGCAAGGGATGAATGAGCTCCCCAAGTATCACTTGCTGTCATTGCAAGTCCTCCAAGGAATTATAACCTATCATTCTATCTGAATAACTGCAATAGTGTTACAAATATTGGTACCTTGTCTTAAAAACATGTTCCCCACAGTAGCAGCCTGTGAAAGCTACTGTTCTGCCAATACCATCTAGGATCCAAAAAAGTCCAGCCCATTTATTTTCCTGCTGTGAAAATCCTGTCTCTATTTAATACCAACTGTCCATCGATCAGTGAGCAAATATTCCTGAGCAGTGTATTAAGTACCGTATTGTATTGACAGCTGTGCTGGAGGACACTGAGTTCCCATGCTACAGTTATCCACAGAATATGAATGGCATAAACCATGGCACTGCAAGCTTCTTCCATACTACCCTGCCAATATTGCCTACTTCTAACCACCCTCAGGGGGCAGTCTGTTCTGCAGGGCTAAGTCGTCTGCTCAGACTGCCAAGAGGGGAACAACTGGGGACAGGACCACTGGCAGCTGCCCTGAAATAAACCCAAATCACCTACAACAACAACAAGCCACTGAAGCAGAAATCTGATAGCAATGCCGCCAGTCACTCCCCACTGGGGTCAAATTTTTCATGCCATTTGCCTTGCACCAACTGGATTAAACACAGTGCAGGATGTCAGCAAATACAGCTGCACTGGCTTGAATGGATGTTACTCCGAGTCTGACTTTGTACCACCAACTTCATGCACCAGAATACTTAAAATGTACTGGGGCTCCTCAGGCTTGCCCACAAAGTGGTGCCTGAATGGCTGATGAGATGCAGAAGAACAGCACCCGTTTCTGAACATTGTTAATGACCAGGGAGCTGCATAGCTTGATGGTCTAGATGCAGATGTACTTGGCCTGCTTTTAATCAGTGACTTTTTTGTTTTAATATGTATGCCATGGCATGAATAATTGATCCAAATAATTAAAGACCTTGGCTGAGGCAAATAGGCAGCAATTATTTTATCCGCAGAAGAGGCCAGGACCTGTGTGAAATGGTAAGAGGCTAGGCTGACGCTGTAAGCCCTGTATGTCTGCCTGCTAGACAAAGGCATGAGCCAGGGAACTCTTAAGCAGGGATGGAAGCTCTTTTCCTGAATGTGGCTCTTCCCACGGAGAAGGCTCCATAGAAGAAACCACAGAAGGAGTTTAGAGGGGGGGCCCAGAAGATGGCAGTTGTATATATGTGGCGGTGTGTGCGCTGTGGGAGCTGGGCAGCTCTTATTTATATTCCTGACTGTAATGCCATGTTTACAGTGTATATGTGCTCTTTAGGGCATGGATTGTCTCTCTCAGTGTCTATACAGAACCCAGCATCAAGGGGCCCTGATCTCAGCTGAGACCTTTTGGTGTGACTATAATGCAAAGGGAGGAACTGACAGAGACTGTCTCTTTTGGTTCATCAACTAGAGCTATTGAAGAATACGGCATGCACCCAAATTAATGTTAAAAGGACCTGTAACTTCCATTTGGACAATCCAGGCCTAGATCAATTAATGCATTTCTCTATTCTTTCATGTTGTTAATGGCCCACAGGGCATACTTAGAAGCCCCAGTATATAGGACAAACAGACTGTTTATTGCAAACTTCTCTTTAACACTGGAGCTCCTTGCTGGGTTCACTGTTGTTGGTTAATGACAGTTTGGGGAGGGGGTTGCGTGAGACTTGGCTGTAAATGCTGAAGAACCCTTGTGTGATGTAGCCTGTAACAGTTCACGGGTGGTTCTTCACCCATGTGCCTTCTAAGGACAGAAGCACTGGAAATTCTAGCATGGGTGGAGCATTCTGCTCTGGTGTGTTAAGAACAGGGAGAGGCTGGTAGGTCAACGTTTTACTATAATATGCTTTCCTGATGGGACTGTTAACCCTAAGCTAGTGCTAGGATGTTGTTTTGCTGACAAAAGGGCAAACAGCCCAATTCTTAAAAGACACAATCAGAGCATTTTCTCCTAGCTGAAAAGAAAACAATGATTAGATCTACTTCACAACCAGGAGAGTGGATGTTTGTGGTGCAAACGACCTCTTGTTTGGGAGGTTTTAGTCACTGTTTATGAAGAATTCTGAGACCTTCTGAGATGAACGACAAGATGCGTGTCTGTTCTTATTTCACTGGACTGCGTGTAGTCAATAAATTGGTAATCTGCTTAAGGTCCCCTGAAGTGTCGGATTCTGTGTTCATTTTGTTCCTGCCTTAATATGGGTATTTCAGAAGTCTTAGGATAGAATCAGGCAATGTGTTTACTCCTCTGCTGTTTGGGGACCCTTTCCTACAGCAAACAGGATTTGATCCTGTGAGATACTGACACCTTCTAGAGAGGCTGATTGACTCCAGCTTCGGTTAAAATTAAAGGAGGTTGAGTGTGCAGAGTGCTTTGTGGAATTGGATTTGCCAAGAATGAACTTTAGTCTGGAAGTTCAGATCCAAAACCACCTCTGAATCTCACCTCTGAATCTCTTCAGAGTCTGGATTCTGATTCAGGCCTATCTGGACTACATTGGATTCCTTCTAGGTTTTTTTTTTTTTTTTTTTTTTTTTTTGGGGGGGGGGGGGGCGGGGGGTGAGAGGGAAGAAGAGGAGGGAGGAAGGTTTAAGATCCAGTGGTCATCTCTAATTGAGACATTGGAAATAGATCAACCAGCAGCTAATTGGGTAGTGTATAAATCTGGCTTCCTTCCCACGCTGCAGATAATAAGAATTAATACAATTAAAAGAATTCAGTGCTTACACACCACGTTTCACTAATGGAGGGTTAGAAGCAGTTGCCTTGGCAGCAGGAGAGTGAAGTGCTGTGCCTTCGATCCCACACTGCATTTTGAACTTCTTTTTCAGGAAGCATTTGCCTTTTTAACCCTTTAATCCCCTCCTATGTCCCACCTGTCCTGCATGAGGTTAGGATAGATCATCACAAGTTAATGGGTTTGGATCAGAACAAGTAAAGAGCCCCCTGACTTACAGCCAGATGGCTTCAAAAGGTTGGGACTGTTTATCCTCCACTGGTATCACTTCTGCCCAGGTTACCATTCCCATTGGGGAATGTTTTGCCCTCACTTTACACTGGTGTCAAGGCGGAGAAGAAGTCCTTCGAATCCCCCATTACCCCTAACGTGTAACTCTTCCAAGTGTCTTCAGCACAGTTTATCTGCTCAGAGCCTATTAAAGTCATCAGATAAGGCAGCCTTATTTGTCAAGGCTCTAGGGGTCTGTACTGCAGTGGGTATGTCTGGAGAAACAAGAGGGTTAAACCCGAATATCTCTCTGTGCTGGTCTTGATCTTATGTGTCTTGAAGTAGCAGGTCCATTGGAAGGCAATGACCAGCATAAGGGCCCAATTGTTAATAGCCCAACCTCACAGGCCTGGCTTTCTCAGAGGACTGAGATTTGCCACTCTGTCCTCTCCAGAAAACAGTTTGTTTTAATGTGACCACACATGTTGCAAACCCAGCATGTGAGATGATAACACAGGGGCCTGCCGTGTCTATGCAAGAAAACTAAAATGAAGGGGCAGGGGCAGGTTCACCCTGCTTCAAAAAGAAAATCCCCTTTGTTTCTGGTTTTGAAAGCTCATCAGGTGGTTGCTTTTCATCCTGAGCCCACGCGCACCAGGGTGCACTCCAGGCAGAACTCCAGTGAGAGCTGCTAATCCCACAGGGCAGTGTCATACACACAGCCCATGCCAGGAAAATGCTGGGATGGAAAAGGAGCTTGCCAGAGGCCAGTCTGATCTCAGTGGATCTCTCAGGGGGCCTGTGCAGAGTTGCTAGCGTGGAAATGATAAGAGAAACTGTGCAAGGAGCACGACATGGTCGCCTATTTGGGCTGCCAATGGGGTTACTCCCAGAGTCTCTGCCACTTGAACTAGCTGACAGCAGCAGCAGCAGCAGAATCCAAGCTCTCCTGCAGAGCAGCACCTTGGGCTGATGAGAACCCACCTCTCCTGGTGCGGCACCTGGAGACGCATTGCCGGGGGTGCCACGAAACCTCTCTACTGCAGGCGCGTATGGCAATGGACTGGGTTTTGCATACTGGGTGGCAGGTGTGCGTTATATGTGCATGAGTTTGGCATGGGTCTTTGGTCATATGGTCTTTTTTATATCTGACAGGCCCAGGTTACTGCCTGGCACACACAGAGGGGTTACTGTTTGCTTTCATGTCAGTGCGCTAGAAACACTGCCAGGCCCATGGCTATAGCAATCCAAACCCATGCTGCACTGCTCTAGACCACGTTTCTTGCTAAAATATTTGGGCTGCCTTCTCTCTTCTGACTTACACCAGCTCAACCCAACTGACTTTGGTGCCGTTGGTCCTCTGTCACTAGGTGGAGAGTTAGATCAATATTTGTGTTGTCATGTAGGCTATGTTCACACTGAGATGTAAGCTCAGGGTTTGAAATCAGGCTCAAGCCTAGCCCCCTTTTCATCTACACATAAATCACAGCTTGGACCAACAGTCTCAGGATCCCATGGGTCCAAACCTGAGCCAAGCAGGAGTCAAGGGTTCAAGCCCTCATCGTCAGGGTCTGTTAGTTGCTGGCTGCATGCATGTGTCCCCGTGTATGTGTTGTCTCAGCTTTGCGCAGTAACTGACACAGCATTCAGGACTGAACAACATGACACGGCCATGGATCTGCTGAGCAAGGAAGGTGCCTGGTCAGGTTTATTGAAAAGCGACCTGCATCTGAGAAATGCACTTAACGTATGAGTGCCCCTTGGTGATGGGATGGCTCAGTTAATGGTGGGACTCTCTGTTAAACCCTCGGCCACCCAAAGTTTCTCCTTCGAACACCCTCTTTTATACAAGTTCCAAAGGGGTAGCTGTGTTAGTCTAGGTCAGCCACACAAAGAGTCCTGTGGCACTTTTAAAGACTAACAAATTTATTTATTGCATGAGCTTTCGTGAGAGACAATCCCACTTCAAAGCATCTGACGAAGTGGGATTTTCTCCCACGAAACCTCATGCGATAACTAAATTTGTTAGTCTTTAAAAGTGCCACAGGACTCTTTGTTTGTTTGGCTTCTTTCATACAGTTTCAGATTCTTGATCTACCTCCTTTGGCACAGGTGATTACCACCTTCTTGGTGTTTGTCCGATATTACTCATACCCTTGCACTAGGTGGTTTGGGGGAAATGTCTCTATTCATTATATTAAAAGGACATTTCCATCCACTGAAGTGTCATTGGAGGGAGTCCTCTACTATTTTGGCAACAGGTGTTTGCGGTGTCAGCGTACTTCTTGTCAGTTTCTGTGTCAATTTCTGTGAGGTTATAAATTCACAACCGGACTTCTGTTTCCCTGGCTTTGTTGACCATTTTTCCAACTTGGGCCTTCTGTCTCAGCCTGTTCAGCTAGGCCTCATTCCTGGCTTGTTATGCTAGGCCTCTTGTTCCACGCTCTCGCTCTCACTCTCCACTACAGCCCTATTGCTTTGCAGTGTAGATACAGACCTCATATATCAGGGTATCACCTGACCACAAAAGGGGTCAGGAAGGAATCTCTGCTGCATGCAGAATGGCCAGGGGCAGTGTGTTTTTCACCTGCTGCTGACGCATTGGGAATAGGAAGCCAGCCTGATAGGCCAAAGGTCAGGTCTGCTGTGGTAGAGCCTGATGGTCCTCCTTTAATGCTCAGGGGGTTGCTACACTGCACTCTGGCATCCTGTCACTGCAGTCTGAGGACACAGGTGCTAAGACATGGAGGCACACGGGGGATCAGCTACAGAGTCTCCTTTTATTTTGCATGCTGGCAAGCAGTTTCTACTCTCCCACAAGAGAAATACAATGCTGGGCAAGTATTGGGTACATCCTATGGCATCCTCACCAGCTGACTCTTTGACCACCACCCCCATCTGCAAACACCACAGGCTCCAAGCAAGGCCCCTACTGTTGGGAGGTCAGGGTCCTCCTTGCTCTAAATCTTTCCCCCAGCACCTGCAGAACAGTCATTTCTCTTCGCCTCCGCTCCAGGGAAAGGATCATCAGCCCCGTTGCCTAGTTACCCAAGGTCTTAAGATACTGCAGCACTATGGTATAGATGCTCACTGCCTCAGTACAACGTCTGTGGTGATAAAGCAGGCCGGATGCTGATTGAATCTTTGAACCTCACAAGCCGAGAACTAGCCTGGGTGGGTGGTTGTGTACAGGCGATTGGGAAAATGGCAATCATCAAGAAAGCCAGACATTGCTTAGAGCATAGATCAAGTATCCTGAGTTAATGGCTTTGGGGCTGTGACATTCCCCTCCCAGGATCTGGTCTGCTGTGCCACTGTGACCCCCCAATCTCCACTCCTGAATCTGAATTCACACCTTGCTTAGCTAGGAGACCACTCACTTCTGAGTCAGGCCACACTAGCCTCCTGCGTGTAATTGGTCCTAGGCAGTAGGTGTGTGCCCTCTGGCCACTTAGGGGATGATCCCTAAGTGAGCACCCCCAACCCCACTGGGAACTTCCCTCCCACAGTGTTTGGGATCCCTCCACAATCACTGTAGACTCATAGACATTCATTCACCCATTTGACAATGAAATGGGTGTACCCAGCCTCACTCATTCATACCTACTAAAGTCCACAAAGCTTTAGATAAAACCAATTCTAGCGTATTGATTATAGAATGATTTTATGTGCCTATATAGCAAATTAATACACAATCATTTAATAAAGGAGTCAGGAGTTACCACAAGCAAATAAAAGATATAAAATGCATGCTAATCTAACAACACTACCTAACCTAACCTCATGGTCCAAGATCACTCACAAGATGTTCAGCTGACTGATGTTTTTACAGCCATTCTCTGCCCATTACTAGGCAGGACACAGATCTTGTTTGGAGTTGGAGAATGTTTCAAGATGGAGATTCTCTGACAAAAAGCCCCTAGCAGTTCAAAGTGTCTGTGTTTGTTTTCAATCCTCCCTCAGCCTCTCCTCCTCCTGGGCCGAGGTGATTTCCTTTGTTCCACCTGAGCCAGGGAGCTCAATTTGCTTTGCCTTTGTCATGTATCTCTCCAGCCTCTGTCCATGTAACATGCTTCACGTCTTTACACATACATGACACTGCAGGAAACAAGATACCATAACAATAAGGTAAATCATTCAAAAGGGAGCCTGGCATGGCAAAATTGGCATCAAACCATAAAATTACATTGCAAAAGTGAACAGAAAAATTACATAGATCCTACCCCTGACCGTGGCATCATGCTAACTCACTGGGGTTGGCTAGTGATAGAATCTGTGCTGCAGCTCCTTGGTGGATGAGGGACATGCATGGGTAGGATTGCGAAATGCTCCCATTTGTAGATCCAAATGCTGAGTGGCTCGAATCCCTGGCTGTGCATGGTTCTGCCAGTGCTGAGTGGACTTCCTTTTGCAGGCTATGAAGCTGAGCCATGGTGCACTTTTTTGCATTGTAGGTCATGTAGCCTGGAACTTAAGCCTGATTGGCAAACACAAACCCTACCTGGTGACAATACTGTGTAGAAAGATGTGCAGCATATTTTATTATACAGGGTAAGAGCAATCCCCAGAGGAAAAATTTGGCAGGGAAGGGAAAAAACAAGTTATTTTTCTTGCAAGGTTCAATTTTTTATTTTATTTTATTTAGCTACCTTTTTGTCTGCAAACATCTCATCATAGCAGTTAGACAAAGTGAAGACTTCTCAAGCTGTTTTAGTCCTCCAAATCATAGAATCATAGAAGGTTAGGGTTGGAAGGAAGCTCAGGAGGTCATCTAATCCAATCCTCCTGGTCAAAGCTGGACCTGTCCCAACTAAACCACCCCAGCTAGGGATTTGTTACACCAGGCCTTAAAAACCTCTAAGGATGGAGATTCCACCACCTCCCTAGGTACCCATTCCTGTGCTTCACCACCCTCCTAGGGAAAATGTTTTTCCTAATCTCCAACCTAGACCTTCCCCATTGCAACTTGAGACTGTTGCTCTTTGTTCTGTCATCTGCCACCACTGAGAACAGCCTTACTCCAGCCTCCCTGGAACCCCTCTTCAGGTAGTTGAAGACCACTATCAAATCCCCCGTCACGCTTCTCTTCTGCAGACTAAATAAGCCCAGTTCCTTTAGCCTACATTTTCTGATATATTTCAATCAGTGCTGAGCACACAGAGGGTGCCCAGTGAATGATACAAATCATGACAATAATCATTGACATTATGCATGGACTCTGTGAACGCAGTTTCTGTTCTTTGTTCTGGGATTGACGTGAATACAATTGAATCACAGAACTGTAGAAGATTAGAATTGGAAGGGACCTCAGGAGGTCATCTAGTCCAATCCCATGCTCAAAGCAGGGCCAACCCCAACTAAATCATCCCAGCCCAGGCTTTGTCAAGTCAGGCCTTAAAAACCTCTGAGGATGGAGATTCTTAGGGCTGATGAAAGATTGATCCTTGCAACATATATTTCTGGGACAGCTTTTCCATGAGAACCAGAGAGCTTTTTTTCCTCAATAAAAGCAGCATAAAAGCCTTGGGAAGAAATAATCAGAGTTCAAATTCATCTTCATCTTTCTCTACCTGCTAATCGCCAACTTTCTGTGTGGCCACTGAAGAGAGCATCAAAAGATAGGGAAAGAAGGGATGCAAGTGTCTCGGTTGGGCGGGGAGGGGAACCAGAGTGAAACAAAACAGCTGCAAAAACATGCTTGAAAGAAGAGAGATTTCCTTTCGCAGGTGATTGCGGGATGGTAAAAAGGAGAAGGGAAGCAGATCAGTTTAATGAAAGCAGAATGGGCATTTTTATTTCTACTACCAAAATAGGGTGAATCGCCAGAGCTCAACTGACTTCCCCAGAGCAACACTAATTTTCACCAGCCTCTTATCTTGCAGCAGTCTATGCTGAAATAGCAGCAGCACCAGTAGTGGAGGCTCACGACCCTACTGATTTGTGCGCCCTCTGGTCCTTGTCAGCAAAGTTGGGTGGACTGGGTTAGCCTTGGAGGGGAGAGCACCAAAGAGCTTTATTCCGGGAATAAGAGAATTGCACAAGTATTCTCAGCTTCCTCGAACCCCCTGCCTGCATTGTCCTTTTAATGAAGTACACGCCTGAACTCCTTACCGTAGTCTGTCTGGAATCGATTGTCTGTCAGTCAGCTCCCTCACGAAGGGATGTTGGGAAGGGGGCACTGCCTTGCTGGAGATCATGAGACGTGGGGGTCATTAAATATCTCCTAGCATTCATGGGAAGAGCAGGAAGGTCTGCCTCAGTGTTCAGTTATCTGTATTGCACAGCTGCTTCTGAGCCTTGCTGCCTTGTGCTCCCCCATCTGTCTGTATCTTTCTGTTGTCTCTTGTCTTATCTTGAGAAGGTCATTTCTTTGGAGCAGAGACTGTCTTTGCGTTTTGTGTTTGTACAGCACCTTGCACAATGGGATGCTGCTCTGTGACTGGGCTCCGGTGCGCTCTGGCAATTCAAATCTTTAATGATAAAAATAGGAGCCAGGTAACGACTTTCTGCCAGCTGATCACCTTACAAAGATGCATTTGCTTAGGACAGCCTTCTTCACCTCCTGCCTCGCCTGTTGTGTAGTGTGGCTATACACTGCATACCTCCACTCCAGAAGTGATTGCATTTGCATGGAACCCTATATGTGCTTTGGCATGAAAGGTGCTCTATAAATGTGAACTGCTGCTGATGCAACCAATGCTTGGAGAAGCCCAATGCACAAGCAGCAAAGTCAGGCACTGACAGATGCAGAAATGTCAGCAGCAGGAGAGAGCTGTGGTGCAGCAGAAATGCTGCTGCAGGGAAGAGCCTCTCTTCTCGCCCACGCAGGCTGGCTGCCAGCACACGTGGGCTTTCTGTCGTGACTCTAGAGGGCCACTCTGGCTCCAGTGTTCCACACTCTGCATCTCCTCCAGGCTGATTGCCACCTCTCCTTCCAGTATGAGCACATGGGGCAGGTTGCATGGCTGCATGGATCCCATGCCGTCCCCACTTGCCCCACATCCCTCAGATGCATTCAGGAAGGGCAAGGGGAGATCAGAAAGGATGCTGACATACTGCTTCCTCGGGAAGGGAGGAAGTTCGTGTCTCCCTCTCTCAGCTCTGCACTTTCCCATAGTCAGGGCAGTGGCAAAATGCCATGAGTGCTCCAAATGGGTCTGCCAGCATCACATTTTCCATTGGCCGTGTGTTGCCCCCGAGCAGCGGGTGTGCTGTGTGCCTCTCTGCCCTGTGTAGTCTGACTTACCTCATCACTTTAGTCGAGCCTATGAATGCAGGGTGACTTGTGTGCAAAGAAGCACATGTTTTGGTGACAGTGGATGCATTTCTGATGCTCACTTGAAGGACCGAGGCCCAACACAGCTGAGTCTGACAGTGTCTATTAAGGCTCATGCTTAGTTCAGGACAGCTGGGGATGTGGACCATTGCAGTTTTGTTAACAAGGGAGTAGTAACAGGGTGTAGATGGGTCTTATGCAATGTGCTCATTTTCTATAGCTGTCCCTTTCTAATGTTCCCTCTAATTGCAAAGTCTAAGCTTGGCAGATGGGGTGGACAGGACGCAGCGAGACAGGCTCAGCAGTTGGTGCCAGAGGATCTGAGTCCTGTGGCAGCAAAACACTTCATTAAGTTGGATTTTCTCAGAGAAAATCTCCAGCCCCGTCGGGAGAAGTCAACCTCTTGGGGATTCGCTTCTGGGCTGAAATTAGGCTTTGTTCTTCCAAGTTGCACTAAAAGCGTGGGAATTACGGTTCTGAGAGTCTACATTTACAGGGAGAATAAAAGCACACGCGCCCTCTGCCTGGCTGTGTTACTGTCCTAAAACCCTTTGGAGGCTCTGAGTGTGTGAGAGAGAGAAGGTCCTAACCAAACCCCCAAATCCACATTTCCAATCCCGATCTCTACTTTACAGTTGGTCCTTTCTATCCATGGACTGAACCAGAACGTAACATCCCACAACTTTGGAGAATTTTGGGTCTAAATCTAAACCCTTCTGACCCAGTTTTTCAACTGCACCCATCCTTGTAGCTTGTGTCTTAGTGAAGCGTGAGGCTACCCAGCAGCATCATTTCACCCTAGCAGGTGCCATGCCTGTCCCTGGCTTTAGACTTTAGCTTTGGAGCAGAATACGAAGTCTGACTTCACTGGGGCTTTCCCCGCTCCCACCAGCTCTCTACACTCTGTTGAGGTTGCGCTCTCTAGATGCCTGTACTGCCTAGATGCCTGTCCACCGTGATCCTGTCCCCCTTTTGTTAAACACCCCATATTTGTGCACTAAGGTGTGCACTCCTAAATGCCAATCAGTCTCATTGAGCTCTTGTGAAAGGCCCTCCCCTTAGGCTTGGTGCAGTTTTAAGTCTCTGAGGCTGTCTGCTGTTCTCTCAGGGGATAAAGGCAGCCTTGCTGCGTGATACTGGCTTGCTGGTGGCTTGCAAGGAGCAGAGCTGAGGTATTTCCATTTTCCTGTTGGGAAATGCCAGCTTCTTTTGCTTCTAGGCCCAAGCTTTCTGTTTTCCCACTAGGGGCTAATCTCTGGTACCATCTCAAAGGTCTGTGCCCAAGGGTGTAGGTGCTGGGCTGGCCTGATTTTGCCCTTCGTAGTCGGCAATGCAAACTCTTTTCTGGGCTGAAAAGAGGAAAAGATTATTAAAATACTGGTTCTTGAGAGAAGCTTCCAAGACTGCTGGCCCCGAGGCTCCAAAGAGTTAATGTGCTCATGAATGTCTTCCATTCTCTCCCTCTGGATTGTAGCTGAGAGATGTTCTATGCACCTAGCCCCTGATGGGACCAGCATTTCCCAAAAAGTGTATTGCTCTCTGTGATGCTGGCACAATGTCCCCCCCCCCTCCCAACCCCCGCATATTCCCCGGATGTTGCAGAAACCAGATCAATGCCATCACCAAAAGCAAAGCACTTACCTGTCACAGAACGGGAAACAAGGGTCTATCTGAGGCAGAGCCACGGCTGTCTGTGAAGACACTGCCTTGCCCAGCTCCCATGGGTGAGACGCCCTCAGAGAATCTTACTGCCGTGGCCCTGGCTTGGCTCAGTTCAGAGTGCTGGTTCAAAGGGTGCTGCAGAAATTCATTGCCTTGGAGCAAAGCCAAGGGGCGCGGGGGGAAGTGGGGAGGGAGGAGGGGTGCAACACTCTTCGTGCAGGTTGCATTGTGGCACTTGTTAAATGCACAGGGCTGAAAATGATCAGGAAGCAGAAAGGTGACTCTGAGTGCAAACTCTAAAATCCCAGCCTTAATTAAGCCATCTGATACAGAGTTAGTAATTGGTCCTTACTCACTGATGCTCAGATACACTTGAAGGAGATTGGGAAACTCTACTGATGTCAGGGCATAAAGGTGGTTCAGCGTGTGAGAGTGTTAACCTTTCATTTCTGGAGGTGTGGCTTTCAGTGCTGGTTTAGATCACAAGGAAATTGAGTTTGGTGGCATCTCATCTTTGCCCACGTTTGTCTTAACCCCTAAACCACCGCATAGAAGGATGGGGGAGGGAGACTATTTCTGTTTGAAAGGCTCCAAAGTAGAATAGCAGGATGTGCCTCGGGACAGGACAGAGGTGGACTGCAGGAGCAGGAGTGGAACAGCTGGGGGGCTCTGTAGGACAGGACCAAGGTGCACTGCCAGAGTTGTCAGGGCCTTTAGACTGGGAAACACCCAGTGCACCAGATAATAATAATGCCTTTTTCTTCTTTAGTGCTTTTCACCAGTAGATCTCAAAGTCCTCAACGTTCTTTAAGGAATTTAACCCTCCCTTTAAGTGCCCCTGGGAAGTCTGGGCAACTAGTCACAGAGAAGCTGTGACTTGCCCAAGGGTAGCAGAGAAGAGACTGGAGTCCAAGTCTTCCAGTCACCAGACCATCCTTCCTCCTTGCGACCATGCACTGGTTCCAATGTCAAGACCCTTAGGAGTAGGACACACCAGTCCAGGTTATTTATGCACAATTCCAGTTTTGACATTAAACACTTCATATCAGTCCTAAATATTCAGATACCTAACTTCCTAGCAGAACTGACCTCTGGGTGCAATTTAAAGCTAGGCTGGTTTGAATAATTCAGAATATATGAATGTCTAGTGTTAAAATTATTAGACAGAGCATGGGGTACATTATCAAGGGACTTGGTGTGTTGCGCACCCTCACCAACCCTTTATCTTCCATTATTGTTAACCACGTCGTACATCATCCATTCCCTGCCTAGGCAACACTGAGAAGGTTTTTTTATGTTGCTGTTAAGATGTACAATAAATGCACATTCAATCATGGTGGCGGCTCTTGATCCTTTGGTCTCTTTACACAGGTACCAAGCAGGAAACGCTAGACAGCCGTGAAGATGAGCAACGAAACCATCCCTGAGGCAGTCTCTTCCCCACCAGGTTCCTCCCCGCCCCCCCCATGGGCAGCGTTATTTTGACCGGTTCTCCGAGGATGACCCAGAATATCTACGTATCCGGAACATGGCGGCCGATCTCCGGCAGGACTTCAACATGATGGAGCAGAAGAAAAGAGTCACTATGATCCTACAGAGCCCAGTGCGTGGCAGGGGGGAGGGAGTAGGAATCGGGTATTTTTATATTCCGTTGTGTCTCTGTATCTTAAGACCTAGATTCTCCATTAGTGAACTCTCTAATACAGGCACTTCGGTATGTTTTTTTGGATTGCCCAGTTCTAGATGCCAGCTGAAGTTAATAGCTACAGGTGCTCAGCATCTCTGCAGATCAGATCAACTAAGCTGTCAAAATGTGTGGCCAGATGTTGAGTTCCTCTAAAATCTGGTCACCGTTGTGGATGATAGGCCCTTGAAAATGTGGCCGGGAGCCATTCTAAAGTCTGGACAAGGTGTCTAAAATTGGACATCAAAAAATGGAGATCCCCCATTTTCTTAAAAGCCCCTTTTGAAAGCATGAAGCTTTCTTCTCTTGTAGTGATCATTGGAGCATACTCTGTACTTAAAGGATGGAACAAAGAGAGAGCAACTGATGCCCAGAGTACTTCTCAGGTGTTCCCTGTACCATTAGGGCTGAATAGAACGTGAGTGCTAACTGTGTGTAATGCATGAGGCTGAGAGCCTGTTCACCACTGAGTGCTGTATCTCAGAGAGGAGGGCTGCTGGTGTTGTCAGGAAGACGCTGGCGCAACTATAGGGCAGTAGTGGCTTCATGAGCGCTGACCTGTGAAACAGCAGATGATTCATAGCGTGCCATGCTGTTTCAGTCTTTCAGAGAGGAGCTGGAAAGCCTGATCCAAGAACAAATGAAGAAAGGGAACAACTCCAACATCTGGGCCCTACGACAGATCGCGGATTTCATGGCCAGCACTGCTCCTTCTGTCTTCCCCACCTCTCCCATTGGTATGTCGGTGGATCACGCTTTTCAGGGGCTGGAGCAGTGGGGAAGAGGCTGCCTTGTTGTCCAATTACCAATCTGGGGTGGGACGGGGTTTCAGGATGAGGAAAGACAATCAAAGAAAACAGGCTGAGATTTTGAAAAGCTTCTAGGGTGCCCATCTCATTCTGAATTTCAGTTGGATTGAGGTGCCTAATTCCCATAAACTGGCTAGAAACTCTCAGCTATATCTCCTTCTCTCTGTGGGGTTGTTCAAAGCTCTCATGGTTTCCAATGAAATATGATCTAGTTTCACGTACACCGTGTACAGGGATCAGCTTTAATGACAACCTGCATAACATTGGTCTTATGCCTTTCTTCTCTTTTTTGTGATGAACAAAGCAGGCATTAAAGACTGTGCGTTGCCCACTGTATTTTAAAGGGTTCTCCCTGTTTGGTTTTCACCTTAAAAATTCCAGGAGTATCATTCCCTGCTTTTCCTAGAAGGAATAATTTCCTAGCAGGAATTAATTTTCCTAGTAGGAATCATTCCCTGCTTTTCCTAGAAGTCTTCTTGAAAGACCAGAGAAATGTAGCGGGAGCATTTCTAGCCCTTAACTAAATAAATGGGTGGGCATCTATTGAACAAAGATCTCTTTCCTTCCAAGAGATTTTTGGGTATTTAAGTTGAATAAGTGAGAATGAAAGAGGTATTTTTAAATATCCTAAATATTGTTCCCTAAAAAAGTAAACAGAGTCTGAAATGTTATGTTCAGCCACTTTTTGATGAAAAATGTCTGCTTTAAAAATGAATGTTTTGCAATTTCTTTTTTTATTTTCCAGGTTTTTGACAAAGCAAAATATTCCCCTTTCCTACCCAATTCACTGCCCCCCCACCACCTATTTTTCAAAGTGTAAAAATAAATAGAGTAAAGGGGCAAAAAAAGTGGGGAAGGAATTTAATTTAAAAATACCTCTCATCACTTATTCAACTCAAATGTCTGAAAAAACTCTTGAGAGTTAAGAGCTAGAAAAGCTCCCACTACATTTCTCCGGTCTTCCAAGGAGGCCTCTAGGAAAACAAAAAATAAAATATACCCTAACTGATTGCATTTTAAAATGGGGGTAGGTTGAATGGTCCTCTTGTGTTTTTTCTCCAGTGATCCCCATTCCCTCAAACCAACTAACCAATTTCTGCTTCTTCTCAGGTCTCTCCACAGTGACGCCCATCAATGATCTCCATAGCTCTGAGTCATTGTCCCTAGCAAAAGGGGAGCGGCTCATGCGTTGCAAGCTTGGCAGCATCTACCGACTGCTGGACCTGTATGGCTGGGCACAGCTCAGGAACACCTACGTCACGGTGAGGGAGGGGGACAATGATAAGCCCTCAACATCCTTGTGGGGAGCAGAGAGGCAAGCATAGAGTTCTTGGTCCTCCAGTTACCAGAGTGGACCAGACTTGTAGGTGGAGGGCTATAAAGAGCAGCAAAAACAACAAGAGTCCTGTGGCACCTTAAAGACTAACCAATTTCTTCGGGCATAAGCTTTTATGGGCTCCAACCCACAAAAGCTTATGCCTGAAGAAATTGGTTAGTCCTTAAGATGCCACAGGGCTCGTTGTTTTTGCTGTACACCGACTAATATGGCTGCCCCTCTGGAACTTATAAAGAGCAGGAATTCCAAGTGGGAGGTTGGGCTCTTCTTTACTAAATTTGTCTGGTGACATCACGCCTAGTAGCTAGTGCAGGAACATGACATTTGACACATGCTGTCCATGCTGGTATCCTGAAACCAATGCATGATGCTTCAGAGGAAAGGGGAAAGACAAATCCTTTCTGCTTAAGCAACTGGTCTGCAGTTTAATACTATAGGTGAGCGCTGGGATTTCAAATGAATTATGTCCTGACCCCTGCTGACATTCAGATGTGCCTTGCGGCACATGTCCCGATCTTAGCTCATGTGTACATGGTCAGGAAGCGTCCAGCTTTGACTTCCACAGGCTGAGTTTACAGCCCTAACTTGGGAACTCTCCTCAGCTGATTAGACAAAAACTCTCCCACAGGCCATTCAGTTACTCACTAAGCAAAGTGGGCCCAGATCCTCAATGGAGATATACCGTGAGTCTGTACCAGAGATGACTAATAAACACAGCAAGCAAAGGTACTGCGTTGCGTAGACACTACCAAGAAATGCCCTTTCTCTTTATCTTCGTGATCAAAAGCTAGCTAGTTTGCTGGCAGCTCCAGCACAGTCAGCATGGGGCATGTGACCGTGGAACATATAGCACAATATCCTTTGAATTTTTCTGTGTCACTGACTTCCTTTTATCATCAGCCCCGATTTCCAGCTTTCAAAGTTCTTGCCTGGTGTGACCCAAGTGGCACAATATTGAGGTCAAGCTTGGTCATTCACATTTGACTTTCCCAGAGGTCTCAAACCAAAAGGAAATTAGATGGAATCTCAGAATTTGGAGGCTTGAAAGAGAAATGCAGATAAAAGGAATTATGCTTCCCCATTTAACCCTAACTTGCCTCTTTGGTTTTGTTTCTCCTATGCATTTCTTTGGGTAGCTGCGTGTCAGCAAAGAGCAGGATCACTTCTTGATCAGCCCTAAAGGTCTTTCGTGTAATGAAGTCACTGCTTCTAGCCTGGTGAGTGTGCTAAATAGCACCGTCTCATGTCATAATTAAACCCTTCACTTTCTGTCTCTCTCTCGATGGTAAAGTAAATTCACGCTGGGAAATTTGGGCCACTTTGGAAGAAGCTGATTGCAAAGAATTATTAATGGGAGATTTTTTTTTTAAAGACAAAAATCATGGATTTTTTAAAAACAAATTTCACCTCCCCTCCCACCATTTTACTTATAATTATGAAATGCTCCAGGGTGGTTTGAAAACTGGGGTGAGGAGAGGAGAGAAATAAATGTGGAAATTTCATCATTTTCACACTTTCGGGTCAAAATTAAAAGTTTTTTCACCACTATTTGGAAATTCATTTTTTTTTAATCCAGCTTCTCTTAATAAGGAGGCCTCATCTGCTCCTTTAGCTGGATCAGACTCTGATAGACTGTAAACATTCAATAACTGCCTGTGATGTTCTCTTAAAGCACGTATGGCAGATCCCTGCAGATCTCAAAAGGCATATAGGAACAGACTGAGTTGCTGTAGACTTGTAGGATCTTGTTCTGTATACCAATCTATTTTGCAGGCTTAATTCAGAGATCCCAGGCCAAAAGGAACCATTGTGATCATCTAGTCTGACCTCCTATAGAGCACAGGCCATAGAACTTCCCCAAATAAGCAGATTATTTAGAAGCAAGAACATTCTTTGAATGCAGAGCCACCTGGAAGGTGGCTTCAACAAGAGTGATGAGGCAACACCTTGGTGTTCTGTAGCTCTGGGGTGAGCCATGGGGTGTGTGAATCGTCCCCCCCATCTGTACTTTCATGCTGCCCTATTTCTTTCCTGCTGCAGATTAAAGTGAATATCCTGGGTGAAGTGGTGGAGCAGGGCAGCACCAGTTTTTCTGTGGACACTAGAGGATTTGGTCTGCACTCAGCCATCTACGCAGCCAGACCCGACGTCAGATGCATTATCCACTTGCACACACCTACCACTGCAGCAGTAAGGGGTCCCATCAGTCATGCTGATGGGCCATGGTTTGCCAGGACGATGGAAAATGAGGGAGAGCGTCTCGCTCTGAGGCGTATGCATTGACTCAGTCATTGATTTATAGGCCAGCATTAGCCCTGCAGGACTATTGCTTGGTCTCTCCTTTCATTGGCAGACTCTGTGCGGCTGAGGTGGGCTTGCATCTGGAAGGACTGGGACTGCGAAGCCAAGAGAGAGGACAATGGTGTCAAGGCCGCCCTGGCTGACCCTGATTTCACAGTTACTAACCTGGGGAGGTGAAAGCCCCATTAGCATTCTCTGTTGGACCAACAGGGAGAATGATCCTGTGGTTTATTCCTAAGGGCTTTAGGGCAACCCACCCATAACTCTCTGCTTCTTGTCCCTAAAGACTCAATAACACTCCAGCCCCAGAAGATCTGGTTTTCCTCCTCAGCTGCTATACAGTTTCCCATGGTTTGCACTGTTGTCATAGAGAGCTGAGGAGTGCAGTTTCTGTTCTGAACATCCCCAGGAAGGTTGGGAGAGTGGGGAATCCAGCGCCTACTTCCAACTACCCAACTCTGTTGCTTTGAGATCTTGGTGTAGTTTTCCATCTGCAGGAGTCTCTCCAACTCATCACTCCCTCAGGGGCCGATTCAAGTCCCACTAAAATCAGTGGAATTAATGTGGCCTCTTACCCTGTGGTACTGAGGTTAATTTCCCTTTGGAAGCTGTATGATGCTCCTAAATAGCATAGGTATTTGCATCAAATAAGGCTATTACTTTATGAGTTAATAACCACAACAGAACATCTTCTCAGAATAATGGCCTCTTTCTGCTGGCCAGCCACAGCCTTTATTGATCCTGGGACAAAACTGCAGGGCCTGGTGATTTTGCTAAACCAAATGCCCAGCTCAAACCCATTTCTGCTGAATAGCTTCACTCTTAATGGATTAGAGAACAGTCCTTACAGAAACATAGTTTCCAATGAGATTCAATCTGTTCTTTAAAACTGTACTCGGGACTTTGTACCTCCTTAAAGCTGTGAGTGTGCAAATGATTTTTGCTCATGCAAATCTGAGATGGGTGAAATTCACCCCAAGACAACTGACTTGAACATGATCTCATGTCCCACTTGGAATGCCGTTTAAACTCTCTGAGAGGCTAGGGCTCAGGAGTTCTGAGTTCTATTGCCACCAGTCACAGACTGTGTGACCATGGGCAAGTTATTTAATGCCATTGTGCCTCAGTTTCCCCACCTATTCTGCGGGGATAATACTTGACTTACAGGGGTGTTGCGAGACTACCAACCCTCTCTTGCCTCTTGCATGCTAGTGCACAGTGGGATTACAAAGAACAGGGCTCCACATTGGGCAGGGTTTGTAATTGTCCAGTCCTCTCTGCACTGTGAAACTGCTGTTTCTGTCTCATTGGAACGCTGCACAACCCCAGAGAAATGGGGGAGAGGCTACATTTGCCCATCGCTTTAGCACTTCTTTGATACATTCATGCTCCATTATTCAAGAAATAGACATTTTTTATCTCCAAACTTCATTTGACCAACCTTCAGTCAGTTGCTCTGTGCTTCTAAAGTGGTGCAGGATGCGTAAAAATAAGTGAAAGATGCAGCCCCTTGGACAAGAAAGGCCAAAATATGTGACGGCTACAAAACTGTGGTTTTCCTGGGTTCCTTTTATTGGCGCTTTTGGTAGAGGCTGATTCTTCACAATGGTTTACCAGGGCTAGACCTGCTAAACCTTCATTGCTTCTTATACCAAGGAACTCATCAGCTGATGCTGCCATTGCTCTGAGGCGCGAATCCTGGGAAAAACTGACCAACCTCAGCCCCCTTTGATCTCACTGAGAGGGAGAAGCATGCTTGGCAGCTTGCAGAATTAGAGCCATAAAAGGGTAACAAATGACCCTTCCTTTGGCCTCAGAGTGCCCTGGGCTGTGGGTTTGAAAGGGGAGAATAGGTGTGTTAGCGTAAACCCGACGGAGCCAAGATACTGATCTTTCCCATTGCTTCCTGCATTCTCCCTGTTCCCCAGGTGTCTGCAATGAAATGTGGCATCTTGCCAGTATCCCACAATGCACTGCTGCTGGGCGACCTGGTGTACTTCGATTTCAATGGCGAGATGGAGGAAGAGGCAGACAGGATTGAGCTACAGAAGTGCCTTGGACCCACCTGCAAGGTTAGGAGAAAACACATGTTCTTCTTTGGACTGAAAGATCTTATGTCTGATCAAGCATAATGCACATTAGTGGACTTGCTCTGGGAATGGGTTTGGCCTGGTGATATTTTCACTGGAGTTGGTCTGAAGAGGCGGCATTCATATCTGGGGCCAGACCAGGCCTGGGTTGGGGTTGGGTTCTGATTTTAGGCCCTTAATGTGGCTAACACACCAGATTGAGGGCAGGTCTACACTAGAAGTGCTATATTGGTACAGCTGTGGTGCCTCTGGTCCCTTCAGCGTAGTTACTCTATGTAGGTGAGAGGTGGAATCTCTGTTAACAGAACATCTCCAGCCAACATAATGCTAGTGCAGACATTGCTTAGGTTGCTGAAATGTGCATTGGTCAGGAAGGTGTCTTTTTCACATTGTAAGTTAGAATGACTCATGCGATACTGTAGACCTGCCCTGAGAGATCTGGATTCTATGCCTGCTATGTGAATTTGGGCCACCCAATTGATTTGTGTCTCAATTCCCTCCTTTGTGTACTTGGGGGACACCTGACATACTTGGGGTTTGATTCATGAACATTTGTAAAGCTTTCCTGAGCCCGGGTATAGCAGGAGGAGATTTGATAGATTTGATTAGAGGGAAATGGCCAAACCAAAGGAAATATAAGAACTACTTGACATCTGGAAAGGTACGGAGATGTTAAATTGCAGTCACTTTCTATGAATCCTGCCATTCTGACCGAGAGCTGAAATAGCCTGCGAGTCAATCCAGGTGCCAGGTGAGAGAGAGAGAGAGAGAGAGAGAGAGAGAGAGAGAGAATTGTTATTGGACTGCATCTCTGAGCCTCTTTAAAAAGAAACAAATTCATTAGGAAGGGTGTTATTGAGTTTTTCATTTTACCCCGCAGATCCTGGTGCTGCGAAATCATGGCGTGATCACTCTAGGTGATACAGTGGAGGAAGCTTTTTATAAAGCCTTTCACTTGCAGGCTGCTTGTGAGATTCAGGTGAGTAGTTCCCACAGGGCAGCACAACGGAATGAGCGTCAGCTCTCTTCAATAAAACAGACAAGGAGTCCTGAGGCACTTTGAAGGACAAACATATTTATCGCATAAGCCTTCATGGGCATAATTCATAATTGTTTTGCTGAAATAGACTGACACAGCTGCCTTTCTGGAACTTAGCCCTCTTCAATGTGTTTTCAAGGATGGTTCCCATTGCAGAGCTTTATTCTTCTGCTCTAAGCACTGCACTGTGTAGTCTAGATGTAGACAGGAGCTAGCGACCAGGGAAGTTTTGTGAGAGAGTTCTCCAGCTGAAGGAGTGACTACATGACAGTCAGGGTGAGTTTATTGCCTGTAGTGTGTGTCTTTGCATGTGTGGTGTGCTTAGTACTTGACTGAAGTATATCATGTGGTCTGTTTGTTTGGGCGACCATGGGCTGATCCTAGTGGCCTGCAAGGTAAGGCTGAGAACTTCTTAACAAGGCTTTGATCCCCAACCAAGCCCTTTCCCATCCATCAACCCTTTACGAGCATACAGGACTACTCAGGGATTAAAAAGCCCACTCCTAAGCAACCAAAAGAGCTAGCAAACAGGCAGCTAACAGGGAATTTTGTAAAACAAAAAGGAGTCCTGTGGCACTTTTAAAGACTAACAAATGTATTTATTGCATGAGCTTTCGTGGGAGAAAATCCCTCTTTGTCAGACTCTTTGAAGAGTTTTGTGAGGTAGTTGAGTGGGGAGAGGGGTAGATACACTTCAGTAACATTCTGCAAACTAAAGACAATAACCACCCTCTGTCCCCAATAAAAACTAAACAAGGATAAAAAAAGAGCTGCAAGAGTAAAAAGTCCAGCAGTCCAGCAATGGAGTGGAGGCTATCCAGTTTATTGCATTGAATGCAACATGCATGATTACCTGCCCTATGGGTGGTAGTCAGGTGGCATATGTGTGTGTTTGGTGCATGGAGTAACTGCATACGGGCTTTGGAGACCAGGGTGGTTGCACGGGAGGAGCTAAGGGAGACAGAGAGATACATAAATGACACTTTCTAGGCCACAGTTGAATGGTCCCACCTCCAGTCTGACAACCTTTGAACTGTCCAGGAGGATGAAAGTCTCAGGGAAGGAGAACATCAAACTGGACGGAAATGATCGCATAGTTCGGGCCCTCCTTCCAGATGATGCCATGGTATCCTCTCACACTGAGGCCACCTCTCCGGGGAAGGGAACTGCGGTTATTAGGAAAAGACAGGTAATAAGAATGGGGGACTTGATGATTAGAAACATAGATAGCTGGGCTTGTGATAAGTAGAAGAACTACATGGTGACTTGCTGGCTGGGTATGAAGGTTGCCAATCTTTCGAGACATCTATACAGACTTATTTGTAATGGTGGGGAGAAGCCAGTGGACATGGTATATGTAGGTACCAATAACAGAGATTAGGATAGAAGAGAGGTTCTTCTGGATGCTAAAGTTAGGCTGCTGGGTAAGAGATTGAAGTCCTGGAGCACTATGGTAGCATTTTCTAAAATACTTCCAGTTCTACATGCAGGGTCGGACAAATAGGCAGAAGTGCAGGATCTCAATGTGAGGATGAGGTAATAGTGTAGGGAGGAGGGGATTAGATTTATTAGGAACTGGGGAACCTTCTGGGAAAGGGAAAGACTACACAAGAAAGATGGGCTGCACCTAGATCAAAAATGGAACTAGACTGCTGGCATGTAAAATTAGAAACTTGTAGAGCTGTTTTTAAACTAAGGATTAGGGGGAAAGCCAGTGGGTGTGGATGAGTACATGATTTGGATAGAGACATTTAATAGCTATTTTCTATATCCTAATAAGAAGGAAAGGATGGAAGGAGATAAAATATGGGTAGGATCTGATGAGAAAACAGTCAAATGAAAACAAGTCTCATTGAACTGCATCACTTAATGGCAGACAGCTAAAAAGTGACAATTTTTAAGTGTTTATATACAAATGCTAAAAGTCTAAATACTACAGTGGGTAAACTTGAATGCCTCATATTAAATGAAAATAATGATATAATAGGTATCACAAAAACTTGGTGGAATGAGGATAACCATTGGGCACAGTAATCCCAGGGTACAAAATATATTAGAGGGACAGAATAGGTCTTACTAGTGGGGAGACAACTAAGGGGGGATTTGATAGAAGTTTGTAAAATTATGACTGGTATGGAGAAAATAAATAAGGAAGTGTTATTTATTCCTTCTTATCACATAAAAAGTAGGGTCACCAAATGAAATAAATAGTGTAAAACAAACAAAAGGAGGTATTTCTTCACATAATGCACAGTCAACCTGTGGAAATCCTTGCCAGAGGATGTTGTGAAGTTCAGGAGTCTTAACAGGTTTCAAAAAAGAACTAGATAAATTCATGGAGGGTAGGTCCATGTGACAGGGTGCCTGCTCCTCACTGGCCAGGAAAGCGTTAAAAAGGGCTGTTGGAAAGGCAGTGAATAAGAAGGAGCTGCATGGAAGCCAATCAGGGCCAAGGAGGCCAGTATATAAGGAGTGACCCAGCAGAGCAAGAACAATGCCTTCCAGGAGCTTGAAGGGGGAAAACTGTCAGTACCCTGGACAGAGCAGTGGCTGGCTGCTGGGACTCAGCAGATCCAAAGGCCCTGAAGCGAGGGAGAAGGTACTAGAGCTGCCGGGAAGTGGCCTGGAGAAAGGTATAGAGGAGTTGGGGGAGACATAGTGAAAGGCTGCTGCACATAAGGTCCATCAATGGCTAGTAGCCAGGACAGGCAGCGATTACTGTTTGCCAGAGGCTGGTGAATGGTTGGCAGGATGGATCGCTTGACAATTACCTGTTCTATTCATTCCCATTGAAGCACCGGGCATTGGCCACTGTAAAAAGACAAGATGCTGGGCTAGATGGATCATTGGTCTTACCCAGTATGGCTGTTCTTATGTTCTCCATTGAACGCTCCCCCAACCTCAAGCACTTACGATCTGTGTCGTAAGACAACATTACTTGCTCTTTCCCCTCCTTGCCACCTGTATAGACTGACTGACAGACTCACTGTGTTAACTTGCTAAGACAGGGCTGCGTTGTGTCTGGCCTGCATAATATGGCGAGAGATCTGGGATCGTTAAAGCCCCCTTGATCAGACACAAGGAGTCCTGTGCTTGCAAGTTATCGTTGTGATATAAATGCCAACATCCCAAACGTTAAATCTTGCATGTCACTGCAGTGTTTCCAGCTGTACTTGTGGGATACTCATTTCGTACTTCATATAGACAGTTGGCTGCATGATGGCAACACCTTGTTGTGACTCTTGGCCGATGACCCCCAAAGAGGGTGTGTGCTGGAAAAGATGCCCATTGCATCTGCATAAATTACACTTATCATTTATCTCCCTCTACTGGGCAGTCCCTGGAATAGACTTCAAGATGGAAACAAATTTCCATTTTTTTGTAGCTTTATGTACTGGCATGGTTTTCAGTCGCTCCCAGCTTAGTCTTGTGTTTCAGCTGCTGCCCTGTTATTTGCACAATAACTTGAGTTGGGCCTTTGCCTTCTCTTTCACTACTGACTGTTGTTTTGGGCAGAGGTGGCTTTTGGAGTAGGCAAAGCAGTCGCACACCTAGGGCACCAGACAGTAAGAGGCCCTGTCGCCTGCTTCACCTACCCCAAAAGACACACCTGCTTCAATCAGCAGCAGGAGCAGGAGGAGGAGCTGGTCCCTGGGGCCCAGGGCCAGCAGTGGGGAGCTGGGGCTGGCGGTGGGTGGGGGGAGGAGCCAGGGCCATGGGGAGGCCCCTCGTGGGCCTATAGGAGCCCCGACTATGGGCCTTCACCTAGGGCCCTCAATAACCGAAGGTCATCTCTGGTTTTGGGTGGGATTTTCAGAAGTGCTTGGCACTGTCCTAATCAAGTTCCCACTGAAGTCTATGGGGGTTTTACCAATGACTTCAGTGGAAGCAGTGATGAGCAAATACTGGCTTGGAAACCTCTCCCTCTAAGCCTTCATAGCTCACCTAGAGCTCAAACAGAGATGCAGAGGTACCATGTTCCAAATCGCTTGCTGCTGCTGTTCATTATTTGTACAGTGCCATAAAAGGGTAGGGTGCTTTAATGATGAGTAAAAGACAGTGGTCCTGATTTGGATCTTGCAGACACCAGCGTAAATCAAGAACAACTCCACCAATGTCAGTGGAGTTACCCCAGTGTAAAACCAACGTGTGATGTGAATCAGGCCCAAATCAGCCCCGAAGAGCTCCCAGTTGAAGTGAGGGTGTAACGGGGCAAAGGATGGTATTCCAGGCACAGCGTGTGTTCCCTAGGGCCATTTTGGGGCACGCTCCTGCAATCCAGCCTATAGCTGCACCTTTATAAATGCTGTGAAACTAAAAATAATGGTGTTGCAAGTTTTCACTTGAGCTGTACCCAGAAGAAGTCTGTCTACAAACCCCTCACTGTGTCAGCGCTGCCGTTAAAATTATTCCCATTTATTATCAAGCACTATCAGTTCTACCAGTGCAATGGGTTCATTTGTGCCTAGATCAGGGTAGAGTGTTTTGCGAGCACGATGGAAACTTTGGACAAATGTTAAAAATGTCTGAGGGCATCAGTGCTTTACTCCACACCTGCCTCTCTTACCCTCTCCTCTCCTCCTCCTTCCTTTCAATGCCCCCTCTTCTTTTCCTTTCTTTTTCCATTTAGCCGATCCTCTCCTAACTAAACCCACTCAAAAAAAATGGAACGTGACTTTGGCTGCCTCCACATTGTTCACGTCACTTCTGTGTTATGGGTTTTCCCCCACATCCCTGGATTTGTCTTGGGTGTTTAGCTTGTATGTGCTTCAGGATAGGGATTGTTTACTACTCTCTGTGTGTGTAGCACCTACACCACAGGACCCCTCTCATGGTTGGTCCTTTGGACACAACCAAAATAAACAAGATTCTGAGTAATAGTAACACAAATTAGCACATCCAGAAACCAACTATCCTCCCTCACATAATCAGCATTAGCCAGCCAGAATATTAACAGACTAACACCCTGCTTCATCTGAGCCAAACCCTCCTCATGTTTTCCCCTTCCCAGATCCCCATAAATGTATCTTCCAGGGGAAAAAAAAAGCATCTGTCTTAGTCTGAGCAAATGAGACAGAGTGTAGGCAGGGATGCACTAGGAAGAAAAGAAAAGGGAATAAACAGGGCCTGCACTGTTAATGGCTTCTTATTGGCCAAGTGGAATAAACAGGTCTTTAGGAGGGGTTTGAAGCTTGGGTTTTCCATGCATGGAAAGGGTGATAGGGATGTGTGTGTAATAATGCCACTGTCTTCAGAGCTTGGCACTGTTATTGGCACCTGAAGGCACCAGTGCTCAAATCTCTGCTTTGGCTCCATGCCTAAAACCAAACCTCACACAGCCCTGCGTCCAGCTATTGCAGATTTCCTTTGTGGGTAGGGTTTGTTTCTTTTAAACAGCTCATCCGACAAGCCGGAAAATGCAACATGATGCTGAGCTTTTCCTGCTTTGCTTTTCCCGCGCCATGTGGTACCGGTGCAGCTGTAACCAAGCGGCAGGTTTGATTGCCCTGGGTAGGCAGCGAGTTTACAATCACTGTCATTTATTACAAATGCTTCTGCCCTCCCCTCTGTGCAGCACCTACTTCCTTAGTTGGGGAAATGAGGTCAGAGCATGTTGAGGCCTAGCCGGCGAGGCAGCTGCAGGTGAAGGGCTGGGAATACATGTGTTTTGCCGACTGATGTCTTCCCACATGCTGCCTTGTTGACAAAAGGCTTTGGAATATTACTGCTACTCATGGACAGGGCTGCCCGTTTCTTGTCTCTCGTCTCCGCCCCCATCACTCCTGAGTCACTAATTCCCCAGCATATGAGCTGCTGTGGTAGCATCTGAATGCCCACAGATTCCCCAGGCTGCTTGGCTTTGTTTCAGACCTGGTGTGTCTCAGCCACGGTGACTGGCAGGTGGGGAGCGCTCCTGGGTCTGTCAAAGGTGGACGTGCATATGCTGAGGCCTTCTGAAATAGAGCAGTGCCAGGGACAAGTGTGGGGCAGAGCAGGTATTTTGATGCCACCAGTTGAGGACAGGAAAAGAGGGTCCATAAACACATGCATCAGGACAGAGGTTGCAAACCGTCCGTGGGCGCAAGTAATACGCATGTTTGCAAGATAAGGGTCTCACGTGGCAAGCCTTCTGGGCAGGGGACATTGTTTCCTATATGAACCGTGTAGACGGGATGTCGCCTGCCTGTGGGCTGGGCAGGGCCGGCAGCAGTCTCTAGCCCTGGGAAGGGTGAGTCTCTATACAAACACAGGCCCGGCCCTCAGGCAGGGTGGGGCAGGTAGCAGTCTCAATGGTCAGGGTCGGATTATGGGGTGCACGCTAAGGGAAAGTATCACCAACAAGCCTTTGTGACTATGGCAGGATGGTTCACATACCCCAGGTAGCAACTGGGTGCCTCCGGGGTGAGGCAGCGGGGCTCCAACTGAAACACACTGCCTCGTAGGTCAGGCATTCCCAGGCCTGTCGAGGGCCACCGACCGAGGTTGCACCACCCCTCTCTATTTCCCCTGGGGAACCTGCTTCCGTGCTCCTACGGGACACCGGGGTAGTTTGCCATCAGGAAGTTCCCAAAGCTATCGGCGCCATCTGGAGGGGGCAGGGCTGGCAGGGGCTCGCACGGATCCTCGATGGAGGGCAGCTCCTCGAGGTTGCAGGACTTGGGCGGCAGCTCTGGTCCGCAAGGCGCGGGGATACGTGGTGGTCCTCTAGGGCCTCTGCCGAGGGCAGCTCCTCCAGGTCACAGTGGTCAGGCGGCGCCTCCCACTGCCATGGCTCCGAGTCTGGGTGCTGCAGGTCGGTCTCCCCAGCGGAGAGGTGCTCCCGTGGGTCCCAGTGGGGAATTAGTGCCACTCGGGACGGTCCTCTGGGCCCCAGGCTGTGGGGAGCTCGGGCCAGGCCTTCTGGTCAGGCATGCAGGAGTCCCGGCCTGAGGAGCAGGCAGAGAGGTCTTTTCTCCAGGCCTGCTAGGCCCAGAGTGGGCCCTTTTATCCCCTGCCTCCTTGCTCCACCCCCCTGCTTCCTGTCAAGTGGGGCTGGAGCTTTTTGTCCCCACCCCTCGCCGGGGATTGGCCCGCCCTCTGTGTCTGTCTTGGAGGGCGTCCCTTTTCCTTGCTCCTTACAAGCCTCTAGTATCTATGCATCTCTACCCCAGTGGGGAATTAGTGTAGCTGGAGAGTAACTGTGGCATGCTACCAGTGCTGGGCTGATGGGTAGCTACTGCAGGAGCCAACTCTAGTGGCTTTATTCCAAAAGGGAGCTCCCCTCCAATGAAGTCTGGCTCTGCTAGCCAGAATCCCTATCCCTTTCTACAAAGTGATGGAGCATAACCAAGAATCTGGCCCTTTCTTTATTTACCCAGTGGCTTCTCTGTGCTTCACTCTAGGTCTCAGCCTTGTCTAGTGCTGGAGGAGCCGACAACCTGATTGTGTTGGAGCGGGAGAAATACAGGCCCCATGATGTTGGCTCAGTCCGATGGGCCGGGAGCACATTTGGACCGATGCAGAAGAGCCGCCTCGGAGAGCATGAGTTTGAGGCGCTCATGAGAATGCTGGACAATCTGGTAAGTCTCCAGCCAATTTAGCTGTGGCCCGTTACTCGTTCATGTTCCCTTCTGTCTGCCTGGATCTCCCTGCTGCTGGGTCATGCCTTCTAAATGAAGACAGCCTGCGTAATGTCATCTGGAATGGAGAAGGAGGCTCCTTAGCTACTGTTGCTAAGCCTGCTGAACAGTGAACACAGCAAGTCAGTGAACAGGGATGGTCAGAAACATTTGAATAAAGAATTGTTTCCAAACAAAATAGCCTTCTTTCAAAAACCAAACGTGACAATCTTTTATTTAATTTTTAGGGTTGTTTGCAACACCTTAAAACTATTTTTAATCAGAAATGTTGTTGCAATCTTTATTAAAACATTAATTCACTGTAAAACTAATTTGTTTAGCAAACTGTTCCTGAAAAGCAGGATTTTGGTAGACAAAAAATGTTAATAAAAATTTAAATGGGGGGAGGAGGGGAACAGTGCAAAGAAAAGAAATAAAATCAAACATGGAATCTGTTTTGAATCCTATAACATCTTTCTCTAATGTTTTCTCCCTATTTATTACCTGCTCCTAATAGCCAAATTCTCCCAAGTAAAGAAGCATTCTTCTTGTGTCCTTCCAGGGTTACCGAACAGGGTACACATATCGGCATCCCTTCATCCAGGAGAAAACCAAGCATAAAAGTGATGTGGTGATCCCTGCCACCGTCACAGCATTCATCTTTGAGGAGGAGGTTGCTCCCCTCTCCACCCTTCGACAGCATGCCCAGAAGCAACAGAAGGAGAAGACCCGCTGGCTAAACACACCTAACACCTACCTACGTGTTAATGTAGCTGAGGAGAATCAGAGAAGCGCAGGCAGCCAGAGGACCAAGACCACGGTAAGGGGGAATGAGTGCTGTGTGCTGAGTAGGAGACACCTTCACAAAGAAATGTGAACAGCTTCCTTCACAGCCGTGGAGTGCAGCAGGTGAGGAGTTCCAAAGCCCGCAAGATGTTTGAAGCTGATACGGATGTTCTCATGACATTTCTGGTTGGACTTGGTCTACTCCAAGCACGGCCTTTTCCAGAGTAACTGTGGCTTAGTCCCAGGGGAAGGGGCAGTTGCATTCAAACCAGTTTCAAAACAGCTCTGAAAACAACCCCTTTGATCTCAGGCCAAAAAGCTGGTTTCCAGCAGCAATAGATACCACAGGGAATACTTGTGAAATTGATGACTGGTCTGTATAAAAAGATTAACTTGCCTGTTCTACTAAGAGATGTATTAAACAACTGGGACATCTGCCAGAATGGAATCACCTGGGACACAGATAGGAACAGGGGTCCCACTAGCCTGGGGCTCTGGAGACACACGTTCGGTTCCTTATGTTATCACTGACTTCCTGTGTGACTTTGGGCAAGTCACTTAGCCTCAGTTTCCTATCTGTGCCATGGGATGATGGCACGGCCCTGCTTAACAGGGGTCTTGAGGGGCGATATGTTAAGGGTGGGGAGATCTTATGTGACCCAGGGACCTTATAAGTCCCTAAAATAGACATTTGTATACAGATTTAACAATTACTTACTGGACCCAAGTAAAGTCAAAGCCCTAATGCTTTGCACATCACATATTTGGGAGGATTCAGAATCCAAACAGATGGAATTGAACCCAAATGGGCTGAAGCAAAACCATGCACATCAGGAAAGGCAGTGGCTTAGATCTGAATTCAAATTCAGATTCTTGAATTTTGCAGCTGGCCCACTTCTCTGTAAGGGACTCTACCCAGCTCTGAATGTCTACAAAGGCTGGTGCATCCAAAATCTTGTGATGCACCAAAAACTGGGTCTGAATGAGGCTGCAATTCAGGTTTTGATGCACTCTCTTTGTTCTTTCCCTTCCCTGCTCTATTCCAGTGGATGAAGGCAGATGAGGTGGAAAAAGCCAGCAGTGGGACCCTGATCCGAATCGAAAACCCCAACCAATTTGTGCCTCTCTACACAGATCCACAGGAAGTGCTGGAAATGAGGAACAAGGTATGGTGGCTCCTGGATGTATCTCTCTGTCAGTCTGGTGCGCTGTACATGAGGTCAATAAATTCCTTTGCGACTCCAATGATCTGATTCTCCTGCAGTTTGTCGGGGGATCGATGAGCCACTTCCATTTTACTCCTTTTCTTCATTTTATGGCAGCAAGTTTAGTGCTGATGGCAGGGCCCAGGCTCACAGCTCTGGAGTCAATGCCAGAGCAGGCACAAGATTAGTTCACCTTATATCCCTTCCCCATCACTGCCTTGTCAACACAACTCCGCCCTGATCTGAATGACTCACCTCTCAATCAGGGGAAAATTCACTCTCTGATCCATTTGGTTCCTGGCCTATTGGCTGAGACTGCCAGTGGAAGTTGCATAAAGTGTCATTTAGGACCGGAACTGAGACATGTTGCCTAATTTCATGTCAGCCAAGAGTGACAAGAGCAGACAGTCACTACATAGCATAACTGGACTCTGATGGGCAGCAAAAGAGAGGGAGAGAGATTTTGGGCCTGATTCTCTGCTTTCTTGTTCCTTGTATTGTCACTGATGCTAGTGAAAAGTTCAGCCGTGCTGCTTTAGTAGCTTTTTACACTCCATTGCCCAGGTGCGAATAACTCTCCCAAGGTGCAAAGCAGTGGCAATTCAAGGCACTCTTTATCTATTACTGTTCCCCTAAGCCATCTAGACTAGACTTTTACTTCAGGTCTTATTTACTTGTTGATTTTTCACCCACAGATTCGGGAGCAAAACCGCCAGGATGTGAAGTCAGCCGGACCCCAGTCCCAACTCTTAGCCAGCGTGATAGCGGAGAAGAGCAGGAGTCCGGTACTTTTATTAATGAAGGGGTCAGATTCATGGGGAATGTTATAGTGCAGCACATCCTCCCTGCTCTCCTTTAGCTCTACTGACTGAGGCAGCAGCCGTGAGTGCGTTAAGGGCAAATAAGCACATTTGCTGTAGCTGTGGAGCTCAGATCTGGGTTGAGGGCACTCCAGAGTTCAGGGGAATCCTGGTCCGAGCCAGCCCCTTTTCTCTAGTAGCAAGGGTGGGCTGCCTACGCCAAACACAGGTGCAAAGGGAGGAATAACCTGGCAACACTTGTGGGAGCAATGCTGGGAACCAGCGTGTTGATTGAGTCAAGGGCTCTGTGTTGGTGATGTAGTCTGGGGGCTTCCTCCTAGCTCAGAGAGCTCCGTGATTGGCAGCATCAAGGGCAAACACAGATTAATGGACACATTAGCCAGACCCCTCTCCCCAGAGCAGCCCCCACAAGGTCATTCTCTCATCCTGGAGCTGAGTTCATGCATCCCCTACCTTTCCCACAACACACTCCCCTGGGGCATGGTGGAATTGCCCCAGTTCTGCTACACGTGGGCTTTGCTCCCTGCAGAAGGGAAGCACATTTCTGAAAACGAACACTTAACCAATGGGCTGGGCTCCTGGCATACTGAGCCTCCTTGGTGACAAAAGAGGATCTCTCACTTATATTAGATGGCCCAGGAAAACCTCTCCCAGTCCTTCTCAATTGGTATCCACTAAGCCTTATCCTCAGCCCCAGTGCTGATAGTGCAACAGTGTGTCTGCACTTGGTTTCAGTCTACAGAGAGTCACCTGGCTTCCAAAGCAGACACAGAGACAAAAGACGTGCCCCAGGAGGAGATCTCTCCCGAGCCAGAGCCTCCCAACCCATTCAGCCAGCTCACCGACCAAGAGCTGGAAGAGTACAAGAAAGAGGTGGAAAGAAAGAAACTTAGCCTAGACAGTAAGTCACAAGTGGGGGGCAAGCGATGGCTTTGTTTGGTCTTGAGATGCATGGGACTTGGGAGTAGAGCTAACCTGGGGGCCACAAGTCTGTTTCACGGCAACTTCTGAAGTTCCAGCATTTGGTTTCATCCCACATTGAAATGAAACTAAAATCTTCTGAACACTCACATGAAAATGAAACTGTGCCCAAATGGCAGGTTTTGGACCAAAAGTATGTGTTGGGGTGGAGGACTAGGGAAGCCAGGTTCATGTCCTCGCACTGCCGGGTTGAGAGCAGTGCCTTTCATCCCAGATCATGCTGAACTGAGCAGGATAGGGACTTGAACTTAGTTCTCTCACATCCCTGGCCAGTACCCTAATCCAGTGGTGCTCAACCACTGTCAGGACACAAGCAGTAAGAGTGTCGCAGTGAGCTGCAGAGATGGCTGGATTTGGCCTGGAGAGGGTGAACTGGTGTGTCCTGTAGGATCCTGATACACTGCCACAAAAGGGTGAGAACCACTGCTGCCTAACTCACCAACTTATATAGTGTGAGTATGTATGGCTCTCTCAAGAAACCCTTCCTGCTGAAACCAATGGTCTTCAAAACATTGGCCCTTCAGGAAAGTATGTTCTAACCAGCTGTACTCAGAAGATAGGCAGGGAGCGTGTCTTTTGGGATTTCCCCATTTTTTTCATAACATTTAGATGTTTTCTCCACTCTTAGGTGAGAGAGATGCCAGCGTGGAGGAATCTCTGGCTTCTCCTGTGAAGTCCCCCTCCGCTTCCCTGGAGCAAAGCCCCACAAAGTCTCCATCAAAGAGCCCACCTGTGTCCCCCACAAAGTCTTTGGATGGTAAGCTGAGCCCTGTGTGCTGGATGGAGTTAGCAGGTGATGCCGCAGGGAGAGAATTGGAGCATTTGTGTGTATTGTGTAGGGGAAGATGCAGCAGTGAGCAGGTGTTTCTGAAGTTACATCCCAAGATAAACTTGTCTCCTGTCACAAGGGATGCAAGACATGAACATACTGTATGTTTGGAGGGGCATCTTCTACCCATGGAAAGATAATCAAGGCCTCCTTTTCTTTGTTAGAAGGAAAGGGGGTTATTTTGGCCCTAACTTCTGAGCCACCTTTGTCCTGACATTGCACAGGAGGCCTTGGGAATAAAGATGTATCTATTTATTTATGATCTGCACTGCAGTAGTGCCCAAAGACCCCACTCAGAAGAAGTGCTCCATTGTGTTAGGTGCTGTACAAATCCAAAGGAAGACAGTTCCTGCCCCAAAAAACTGACAGTCTAACTTGAACCAAGGAGCTACAAGTGAGCAGGACAAACAATGGGGGAGCCAGGAGAAGTAAGGTGAGGGTAGGTGTAATAAGAAAATATTGGCTATGGACCTGATCCAAACTCAAATCAATGAGAGTCTTCTTATGGACTCTAGTGGGCTTTGGGACAGCCAAATGTGTGAGAGTTGGTTCTAGTGGTTCCGGACATTACAATAAATATTTGTATATGTACTAATACATAATGCCATCAGAGGATACTAGCTAGCTAAAATCAAAACACATCAGCATTGTGTTAATCAGTAAGTGACCATAATGCACAGCTCACTGGAGACAATGATGGTGTCTGGCTGTGCTAGGCGAAGAAACAACCTGATCCATGGTCAACGTGGTGATGTTACTCTTATTGTTTTCATTGTGTCTCATTGTGTTGGTGTATGTCTGTCTCCACAATTTCTTCCTTTTTCTTTCCATGGGTTGCTTTCATCAAAGGACTTACCTCTGATTCTGAATACTTGTCACTGTAGTAAGTATAGAGAGGCTGTTTTCTAAGCTCGCATACCATCACCTTGCGGGAGGTGGGATGCTTCTCTCACGGGAGATAGAGGGTGGGTGGGGAGATCTTCCAGTACATTCATAGCAGGGATGCAGCTCCATGGAGCAGCACCATTGCATCCAGATGTGCCAGCTTTTACTTCACCCAGTAGTAGTCTTTGTTGTATGGGAGACCAATAAGGATCAGTTTGCAAACTCAGGCACCTTCATAGAACCAGCAAACTCTGCATTTAGCTGCTCAGATCAGCACTTCAGCCAGGAGGTAACGTGACCTGCTAAACAGAGCACGAGCCGGAAGATTGGGATTCTGTTTCTGGCTTAGCCCCTAGTCTGCTGGGTAATGGAGGGAAAGTCACTTCCCCCTTTGTGCCATGGTTTTCCCATTTGTAAAATGGGGATAATGATACTTCCCTTCTTTTTTAAAGCACTTTGGGATCTACCATTGGGCAGTATTATAAGAGAGCAAGACATTATTATTATCATCTTCATCAAATTCCATCTGTCATTTCTCTAGGACTCCTCACCATTGTATGTAAACACTGATTCTTGAAAGTTCCCACTTTGCCTGTGTGCTGATTTGACCATCCAAATGCATGACTTAGACCTCTCTTAAGGTGCTGATGTTTCGTACCTCAGAGGGATTTTTAAAAGAAGGTCCTTTCTCATTTTCTCATATGCTACTTCAGAAGAGTTGCTCTGACTTTTTTGCTTGCTCCAGATTTTAAGAAGGTTTTATCTCTTGTGTCTCTTCCACCCAGTGACAGTCCTGAACAGTGTAAAAGAGACAGTTGTAGCCTCAGGCCTTTGTAGAAGGAATCTCCCACCTTCAAGAGCAGCTCTTCTTGCAGTTTTTCTGTCTTTTCCCATTGTTTCTCATTGTTCATATAACTTTCTCCTGTTGTATACACTATTTATGCCCTTAGTGTCCTAAAGGACAGCATGGCAGAAGGGAAGCACTAGCTTGATGAAGGTTTCTGGTGAAAAGTCGTTGGGTCAAGGATGGTAAATGAAAAAAAAAATCAATTTTACAAATACTTCTAGTGATCATTTAACCTGGCAGCTCCTTCTGTACCACACAGGAGACTGGAGTCTGGCATCTCTCGAGCTGTGAGGCCATGTATATTTAGGGATATTGCAGAGTGTAGGGTCTGGCAGTGATGCAGTGTTCCACTCCTCATGCACCTTAATGTGAGAATATCCTGCAGAGGCAAAGTTTTTTTTTTCCACAGAATATTTTTTTTTACTCTTTTTTTCCACTGAAACCATTTGGCAAAACTGCCATTATCTTGTGAAATGACTGGGTGTCCCTGAATCTGCATTTTGCTGGGAAAAAAGTGTCAGCTGAAAAATTTCACCTAGCCCTACTGAATATACAGTCTGTCTGAGAACTGAAGATACTGTACTTTCTTTCTTCAGTCCCACCCAGCTGACTATCCCTTTGCATTGTTTCTTTCCTTGGAAATGTGTAGCTGAATTCTTACATTAGTCATTTTTCAGGGTGCATCACTGCTTCTCTTGTCAAAGTACTTCTCACTCCAGCCACTCAGGGGTTAAAGTAAGGGGGAATGCACCGGAACACAGTTCCGGGGCCCACAAATTTGAGGGGCCAGAGTTCCGGGGCCCCTAAAAATAGAAAAATCCTCTCTGTCCTGGCTGCTGGCAGGTCCTATGCCCCACCGTTGTTAATCACAATACTTATTGTGTTATGCAGTGTTTGCTAGTTTGTGACAATAATTGCTATAGACAAACTCCATATAAAATTATAAATATTTTTATGGAGCGATAACCAATGCATGTGGTATTGAGAAGTGGTTGCAAATGCCTACCTGGGCTGGGGCCTGCACATGCATGAAAGGGGCCCAGACAATACGGGAAGGGGGCCCGGAGATTAGGAGGGTTCCAGGGCCCGTCAAATTATACTTAAACCACTGCAGCCACTGACTGACAAACCTGTGTATAGTGATGGGTGTTACTGTTTTAAATGGGCAACAACTTTGGTTCAGTCAAAATTACATGTGATTTCTGGTCTGCTTCAGATTTTGGATTTTTTAATGACTCTGCCCATTCTCCTGGGATGGGACAGATGAGAGGAAGGGCTTGTCCACAAAGAGAAGTATTAGGGCAGGGCAAGGTAGGGCATGAATGTAGAGCATGCTAGGCTGCAGCAAGCTAAGTTGTGAAGTGGACTCTAATACCATGTGCAAGAAGTTCCCATGCTGGGCTTTGCAGGATGTCAATACGCACTATGGAACTTGGAGTGCATGATAGCAGAGTTCATGGGGTGACTTAGTCCATGGCAGGCTAGTGCTCTGTAGATTCAGAGACTGGCTTGCCATACAGGAAGGGTAATTCCCAGTTCAAGGGGAAATACTCACCATAGCTCTCATCAAGCTAACATGCTAAAAATGGAGCATGGCCGCAGTGGAGTAGAGAGGTATCCTAGTGTCTCAAATGGTGTCAGGGCAGTGGAAGACCAGTACCAGTGACTGGGATGTTGCATCTTGACCTGGTGATCAGTGCAATGTTCAGGAACCAGAAGTCAAAGGACAAGTCCAGAGCCAGGAGCCTGGTGTGAGAGCTGAAAATCAAAGCGGCGGTCAGACAGGAAATGGGAGCTGAAGCCAAGGATCAACACCAGGTTGGAAACAAAGAGCTGTAGCCTAGGGTCAGAGCTGGAGCAGACAGAAACCAGGGCAGTGGGGTTCAGGGACTAGAATGAGGCTGAGCCCAGGAGCGGGGAACAGGACAAGGTAAAATCAGGAACCAAGGATGAGGTCAGGAGTCACATAGTGTTCAGCAGGGTCTGTAGAAACAGCAAGCCAGGATTCACCTTGTTTCACAGCGAATCTCTAGCTTAAATAGCATGGTCAACCCAATCAGAGACTCCAGAGCTCCTCCAATCAGGTCCCCATGGGAGGTGCCTTTAGTGGAGCGTCTCACCGTCCAGCTTCAATTCCCTAATCACTACTAGAGTCATTGGGCGGCGTGGATGCGGAAATCCTCACACATGATATGTATTTGGGGCACCCAGCTTGTGCTCCTGCACTCTATTTTTAGCATACCAGCTTGTTTGGAACTAATGTGGGTTTGTCTCTCTGAGCTGCGAATCACACCCCCAGCTTGAAAGGTGAATGTGCCTTTGGTCTCTGCATATGCAAGCCCTAATTTTTTAAACTGTATTGCATTCTGAGGGGCTGATTCTGCAACGTTCATTCTCATTGAACTGCCCTCAGTCATAGGAACAATCCCAGCAAAGACTGAGTGTGTGCAGCTCTGTGCGCATGAGGCTCAGGCTCTAAGTCAAACACTGGGTAGGGATGCAAGGTAAGTCTGTGTGAAATCAAATCTTCACAGATCCTGTTGGTGGGATTTAGCCTTTAACTTCATTCACATCAGCCACCTAAGGGAAGCATAGGCTTAGTGTAAAGCTAAGAGCCGTGCCTTAAAACTAAAGGCAGCGAAAATTTGGGGATTTCCTGCTTGGTTCTAAATGTTCTCTGCACAGCAGGCTCTGAAAAGAAAGCTTCTTCCTCCCTGCCCTTTCCTCTCTATCCCAGTCTTTATGCAATCTGGCGGGGAGGCCTGCACCAAATGTATTCATGGTATGAATTAACAAAGTTGGAACATATCAGCCTCCAGGGTGAGGGGAGATCCAGCTCTCACAGTACCAAATATGAGCAATATTTTTTATGCTAGCTCAGTGGAAAAACTGGCAGTTTGGCAAATAGCAAAGTAATCCTATCACTTTTCTATACATGTCCCAGATTTGCCTACAGGGGAAGGGGGAGAAGATAGCTTGTTGGCCAGACAACCAGGGAGCAATATATTCATGACGAATATGGACAAAGGGATCCGCTGCTCCACTTCACACATTGCACGGGCTTAACACAAGCTGTGACAAGCATCAACCAAAACTGGGGCTAGTAATTGGAGCAGGGGATCCCTGGGTTCTGTTCCTTGCTTTGCTCCTTACTTGCTGCCTAAAAGATCAGTGCCTCAGTTTCCCCATCTGTAAAATGAAGCTCACACCACAACCCTCCCAGGAGTGTTGTGAAGCTCAACACCATTTTGTAAAGCCCTTTGGAATCTTGAGTTGAAAGGAGCTATGGAAGTCCTCTGGTGTGTTTGTTATCATTTACTTGATAAATCCAGTAAAGAAATCTAAGGGGAAAAGGAAAAAGGAAAGAAGAAGGAAGAGGAAAAGAGAGGAGATGCATGTATGCAAATTAACTGCTTCTTCCCAGATCACAGCTTCCTGCACTCATTGCCCAAGAGGACTCATTCATTAACACTAGTTGCAATAGAAACCCTATCCAAAACACACACTCTTGTCTGTATTTGTAGTCTATTCAATGGGGGAAAATGAAACCAAGGAAGAAACATGAGCTACAAGCTTTTTCCACCACTCTAGGGCTATGTCCACACTGGCAAGTTAGTTTGAATTAAGGAGGCTTAATTCGAACTAACTAAAGCCATGGCTACACTAGGTTTTAATTAGTTTGAATTAAGGGCTTCCTTAATTCAAACTAATAACTTCGAATAGGGTATTAGAAGTAAGGGTTAATTCGAACTAACTAGTTTGAATTAACCAATGTGGCCATGTTAATTTGAACTAATTTCTTAGTTTGAACTAACTGGCCCATTGAAATCAATGGTGATCGCTAATTCGAATTAAGCAAGTGCCATGAATGGCACTTGCTTAGTTCGAACTAATTTTTTCTATTTTGAATTAAGCTAATTCGAACTAACTAAAATTAGTTCGAATTAGTTAGTTCGAACTAACTAATTCAAACTAATTTTAGTAAGTCTAGATATAGCCTTGGAGACATGGAAGCCTTATGGGCCTGAAGGAGGGTCAGAGGATCTTTCCTGGCCATATCATCTCAATCCATTAGTGTCTTATTTCCCCCCAGTCACAGTGAGACTGTGTGAGACTGCTCTGGCTTCTGTGGAAATCAAGAACCAAATTACCATTCAGTGGGAGCATCTAAGGTCTAGTAGTCTGCGTAAATACCGTAGGCCTGAATCCCCATTGCCATGCACCTTGGCTGGTGGTTTGCTCCTGTGCAAAGTGTATGAAAAACACTACCCACTTCAGAACATGTCCACTTTCCAGAGATGTACAAATATACAAGGTGTATGCCATAGGAGAAGCTGCTGACTTAACAGCTAGGTAAATTGATGAAGCAGTGAGAGAACATGCAAAGTTGGATGGACTATAGAATTCCATTCCACAAGAGGTAAGAACAGAAAACCAAATCATCTCTAGGACACAATGTAACACCCATCTGTTTAGTTTAGTTTTCCCATAGCAAATACAGTTGCTCGAACATGTATGTGTGTTCATGACAAGGGGAGAAACAAGGCAGTGGTGTCAGAGACTAGGGAATCAGGCCCCAACAATTTCCTTAATGTGTGAGCCAAATTCTGCTTCTGTTTCAACTAGTGTCAATCTGGAATATCCTCATTTACATCACTGGTGGAAAACTTAAGACACAAGGCTAGCTCTACATAAGTTGGAAAATGCCTGTCCTTATTAGCAAAACAAACAAGGAGTCCTGGGGCACTTTTAAAGACTAACACATTTATTTATCTCATGAGCTTTCGTGGGAGAAAATCCCACTTCATTGGACGCTTCAAAGGATTTTCTCCCACGAAAGCTCATGTGATAAATAAATGTGTTGGTCTTTAAAAGTGCCACAGGACTCCTTGTTTGTTTGGCTGACCTAGACTAACACGACTCCCCCTTTGGAACTTGTCTTATTAGCTTGCAGTCCCAATCTAAACCACTTCTTGAATATTCTGCTACTCTAAAGCAATCACTGGTTCTGCCTGTGTGAAAAAAGCCAGAGGATGCAAAGCACAGCCCTTCTAGTAAAAGTGGGGACCCTGCCTCCATAAATCCTCATGTCTTGTGTCTTTCTTTTGTGAAGGTGCAAAGAAGACTGACACCAGCCAAGTACTTGCCGATCCCACTGCTACTGGAGAGCCAGCACAACCGACGTCAGTGGTAGTGAATGGGAAAGATGACGACCAAACTGCAGAAGACACACTAAGCAAAGGAATAAGCCAGGTGACCGCAACCACAGATGCTGACATAGATGCCCCTAAGGACAAAACTGAGTCAATTACCAGTGGCCCTGTGTCCCCAGAAGGCTCTCCATCCAAATCTCCTTCCAAGAAGAAGAAGAAATTCCGGACCCCATCCTTCTTGAAAAAAGGCAAAAAGAAGGAGAAGGCTGAATCTTGATTCCCCTCCAGACCTTCTCTTCTTACTGCTTCCTTCCTTCTCCCTCACCCCCCAAAGTTACCAGAGCAGTAGATGGAGCTGATAGCCAATAGCTGCCTCTCCTAGAATGGTTTGTGCTGAGATAGAACCAGAGGGACCTGGAGGGACCACTGAGGGACCTGGAATGATTCCTGTATAAACATGTGGCAGAGGCAACACCTGGACTTTGGGGGAAATGAGGCAAGTTTTGTGGCATGAGATGTATCATTGCCCATGAAACTGCTTTTTCAGGAAGTAAGTGAACTTAGGAATGACTGTGGTCCTTTATTTTCCACTCAAGGGAGCTAGTCACTAATTTCACGAGCTGTAAAACTGGTTCTCTGGACCAGTTCCTCCTCATCATGGCACTAATGCTCCAAACCATTTATGTCCTGTGGGCTGAGGTTTTTCTACATGCTGCTTCCTTTACAGCACACGTGGCCACCTTCTAGAAATAATGTTGTGCATTAAGTCAAGAGCAGACCCTCGTGAAACAGGGGGGGACACTGGCCATGCGCTTGATTCCTTTTTTCCAATTCTGCAGAGGAATTTTCGCTAGTTACTTTGTTGCAATTCACTGCATAACCTCAAATAGCGACGATCCAATTTTATCAAAACCCAAAGGTGAAGGATTGCTGTCCTAAAAGGAAGGGTGAGGTTGTGAACCAGTGCTCTTTTGTTTCCTGGATGACTACGTTACACCTAGACCAACAAGCCGTTTTCAAGCTCTTTTCTAACCAACGTGGTGACACCATGTTATCTAAGGATCCACTTGCTGCAGTTGCAAAGCCTCTTGGAAGTTGGAAATGACTATTCGGTTCCAGTTGGAAGGGAGTGAGGGAGGCACATGAATCCAACCCCCTCAATAACACACAGGATGATGTGTCACACTAGAAATACAGTGGTCAGCGCAGAGAGGGGGAAAAGTCTCTAGGAACTGTCTGTGTTAAGTTTAAAGAGCAAGAGAATTTTAGTCACTAAGTGCTACTTTGTTAGTTTGGAATAAATGCACGCTGCCGATATCACCCCTATAGTAATCACTGCAGAATGAAAAGCCTATAGAAAATGTGACTTCACCCCCTTTGCTGCACTACTAATAAATGATACTTAGATGAGGTTGTGATGCAGATATGGATTTTCAGCAGATGGAGGGAGGCATGTTAGCACTTTTTATTGCATTCAGCTTCTTTTGGCTGAGCACTTGCTGTTCTAGACTGCCAGTGAAGAGGGGATGTGCGTGCATTCACTGTTCCCCAACCCCACCCTCCGACGCCCCCAACTCCAGAGTGAAAATGTAACACGAGTTCACACCTGTGACATGTTATTGCCAACTGGCTTAGCCCCCTCCCTACACACACATCTCCAACCCTCAGCCCCTCTTTAAAATAAAACAAAGCTACCAGTAAAAGAGGTTTCTTACACTTTGTAGTTCAGAGAATCATCAAAATATAGGGCTAGATGGGACCTTGAGAGGTCATCTAAGCCATCCCCCCAGCTAAGGTAGGGTTAAATAAACGTAGGCCATCCCTGACAGTTGTTTGTCCAACCTGTTCTTAAAAAACCTTTAGTGATGGGGATTCCATAGCCTCCCTCAGTAATCTGTCCCAGTGCTTCCCATCCATACAGTTAGAAAGGCTGAGCCAATATCTAGCCTGGCATGCCACTGGTAAAGGAAATAAACAGGCCCCATGTTCCTTCGTAAGTTTTAGGACTCTGACATGAAGGGTGCTAGCCAAATGAAGTCTTGCTCTTGCCCCATTGAAATAGTTTCCTTTGGTTTAAAGGAGAGCTGGGCCGCATCCTGGAAGGTTAGAGTGACCATTCTCAAACTATGGTCTATTATTAGTCTGCACAATGGCACTTGGAGAGCCATGCAATGGGAGGAAGTGGGAGAGGAGGTGGTCCATGGAGAAATCTTTGTCATGAGGTCCACGGAACGGAAGGTTTGAGAACCACTGAATTAGAAGGATGTTATAGTCTGTATGCTGATGTGATGTTCTTGTCTGGGCCACTCTTTAACATTTATTCTGTAAGGTCAGAAAGGTGCAACTCAGGTGTCTTTCTGTAGTGACCTGGACTTGAAACAGTGACGCTGAACTCTGGTACAGTTTAGATTTGGGTGTGCTAAAAATTCGTAATTTGTAATCTGGATCCTTCTCTGACTGTAAGAAGCAAACTAGTTGGAAAAATTCTGATTAAAAAGCAACCGTTTTCATTGAACCCCTCCCCTCCCATTTTCTGGCTCTGTGCTTTTCAGGGTCTCATCTTTGCTGGAATGAAACTGTGAGCTCTAGTGGTGAAAGGATGTGATAGAAACTTAGGAGACCAGGATCCAATTCCCAGCTCTGTCACTGGTGGATGGCCTTGGGTTAGTTTCTGCACCTCAGCTTCCTTATGTGCTTTGAAATCTGCTCCTGAAAAGTGCTATATGAAAGCTAGGTATAGCTATTTACTATTTCCCTTCACAATAACAGAATCTGTTCAGGCAAAATGTCCTTGAAATAATCTTTTTCTATAAGGCTCTTGAGGAGGGATCCAAGAACGTGCATTTTAGCAAGATCCATACTGAGAAAGGAGCTAAGGTATTTTCTTCATGGGGTAGAGAATCTGCTCAGCAATCTTGCACCATGATTTGCCTTCAATTCATGCAGAACTAGAGACTGATTGATTGTTCCCAATTTTTAATAAACACCAAAATCTTGCTTTGCCAGCTTTTCGGGGTTTGGAATACAGTGGAGGGGAAGATGCCAAGTTATTTTTGTTGTTGTTGTAAAGAGCAAGTTATGGGGTGCATGTGGCAAATTTGAAATGCAAAAACCAGCAACAACAAAAAATCTATACCGCATAGGTGTGTACTTTTGGTGTTCATGTATGCTAGATAAATTAAACTTAGATTCTTAAGGTTAGCTCTGACTTAAATTTCTGTTGCCTAAATCCATTGTGTGTAGGGTGGGCAGATTTTGACAAACTAAAGGCTCAACCCTATAAGCATTTACTGTTGGATGTTGTGCTTATTACCATAAATTTTAAGACCAGAAAAAGCCTATTATGATCATCTAGTCTGACTTCCATAATAACATAGGCCAGAGGCATCCTGTTGAGTCAATGGTTATTATTAACAGTGTCTTGTTTAATGCAACAGACTACACAGACATGTTTGAAGGGGTCCATCCATGTGGTGTCAGTCACAGTATGGGGCCTGAGGCCTCAATCCTGCGGATCATGTGGGGTCCCACAAACTCCAGTGGGGCTCCATGTGAATCTGTGTGGATCATTTATAGGACCAAGGATGAGTGTGGTGCCTGGGTCTTACATTGAGTACAATTACTACATGGGGCAAAATTCAGACTTCAAATATCTAATAAGCTTCATTGATTTCCTGATTTGTTATTTGTACTGGGGTAGCATCTAGTGAGGGACCCAGACCTACACCAACACATAACAAAGAGATGGCCCATTATTAATATTTGTTATTTAAAAGGTGCATACAGCACCTGCCATATTGTCTGCTTCAGTAGAGTTGCACTCATTTACACCAGTTTTAATTTGTACCATGTAGCTTGTTCAGGCTTAACATATGGCATGAGGTGTTAGGCACCAAAGAATAAACATGAGCAAATGGTCTGCTTCATAGAAATGCAAATGTTGAGGTGGGTGACTGGTGTAGGCCAAGAAGGACCATGTATGTTAGAGACGTGCTCAAAGTCACACCCATAAACAAAAGAATAACTGAGTGCAGGCTGAGATGGTTTGATGACATAAAGCACAATCTAGGCAAATATGTGGGTCAGAGAGTCCAACAGATCAAGACTTAAGGGAAAAGACAGAAGAAAAGGAAATAGTGAGATGTCTTAAGGGAAGACGTGATAGGATAGAAGATATGGCATTGAACAAAGTGCTTTGGAGAGAGAGGACTTGTAGAGCAGTCCCCATCTGATGGGATTCGTGCAAGGAAAATGAAGGAGTGTGTGCCTGTGTCATGTAAAATACATAGGTGCATACAGCTAGACTTATTGCCTGAGAAAATCATGAACAGAGACAAAAGTAATATGCTCCCTCACAACATTTTATTTAGAAGAAGACAGAGAAAGGCTCAAAGCAAAAATGAAGTTCTTGGAACTTCTCATGTCACGATTCCCCCATATGAATAAGAGATTAACAACTTGGTTCTAAGACTTTTCTCTTTTATTTTTCCTCTTTCCAATTTGAACCTTTTCCTCTTTTTGCTTCTCCTCTCACCCCTTCTGTGCTCCATCTGCTTTTCTCTACTTTTGTTTTCTAGCAACCATCTTGGATATGTTTGTAGATGGCATTGTAGTCCACTGGTATTTTCTTCTCACTCCTTCTGCTGCAAGGTTGATGTTAGGTTGACCTGGATCCAATTCAGAGCTGCAATTTAAGTCCAGACACCACCCCCGTAGTGAAGGGTATTTACATCTGGTGTTCTTGTTAGGCCTGTCTCACTCTCTAGTAAAGATGACCCCATTCCAAACCCTCTGATTCCAAAATCCACAATTTTTGCAAGCTGGGGAACATCTTTAATCTTACTAACCTACTAAATTGCAGAATCCATGGCTTTTATGGCATTAGGCAGCAAATGCAAAAACCAACATGTAAAATCAGGCGTGAGGAGATTCTGAGCCATGCTTGATGGAAAAACTGCATGAAATTAATATAAATCTCCATTCCTTCTGCTTCTTTTTGTTCTTCAGTGAAATGCCATGTTCTTCAGTAAAATGCCTGACTTTGCAGCCCTGAGACAGCTGGCTCCCATTAAATTAGTGGGAACCTTGCCTGTGTGAGGACTGCAGGGCTGGGGTCTAATCTTTTAAAATAGCACTCGTATGCATTATTGCTAAAGAAGAGGAAGATAAGTAGAAAGGAATAAGTGATTCACCAACTGGAATCAGTATGGGGAAGTATTGCATTATTAGGAACAACTGTAAAGCATATCAAGGTATACCCCCTTCCTTGGAAGCACTGTTGACTGTGAGAGAGAGACTCTTGGAGTAGATAAATCACTAACCTGTTAGGGCCCCATTCCTCTGAAATGCAGTGATTTCCTTTTTCAGGCTGAATGTCTAGCTGTGACTACATAGGAATTTGTGTGTAAAAACCAAAAAGCCCTGAATGCCAAAACCTGAGTTGCAAAAATGATGCTTTCAAAAGAGGCCTAGTCAAAGAGACTGGGAGGCAGCCCACGTGTGATTTAGAAGCTTCAGATAAAATAGCCTGAAAGGTCCTTGAACCCAGATCTGAACATTCCTAAAGCTTGGACTGGAATCCAGTTTTGTAGCCTAAGATCATCTCCTCTATGATAGCTTTTGGACTTGACTGTAATTTGGAACTGAAACCATGTTGGCGAATATTATTCACTTTATTGAATATGTACACATGTTCCTAACAAGTGGCTCCTTGGCCTTTCAGGATCAGAGTCAGAGCCTCCATTAATACTCAATGAAATCCTGATTCTAATCTCTTTTCCCATGGTTTCACACTCCATAATGCCATTGACTGGAGTGGAATTGGCCTTGATTTGATGTGCACTAAAATCTATGGAAGTGTTTCTATTCACATCTGAGGGGATATGGATCAGGCCCTTTCACTGATGTAAAGGAGAGCAGAATCAGGCCTGTAGACATCAATGAGAGTTGTAGGTGATCAGAATCAGGTCCATGAAGAAGGACTGAGAAGCTTTCTTGTATAAGGCACAGAAGTGCAAAAGCCTAAAGCACCAGTTCCTCCAGAAATACAAAATCCACACAATTTAGGACTCTCTGGGACTTTGGTTGGCTTTCTATTTTTGCTGTTGTTTTGTTTAGCTACTCTGAAAAGAAGTACTTGAGTTAATAAGGAACAAGGACCATCAGCTAGCTCTGTAATTGTATGATATTTACTTAGTGGTTATTCATTTATAAGTTTCCATCTGTTCATGGTAACACTTGTCATGTAATCTGTGAGGCAAAAACAATCATATAATTATTCTGCAATAACCCTCTAATCATCTCTGCAATTACAGATCTGATTTATGATTCTTTATTCCCTGAAAAGGCACAGGGAGCGGGAGGAGGGCAGAAGAGAAAGAGCTCAGAGTGGCAGAAATGCACTGGATCTAACAACCTCCCTAAATGCTCTCAGTGCTTAAGTTTGGAAAAGGTGTTTCATGCCAATGTGCTTTGTGATTCCCAGAGGGTTGGACTGGCACCCGCCACATGGCAAGGCAACATGGAACTGCAGTGCACCAGGGAAAGTGCAGTGTCTCAGTTTGTGACTGTGAGACGCTCAGCTGAGCCCCCACGTCACGTCCTCTTTTTTCCACAGGGAAGTAGTTGCTCCAGTCCTTTTATTGGCACACCTTACTTCTCACTATAGCTGGCTCAGTTATGTTGGTTCGCATGTCAGGGTTAGGCTGCGTCTACACTTAGAAATTAAATCGATTTAAGCTTGCTTAAGTCGACTTAATTTAATCTGCGTCTACACTACAATTTCCTTAAATCGACTTAAGCAAGCTGCTTAAGTCGACTTAAGGAAAATAAAGTCGACTTAATGAAAATTAAGACGACTTTATTAATCCTGCTTTTAGTTCGACTTTAGGCTTAAGTCGACATCCTAAAGCCCTAAGTCGATTTAGGAGTAGCCCTAAGTTGACTTAGGGCTACTCCAGGACTCCCCCACTGCCCTCCCTGCCGGGGGGCACAGGGAGAGCCTGGCATGCCCCCCCAAAGGGCAGGGCAGAGCCCTGCCCACCCTGCCCCTATACCCTGCCAGGATCCCTGTCCCCCTCTGCCCCATTGTACCCAGGTACAATGGAGCAAGGGCTGAGCCCCCTGGCACTGGGCAAGGGGTGCCCCCCCTGCCACCATGGACCTGCCCAAGGTTCCCCTCGCCCCTAGAAGTCGACCTAGGCGTCCAGTGTGGATGCTCTAGGTCGACTTTGTAAGTCCTCCCCCCAGTCGACTTTAAATTTAAGTGTGGACATGCTAAGTCAACTAAGTCGACTTTAAGTTGACTTAGCTAAAGTCGACTTAAATTTACAAGTGTAGACATATCCTTAGAGACACGGCCTGCCCACTCCCTGCTTACCTGCATCAGAGGGGCTGCAAGTATCCAATATAGGGGCTTATGCTTCTAGGCAGCCAGGCTTATGACTGAGCCTGGAGATGTCTGATCAAGGTTATAGCTGTACTAGTTGGGGCTGGGTGGAGAGGAAGGAGGGGACTTTTTAAAACACACTCCACTTGAAGCACTTTTCCTGCAGTCACGCACACCATGGGTTTTGAGCACCTACCCAGAGAAACATGCTGCTTGCAATGCATGTTACAGGGAGATTGTGACTGGCCACCCTGAGTATTTTTGATTATACTGTTTCACTCAGAGTAGAAGAGTGTCACTGTTACTTTCTGTCTCATACAATGAGGCTTGCACAGTGGCTCAGACCAAAAAGTCTTTGACTTAATCAAGTATTTGAAAGTAACCCCAAAGCTTCGAGTTCAAATTTGTTTGCTAGATTCTTTTCTTTTTCTTTAAGAAAGACTGTGGACCAAATTCAGCTCTGAAATAAACAGACACTCTTCTATTTAGGTTCCAGACGGTGCCCACCACGGCGGTATCTGAGGACATTAAAACTGATTCTCTTCTCACTGACACTTGTGTAAAGTAGGAGTGACACTGTGAAGGTGTATAAGAGAGGAAGTTCTCAATTTAGTGCCCACTGAAGTCAATGGAAAGACTCCATTGTCTTCAGTAAGTATTGAATCTGGCCTTCAATGAGAGTAGCAAAGTCCCATTGACTGACCTGGGAGTTGAGCTTTGCTCCTGTCTCTCTAGGCCACTGAGGTGTGCGGGTGCCTTGCGTGATTATTTCCATCAGGTTTTACTATACAAGGCCAGTGCATATGCATTAGTGTGAAGTGAGCGTCTTGGTGTTAGCCTGACAGCTGTCACACACCAGATAGATTGGAAGATACTTGTCTTTCAAAAAAACATACATCTAGAACTGTAGTCCTGAATTTGTACATGTGTCTTTCCTTTCCAGCCTTGACTTCAACCAGCAGCTGGCCTGATTTGAACCACACTTGTAGGAAAGTCAAGGCACAAGCTAGGCATTCCTTATACTTCAGAAATAGACATCACAATAATTCTGCCCTCTACCAAAGTGAGTCATAGTGAAGATGAACTTTGTGGAGAGACCTTCCCTGCTGGTGGTGAGGGGAATAAAAATATGCCTGGAGTAGGGTCGCTAAAGCAATGGAAATGGCTAACAGGTGAAATCAAACCAATGGGAATACCAAATAAAATCCGATTTCTCTTTCTGATTGACAGGTGAGCCTGTCAATAAATCCACAGGCCAGGGGCTTGTGGATTCCTTCAAACCTATCACTCCAGCCCTTTATGCTTTGCCTGTCAAAGCAAATTGGCTGACAGTAACAATACACTAAAATGTATAGTAGCCCAGGGTAGCCTGATCAGTATATTAACAATAACCAAACTAAGTAAGGTACAATGTTCTGTATATCAGTTGGGCTGTTAAAGTGAAATGTGTGTGTCTGACAATCGTTGCTTGAAAGTGCTATTTAATGTCTTTGTCTGTAAATAAGCCCCTGTGTCTGGCATTTTGCTAATATTGTGAAGTTTTACTATAGGATTCTGGTGTAAATACCGGTAACTTTATTGCTACTTAGCCTCTGGTATCCTGTATCTGCATAAAGCTATATTTTTCTTCTGTATGTCAACATACACTTTTTCAGTGAGCAGGACATTCAGATTTGAGGTTTGTTTCCTGGGTGTTTTCTTTTGCAGTTTTATATTCTTTTTTTTTCTTTTTTTGGCATTGTTTTATTTTTAATCTTTCAGTACCCAAGTCATCTTGCTGTTTTAAAAAGAACTTGGTTGTGTGAGATTCAAGCCTTTTATCTGCATTGGTTGAGAGTTTTGTTAAAACTGCATGTCCCTACATACAGATGATTGTATATGCTCTTCTTTACTGAATGGATATTACTGTATTAAAGCAGCTACACTGTGTGGGTATGGTACTCTCTTTAGGCCTGTGCAGGTCCAGCCTAAGTGATGTCAGGACCAGAGGCTCATTGTTAAAATGTTGTTCCCCTTTGATAGCACTGGAACAGCAGCAAATGAAATAAACTTTCACCATGACACAACACATTTTCTTTTCCTGTGAATTTTGCTTTGGTATGGGAAATCCTGTCATGAAGCCACATGTACAATGCTGGGGCTGTCAGCTTTGGTAGCTGTTGGAAGGGAATTCAGTTTTCCTGCCTTATCATTACCTTTTGCTACTCTGCTGCGGCTGCTGATTAACAATGCTGCTGGCCGATTTCCTACTCGGTAGCTGAAATATCCCCAATTGATATCACGCAGTCATTAGTTAGTGTGATAGGTTTTAGTCATTACCAGCCTGGGCTGCCTTTGATTCAGCAACATAGAGCAAAAAGCTGCCACATCTAGCTAGGTCTCTGAACTATCCAGCTGTTGCAGAACATTTCCTCAAAGAAAGAAGCTTTTCTTTCCTAGAAAGAAGCTTTTTCATAACTCCTGTGTATCTGCACTCATAGTGGTGTTATTCATCCAACCTCCAACCACCACACCAAAATGAGACATTGCTCAAATGGAGTTGTGCAGCTCTTTATAACTGTCCCTCTTCTTTCCCTGAAAGCCCTGCCGAACAGTGAAGTAGTTAGTAATACAAACAAGGAGTCTTGTGGCACTGTTAAAGACTAACAAATTTATTTATTTCATGAGCTTTCGTGGGAGAAAATCCCACTTTGTCAGATGCTTTGAAGATGGGGCAATGGTGATATACCTTACTATCATTGAACTGCCGTGTTAGGGCCTCCATTGAGACTCATTTACATCTCTTGGCTATTCTTTCAGGTTGTCAGTGGAGTCAGGCATTGGGGTACATCTGTGTCACATTTTGGAGGCTTTCTTTATCATTTTAAGAGCTAGATACTTTGTTTTACAGCAAAACAAACAAGGACTCCTCCTATGGCACTCTTAAAGACTAACAAGTTTATTTCTCGCATGAGCTTTCGTGGGCATAATTCCACTTCATCTGATGCATGAAATGGGGGGAAAAGCATGTTATGTGTAAATATATAGATACAGAGAAAGGTGTCACAATGTTAATTCCAACAGATTCAGAGGGACAGACTACTGGCCAATCTCTGTAAAATGAACAATCTATTTTGATTCAAACAGTGTGTTAGAGAGGGTAGCCAGAGCTGTAAACAGGAGCTGTGAGGATAAATTGGGAGGAAATCACATTTTGTAATGAGCTGGCCATTCAAGAGTCCTATTCAAACCCAGTCTGAAGGTATCTAGTTTGCATATGAATTCCAATTCTGCAGTTTCATGTTCTAATCTGTTTTTAAAGTCTCCTAAAGCACACGGTGGAAGCCCTGAAAACACTACCATCCTGTTGAGCTGATATAAAACAGCCTAATCTGACCACTGCATAGCACTTCTCTTCCCAGTTCCTATAATCCTGTTTGTCCTACTGTAAGAGGGTGGTAATTCATATGCTTCTTTCTCTACCAGGCTTCCAAATTAGCAGTTCAAAGAATCCATCTAAAACAGCTGAAAAATGCCTCCCTCCCCCCACCCAAGTATCTTTAATTGATTGTCTAAAGGACCTGGGGCTGGACTGACCAGATTTTTGGAATGATTTCCAGGGACATCTTATTTCCCAGTCCCGTAGCACTGGGACGGCAGCCACCAGTTTCTTGGGAAGTAACCAGGTTCTGCACGGTCCCAGCTTCCAGTTGGGAGGCAAGTGGCAGGCAGCAGCCACTTGATTACCTGGAAGCCAGGCAGCAACCTTCCACACTCTGGCTGAGTAAAATACCCGTAAAATCTGAAGTGTAGTGCCGAGGTTACATTTTATTATTTGTGTCACATTTATTTAATTAATGAATTTATTTATTTATTATAATTTTGCCTCATTTTAAACCACTGTTTGGTGACAAAAGCCAACCTGGGACATTTCGGGGACTAAGTTATTGCTGGGGACAGAGTACCTCAATCGGAGACTGTCTCTGGAAATCAGGACCACCTGGTCACCCTACCAGAGGGGTTTGTTTAATTCGCACTGCCAAAAGATGACACCTTCAGCAGCACAGCACCTCATGACTGTCTCACTACTCTTTCATAGGAAAAAGTACCACCTACTGAATCCCCAGCATCTTTGATGCTCCTTGGCTGTCTCCTCCAATGCAGCGATCCACACCAATGCCACTTAGATTGCTTACGAGAGCTGATGTGATGATCAAAATGTAAGGCAGAGTGGCTGCAAGCAATTACAGAGGGGGGAGAAGACTCAGAAGGAGCATCATAAAAAAAACCCCCCAAAAAACCAAAGTCTGAATGGAGAATTGAATGAGAATCTAAGACATTTAGGAGAAAGGAATATCAGATTAAATTAATCTGTTCGAATATACACATGAAGCATTTCATGGCCTGTGACCAGGTACGCTGAGCTGGCAGGATTGCGGAGTGCCTGTGTTGTCTGCACCAGGATCTGTGGCCACCCAGGCAGACACTGGTGCTGGCAGAGTTGATCCTGGGCCTGAGCTGTGGGGGCCAAATGGCCTGGCTGTGGGGCCGATCCTGTCCATACTAGGGGCTTGCCAGGGGCTAATCCCAACAAGGCTGGCTAGTCCTGGGGATGGCAGCCTGGGATAAGCCCCAGTGGTGAGGACCTGCCAGCGAGAAGCCCGGCTGGTGGATGGGGATGGGAAGGCTGTACTCTGCCTTGCGGGCCCCTCCACAGCCCCAGCCCCAGCCTCAGCCCCAAGACAGGGAGGTGCTCGGATTCCAACACCCCCGGAACCAAAGTGCGGTGGAGCCAGTTCCCAGCCGGGCCTGATCCCCACCGGAAGTGCCCCCCGGAGGGCTCTTTTAGTGGCTGCGCCTGCCGGGCCGCGGCTGCTGAGGCCGAGGGAGCTGCTGGGGGTCCAGGCTCGGCGGGATGGGGCGGAGTCGCTCCAGGTCTCCCTCGCGGAGGGGTGAGCACCATATGGGGCTGGGGATGGGGCGGAAAGCCTGGGACACCCCTGGAATGAAGGGCGCTGTTGTGGGGGGACTCAGATGCTCCCCGCCCTGGAGCAAAGAAAGAGCACAGAGATCCTGGTGGGGGTATCAATGAAATCCCCCTGCCAGGAGAAAGGAGGCGGGCTCCACAGATCCGTGATTGGGGTGGAGGGGGGAACCTGGCCCCCACAAGAGAAAGGCGAGACCCACAGATCCCAGCCCGCGGGTGTGGAGAAGGGATCCTAACCCCTGAGGGAAGGGAGGGACCCGCACATCCCTGGCTTGGGAGAGTAAATTGAGGCTACCCCTGTCCCCAAGAGAGATGAGGAGGGCCACAAATGGGTGTGTAAATGGGAGCTATTCTTCCCAGCATCCGGAGAATGGATCAGGGCTCTGGTCTCTGTCAGGGAGGGAGCATGCAAATCTCTGCCAAGGATGACAGTGCTCCCCTGCTCTCTGCCCTGATATGGGGGTTGAGTTAGCGAGAGCTCCGTAGGGAGGGGTGGGATCCCAGGAAGCCAGCCCTAATAATTGGGCAAAGGGGAAAGTTATTGCATATTGGAGGTGACAACAGGGGATCTCTCACCCTGCCCTGATATGAGGGTGGCGGGAAGATGTAGCACAAAGCAAGAGAAGAGGATGCTCTGGTTAAAAGATGGGAAACAAATCAGCACCTGTGGCAGTGACTCTGACCAGAATCTTGGCTGATAGGACGGATGGTCCCTGTTTCTAAGTAGTAACAGAGCCTTGACTATTTTCCCTCTCTGAAAATTTGAGCCCAGCATTTTGGAACATGTATTGTTGTATATCTCTCATCTTTCCTTCTTTTCTCTCGCTGCTTCTAGGACAATCCTCTGAGTGAGTCTTGAGGTTTAATGAGTGGAAAAAATCCTTGCCCTCCCCCTTCTATTTTTTAACACTAAGTTTAGGCATAGCTGACACTCTTCTACATATAGGGGTTTACTGAAGCTCTAATAAGAGTAGTAACCGCTCAAACTAGCCAACACTAATCATCAGCACCCCTACTACTTCCCCAATTGTGGCTTCTTTCAGAACGTAGGCGCTCTCGTTCAGCGTCCCGGGAGAGGGAGAGGAGGCGACGGGAACGTTCAAGGTCCAGGGAGAGGGACAGAAGGAGGAGTCGTTCCCGTTCCCCTCACAGGAGGCGATCCAGGTGAGGGGGAAAATATCTGAATTCTCTGAAGGCAGCAGGCCGAGCGTCTAGCTGACAACCCTATTCCCCTGCAATTCCTATTGATGTCATTCTTACTGTGACGTCAACAGGGTAATGGGCTTCCTACTTGTGGGAAATGGTTTTTTAGGGCAGGCTGAAGGGAAGAAAAACCCAATTCCACAGTCGAATGGATCTCACTCTTAGGAAGCTCTTTACTAATATTAAGCCTGTGTTGTCCTTTACTTAGCTAGGGCAAATGTGATGAAATTAGACCTTCCTGTATTGGTTGTTTGTAGTGTGGTAACTTCTTGAGTCTCTGGTCATGGGTGAAGGCTCCATTTTTCTAGGCACTGTACAAACACAGAGTGAAAAGATGGTCCCTGCCCCAAAGAGTTGACAGTTTAAGGCTAAGATAAGTCAACAGATAGAGGCAGAAGAGGAGCTCGAGAAAACAGTAAGACAATGACAGTCAATGTAGCAATCCATAATCATTGATCTATTTACTTGGTGCCACATGTAAAGGTGCAGGTGGGATTGTAGTTGAGTATTTGTTGTACATCAGGAGAGGGCAAACAGTGAGGGCCACTTCTGCCTCTAGGTGGGCTGGAGAGGAGTGGGAAAGGGGGGAGGAGTGGGCTGAGAGAGGGGAGCGCTTGCTGCGCTCTGGCCAGGCCCAGCTGGAGGGCCTGATGGAAAAGCTTCCATGGACTGTAGTTTGCCTACCTGTGTTGTAAATTCAACCTCCATCACTTATTGCAATGTTAACTGCTGCAGTAGTTTCCCCTTTTGTTGTTAGATTGAAATCTGTACTTGTGTGAAATTCTAGGTCCCCGAGACGGCACAGATCCAGTTCCTCTTCCCCAAGCCGGCAGAAGGAAAGACGAGACGATGAAAAGAAAGAAAGCAAAGACTCCAAAAGCAAAGAGCGTCAGATCACTGGTAACAGAACTGAGTCCTAACCTTGGAAAGCAAAGCTGGTTCTTGGGGCTTTGTGATTGTCTTACTTGGATGTTCAGACAACCGGTTACAACCTTCTGAACGTACTTTAAATTGGTAAATGGGGTAGATGCCCACGAAAGCGGGGGCCTCTGCAACAGCATAAACCGGGATTACTAAAGGATTACTAGTCAAACTTTGCCTACTTACTTCTTTCCCATCTGCTTGTGTACCCCAGCACTTTACAGATGCAACCCTTTTTAACAATACTTTGCCTTCCTGGACCCGTTCCATACATAGTTAATGCACAAAACTATTCCGCAAGAGATATGAAAACATCATAATTCAGTGACTAGCTAGTCAGATTTAGGATATGACCTCTATGTGGGTCAGATCATCTCATGCTGCCAGTGTGGAGTTCATGGCATTTTTCTCTGAAGATTGTGATGCTGGCCACTGGGTGCAGAACTAGAGGGACCTTGAGTCTGTTCCAGTCCAGCAACTCCAATATTTCTGCAGTTCATGCTTGTGGCTTGATGGAGGCCCGTTAACTGCAGAGGCACTCCTGCCTCGCCTAAGCAATCTCAAGTGACCTTGCAGATCTGATTCCCAAGATTGAAGGCCTGACAGTGTTAATCTAAGCACTTTACAAATATTAATGAATTAGGCACCAGATACACAGGATGAGATGAAAAAATTTTCCCCAGCTGTAAAATGGGGAACTGAAATACAGAGTAGTTGCGGTTTGCCTGGGATTATGCAGCCTATCCAAAGCACCAACACAAATGGAACCCAGCTCTCCAGGTTACTAGCTATGGGTTTTAAAGCCTTACTATAAAAGTAATAGGTAAAATTGAAGTCAGTGGAAGGTTTGCCATATCGTGCAGGGCGATATGATGACAATTTATGACTTATCAAATTACAAACAGCAGTTCACTTTCTTCTGTCATCTGTGATGCTTCCTCCTTCCTCTCCCCAAATTTAACAAGTGTATGTGTAAAAAGATAAAAAAGAAATTGAAACCACAGCATCTCCTCTAGGGGCATTTTCCCTTCCATTTTCTGTTGCCTCCCATATCCAAACTTAATCATTTGTCATTGTATACTTCTGATTATGTATTTGTGTCTAGCTAAGTTGCAAGCTCTTAAGGGCCGTGATCCTGCCCTCCTATTCTTCTGTAAATTACCATGCACGCTTGTGGTACTGTGTTACTAATACATGAATAAGACTGGGTTTAAAAAATACCTGAATTTCCTTATGGTCTTCTTGCCATTCCCTTTGCTCAGCTCTCCATTAGCACAACATTTGCATTGAAAACGCTATAGTGGAACATATGTATGTTTTTTAAAATATTGTTTTCTTTGGTATTTAAAAGGACATTAACTTGGGAATATTTTTAATAGATGTAAAAACAAACTTCTGCAAAACATCCATTTTGGAGCCAGATCTGAGCTTGCATTGTTCCTATAACGATTGGATCAGTTTTCTGTTCCAAAGCTATGTTTGGGGGTACCAAAGAGCCAGTTATACAATATGCATAATGGTTGCATCATGTACACAAATATTTATTCCTCACTTTCCTAATCGGTGTGTTCAATAAGCTTCCATCAATTGTTTACTAATTTTTCTTAGTATTATAGTTCATATATCTCTTGTATCTTGTTCTTTTTCCAGAAGAAGATATGGAAGGCAAAACAGAGGAAGAAATTGAGATGATGAAAACTATGGGATTTGCATCCTTTGACACAACAAAAGTGAGTGGATTTTTCCACAAAACTTGAGTAAAAAGTCCTTGCCTTTTTTCCTGATCATATTTCCAGTTCATTGTTGGGTATAGCCAAGCTGTCCTGGTAAGTTTAGGAACAAAAATTTTTTGAAGAGGATGGAGGAAGGTTTGCTGTGTTGTGTAACATTTACTCCTTTTGGAAGGCTGCAATTATTGCATTTGGAGCCATTATACAGTTGCAGTATTCCAGCAGAGGGACGTTGTTAAATCTCTCAATGCTACCAATCTGTGTCTCAGCTTTTGAATTTGTCAGTAAGTTGTAAGAAATGACTTATCAGTGTGCTGCAACTTTGTGTCAGAAAAGCATCGTCCATAGGAACTACAATGAAGAGCCAATATTGATCTTCTAATACAGAATTAGCACGACTCTTCTACATGCTCCTTATGATTGGCAGCTTTGCCTCCCAGGAGCCCTTACAAGAGAAGTAAGTTTAGTTCAAGTCAATGCTGTGCTGAGACAGAGGAAATGTTGCCCTCCATGTTGAACAGATACCCGAGTGTGGTGCTGTGCTTCAGATGAGATGTAAACCCTTTGGGTTTCCTAGGGAGCAAATACTTCCTGTATTGGCTTCTATTATGCAAAAATGTAGGTATATTCATTGTATTTCTTTGTTGCTTGCCTCTGCTACGTTCGATCTTCTAGCTCCTGGCTACAGCCCCACAGAATAGAGTTTTAGTTTCAAAGCCTGGATCAGCATCTAAATGCCTTTTCCTTTAGCCTGACTCTATACTTCTCCATAAGGCTGTGATCTTGCAAACACTTATGACTGATCATAGTGTTTATTATCTATTGGTGCTAAATGAAACCTAAACTGTAGGGTCTGTCTGTACACCACTCACCCTGTAGTTTCTGAGTATCTTGAGATCATTATTTACTCCTAAGATGTCCTCATCTTACAAATGAAGCATGATGATGCACGGAAATTGACTTGCACAGGGAGCCGGCAGCCGAGCTAGAAATTGAGCCCGTCTCCTGAGTCACAGACAAGTGCCTTGTTCTCTATAGAAGACATCACCTTGCCCACCTCATCTTTGGTTTCAACTTGGCTTTCTTAAGAATGACATGCAACTAACTCAGTGTTAATCCCGGCTCACCAGCCTTGTGTTCTTGTGCATCTCTCTAAACAGTTCTCTGTACAACACACTGAGTTTTGGGGCTTGTTTCCCATTGTATCTTTCAGGGGAAGAAAGTGGATGGCTCTGTAAATGCCTATGCGATAAACGTGTCACAGAAGAGAAAGTACAGGTTTGTGTTTCTACCACTTGGACAGACTTGCTCCGATTTGGAGACTGTAATATCCGATGTCTGCCTTGCTATGTTGGAAGAGACGTCATTTCTTTTCCAGGACAATTTGATTCAGAGAAGATTTCGTGGTCCTTGGGAGAAATATGATAGTCTCTAGGTTTATTGACCGAGAGCCAATTCTTGCTTGTGCTTGTTGAGTTTTACATCTAAGTATTTATTATCCGTACTCAAAACAGATGTTTTTTGCCTCTGGTGTCCTTGAATCTCCATTGCTAATGGAAAGAGGGGTGAACCGAAGAACAAAGGTGCACAGATTCCCTGTTTAGATACATAGAACGTCACTGCTCAGCTGTTGTAGCAATAAACACACTGTAAATACTCGGCTAGAGTGGTACAGAATGTCGCTGTAGTCCCAGGAATCTTCTCGCTCTGCTTCCTATAACTACCAGAAAAGCCTCCCTTCTCCTTTTTTGCATCCCTGTATCGCTCAGCTAAACTGGAGCACCTATGAAACGTACTGTATTGATGACCCTTGGGACTGATGTCCTTTAGCCATTGACCAGGAACAGCCTGGCAAGCGTAAAAACCAATGTGCCTCAGTCTGACATAAGCTAGGTTTGCAGGAGAATCTTTTGCTGGTGTAGTACTATCATGCAGGGCTGTGCAGTCTAACATTTCTAAATCGGCAAAAGCCCTAGCACACATGCAGTTATATTGGCATAAAAATGCCTTTGCCGGGATTTATTTTGCTCACTAAATTGGTAAAAGTTACACTAGTAAAGGCAGTTTGCCATCTAGCCCTGGAGGGTTTGCCAGCGTCAGCCTGACTGCCATGAAGAACGCCCGTGGTTGGGTGAGTTCTCCATGGCTCATTCAGCCGTGACTTCTTTGCTGAGATTCCCACCAGAAATGCCAGTTAGTGCTAATCCTGTTGTGTCACACCAACCACTGCCAAACTGTTGGAGAGCGGCAGCAGTATTCTATCTGTGCCCACCTGGGCTGGATTTCCACCAGCACTTAAAAAAATAATTAAAAAAAAAAATCCCATATTAATAGATTGGAGCCTCTAAAGCTCATCCTAGCTACAGACAATTAGTTACTAACGGTGCTGATTTCTTTCCTCTCGTCACAGGCAGTACATGAACAGAAAAGGTGGATTCAACAGACCTTTGGATTTTATTGCCTGATGTCTAGTCTTGTTATCTTTGAAGAATGTCCTCTGGAGCACGAGTAGCTAACATTTTATTGTCTTGCTGTGACTTGTGTGTGCTGATATCTGAGAGCCAGGATCTCAGCTTCTCACCCTAAAACAAAGTCAGTTTATTTATGAGAGTCCAAAAATGTCTGCTTGCATCCTAGAAAGAGAGGGTAAAAATTATGCTTTCTAGAAATATTGGGTTTGAATGTATTCAGGCCTTTTTTCCCCCATCAGGACTTACCTGTTTGATGTATTATTTTTCATTTCTTCTATGAGTTTTTAAATAACTATATATTGTCCGTTACAATAAAAACCAATATATATTTACCCCCCACCCTATTCTTAAAAGGTGATGGCATTGCTCAGGAATAAAGCAGCAGGGAGGAGGTGGTTGTACTTGTCTGGGCAATTACTTGCCTGTCAAATAGAAGGATAAGTCACTCTGAAGAGAAACATGATTTAGGGTTTAAAACAGGAATAAGATTATTTTGAATGTTGTCATGGGAAAATCTCAGGGAGCCATGCTCTATTCTGCCTAGTTACTGAAAAAGAATTGTCTTCCTAATTTAAGATTCCCCCATCTCCCTTACTTTTCACTTAACTCTTTCCTTACTAGTTAATAATCAAAATTTGTTGTAAAGTACCAAACAGGCTAGCATACAGAGTATGGTGTCAAAGGGTTGCAGTGAGTTTTACCTTCCGTTTGGTTTGGAAAAACGTAACATGTTTAAATATTCTGCAGTTTCCTGTTTGTGTTTACAGATTTCTTCCTTAAATCCGTCTTGAGGCTGATTCTTCTCTGAGCAAAGTTTGGAGGTAAATCTGGGTTATGTTAACGACTTGGAGGTGAAACATAATGCTTTCCCCCTTCATTGCTTACTATGCATCTCCATTATTTTAGCAACAACCGTTTTAAAATACCATGGTTTATTTGCTGTGCCATTTCACACACACACCAGCAGGTGGCAGCCCATGCAGTGGCTGATTTCAGGTGGTGGTTTAAAACGTTGTCACAGTGTAGAGCCTATGCCCATGGGACGTAAAGTGCCTAATATACACCTCTGCTCCCATTTGCAATTGTAGACCACCTCTTTTTCTCATTCATGACTGCATAACATCTCTGTGGCAAATCTAGCAATTACTTACATGGCAAAGTACCGTTTGTAAAGTGCTGCATGTATTTTACCTCTTCCTAGTACAATAACCAAGCATGTCTGTCTTTGAAAAATATTATTCATGCTGTCTTTTTTCCCTTCATCTCTTCTTACTAATCTCTCTGTGGGTCCTGTCCGCTGTCTGAACCACCAGCAGCTGATCCCAGTCGTCATGTGATGCTGCTTTCTAAGGTTTTGAGAACTTCTGCTCAAAAGTTTATGCAGATTGTTAAAATCTTTTGTATACATGTACCTTTTAACTTCTGAGACTTGGAGAGCAAATAGCCTTTGCCTGAGCTGACCTGTTTCTCTTTTTTAATCAAGCTCAGTATTTGTGCCTTGGCTAGTGAGATCATTTCCTATAGCCCCCTGTTACTCTAGCCTTCACGTTTTATCATGGCTTTACTTGTAGCCTCAGGGACCATTGACAAGCAAAACATGATTATATGTTTTCCTTTTTCCCCAACTAATCTGACAGAGGGAACAAGCCAGATTAAAGTCACATGCACAACCCTCAGTGACCTCGGATGGCATTAGGATTTATTCAGCCCAAACAAATAAATGTAGGCACCCGAAACTAGCAGGATGGGACCATGCCATCCACTCAGAAAACAGTAGGGCCGAACACACGCTAAACCCTGGCACTTGAAACTACTGCCATCGACATTGGTCAGGGAAAACTAGTAAATAAAGGTCTTGCCAGAGCCTGTAAAAAACAGTGGGTAAAAAGATCATAGTGTATGTGATGCAAGATGACTGAGGGAATTGGTAACCTGCTGTGTGAAACTCCCAGCACTAGGCGAGGAAGATTTTTCAAAGGCACAAATAAGTTTCAGGTATTCAGCTTTTATTGATTCCCTGCCCCCTCATTTGTAGCTGGTTGCCCAAGTGTCTTTTGTGCTTTCAGAAAACTCCCTGATTCTGGAGAGGGCTAGCCAAAATACTCTGAAGAACAGAAAATTGTTTAACTGTTGAACACTTAAAAAAACCTAATTTGTGCTGGCTTTTGTCATTTTTCACCATGGGGAAGAGTCTGGTTTACATGAGGACTTTGGTATCCTGCACCCTAAAACAAACAACCACAGTTGAGCTGTTCTGTTAAAGTTCATGCCATTCTTAATCTCGGGCAGAATTGCAGTTTTCTACTAAACATAGCTTAAAGCAGCCTAGAGGACAGTATCTTTAATCCAAGGCTTTATCCTACTATAAATCTTCATTAGCACAGTACAAGGGGAGGCTGGGCAGAGGCCTCCTGTTTTGTTGGCCTCAAATTCCTTCTGGTTGCCTGAGCCATGGCAAGTCAGCAGGGGGTGATAGAGAGTATTACTCTTGTAAATCCTTAATTGATTAAAAACCAGTTGCCACAAGCAAGTATCTGGTTGTCCTAGAACAAGGTCTCCTAGTTTTACCCTGGGGGCAGGTAGATGAATGCTGCACTCTCCCACCTAAATCTGGGAGTTGACTGCTGCCTGAGGGACTCCCTACCCTGAAAGCTGCAGAAAGCAAAACACTTAGTCAAGCACTAACTTAGTTTTTCTGTTGGGGTCATGTGATGCTGCTCCGGGAGACCATTGTCCTGCATATCTCACTGGGGTGCCAGAAGGGACTAAAGCAACTCCCAGCAGTCCTTCTGTAACACTATAGAATGGTTTAAGTCCAGGTATTTCAGAAATCCACCAGCAACTAACATTGTTCCTGTTTCCTGCCCTGAACAGTACTGGCCCCATGCTTAGAGATGTAGCCAAGCATTGTCCTTGGGGAAAATTAAAGATATGGTGTTTTTGTCATCATAAGAGAAGAGGTGCCCTCTGCCAGAGGGGGAAATCCACAATTCTAGCAGCATGCTTAACAGTTCACTAGATAGGAATGTTTCTCTATTAATGTATATTCCTACTATCCATCAGAGTAATATTGAGCCTCTACTTTGCAGTTGCCCAACTGTGTATCATGGAGACTACTAAGTTATTGAAAGTATAGTAACATTAGCTGCAGAAAGAAACCATGCAAATTTTGTCTCCCTCTGAAACACAATCACCTCTTAGAGGTTGGGTAGAGTCAGTGCTCTAAAGCAGCAGAAGTGGAGAGAAGGTGGTAGCAGACTGGGATACAGAGGGGAAAAGGAAAAAACTAAGAATAGATGAGGTGGAGAGGCCTGATTGGAAAGGAGAGAATCTTCTGGGGTTAGAGTTTCAGGGGAAAGCAAATATTGGAAATAGAGGAAAAACAGTCAAATTAGTCTGAAGGCAATACAGACACTGAAAAAGACCAAGACTCTAAGATCTAAATAGGAAAAGTGGAGGCTAGCAAGCGGGGGGGGAAAGGACAAAGCATTGTGTAATAAGCTTTATTATATTCATCTGCTTTAAACAGTATTTATGTCTCACTTAATGGTGGTTTAGCTGTTTACAGCAACATCTAAGTGTGCTCTTCCCTGGTGGTGGATGATGAGACTGACAACTCCTGGCTCTCATAGGTTCCTCCATCTCTTTTTGAAAAGAGCAGAGGTATGTGCCTTTCTCTGCTGCTTCAACTGAATGCTGCTTTCTGTGGTTGCTTTTTATTGCTCCATTTTCTGGTTGCTATTTGAAAAATGGATCTGAAACATTGTAAATGTTGCTCATTTTATATGTGGAGGTTATGGTCAGTGAGGCAATGCCCTTCTTGTATGAATATTGTCTGCAAGCTAAGAGCTGCCAGTCACTTCTGATCATGTAAAGGCTGTTTGTGTATTCCCTTTTTATATGAAGTCATGATACGATAGGACAGGGTTTGATTTACAGGAACAGAAACAGTATGTATAGCAATCTATATTTGCTACATTGTCACGTTAAATGGTCAAACTACTATTTAAATGTATGTGCCAGTGTTTGTGCTTGAAGAATCCTTTAAGAGCAAGTTGCAAACCCCCAGTAACAAGGGGTATCTTGTAGGGCTGGTCTAATAATATCAGTGTATCCCAATTGTTTGTACCAGTGTACTAAGTTGGAGCCTTCTCCATGCTTATCATGTTCTGCTCTACTGTGTGTATCTGAACCAGCACAATTCAGCTTTGCATTTTTTATCACGGAGTATGACAGATGTTTGAGGCAGCCTTTCCCTACCGTAGTTCAGACTTTATGCCACCCTTAGCATGAGGCACATGGGATTGACCTATCAGTACCTAGGAGGGAGGTGCTGCCTAGACTTCCAGTTCCAAAAAACCCTGAAGCATGGGAGCAACTGATCTGTACCTAGAGAATAATAAAAAGGGAGCTAAATACTAAGTGTGACCTACCCCCATGTGACTCCTCTGATTTTCTGGGGGAGAAAATGGGACTTATCCCCCCGCCGCGGCCTTTTGTTTTGCCTAAGCACCAATGTTTCCCTGCTTTCTGCAGCTGTATCCGCTGCATTCAGCCACCTGGGCCTAAAATCTTCTATCCTCCCTGGCACTTACACAATGCCTCCACCCCCCCCCCCCCCCCCCCCCCAGCACCTTTTTCAGCACCTTGCCCCTTCTTTGCACCTCGTCCCTTGCATCCAGCCCTCCGGTTTTATCCCCTGGAGTACGCGCATCCCATTCCCACCAGGCTCCCTACCACCAACCACCAGGCCGAAGACGCCTCTTTGGCTTTGCTGTTCACTGATTGGTTTATTCTTTTGGAATGAGCCAATGAACGGCTGGAGGAAGGGTTGAAGCTGCGGCGGGGGAGCCTGACACAATAGAAGGCCCATGGGCAGGCTTGGCCAATCAGAGGTAAGAAAGGAGGAAGGGGTGGGGGCAATGTTGGCTGAGTTTATGGGAAAGGAATAGGAGATGGGGCGGTACAAAGAAGGTCCTATCCAATCATAGCTGCAGAAAGGGAGAGGGCCGGGATTATGAGCCGTTGTCCATTTGGACCGTGCAAGAGGCCGGGCTTAATAAGAATTGGCCAATTAGGAGGTAGCGAGGGGAGGGGGCGGGACACTAAAATACTAGGCCAATCAACGAAATGAGAGGGCCTATAATTAGAAGGCGGGCAGATGGGAAAACTAGCCAATCGCAGGCGAGGAGACCGGCCTTCACATGAGTCGACCAATCAGAGGACGGAACTGGGCTGGGCCCTCCAATGAGCAGTGCTCAGGCAGGGGGCAGTGGGTTGGGTTGCGGGGGCTTGGTTGCCCGGCTCTGTCAGCGGAGCGGGCGGGGGATAAACATTCGGGCTCGGGAGAGCGGCTGCTGTGCTTGTTGCTCCGTGAGGCTCCGCGGTGGGTTGAGCGCAGGGCCCGGTGTAAGATGGCGGCAGCCACCCGGGTCTGTGTGAACATCCAGATGCTGCTGGAGGCGGCCGAGTACCTGGAGCGGAGAGAGCGAGGTACTAGAGCCCGCCGCGTGCACGGGGGGGAGTCCTCCCCTCCCCCGGGACAGATCGGGGAGCGGGACCCCTATGGGGCCCGGAGCTTGGTTTCGTCCCCTCCACCCGTAGGAGCGATGGTGGTACGGTCCATCCCCATCCCTCTGCGGCCGGGCCATTCTGAGGGGCCTCGGACCGCCCGCGCCGCCTACCCCGTTCGTCGGCGAAAAGCGGACCCCCCCCCACCCCAGTCCCGGCCGCGAGGACCCAGGCTCCCCCAACCGCTCCCCGGCCGCGGTTAGCCACCCCCCCCCCCCCATCCCGGCACCTATGGGCTCGTCCCCTGGGGCCCAGCCCGAACCCCCTATCTATGGTGGGTGCGGGCCCCCGGCGCACGCTCCGTCTCCGGGGCCCTGGCTCGTCATGTGGGGCCCTGCACAACCCACTCGCCCGCCGGCTGCCTGCTCTCCCCGTGTGCAGGGTGGGCATATCACGCCTGGGCTGGAGACAATGGGCTGCCTGGACCTGGGGATTGTCCCCGAAGGCCGCGGGTGGTGCTCATTAGGGGATAACTTGCTGAGTTCCGCTTTTCAGACTTGGTTTTCTCCTGCCGTCCCCTGCGGGGTCTGTAGGTTGGGGGTGACCTAATGACCAAGTGAAATGCTTGTGTTTTTAGAAGCTGAACATGGCTACGCCTCTATGTTACCCTACAATAACAAGGACAGAGATGCCTTAAAACGGAGAAACAAGTCCAAGAAAAACAGCAGTAGCAGCAGGTAATGGCAAATCTGTGTTATAGGGACTATGGATTTTTCTCTCATTACAACAAGTGATTTGACCTCACCCTCCTCTATGTGCTGTTCCCCAGTGTTTGAATCCTAACACCTATTTTGATTTGCTGTTACAGCCTGACCTGATCCTATGTCATACACTCCCCTGCATTTAATTTCCTCCCATTCTGTAAATTTCCCATCTTCAAAGCGTCTGACGAAGTGGGATTTTCTCCCACGAAAGCTCATGCGATAAATAAATCTGTTAGTCTTTAAAAGTGCCACAGGACTCTGTTGTCTTTCTACAATAGACTAACACGGCTACCCCTTTGGAATATGTTACTTGTGTGAGAGAGCTTGCTTGTGCAGAAGCTTGTGATGCAAAATTCTGCTATTTCTAGTATGATTATAGCCCTGTAACAACATTGGATATGTAGTAGTATCATTGACTTATAGCTCACGTTACAGTGGTATTTTTAATTAAAGGGATGCTGTTTTTATCACTGTATGTTTTCTAACTTGACAAAGTCTTTGTGTTAACTAAAATTAGATTTTAAAAGGTTCAGGTTACTGACTGACAGGCTTTTTACGTCTGTCTTTTAACAAGAGAAATGAAAAGACTAGTTAGTGACTCAGTTTCACTTTTGCTTTCAGTCAGCTGTATATTTAGACTTTTCTGCTTGGGATGCAAACATTACAGGGTCCTGTTTAGTTTCAATTGAAACTTTTTTTTTTTTATTTTATTTTATTTTTTAAAGAGGCATGGTGTGGTTATAATGAAGGTAATATATTGTAATTACATAATGCCTCATTCAGAGGGATACCAGTCGAATTTGTCCTAAACAGTTTTGGCACTTCAGGAAAACAAAATTATTTTTTAATACATCCATTCAGATACCTTCTTATGTGTCAATGAAATAAAACTTTTGCAGTGCAGCACAGATACTCAATGGTGAAATGTATATTACTTATGCATGCATTTTAGACTATTGTGTGTATGGTTAACTGCAGTAATATATGAACATAATCAAACTTTTTGACACCAGTTACTTTTTATGGAAACATTTAAAGAGCAGAAACTCTTTTTTTTTCCCTGTATTTGATTTTTTTTTTTTTTTTTTTTTTCTCCTCAGGAAACGTGTGTGGCATTTTGCTGTGTGACATAATAGATCTGTATGTTTCTGAAACTAATGTGAGAACTGAAGGAGTCTTTCCTTTAAATCAAGACTTGTGTGCAATGTTAAATTCAAATTTTCAAGTTTTTTTTTCTTTCACTTTAATCATTTTCAATAACTCTTAACTAAAGCTAAATTCTATGGCTGAGTGCAGAAAGGTATATGGTTCTAGTTTGACACTTAGATTAAATCTTCCTTCCAGTGCCACTTTTGTTTGACAGCCTGATTTATTTATTGTTCCTCTTGAAATCCATTGAGAGTTTTGCTACAGATTATTCATCTTTGATTTAATATATGTCTTGTTCTTGGGGCAGCTAAAAATGCTAAATCACTCAGTACAGGAGATGTATTTTGCTTGGATTTAATTCATCTAAATTAATTTCAGTCCAAGCTGTTGAATTGTATATTGGAAAAGCAATTTCTGCAAGCCTTTTTTTTAGTGAAGTGTCTAATTATGCCCTCAAGACTTGCGGGTTAAACACTGAAGTTAGTGTCTTGCTTTAGGTATTTGCAACTCTCTCCATTTAGTAGTAGTATGTATAAATACAAAATGCTACTTTCAGGTAATGTTTTTGCTGTGACAGGGATTAATAAAAGCCAAGAAATTTATAGTTAAACCTCTGTCCTTAACTCACCCTGTTTAGACTCGGGTTAGTAGCCTAAAATTCATATGTGATATGCACCATATGTACTTCAATATGTAGGTACAGCATAGCAAATGAATGATGGAATTTCATTGCGAACGTTGAACTTGGGTGTGTGTCCCAACCTCAGTGTTTTGACTCTTACTAGGCTGTAGACTGTCATTTCAGTTTGTGATGAATACAGCATACACATTGGACAATGGTAGAGGAAAGTCTAAAAGACTCTCTCCTATCTCTATAGAGAGGAGGACATATTTCACAGTGCAGATTGAAGGCCTTTCAAATGTGAAGAAATTTTAAGGTTTTGATTTATTGAAGTAGAGAAAGATGATATGAATGCTTTTTTTTTTTTTTTTTTTTTTTTCTTCCCCTCTCTCCTGGATTTAAACCTCCTGGGCTAAGATTTTGTATGTTAGCTTCCATGGGGTGGTGAGAGGGAGGTATTATTGCAGCTGAGTTCCCTAGATATCCTTTGGAAATGGAGGCTTACAGTACAAGATCCGACCTATCTCATAATGTGTCTAGTGAAAATTTAATCAGCATTTTTCAGCCTGCTTCACAGAATTCTGTACTTTAATTATTAAGATGAATTGTGGATTGTAAAGCTTAGCTTCCTAACTGACCTGCAGGAATAGTGGGTTTAAAGGTGTGCACAATTGGCATTGGAAAGGGAGCTCTCACTTTAAGCAGCCTAAAGATCAAGTCATTATTAATGGAGAAAGAGTATAGTATATAGAAAGCTATGTGAGCAAATTCCCTTCTAAATATGTGGTGAGCATTTCCTTTCTGATTGGCCTGTTTTTAGCTGTTCTGTGTAGGACAAAATATTTCCTGTTTCATTAGGAAATGTGAAATGAGTCTGTGTTTGAAGTTGTTTGATTCTTAAGTTGGCAGTTCCTTTTTAAACTCCTTAATTAAGACAAAATCATCCTTTTTGTTAAATTAATACCTAATATGACAATAACTGAAAGATTACTGGGCAGAGGCATAGAAATGAGCTGTCAAACAGAGTAAATACCATTTTTATAGTCAATTTCAATCTTTCCTCTCTGTAGTCTTTTAAGGCACACCTGACTTCAATGGAGGTCAGATGAGGTCTTCTATCTCATCTTTGTGTGGAACTTGCATTGCAATGGGGAGAAGTTGTGCATTACATAGGATTGTAAAATACAGCTTGGCAAGTGAACCCAAGGGCATATCAAATACCTAAAGCTACAGTACTTCTAATTCTCTTTTTAAAGATTATAAGATGTCAAGCTGGCAGTTTCCCTTTAATGCTGATTATGGAGGTGTCTTGGTGTAGCAAGAATAATTTATTTCTGGCCTACATAATAATGGAATGAATTAGTACTGAGTTCATATGGAAATTTTCAAACGATAGGTGGTGCAGCAATTTTGTGTATCTGTAATGATAAGGGTATACATAAAGGTCAAAGTTCAGAAGTAATCCTAGTTGCATGCTTGAGTGCTGCATTTAAATTCGGGAATGTGATTGATAATAAGTGTGGTATATTAATAAATAGGTCTGTTTGAGCAGTATGATGATTTATATTGCACAATGAGGGGATTATCTTTTTTATATTGCGTTTCAAAGTAAGGTTGGCATTTTATGCCAAGGCTGCAGGCCTGTCACTGTATGGTAAGCATGGTTACACCTATTATCTCTGGAGTGGAAATTCTGTAACACTGTTGTTCAAAAGAATGTGACAGTGCCTCCTGTAGACTAACCAATTAACGACCCTTTCTCTTTCCCACTTGAAATGGAAAGAAAATGGGTATTCTGCATATTGGACAGCCATTTACCTAGTGCAGGTATAACTACATTTTATTAACTTACTGGAAATGGGCTCTGTTTGGCTGAAGTTCTAAACACAGGAACTGATTGCTACCAAGGTTGCGTTGAAGCTGGCAAAGAAAACATCACTTGAAGAAGTTACTGTGCTCAGCCATTCGACTTCAGACAAAAATGATTTGATACATTACAAGTAAAGGAAAATAATGTTTCAATAAGAGCTTAGAATCTTTTGTACAAGCTATCCACCTGAGGGTTTGGGTTCTAAAAATAGATTTCAGCAGCTAATAGAAATACAGTTTTGGATACAAAACTTACCATTGGTAAAGTGGGTCCTGGACACAGTTAGTGCCGTCAAAGAGGATGGATTCTATTAACAAGTTTGTTTCTAACAGACATCTGTAACTTTTAGTGCCAGTATTGAATCAGTTTGACCTATTTATAACAACAGCCTCCTAGTCCATTGTAATGTCTTGTACTCAGGCAGTCATACTTGGGAAGTGGAGAAGGGCACAAATTTACTTTCTTATTTCTCTGGTTTTTATCCAGAAGAGTCAGATGGGATAACCGGTGGAACCAAAATTACATGTCTGTCCTCTTTTCAGCCATTTCCAGATGCTCTGGCAGGAGAATTTGCCTCTCTGTTATCTGTCAGACTAATGTACGCCCCTTTAAATGATCTACTGAGAAATAATGGACCTTTCAGTCTCAACTGAAATAAAAATATCTTATGATTTCAAAAAAAACCAACCTCATTTGGATGCTGAATGTTTGCATTTCAGAATAGACCACTTTAAATAACACAATCAGAAAGCAAACAAAAGGAGCCATGTTAAAATGAATGTCATTAGAGACATCGGCAGGTGGGGGAGATCATGCAATTGTGAAATATTATGAATGAAGTTTCTACGAGGAAATTGCAAGCAACCAAGTGAGTAAAATACCCAAAATATAATTCACAGTGTCCTCAAAGTAGAAGATCCTCGCATCATTTATTTAACAATAAAAGCTGTTTCATTTATTGAAACTCCAGAAAGCAATGAGAGAACTGGTACACTGGCTCAGACTGAGATGGAAGGTTTCAGATACACACATTGCTTTGTCATTGTTGTGGTTTTTCCCTCAGGTTTTTGTCTATAGTAATACTGTACCTGAATACTAACAGGTTTCTCTTAAAGTTTAAAGAGCAGTTGTGGCAGACTTCTTTTATGAGCATGTATGTGTGTACCATGAGGCCTCATCTCAACATTATGTCAACAGTAATTTTGAAAACTATTAAATCTCTTTAGGTATTCTGGGTCTTCTTGTATAAAGGAGAACCCATCAATAGTTCTCTTTTTGTTTTTCTATCCTTTCCCTAAAATCTTGCAAGGGGGGAAGGAAGAACTTCTTAGGAACTTGTAAACCAGTTTAATAGCAACCTAGACTGCCATCTCAAATTAAATGTCATTCTTCCATTTAAAACTGAAAAGCTTTACAGTCTGTCATTAGCTTCTAGAAAAGTTTTCTACAGATCTCCTGATTTTCAGGATACTTTTTCCTTTTCAAAACTGGTGGCTTAATGATTAAATATGGTATAGAAGTCAATGGGTCAGTGGGTTTCACTCATTGGTATCAATAAAACATGGTTCATGCTCAGTGCTGCACTACTCAAGGAGCAATTCCTTTATGAAAAGCAGGAAGCAGAAGTTAATTCAGTAGAAGTTAAGGCTACTCAACATTAGGTTGATGTATCCAGACTGAACTGCTTGGAGTTAATTAGTGTTATGTCCTGGCGCTTGCTTCGTTATTTTGGGATATCTGATGTTAAAGGTGTCAATCAAAACCATATTTTGTTCTGCAATGTAGCTCTTAAAGACACAAATCACATCACTTTGTTTTCAAGCAAGAGTTAGAAATACCACCTAAGAGCGCTGTAGCCAGGTTCAAGCAATTTTTCTCCATGTCTTTTTGGGTTTTAGGTGCTTTTTTTACTTTATACATGAACTCCTATAAAATGCAAAGTTGGTTTTCCTCATGAGGTGAACTTCTAGTACAGCAACAGGGAGAGAAATAAAAATGCTCTTTAAACCACAGTTGGCGATGAACTCTGGGGCATATCTGAAACTACACTTGCCTTTGAATTATTTTAGAGATTTCAAATGGAGTGTTAAGATGGGGCAGTTTTCCTGCCTCCGTATGCTAAGATAAACACTTTTAATTTACATCCCATTTGATGGCAAAGGCCTGTTACTTGCCCCAAAGTCCTTTATCTCTATTTCAGGGATTGTTTGTCACCAAGTGGTGTATATGGCCTGTCATGAGTTTCCTATCAGCATGCTCGCTTAACCCTCATTAGCATTAAAGCAGTTATCACATCCCTTTTGAGAATTAAGCTGATACAGTACTTGCAAAATCCACTTCTGCAGCTCTTTCTAGCTTATATTGCGGTTTTGCTAGCAGAACCCTCATGCTGTGTTGCTCCACACATCTTCACTGTGTCCTAGTTGCTTCCAACCTTTTTGCTGTCCCTAGGGTGACTTTCTGTGAAGTCAGTGGCTCGCAGCTCTTGCAGTGCATGGTTACAAAAATTATGTTGATATTCTTAATCACACTGAATCAACTTTTCTGCAGCTGACAATCCGTGACTGACTCATTCTCCATTCTTTATCTTTCAGGTCAACGCACAATGAAATGGAAAAGAATAGGTGAGTTTGTAGAATTCATTTTATGCACTAACTTTTCTTCCATCCCCTGCATACGCCACTTTAAGTAGAGCAGTAATATCGGGGCGATGTGCAGGGTATGTCCTTGAGCAGAAATGAGGCTCTAAGCAGTCTCTAAATCTTAAGCCTTGAGTTTCATTAAAGTAGAGTTTTTGGACTGGGTGGTTTGATATGCAAATACTATTGAATATCACACGCACAGGTAAGATAAAATGTCACGTTGAACTGATAACTGATGTACTGGTCTCCTGCCGTCTGACCGCAACGTCTATCTGCAGTAAACAAGAATGAATTGTAATCTGAGGGATAGCAGGTCTGTGCATCACAGCAACTGGAGACAACTGATTCTGCCTAGGAATGAGGTTTTCCTCTATCCCAGAGCTTCTGGGCCTCTTACATGGAAAATGTTTTTCATCCTTTAGTGGATAAGCCTTTGCAGGGAAAACTTCCTCATAACCCCCATCTGCAGATATTCCGTAACTGCCTTCAGCAGCATTTCTTAGACCTTCCCCTGAAGCCTCTGGTACTGGCCATCTTCTGCCAGGGTACTCGGGTCTAGATAGACCACTCATCAGGTCCAGCACGGCACTGTTTATATATCCGTAGCACTACACAGACTCTAACCTGGTTTTTTGTTGACAAAGTTGTCATCCTTAAGTCTTCCCTCTTATCCTGTGTCTTAGTAAATGTATTTTGCAGACAAGATACAGAGACATGGCTTTTAAAAATAGAAACACTTTAAAATTGGAGAATTTCATAAGGGGGCTTAAACTTTGTTTTGAGTTCTTGTGGATCAGTCAACACCCTTCTTGGGGGGAAGAGGGTTGTTGTGTATAAACATTTACAGTTGCCAAAAGAGGTATCACTTTTCTTTTGTGGTGATTCTGAAGGTGACTTGGTAGTTTTGGAAAGGAAAACAACAAGCTGACGATCCCATTGATGGGGAACCCCAGGCTACCATAATAGTTTTATGGCTTTTTTTTATGATCTGTTACAAGATGTAAATTGCAAATCTTTCATTACGTAGCCCCATCAGACTGCAGTGTATGCTTTTGGGTCGTTGCTTTCTAGATTATTTCTTGTGTATGTTACCATATGAGAAGCATCAATGTAAGCAAACTTGTGTTATTGGAAATGGATTTCAGTCATCTTAGTAACTTAGTTGAAAGTGCCTTTGTACCATTGATAAGCTGCTCCATTTCCTCTTTGAAAGTCAGATTCTGCTCTCAAGTGTTGCAGGTATGGGATTGTCTGTTAGTCTGGTTTATCTGAAATTCAAATGGTGGACGTGATGTGTATCCAAAATGATTGAGGTTAGAAGGGAACAGAGTAAAACATACTCCAGATTCTAAACTAGTCACAAAATTATCACTTGAGTAACAAAAGAAAAAATACTCAAGAAACTACCAAATGTAGTAGCAAGTACACCGGAGTGGTATTGAAATCCTGTTTGTACTGTTGCCCAAACAAGAAAATACAGTAAGTGTTACGTATTTTAAGCTCTTATCAGAAAGGTGATTAGGAAAACAGCCGATGTATTTCTGTGCAGAAATAAAAGTGTTATCCTCTCATTGTTGTACATGTAGGAATGAAAGAATATATTTTGACATCTAAGACTTTCTGGTGCTATTCTCTAAAGTTAACCTTTTAGATGGTACATGGAGACTCTCAAGTGGCTCCTCTATATTTCTGGGTGAATATCAAGCTGTTGGGACTCTACAGATGTTCAAAGATAATTTTGCATTCCACATTGAATATTGTTTGGAATTTGAATAGCATGGGAACCAGTTTAACTTGATAGCTGGGGCCAAATTGGATAGTTGGATGTGGTATGATCAGATATTAGGCTCTTTGTTAAGCATTAGCATTAAAGTAATGAATCGGATTATGTGCATTACAATGGACTTGAAAGAACAACTGCTCTGACAGTAAACTTTATTAATTGAGGATTTTGGTATGCCAATTAGAGACTTGTGTGTAATCTAAAACCTGTGGCTGTATCTTCATTCAGTAAAAACAAGGCTGAAATATGCTTTACGCAAGCAGATTTAGGCTTAAAACTTCTTTTAAACTAGAAGTTGGAGCCAGAAAATCGAAGGTCATGCAGAGTGAAATGCTACATTTATAGGAATCACATTTGCTGTTGTATGGTATACACCAACTCCCCAATGTTAAAAGTATGTCTTCTAACAAATGATTTTGAACTTAACCTGATGCCCACTGCAGCCTCTCACTTAAGCATTGTAGAGCATAGTTGTAACACCTCTGTAGGTAGACCACTATTCTATAACTCCATTAAGGCATGGTTGAATAAGTCTGTTCTGATGGAAGGATATTTTGTTTCTGGAGTTGCAAATAGTGTTAAGCAGGGTTTCATCACTGGGCCTCACTATTGTTTGGATTTACCCTCAGAGTAAAGATTACCATTCTGTTTGCTTACGTAAAATGCTTTCAGAACTACAGTGCAAATGATTGTTTAACTTGTCATTCGCTTAGAGCAAGATATGCAGATAATTGCAACCTCTCAATTTGAAGCTACTTATGATAATTAGACATTTCAAAGACCGGTTGTGTTGTAACCACCACCAAATAATGTGACCTAAATGTCACGATCAACAGTATTTGAATAGGGGTAGCCATGTTAGTCTATTGTAGAAAGACAACAGAGTCCTGTGGCACTTTTAAAGACTAACAGATTTATTTATCGCATGAGCTTTTGTGGGAGAAAATCCCATTCTGACGAAGTGGGATTTTCTCCCACAAAAGCTCATGCGATAAATAAATCTGTTAGTCTTTAAAAGTGCCATAGGACTCTGTTGTCTTTGAATAGTATCCAGACTTAACTGTCTTGGAACCATGCTCCATTCCAGTATCTTAATGAAGCTCTTTCCTTGGGTATCTGAAAAGATAGCTCTGCATCATCCACCTAGCTGCTAAAAGAAAGTAACTGGCCAGAGTAAAGAGTGTACCCTATATACTGACTTCCATCCACTGTCAAAGTGCCAGAGAACGTCTGAGATGCAAATGGAATACTGAAGTGTAGTAGGGATGTGGATGCAGCATAGCTATGTAGTTATATTTATGAATGGAGATGTGTACCACAGAGTAATTGATCTGAAACTGGCTAATGAGAAATACTCAAAGGCAGGCAGAAGAAACATTTGTAAAGGTACACTCAGAGTTTACAGCTGTTAATTATTGATATGCTACATAAAGGAATTACAGTTGTCAGTGGCATTATTGTGATGGGTTGAAGCCATTTGAAAATAGTTAGTGTACCCATGAAGCAGTTTCATGAATCTTTAGTTGCAGCGGATGTCTTCCTTGACAATAGTAGTAGCAAATATCTTTCTGATCGTATGCAGAAAGTATCTTTTAGCCTCTGTAAGCTGGGGAGCCTGGGCTCTGGTTGGCTGGAGCCCAGGTGCCAGTGTCTACACTGCAATTGTACAACCCTGCTGTTTGGCCCCGAATAAACTGACATGGGCCAGCTGCAGGTGTCTTATTGCACTGTAGCTATAGCCTATGGATAGGATTTTCAAAAGCTCTCAACTTTGGCCCAACTCTGCCTTGGTGGTCTGGTAAGACAATAGAGAACTTGGCTTTTTTTCCAGAGGGGCTGAGTATCTATAACTCCTCTGAAAATCAATGCAAGCTTGACACCTTGAGAAGTAGGTCTGAGATACTGGCCCCATGCATGGTAGAGCTCGAAGGTGACTAGATCTTACATCTCTACTGATTAGAGGGGAAAATCTGGAGCTAGGACAACGTTCTAACAAACTGAATGTTGTGTGAAATACCTTGTTTGTCTAAAGAATTGTGACCTGAACACCTGCTTTTTCCTTAAATGTGAGGTTTATACTTGATTGGCGGGGTCTATATTTGATGTGCTTGAACGCTTTACAAAATGATGCAAGTCAGACGTTCCCAACCGGTGGTGTTGGAAATCCTCTGGTTTTAGGAACATACTTCCATTGCCACCTGTTCGATCCAGCAAAAAGGCTGATCTAAACACACTGCTACCAGAGAGCCCCGTCAGTGCGCCTGCAGAGTGAGGAGCAAAGTGAGATAATTGAGTTTGTTTTTAAAAAGGTATTTGTAATTGACTACACCTTCACAATCTTTCAGTGTCTAATCCAAAACACACATTGCTTCTCTGCTGTATTCTGTACCATATTAGCACTCCTCGGATAGAAACTGTAAAAGTGGGGCTCTTTCAGTCTGGTGGACTCTTGTTTGCACTGTTGAACTTTTCAGAATTGAAAGGGTTTTCTAATGACATGGGAAAGTGTAATTATCTTAATCTAATTATATTAGTTCAACAAATATATCAATTATAAAACCCACTCTTTCAAAGCTGCTGCTTTTCTTAAAACTCATTTCAGAGTACTGCATACTGGGTGCAGCAAATGAATACCATGAAGATGTATGTCTTGTAGCTGAGAGTAACCCTTTTGGTAGAAAGGACTCTTTCCCCTTTAACACTAAACCAGTGTGATCCTGTAGCTTTGTTGTTATTGTATAGAGAATTAATTTGTTTGTTGACAAAAACTGGGGACAAAAACAACTTGTTGTAGTAAATGTTCAGAAGGGGAAAGCACCACAAAAGCAAAATTACAGGTGGCTTCTTGGGAAATGTTAGCTCTGGTCTAAACTTAAAAGTTTTGTGAGCATAGCTAGATTGGCTAGGAGTGTGTGGGGGTGGGAGTCCCATCCCTATGCCAGCAAAAACCCTAGTGTACATTCAACTCGTATTAGCTATAGCAACAAAGGGACTTTTGCCGATCTTATTCAGGGGACGAAGAGGCGCTAGAGCAGCCACACCACTCTTTTACCCATATTGGCTGTGTCAAAGCTAACTGTGTTGTCAGTCCAGCCATACTGTGTACCTCCAAGAGCAGACCTGGAAAACCACTAATTGAAATGCATTGGGCTTAACACGAATAGCACCATGCCATTGCACATCCTGTTTTCATTTTTAATTATGCCACTTAATGATTGGTGTAGTTTGTGCATTTGAATATGTACTGAGATGGTCATGGGCATAAAGACTCTTTATATTGACATTTTTCTCTAGCTTGTTCTCCTGCCACTTAAAATTCTCAAGTGGAACTCTATGGAAAACTTATTATGGCTTGGAAGAATGCGTCTCCATTTCTGGAATGCTAGTGCTTCAGAGCACTCCTCTAAGTGAGACAATGCATCTGGAATTATTATGCCAGGGTGAATTATTCATCTAGGAAAAATAGAAAGGAATGGGCATCCTTATTTTTTCCAAATCTGATTACCAATGGTTGTTGTCACCAATTGTATTACTTAACCTTTGTTACATTTGCCATAGTTGCTTGCATGTGCAAAGTGGTGTTGAATGATACCTGATCTTACAAAGTTGCTATCGACCACAGAATGAACTTTTAGCCTGATGTATGAACTGTATATTTTATAGACGTGCTCATCTGCGGTTGTGTCTGGAGAAGCTGAAAGGGCTGGTACCACTTGGGCCTGAATCCAACAGACATACTACACTGAGTTTACTAACTAAAGCTAAATTGCACATAAAGGTGAGTTCAAGCTATTTTAATCATCTAAGTGAGCATGTAAAATATTACTGGAAAAAAAGTGCTGCTAAAACAATTGTCTGACAATAAACTGTCCATTCAAATCCTGCTTCAGGATCTCTGCTCACACCCTAAGATGAGCCTTAATACTGACCCTATAGTGATAAGTTTTATGCTTAAAAATTAACTTTAATTGAGAAGCATCAGTGTCTTGATGTTGCAATTGATCTCAAGAAAAACACTGACACATGGAATTGATGTGTATTGCAAATCTCAAGATTTAAAGGAAGAAATATCGCTTGTGGCCAAGAGCTGAGATAACACGATGCTGGCTTTACAGCAACATCCTAACCCAGAGACAAGGTTTTGATTTCTGAGCTAATTGTGATGCTGTAACTTATAGATGCTAGCTGGTTAACATGATTCAAACACGTTAATGTGTTCGAAGAAGTCAGCATTTGAAACTGGCTGACGGAGCATTTATGGACGCAGGCTACTGTGAACCAACACTATGTCCTTGTATACAAATTTTCTCTTGTTACTGTTCTCTGTGGACAGGATTTTAATATTACAGTAGTATCCAGAGGCCTGCATCAAGCTTGGGACCTTCCTACTGTTTGTCATTGTGCAAATACAAAATAATTTGTGCCCCAAAGAGTTTGTTTCAATATTTGTACCATTCAATAACTTTTTTTTTAAATAAAAGGAAGCCATTGTTTAACTTTCAACTGAGTGGGGTTGATGTCTTTCCTTGGCTACGTAATATTGTTAAGTGGAATATAAAGGGTGTGGTGCCGAAGGACATGGTTGGCGTCAGTCTGCTTACAAATCGCTAGATATCAAAGACTTGGAATGTATATTAATAGGATTGAGCCACTGCCAGATAATTACACAAAAACAGTTTTGAGAGGGAAGCCTTATTTGTACACATCCCCATGTGGCCATTAGATAACTAATCCAGCGATGGCTCAGTCCTAACCTCTTAACTGGGCCCTGTAGAAAAAGCCTTCCGCTGTTGTGGCCACCTGCATGAGAGCACCAAACTCAGTTTTCTGTCACACTGTCCATGTAAATGGGGAAAGTCTGCCAAGTCTGCTTCTGGAAATACCAACAAACCCTAATGTTTCCTTCCAGCATACTGGGCTGTGTGGCATGGGGAGATGGTTCAAGGAGTTCCTGTTCTGGTTAAGGAAGTGTTAATTTGGTAGGGGAGGCGTTTGGAACAACTCTAGTTTTGGGGTGGTCTTCTTGAAAACAGCTTTACGTGGCAGTTATTGTTGACCAAAGTCTTGTTATTTGGTTGAGATGCATGAAGTGCATATGACAGCATGGGATGGTGCTTTGGGTGCAGGTGGCAACACAAACATTTAGCATGTCTGAAATGTTGACAGTACATCTGAGGGCGTAGTAAAACTCAACTGGAAAAACTGTCTGCAGACCTGTTTTCAGCAGCACCATGTGCTTCAATTGTTTTACTTGTAAAATTCTATTTGGCTCAGAACTACCTTGAATTCAAATGGGTAGAATGTAGACCATTGCTTGCAAACACGGGCACCTGTCATCAGTCACCTGAAGCCACAGTTGGTGCTTAAGGGGGCTCAGCACCCATGTCCAAAAATGAGGACACTTGCATAGGTGTGTAAGTTAAGCCTATCATGTCCAAAAGAGCTAACAATGCCTTTGAACCCACAGAAACTTGAAGACTATGATAGAAAAGCAGTACACCAAATAGATCAATTGCAGCGAGAACAGCGGCATCTGAAGAGGCAGCTGGAGAAGCTGGGCATAGAAAGAATAAGAATGGACAGTATAGGATCCACTGTTTCCTCCGAGCGTTCAGATTCTGACAGAGGTGAGGCACTTGAGTTGGTTAGGAATATCTATAGCGGTAGCTGAAACCTCAAAATGCTTTATCGGGTTGTCCCAACACTACTCTCTTTTGCTTTCCAGAGGAAATTGATGTGGATGTGGAAAGCACAGACTACCTAATGGGAGACCTGGACTGGAGCAGCAGCAGTCCTAGTGATCTGGATGAAAGAGGAAGCTTGCAGAGCATCTGTAGTGACGAGGGCTATTCCAGCTCGGGCATTAAGAGATTAAAGCTACAGAACAATCACAAGCCTTGTCTCGGTCTATAAGAAGTCATTCAGTAGCTGTTCCATCCATTGCAGTTTCCTTATCGGATCTTATTAGGTAGTATATTGGACCGTCCCACAATTCTCTTGCACGTAAATTTAATGTACCACCAACATTAGCAAAATCAGCTTTGCCTAAGTCCTGAAACAGTGCATAGGGTTGTGGGTTACAAGCTACTCTCTGGAGCACACATCTGATTGCATCCACTAGCTTCTCTTTCTGTCAGTAAAATCATCTCTGTGAGACTGTACATTCCAAACAAATTTTGAAGTACCCAAAACTATTTTAGCAGTAATAGTGACCGAAAAAACCCTTTTTTTGCCTTGATGTTATTGTCTAGCATTCTAGACCTACCTTGTCTTTGCATAGTAACATAATGAATCTAATATTCAGGAATAGTGGCTAAAGATAATTTCATTTGACAAACAATCTGGAGGGAGGAACCCAACTTCCTCCTAGTATAGATCTGGAAATGGGTGGACTGAACTTTCAAAAGCAGAGTGTGGAGCATTTTAGCTGGCCTGTCTCTGATATTTGTGAGAATTGTGAGGCAAAGAATCTAAAACTTTGGTTTGGAAAATTGTTGCTTTGGACATTTACCCCTAAATGTTATGGGTGTTAGCTGTCCAACCAGCTGGCCCAGTCCTGTTATCTTAACTCATCCAAAACTCCCGTTGATTTTGAGTTCCTAGGGCTGTATATTTGTGGCCTTTATTTTCAAGAGTAACTCCATTAAATTCATCTCAAATTCGCAGCCAGCAGATGACAGGGAGAGTTTTGGCTTTTGCGGGACAGTGAGACCGATCTTGTCAAGTTCTGACCAGCTCTTGCAAGATTGTAGACACGCTGCACCTTGCAGAATTAGGGTCTTGGCCACAAATACACTGTTCCGTCTCTTGCAGGTACGATGATGGGATGTCTTCAGCCATGCACATCTCAGTTTCTTTAATACCTGAACCTAAATGGTACTATTTCTCCAGTGCAATTAATTATGACCTCATTGCATTACAGCTGCATATTACTGTTCTAGGTGAGTTTTCCTAGACACTTGTTCTTGCTTCTTATCTCTGGGACAATTCTTTTCTACCTCAGAGAAATGAACAAAGATTATCTCAATCCCTTTAGCACAAAAATAATGATGCCTCATTTGTTTCTATAAGCAATGCCTGGTCCTGTTCAAATCTGTTTTACTAAAAATGTTAGCAATAACTGAGTGATAAAGCTAGCTGCGCTAACTTCGGGTGTCAGTGACTGGGCGTGTTTTACAGGATGTTGCTAATACTACATTACTGCAATGATTCAGTCAAGTGCTATTGGCACTCAAGCATTTCCTCACCTGGTTGAATTATTAGGCACTCTAAAACTGGCTCATAAAGGATTTTTGTTGCCAGCTTAAATCTTAATTTCTCCTCAAAAGTGTGAAAAGTTTTTCAACTTTGCAGCATTTTTATTTGAGCTAAATAGAGCACATGTACATGTACATAATTCACATGATCTATAAATAGTATTTATTCATTTTATATAAAACTAATGTAACGAGATACATTCTTATGACTGTGCTTTTATAGATGTTCTGGAAACTTTGTATGTAGAGGTCTGCTAACTCAAATATATAGATGGATTTTCTTCAGCCCTCTTTCTTTGAAACATTTTAAGGTCTTTATATTGAGTCCACTTGGCAAACTCTTCAGAATGAATATTCAGTATTTGATTCCAGTAACAGAACAAGCTGGTACAAGGTGACCAGAGAAGCCCTAACATCCAACTGAGCAGCGTCACTCTAGAAGGGCTATGTAGCTTATTTAGTGATAGGCAACAAAAGTGGGCATTCACACTTGCCTGCAGTCTTCAAAATTGCAGTTCAGGAGACTCAGCTAGTCAAGCTGCCAAAAGCCACTAAGACACTCTGTAAAATGCAAATGAGCAAACTATATAAAACTAGATTTGTTTTCTTGAAATATCCTCAAACTATTTTTGGATCATTTGAACTCTTTTAAAAAGAAAAAAAAAGAAAAGATGGGAAATGGGGCTAGTGGATTGCTAAAAATCTCCAAAGTATATTCTTTTTGTGTACGCTAAGTTTTTAAAAAGAAAAGGAATTTTTTTAAACAGCTGGAATTTTCAGATGTCCAGCAGATTTGCACTGAACTAAAACTTGTATGCCTTTTGCATTTTTAAGCCTACTTCCTGAGTCGAAGCAGAGAATCTTCAGAGAGCTAGCTCAAAACCTGTAAACTAAAAAAAAAAAAAATTGAATATCTGCACTTTGAGGTCTTTTGCTCAATATGTTTTTCCTTGAGACCTCTCTAGCTGTTTTTATTTTTTCTTTTCAAATAAATGTTGCATAAACTGCCTCACAAAACCAAACCTAGAGTTGCAGCTATTGCTACGTTTCTGAAGGTCAGAGTGACTTTAAATTTTTGGAAAGCGTTAGAGGGGTAAATCTGAAATTGTATACTTTGTATGTGGTTTTTTAATTTAGAAATACCAAGTCTTAAGGATTCCATGTAATGTTTTTAAATATTGTTGTGCCTTTTGAGTTAACTACATTCTTTTTTGTGAAATGTGTGTTTTGTCCCAATATCAAACAGTAATTATTTGACCTTTGCACTGTTTGGATGTGGTCCTCTCAATTTTGATGGCGTTGAAAATGTTGAACTTTGAAAATGATGCACTAATGTCAAAACTGACAAGGGTATATTGTGGTGTCTTTTCCCAAACTCTAGGCAGGTGCAGTAAATTTAGCTCCTGTGGGCTCCAGGGCCACTTTTCTATTGACTAGGACCATCCTTGGCAGCTTCAAATCTCTCTGGTCCTCTTTGCTAGTCAATGAGCCCAACCCTCAGGCAGCTAAGTCCACTTCCAAGGTTGCTGAAACGGTAGGATTGTCCTCTGTTTTGCCAGCCTTCCTCTCGAATTCACTGATCCACCAGCATTATTACTAAATAAGCTGCAGAAATTTTTTTTTTAAAAGAAATCTTGTAGATTGTTAGAAAGGGGAGTGAGGGACTACTCCTGTACTTCAAGTTTACGATTGATAGTTGCACAGATGTGTGTGAATATAAACCACACTTTTTTCTTGTGAAAAGGGCAGAGTATAAAATACTGCCATCACTAACTGTTTCAGTGCAAATGGTGAAACCAGGTGTGCACTCAATTGGAAGAAAAACTCTTGCACTTAATAATCAGAGCAGAGAAAATTTTGCAGTAACTTGCATGTCAATGATGGTCTGTCTTAAACATCCAAAAGTATTGTTTATACTTAGTGAGCTTGTTTTCCTGAGTCTTGAGCACCCAGAATCTAATTTCTTCTACAAAGCAGAGCTTTCAACTCTTCAAGGTGCTGATAGTCACATTTTGTGAATTGCCAGGGTCATTACTAATACCAATTTATGATGTAAATTCAGAGAGCACTTTTTTGAGCAGCACTGTAGGGGCCATTAATTTCACAACATCTTATAAGATTATCTGAAACACTTCTGAGCTTTGGGCATTAGCCGGCTGTGGTCTGCCAGTTGCCACGTTAGCACTTTGTTCTCTAATACGGCACTCCTCTCCCCCAGTCCCAAACCTGCTACAGCTCTGTATCAGCTCTGTAAACAAAAAGAAAGCTCTAGATCTGGTGTCACTCCACTACTACAGATCTGTGCACTAGGCCTACAAACAGCCAAGGGAAAGCCCTATGTTTTAATGCACGGTGGCTTTCCCTTGCTTATTACAAGGATGTGAATTAGATGAAACAGGCATCTGAAATACTATCTAGCAATACGTCAGGGCTTTGAGTTCTTCTTTTGCCCCTTTTTGTAACAAATTTCAGGTTTTGACACTGTAATGTAGTGGGAAGAATTCTGCTTTTGTAAGGCTACATGTTTGCTCCCCATGACGTGTATATTCTGTTGCTTTTTATTGCTGCTTGATCTGAAAGTTGTTTATAGTAGAAAAAGGTACCTGGTTTCCAAGCATTATTGAAACATTAAACTCGTGCGACAGCTGTGTGAATAGCTAGCTGAGTAGACATCACTGGAGGTGTGGGAGACATCAGCAAAAAATTCCAGCTCCAAATAGTTCTCACATTCAAACCTCTCTACTGTGGCCAGTTAAAAAACAAATAAAAAAATAAATCTGGTATGCTATAAATCTGATCCTTCTTTATTACTTTGGAAGAACAACATAGTAAAAAAAAAAAATTAAGGTCAAAGAATAAACTTTAATGGCATCTCTACCCAATTGTTATTTACTGAATAGCTGTTGTGTGATTGGGGGGAAAAAGTCACAAGTAGTGATATTTTTTAAAGTGCCCAAACCTTGATCAGCTTGGACTTTTGAGCAGTTCTATTTGTGCTGGGTTTTTTCTTTCAAATTCATAAAAGAACCAAACTTGCCTGTCTCCCTTCCTCAAGTTGGTGCTCTTAGCAACACTGCTGTTGAGCCATCAGCTTTATTTTTTGGCAGTCTTCCAAATAGTAAACGGACTAAACGGGAGCAGCAGATGGGAGAATATGAATTCTGTTTCCAGATGTTCAGTTCCTAATGTAAATACCACATCATTATGAATCCTGTGTCAAGACCATATAATGGTGCTTTTTATTACAGTTAGCACATGCATTTTTAGAAACATGTTTTAGAAGACCTTGCTGTGTATATGTATACTTCTGTATTGTTCAACTGTTAGAAAATAAATTATTTCATTACTAAAGAGAAACGTGTCTTCTCAGTGTTCTTCTGGTTTGAACACAAAATGCCTTGTTGCATGAATGATTTCAGTAATTGGTTGAGTACCATTCAGTAAACAGCAGTCATAATCTTATTGGCAATCTAGTGAGGAGGGGCCGCTTGGGAGGGTGTCAGGCTGGGCACCTAGCACTTGTCACCTGGAATCACATCATTCACTTTTCTGAAAACAGTTTCTAGGAAGTAAGAAGATAGAAGCTGGAAGAGGCTTCCAGTAATTCCTTTTCCATTTTGATGACAGTAGGGGGGAAGAATAACCTTTAATTATTGCCTGGACTAATTCCTTCACCTTCCCTTTCAGCCATGGTTGGCCCCTGCTAGCTGCTTCCAGTTTTTGTACTAAACCTCTAGTTTGAATACTGAATATTCGTAGCTGAGCTTCCTCCGAATGCAGTGAGTGAAGTGCTTGAGAAGGCCACAAGCGATTGCTGAGGGGAACAGGTTGTTTAGAACTTTCCTCCCCTCCTCTTCAGGCCCACACATGCTGTGGCTGAAGGTATTCACGTTTTCCAACCATTCAGTGTGACGGGCTCGCAGCTGTGCATATCAGACAGGTGAGCACAACTGTGATTTTTATCAGAAAGTCTGGTCAGGTAGTGTCCAACGCTGGTGAGTTTGGCACTGGGAAAAAAACTGGTCCAATAAAAGATATGACTTCATTTGCTTTGTCTCCCTGTACAAAAGAGGAACGTATTGCACTTGCTACTTAGAACCTGCATTGTGAGTTAGACAGGTTTGGAGAAGACCCAGTTCTTAGACTGAACTCTTTAATCATCTCAAAATAATGCAGATCCTCCTTTGTTTAGAGCTGTCAACTTGGAGCCTAATTGTAACTTTTATAGGTGGTGGTTTGTTTTTTTTTGTTTTGTTTGTTTTAAAACAGCTTGAGGTCTTGCTCCTTTCTCCATGCAGTTTTTGTAGTTCTACAATCGCTTTCCTCTTTCTATATTAAGGTTCTACACAACCAAGGGGAGCTAATTGAGTCCTTGACAGCACTGGAACTAAAGGAAACTGAAAATTATTTTTCCTTACCTTGTTTTTCTTGGATGTCACACTAGTAGATGTGCAATCTCAGACAGAATTGTGATTTCCCTCCGTAGGACCACACCTTTTTCTCTAACAGGTTAACCCTGCTTGAAGATTCAGACCTTAGTCAGTCTTTAACAATGACTATAGCCGAGAGAAGTATGAGGAAAAACCATATGCCAGTTTCATGTTGAGAGAAAAGGATTACTACGGCATGGTCAAGAATGGCTTTTAATGGCCCATCCTAGGAGAAACTATTCCTATTTGTGTAGCACAGCAACTGCAGGATGCTTCAGAAACAGGGAATATGATGACATCCCAGCCTCAAAGAGTTCCCAATCTAGATGTAGTAATCTGCAGCAAAGCAATCTCTTGTCATCATAGCTGAAGCATGGCTTGAGAAGAAATTGGCCAATTAACTGGCAAGGTGGAGGGTTGCTGGGGAAGGTGTATTACATATTACTTTAAAGAACAGAATGGGTTATGCCTCTCCCTTATCTGTTGCTTGTGGTGACAGAAGATAATCTCTAGGGTAGGGACTGGTTTTGAGGAGCACACCTACCATAGTGCAGACAGATAGTGGGGAAGGTTGGGGTTTTTGTGCGTTCTCCTGGATCAGCTCAGCTTATTCATAATTAACTTTAAAGGAACCTGTGTGTGAATCAGTAGTAAAAGCACAACTTTGTCCCTTTTGGCTATATGAATGGGATCGTATTTACCAACCCATCTTGGTCTCTTTGGCTATGTCTACACTGGCAAGTTAGTTCGAATTAAGGAGGCTTAATTCGAACTAACTAAAGCCATGGCTACACTAGGCTTCAGTTAGTTCGAATTAAGGGCTTCCTTAATTTGAACTAATAAGTTTGAATAGGGTATTCGAACTAAGGGGTTAATTCAAACTAACTAGTTCGACTTAACCAATGTGGCCATGTTAATTTTAACTAATTTCTTAGTTGTAATTAATCGGCCATTGAAATGAATGGGGATCGCTAATTCGAACTAAGCAAGTGCTTGCTTAGTTCGAACTAACATTCCAGTGTGGCCATGCTAGTTAGAATTAAGATCATTCGAACTAACTAAAATTAGTTCCAATTAGTTAGTTCAAACTAACTAATTGGAACTAATTTTAGCAAGTATAGACATAGCCCTTCAGACCAGAGCTTTGACTTCTAGAAAGATGGTGTAGCCCAGAATGGTTCTTGGTAACACTGGCGTGACATGCACCCTGAGGCCACTCGCAAGCTGCTCTTTAGGATGTGCAAGTCCTTGAGAGTAGCCAGCTGCTGCTGTCAGTTTGAAAGATGTCCACAGTTTGACATCTGGCCCTGTGCTAGTCTGTGTAATTGTGCCTTGATTGCACAGCACCCATCACTCCTATGTAGGCTGAAAGGCAGAGGTTCTGCATGAGTTTTGATATTGCAAAAAACAATGTATAAGAGTAAAAGAATAATGAAATGCAAGGCAAGGCGTCATTGATGCCACAGCATCTCCAAGCCTGTTCCTCGGGTATGTACACAATAACAGGTCAGCAGAGCACATTAACAAAGCAATCAGAGGTCCTTCTGGTACTGCAGGGCCACCTTTTAGTGTGATTTATTTAGTTACATGGCGCCCATCAGCCTGCTATTGGAGAACCCCTCAATTATTTATTAAACAGCCTGGCATCACACACGTAACTAGAGGTAACGCTGGGAATTGACACCCTTCCCTCCCCTCCCCCTGTCTGCTAAGTCCCAGTTCTGTACCTCAACTTCAAGGCTGTCCTTCCATAAATCACCAAGCATTTCAGTAAGGCTGTGTCCAAGTTTCATTGCATGACTACCATGTCTACAATGACCAGAGCCCTGGCCATATGAGCAAGATAATTTATTTCTGTTTATAAATGTGGATCCAAGGACTTTAGATTTTATATAGACTCAGAGACTTTAAGGTCAGAAGGGACCAGTACGATCATCTAGTCTGACCTCCTGCAAAATGCAGGCCTCAAGACCTCACCCACCCACTCCAGCAATAGGCCACCAGCATATGACTGAGTTATTTACCTCCTTAAATCATGATTTAAGGACTTTAAGATACAGAGAATCCACCGGTAGGTGAGCCATGCCCTGTGCTACAGAGGAAGGTGAAAAACCTCCAAAGAACAAGCCAATCAGCCCTGGGGGAAAATTCCTTCCTGACCCCCAACTATGGCGATCAGTTAAACCCTAAGCATGTGGGCAAGTCTCAACAGCCAGTTACCCAAGAAACAATTATCTGTAATAACTCAGAACCCACCCCATGTACTCTCCCCTCTTAGGCCACTTGTATATCCACCCCCTGTAGCCAAATATCAGTCAATTTCCAAAACAGACTAATCATACCAGCTCCTCCATAAGTTTATCAAGCTCAGTTTTGAAAGCAGTTATGGTTTTTACCCCCACAACTCCCTTGTGGGAAGGTTATTCCAGAACTTTACTCCTCTAATGATTAGAAACCTGCATCTAATTTCAAGCCTAAATTTCTTGATAGACAGTTTATAACCATTTGTCCTGGTGTCCACATTGGTGCTGTACTCAAATAATTCCTCTCCCTCCCTGATATTTATCCCTCTGGTGTATTTATAGAGAGCAATCATATCCCCCCTCAACCTTCTTTTGGTTAGACTAAACAAGCCAAGCTTCTTGAGTCTCTTTCTAAGAGGAGGCTAAAATAGTAAAACATCTTTAAGCCCAGTTTGTTTTCTATAGGATTGACAAAATCCCAAGTAAAACTCAAATCCCGCTTGTCCCCTTTTACGCCCACCCCTCATCTCACTGGGCTCTGACTGTGTATGGACCAGTTATTTCATTGGTGTGTACTACCACAAAGAAGTAGCATGTGGCTGGCAATCCCCAGTAAGAAAGGTTTTTGATCCCAACAGTTGTTTTTGTGGAAAGATGGGTTCTGGTATTTGGCTAGATCTGATTGCTTTCACAGTGATGTAAATCAAGAGAAACTGCTGGGCCACAGATGGTGTTCCACTGGGCTGGGGCAAATTTTGTGGGATTTCACTGCAGTCACTGGAATTCCACTGGTGTAATGTGAAATTAAAATAAGTTTCATGGAGTTTAATAGAATCATACCCATGGCCACTTCTATATGCTGCTGAACTTTGTGTTAGCCACCTGGTATTCATTTGGTATCTAAACTTTCCGACTCTTTCGTTTGACATTTCTTCACCCTGCAACCTCACGCTGATTGCAGAGGGTTAACGCAAGATGTAGCAAAGTGTTTGGTATTCCCTTTCCCTGCTGATGCTATAGATAGCCTACAGGCTGGCAGCTTACTGGTAACATTTGAACCTTGCCCCAACCCATTGTTTGCTTGCTCAACCTTATGAAAACAAGTTGGTTGCTCTTGATCATACTTTCTCCCACTAATTAAACATTGTAGTGGTCTGGATGATGGAGCTGGAATGGATTTATTAGGTAACTAGGTTCCTAGCCCTGCTAGAGCAGGAATGGTTCCTACAGTTCACTGGCTTGTTTTAAAAAGCTGCATCCCAGTACTGCAAACGGCAGTGGACAGGTAGGTCCCCAGTGAGGTCAACATAGAAGCAAGGTCTCCCTCACTGTGTGCAGGACCAGGACCTACAGCCCAGATCCCCAAAGTGTTAGGCACCTAACTCCAGTTGAAAGCAAGGGGAGTTAGGCACCTAAATCAATACCTTTGAAGATCTTTGCTTACCCTCAGCCTGGGACCTCAGAGCATAGATTCCATAAGGATCAAGCGAGCTAACAGCTTGCATTTAAGGTCCCATTGTTTTGGCTTGGTCCGTCACAGCACTGCTCATCCCAGGCCGGCTTTGCAATTCTGTACCACTGCCAGAAAATGCTTCCTGTTAGCAGATGCTGCTAGGCCATTTTGCTCTGGCGTGGCTGGTCGTCCAGCCTCCATGGCCTCTGTCACTTTGATGTCTTATGTTCATGGACAGACGCACCCAAAGACTGAAGGCCTATAACTGCTACGGGCTGTATGCTGTCAGGAGCTGTGAGCACATCTGTCCTGCCACTGAAAACAATTAGAGCATGTGTCACTCACACAATCCCAGCAGCACAGGCGGAGCGTGACAGCCAGCTGTGATGGGGGCGGGGATGAAAGCCCTAAGGTTCAGACAGCAATGGGGATGGTGCCAGCTTGGCTCGCACCAGTTTCAATAAGCCCCGTGCACTGGTATTCATCACATATAGTACAATAGTGCCCAGCTTAGGACCCACTTATGCTGGTCTTTGCACAAATACAGCTAAAGATGGGTCAGAAGTACCCACCATGCTGGGCTCTACAGTGCCCAGGAAGGCAGTCCCTACTGCCGAGTGCTCACAAGCAACAAGTATGATAACATGGTTACCAGAGATCAGCCCCTAACGCCACTGTGTGCTGGTAGGAGTCAGTCTTTCAAACCCTACCAAAAGGATTTTTCTGTGGTTTACCCATAGTCGTCAGAGTCTTAGCTCAGAACCAGAACCCCCTCAAAAGTTTAGGCTTTCCTTGACCCAGCTTCAGCTTTTGTTCTTCAGACTCTGGGAAGAGATTAGCAGTAGACAATGGGATCCTTTTCGGGGTGTAGTTTCAAAAGGCCACGTTTCTGAATAACTGAAGAGGGAATCTGTAGTCATTCCTCTGCCACAGAGAGTGCCTAGGCAAACACTTGATACTGTTTGTGGTGGTGTATCTGCCTCACAATGGCTAGGAATGGGTTAAGTGATCCCTGAGATTGGCAGCCAATAGGAAGGGGCTGCAAGATAGCCAATCAGGGCCCAGAAATCCATTATAAAAGGGAGCTATCAAGTAGCCCATGGGCAGTCAGTCTCAGGAGGGAAAAGTAGCTGCCTCGTGGCCTAGAGGGTGGCAGTTTGCTCTTTGGATAGAGCAGGGCTGACTCCCGGTGTTCTAGGTGAGCCAAAGACCCTGATACAAGGACAGAAGGAGTAGCGGGACTGCAGGAAAGTGGCCAAGGGAAGACTGTAAACGCATTTGGGAGAACAGATGGTGAAAGTAGGCTGCCCATAGGATCCCAAGGCTGGGGCTCGGAGAAGTGGATGAGCCTAGGTCCCTCTCTGCCTCTCCCAGACTGCCAGAGAGTGGGGGTTGGGCTGTGGTAGTCACTGAAGAGGGGTTGTGATTGTTGTATTTTCCAGTAGGAACATAGGACAAAGGGCTGCGTCCAAAAGAAAATCATGGTTGATCCAGATGGCGATGAGAGGGATTACCCATGGGCGCTGAGGAAAAGTGATAGAAAATAGGCTCTGTATAAGGGTGCCACCTTGAGCTAGTCCGAGGAAAAGGAACAGGAGGTGCCTGTCCAGCAGCGAGTAAAGCCAGTTCATTAAACTGTTTGTCCCAAAAGCTCATTCTTGCCTGATCTGTTGTTCAATACAGTCCTGTGAATTTCACACTGCTTCTCAACATTCACATCCCTTCTCCACCCTCAAGTAGTTATGCACAGACCTGGCCCAGAGTAAAGACATAAACCATTCATTGAACAATGGACCTCAAAAACATCTCAATAACTCTCCAATGGATATTGTAGGAAATTGCCCTATCTGTCACAGCTGGATCACAGAAGCACTAAGCATTCTTAAAACTATCCAGAGATCTGTTTCCTCTTACAGATGGAGCTGCTTGGAGGGAAATGTTGTGTTTTTTCCCCCCTTTTCCTAGCTCTGCCTCCTGTTCTCATGACAAGGAGCTGCAAAAAATGCCAAAGAACACCAGTCTGTTTTTCTTGGACTCAGGGATCAAATCTAACCCTGCTTACCCGGGGGCTGTTGGCAGACAGTTCTCCTTTACTAGAAGGCTCTCTGTTTTCTGCTCCTGGCCAGCTGTGTTTTGACAAGCTGGGTACTGCTCCTTTTCCCAAACAGTTTTTACAACTGTGCAAACAGCCTGTGAAGGGCAGCACTCTGTTACCTGGACAAAAATAAATCAGATTATAAAATAAGGTCATGTAAGGGACTGGGCGAAAGCAATTAACATAAAAATATTAAGGAATTCTTGAATCTGTCACTGGAAAGCATTCCAAAGACTCTCTGCTCCATTACCTGTCAGCCATTTTATTTTTTCCCCTGGTTACAAGGACCATTTAACCATAGGATGTTTTTAAGAAATTCTGTGTCTGTGTGTGGTCGCAATGAACAGCCTTACTGGGGGGGCCTGATACAAAGCCGCTGCAGTTGGTAGAAAGAGTTGGCAAATCACTCGGCCGCCATGGACTAAGTAGTAATGGACTAGCAAGCAGAGAGGCTGCATTATTCTTCCTGGATCTGTAGCCCTGCAGAATGAAGCTCATGGAGTGGAGCTGGAGGGCACAGAGACAGATACTGGACTGGGTCACCTCTAGGATGCTGGATAGGTTTAGTCCTGTGTTGTCATGACAGCAAATAGCTGCTATCTAAGGCTTCCATTCCCCTACCAGGGTCATACTCACCACTGAGGTCAACATGGCTCTGTGCAGGTGCAGGAGGGCCAGCAGTGCAGAGATCCCTGCAGAATCATGGCCTGGGTGGGGCAAGTGTGTATCTCAATGGAGAGGCATCCACTATGAACTGAGAGCCACGCGTCACACGAGCTGGGCTCAAAACCCGGGCAAGGCCTGAACTGCTCTGATGTGCAGATGCCCAGGTTCCAGGGCTCAGACCACACAGGGCACTTTGAGTCAGCATTGAGACGCCTAGCTTCCAGGCACCCCGCTGCCTAACGGAGTCCACTGCTCCGAGTTTGTACCCAAGCTTTCGTGCCCAGGGGAGTTAGGCACCTAAGAATGGCCTTCACAAAAGCCAGCACTGAGTAACTGAAGATGGCAAGGAGAGGGGTGAGGAGGTGTTAGCTGCCCCGCCCCAGAGGGAATTGTGCACCTCCCTGCATTTGGGACTGACAGCTGTGAGTCCTCTCCTCCATTGAGAACTGACCCGCTTTAACTGCTACCACCTTCACCCAATTATACCTGTGTTCAAATTTCTCCACGGCCAGCTGTGGTGAAGGGATCTGGACCCACCTTTCCCTATATCCTAGGAGGCAGCACCTAGCCCCTGAGCAAAAAGCTGTTCAGCAGTGCTAAGCCCACAGGGGACCACGGTGATCATCTTGTCTGACACCCTGTATAACAGAGGCCAGAGACGTTTCCCAACATAATTCCTAGAGCAGATCTTCTAGGAAAAACATCCCTCTGGGATTGAGCTCTTTCAAGCTCTCCTGCTGAGGCTGTTCCACTGTCTATAACAGCAGTCAGCAACCTGAAAGATAAGAAGAGCCATTTTTAAAAATTCCTTCAATAACCAGAGCTACAATGGGTGTAGCCTTCTGGTGGAGGGAAGGGGAGAGCTGGGTCAGGACTTTTGCTGCAGAGTACCCTGGTGTGGGGGAACCTGGAATCAGGAGCGCAGCCCCCCCCCTCAGGTTTCCTGGTTGCAGGGAGGACCTTGGAGTCTGACACAGGCCCCCCTCAGGGTCCCCTAGTGGCAGGAGGGGCAGAGCTGGGGCAGGGGGCACCTGCAGGGTTCTCTTGAGGCAAGGGGAGCCCAGAGCCACAAAGGGGCAGCCGAAGAGCCTCCTGCTGCTCCAGAGCCACAGGTTGCAGACCCCTGGTTTATAACATTCAATATTCATTGGGCTAGAGAACCAGGGGGTTAGAGTGCTCAGCTGGGGTGGTGAGGGAAGGACCTGGGTTGAAGCCTTTGCTTCAGGGGAGTGTTCGAGCCAAAACATTGTCAAGAAACCTCCCAGATGACTGCTCAGGACCATGTGATTGGTTTCACTCTCTTTAAATGGGCCAGTGATGCTTAGCAACCTGGACATTTTCCTGTGTGGAGGTCATGTACACAGGCAGGTGGGGCCTAGGTAATAAAGGCCCCATGCCTAAACGAGCAAGGTGCTCAGAAGACATGAGACTGCAGCCCGCTCCTTGGATTCTGGGTGACTGATCTCATCCCAGCATGCTGTTTTCTGAATCGGCTCCTCAGTTCGCTCCTGTGCCATGTGCTTTTATTTCTGGCTTTGTTACTTGGCAAACAGGAAACCTAAACAGGAGGGCTGCTAATTGTTCTTTTGCCAGCCACCTGATACCCGCACTGGAAAAACCTGCTCAGCCTGCAAGTTAGCAAGAAGGAGCTAGTAGAGGGAAATGGTTGGGAAAGGAGGAATCTCTGCCTTTTGTGACAGCTGAAAACAGAAAGTATGACTGCAAAAGTCCCTGCCCCCAACCCTGACTCTTGAAGGATGGTGTTCTCTGCACATGGGCTAAGCCTATTCAAGTGGCCAGTGGCTCTTTTCTTTTTCAGACCCCTAGGGGTTGGTTTATCTTGGGGTAACTTGTAGCACCTTCCATAGGCCTGATATTACAGAAGTGCAGTGCTTTGCCCCTCTGAAAATTAGGGCCCTTTACAGTGTTTCCAAGTAGGGCACCCAAAATCTTGAGCTATAAAGGGGCTGCTATGGGCAACAAAAATAAGTCTACTCCCAGCACTTGCAGGCTGGGAACTTGCTGCTCTACCTAACAGCAGGAGTGGGGAGGGGAAAGCAATGAAACAGCAAGTAAAGGAGGGGAGCCTGGCTCCATCCCATAATGCTCCAGGGAACATAGTTAACCCTATCATGGCCAGTTAATTACACCACTTTGCTTCTGGGCAAACTCAGTAGTGCAGGTGCACTCCTAACACTGCAATGGGAGCTGTCGCGTATTCTTCAGAACTGTTCCTTCCACTTCAGTTGACCGGCTCTTGGAGCCTGTTTTACTTTTAGCTGCAGATTCTCCTGGCATCCTGGACCCACCAGGGTGGCTCACCCTGCAGCCCCTGCATGCTTTTCAAACACTCTGACCTGACCCTCCTACTGCGGCCTGTCTCCTCTAGCAGGGCAAATGCCGTGCTGGCTCCGGCCCTGTTGCTGCAACAGAAGACTTCCTGTTATCTCCTCTTCCTTGCTGCTCTACTAAGGACCACAGTGGCTTCTGCTTCCTGCTGACTGTAAGTAAAAGAGGGCACGGCCAACTTTCTCAATTGCTGTTTCATTCCTGGTTGAACCTGGTTTTGTGGGTTTTTTTTAATTCTTTAAATTTAAATCTCACTGGGCAGCGCCACAGATTGTCAGGTCTGCCTGGCTGTATGTTGCATAGCCCCTTCCTTCTCTGTGACCCTCAGTAGCTGCGAGTGGAAAATGTTTTTTCTGAACCCATGTTGGTGCCTGAGGCATGCAGGGAGTGATGGGGCAGCCTAGTGGCTAGGGAATCAGGCCTGAGGTCTGTTCTCAGCTCTGACACTGATTTACTCTGCATAGTTCCCACCTTGCCAGTCTTTGGGGTTTTTTATGGATTTACCAGTCAGCAGAAAATTGATTTAGTCTGCCGGGGTTTGGTTTTTAGCTTTTTGGTTTTTATTTCTTTTTACGTGGGTCTAAAGATTTGCATTATTATCACAACACAGGGGAAGATGTAATATTAAAAGCATCCATGTCCCGCCCAAGTTGCTCAGGCAATGGTCCTGCTTCTACCATTGGAGTGATAACGGATCAGAAGTACTGGTGAGCAGATAGCTGCTGTAGGTTCAGCGTGCATATGCAACATGTGCAGGTGTGTAAGAGAGACAGTTTGAGTCATGCGGGAAAGTGAGGAGTTGTGTGATCCTCATTCATAGCTATATTTGTTGTGTCTCTAGAGATTGTAAGTGGCTGTTGATGGGGATGGGGTTGAGGGGTGTGGAGTTCCCTTGTGGTTGAGGTTGCAGTGGGCTTGTCTGGTGTGGGGGGTTGCCAAATGTTTTGCATTTCAAAGATGGTAACCCTAGCTGTACAATGTGGGGCAAGTCACTTTCCCCACTCAGTGTCTCAGTTTCTCCTCTTACCGGTTGTCTTGTGGACTTGATTGAAAGCTCTTTAGGTGCAAGTTCCAGGGGGTAGCTATGTTAGTCTATTGCAGAAAAACAAACAGAGTCATGAGGCACTTTTAAAGACTAACAGATTTATTTATCGCATAAGCTTTCGTGGGTGCGATTTTCTACCACAAAAGCTCATGCGATAAATAAATCTGTAAGTTTTTAAAAGTGCCACAGGACTCTGTTTGTTTTTTCTCTTTGGGTGCAGGCACTGTCTGAGGGCTGGCCTTATAGAAAATGGCATCCTGGGCAAACTTGTATTTTGGTGCCTCTGGCTCCCCATCCCTCTCTCCATTGCCCCCAATTCTCACTACCTTTCTGGGCTCCCCATCCATCTCCCATCATCCCTGAACCCTGCTATCTTCCTATGGTCATTGTACAGGAGAGGCAGGAGACCTTGATTGCTGGTGAGACATATAATCTTGCAGCTAAACAATAAGGCTATGTCTACACTAGAAAAAGTTAGGTCGACTTTGTTACGTCCACTTAACAAAGTGGTTTCCATGGATGTGGACTTAGTTCACTTTGTTAAGTTGACCTAACTGCCCTTAGGTCGACTTAATAAAGTGGACTTAAGTGTCCACACTGTGCTTAGGTCGACCTAAAGGAGGGTTAGGTCAACCTAAGGAGGGTTAGGCCGACGTAGCTGGCAGGTCTTACTAAATAGACTTAAACTTTCATTAAGTTGACTTAAGGATTTTCTTAAGTCGACCTAATGAAAGCCTAATGTGGACAGGGACTAAATTAGGTTGACTTAAGCCTCCTTAAGTCGACCTAACTTGCAAGTGTAGACATAGCCTAAAAGCCCAGTCCTTTCTAGACTTGCATTGGTGCTTTCAGTGACTGGAAGTTAGCAAAAACAGTTGCTATTTGATGGCTCTTCAGTGACCTATATAAAATCAAGGAATAATCTCATCTAGTGTGTGAATTTGATTGACAATTGAAGAGCTCTTTGCTGCCTGTTGGGAGAACCTGTTTATTTTCCCCCTAATCTAGTCAACATGGCTGCTGCACCAGTTAGTGGTCATGGCATCCTGGCTCAAGAGTTACCAAAAGTCCTGAGGGGGCATACAGAGTCCCAGCAGGTAGGCAGATCTGGTTCAGTGTTGCTCTGCCTCAGCAAGCTTCAAAATCATTCCATGATTCTCTCAAGGTATAATATGGATGGGCTAGTCCTGGTCACCAGGTTGCAGATCTGTATGGTAAAGTGAAATGGAGCTGGTTGAACAACGGTGAAAAGCTCTTTGTGAAAACACTGGAGAGTCATAAAATGCACTTATCCGGCAAGCTCATAAGGCTTCTGAGTTTTCCCCGCTGTGTTTTCCGTCTTCTTTTCTTGCTTATGAAGTCAGGCAGGAATCCCAAGACCATCAGAGATGGGATAAAAACTTTTTCCTCTGGGAAAAATGGCATCCTGCCTTAGAACCCAAGTGTTCCTCTGGGTATGGCCCTACTTGTTGGTAGGCTACAGAGGTGCATTGAGGGAGACCTCTGGGGGCAGCCATTGTTCTTGTGTTTGTACGGCACATAGCACGATGGGCTCCCAATCCATGGCTGGGTTCCGGGGTGCTACTGCAATCCAAATAACTAATGATGATAGGTCACAAAGGAAAGAATAGCTGGATTTTAAGACAATATGAGTGCTCCCCATTCAGCTCCCTCTTTAGCATCAGGGCTCATGTCCATGGAGGGAGCACTAGCCTCAGGATTCTTGTTAAAAACAAATACACTTCAGGAGTGTGGAACAGATCCACAATGCAAAGGAATGTGCATTGGAAAAAAATAATCCCAACTGCACACGTGTAATAATGATGGAGTCTAAATGACCTGTTACCACTCAAGACAGAGATCTTGGGTGACTGCGGATAGATCTCTGAAAACTGCAGCTCAATGCACCACAGTGGTCAAAAAGGCTAACACTATTAGAAAAGGGATAGAATATAATGTAGAAAATACCATCATGCCATGATATAAATCTGTGGTGTGTCCACACTTTCATCTATACTTGAATTCTGTATCCGGTTCTGGTGTCCCCATCTCAAAAATGGTACAGTGGATGTGGAAAAGATTCAGAGAAGGGCAACATAGATGATCAAGGATATGGAACATCTTCCCTATAAAAGGTTAGGGTTGCTCATCTTAGAACAGAGGTGCCAAGTGCTGTTTTTATACATTCCCCCACAAGGTCTGGTGTTGGCCAGCGTTGGAGACAGGGTATTGTGTAGATCAGGTCATGACACGCTTGGTGGTGTGTACGACCCTACAGGACACACCAGCCTCCAAACTCCTAGCTGTGTCCAGCCATACCACCAATGAAAAACCCTCCCCACTGCCAAGTTCAGTGCCCCCGCCACTGAATCCAGTCTCCTGGTACTGGAAAGCTGCTGTCGCACTCCAGGTCCAGGAGATGGTGCCTGCTCTGTGTGACACACTTACTGTTGTGTAGCGACACAGTGGTTGAGAACCACTGGTCTAGATGGCCTATTGATCCAGACGGATACCGTCTAGAGGGATTATTGGTGTGGCCATTCGTATATTCATTTGTGCAGATACCATGATCATTTTGACAGGAAAGTGTGCATATGGGGAGAGCACTGCAACCATTAGAATGGTCAACAGAAGTGTTTCTCAACCTTTTGTGGGCCTGGGAACACCTAAAGGTATTAATTACTTTATGCAGCACACCTGATGAAAACATTCTTGGAAAAAGCTGGTAACTGGCAGGAGATTTAAAATGCTCCAGTTCCAGCAAAGCTTCCAGGTGTGCTTCAGCATCTGCTGCTGCGTGCCTGAAAACTTTGCAGCAGCTGGGGCATTAAATGGTTCCTTCCTCTCGACGGGAAGGGGTCGGGGTGGGGCACGGAACACCTGTGCTATGTCTGAGGAGCACCAGTTCCACGGAACACCGGTTGAGAGAAACTCTGGTCAACAGAATGCGCTTTATGCTTTGAGGCATTCCTGTATGATTAGAACTGGGAACTGAATGTTACTGAGCTTGTACAGGCAGACAGCATAAAGGATCCAAATGAATCTTTCTGGGCTTTAAATGGCAAATCGTTTACCACAAGTAGATAGAGAGCTGGTCGGATATTTTTTTCCTGGTTGGAAATACAGTGTTGGCAAAGTCCAAATGTTTCGTGGGTATGTGTCGACTTTGATGGGTGACGATTCAGAAGGGTCAATTTTTTGCCTTGCTCATGTTGATTTGCTCCATTTTGCCTTTCCTGTAAATAATACTTGAATATTTGTGGCTATGACAAATGTTAGGTTTGATGTTATCAGAGCAAACCATTTCAGTGCTCCTGAATCCAAATTTCTCAGTTTTCATTCGGGGGGAACGACACTTTTTATTGAAATTCAGAACAAAAATGAAGCTTGACTTGTTGGAATTTCCCATAGAACAGAAATTCCATTTCCGAACCAGCTCTAGTTATTGATGAGCTGCGAGTCTGGCACATTCTTGTTGTTTTGTGTATGTACAATGCCTGGCACAATAAGATGTTGTCCATGAGTGCTGTGCTGAGGTGCTACTGCAACACACGTCATTAATAATAACCAAATTCCTCTCCCCTGATCCAATTGCTGGGAATTGTTCAAATCTGACTCCAAACTTTGTAGTTCAGATTGCTCTGTTGTTTACCAACAAACATAGCATGCTTTGTCTCTGCATCATCCCTCTAGCGCAGGGCCTGCCACGGCCTCCTTGCCTCTGATCAGCAAGCGAATCAGCTCACACTAGCCGATCTCTCAGTAAATCACGCTTCTCTGTGCCAACAAGGGCTTTCCTCTGGTTGTTTTTCTCTGCAAGCAGCTAGACTTGAACACCTGCCCACTACTCTTTCAAGCTGGCAGGTGCCCAGTTTTCTATTGTGAGTGGGAAGAACGCCAGAACTTGTCACCTGCAGAAGAAAATGGTGCCCATGGCTACTCTGGTACTTGCACAAAGATTCACAAAACCCCCTGAAAGCTTGTGGCTGCCTCAAGGATTGCTCAGGAGGCAGCCCCTCTGGGAGTGCGTCTACACTGCGTGCTACGACTTGTGGGGCCTGGCTTGTGGACTCAGCAGAGCGTCCTCAGTGCATTGTAAACCTTGGCTTAGAATCGCTGGACCCGGGTCTCACATCTGTACTAACGGATTCATGCTGCACTTCACAGATCATCTGATGCGGGTCTGCGGCTTAAGCTGCACCCGTACTACAAAATGACCAGATATGGATCTGAGCCACAGCGAGGATTGGACTCTGACACACCTCATTAGGAGCCTCCTAGGATCTGGGACCTAATTGTTTGCTGTCCCGAGTCAGCCTGATTTGTGTGTGGACGGAAGTGAGTCTTGGGTTCAAACCTGAATTAGAGCCCATCTTTAGGGTGCAGTGTAGACAGATCCAAGGACTCTCCAGGGCTGGCCGTGAAGTCCTCACTCAAACAAGCATCTCACTGAAGGCAGAGTACATCTACTGCCATGGGTGGGAGGGGGGAAGGCATGTGTGACTGCAGCTTTTGTAGACGTACACCAGCTAGTTTTCATCTGATTCGTTTGCGTGCCGGGGCAGAGAAGTTATAGCACCGTGGGCTTCAGCTCAGGCTGTATTAGCCTGCCTGGAACCCTTGGTGGTAGATGCAGGCAAAAGTACAGAGATACCCAGAGCAAGGATTGCTGGGGCCTCATTCTCCATGATGATGTGTTACTTTTGCAGCCCCTGAAAGCTCCCTGTACACAGGAATAAAAAGAAAAGTCCTCACTTCAAAATCATGTGGGAAATACCCCTTTGTCTAATTTCTGTATATAATCCCCTGGAAAAGCATCAGTGTGGGGGTGGGAGGAAAGGACAAAAGAGTCTGCAATCATACCTTGCATCGCAGTGCAGACATGCCCTCTCTCTGAAAATAACATTTTTCACCTTTTGTTACTGGCTTCCAACTGGTGAAAACTGAAAACCGGTCAGCAAAGAGAACTAGCTCGATCTACATTTATTATCTCGGTTGTTCCTGCTGGAAAAGCTTCTTCCTAACTGGAAAACCTCAGGTGGAAAAATGTTTTTTTTTTTTTTTTTGCAAAAGATATCCTCACTTTTTCAACCCAGCTCTGCTGCTTTTTTTGTTTCCTCCTTAAAAGCCCACTTTCACTGTGCTGCGTGGACTGAATCCTTTGCTGATTTCACTGGGTTCACCGATTGAGGATTTGACCCGGTGAATTATGTTAGGGATTAAATAATCCCTGCTTGTTTCCTGTCCCCCAATCTCTCTCTGGTTGTCTGCCTGTCCTGAGACTGCAAGCTCCTTGAGGCAGGGTCATCCCATCCCTTCTCAAATACCTGGACAACAGCTAGGTTAACTAGTGGGTTCGGTATTGAAAGGAATTCCAGTTTGCAGAGGACTTTCTAATTTGTTCATTCAGGCCAATGTAGTTTTCAGTCCACTTGAAAGCCCCAAACATTGAAATCCTCTGAAAGGGAATGGAGCCCTGGAGCAGTCTTCAATGAAAGCTACTCGCCCATATGGACAGAGCAGTGCATGGAGTTTAAAGTTCAGCTTCCCCCGTATTCAGCTGCATTCTTTGCTATGCTTCTGGTGGGACTGGTCTGGGGATCCCAGCCCCAGGGTATGTTGCCTGGCTGGTGGTGAGCTTGTAGGAAATCAGTAGGACCCCTCTCTGTGTCCTGCCGGGACATTAGGAAAATCAAAGAGCCTGGCAAAACATCTGGATTTTGCGGAATTGGTAAATTCTGATGAAACCATGTTTCCTCTGAACTTTTCCAACCAGTTATAGTAGCCAACATATGCTGCTAGTGATCCTTTGTAGCCATTTCTGCCTCCAGAGCGCTAGTGATGGCCATAGAGTAGTAACAAAACAGCGGCTCCAAGAATTGAAAAGAAAACACATGAAAACCAAACCCCAACCATTTGTTTCAACCCCCATTTCTCTCTGGGAGTGGGGGATGGGGAAATGCGGGTTGAATAGAATGAGTTTTTCATCTGCTTGCAATGTGGGAGCAGTGGTCCAAATTATCCAGCAGGTTTGATTCATAGGTGAGTTGCCTCTCAGTGTCTGATCACAGGGTGTCACTTCTCACGCAGGGCCTAGTCTGGCATTTTGTTCTTCCACCTGTGAAAATAGAAGCAGGCTGCCTCTCTTTCTCTTTTCTGGTTTTAATGCCAGCCCATTCCATATTCCCAGATGTAATTGCTGACTTGAAAAAGTACTAGCAGCAGTAGAAAATCCCCCCAGCATTTTAACACAGGAAAAGGATCATTAAAGCACAAAAGCTCTGGCTGTTTTTCTGAGTATTACCTGTACAAGTCAGGAAGAAAACAGTCCATACTATTAACACCTCATTGAAACTGGCCCTTTTCACTGCAGAATGGGGAATTCTTTGTTCCCTGGAAAAACAGTCTTGGAGTAAGGGTGGGGACAAGATGTTTAGGAGCAAGCTGTTGTAAATCAATTCATGTCAGTAGGGCTGTGTTGATACCAGCTGAGGCCTGGCTCACTGGCGTTTTCCTGGTGTAAGTGTGAATAGTATCCTGCCCAGGCAGGAAGCAGGGTGCCGCTGTTGCTGAGAACTGACTTTCATGCATGGCTTCCTCAGACTCTCTATCCCTGCGAAGAGCAAGGACAACTTGCATAATCTGCACTGTGTAGGAACCATACTGGGCTCGACATTCAGTGCCCACATGTATTGACAGCCTTTCTAACCCAGTTTTCCTAGGGCACACCCCATTGCACCCCAGCACTTCAGTCATGAAAAGCCTGGGGAGTGGAGCTCTTTGTAGGAGCAAAACAAACAAGGAGTCCTGGGGCACTTTTAAAGACTAACAAATTTATTTATCACTTGAGCTTTCGTGGGAGAAAAATCCCACTTCGTCAGACGCTTTGAAGACAAACTGTCACTGGCTCTTTAGCTGACTGCTTGAATTGTCTTTCAGTGCTGTGTGCTGCCGGCAGAATTCTGGAGTCTTCTGTTGTTTACTCTGGTTCTATTCTGGGACTCTACCGAAATCAATGGGAGTCACTCCTGCTTTCTGCTGGAGATCCAGGCCCTGAATACTTACCGCTTGGATTTTCAAATGCTCTTTTGGGAATTAGACACCCACACGGAATTGAAAGTCAATGCGAGCTGGGTGCCTAACTGCCTTAGCTCTCTTAGAATCCCAGCCCAACCACTAAAGAGAGTAACGCCTCCCCTAGATTTGCATGGCAGCCAGAACAGGGGTGATCTCTCCAGAACTGGGGTTGGAATTTACTCCCTCCATGCTCTGTATTCACACATCCCACATTCGCTTTGGCTTGTGATGTTCGTTTCCTTGCCCAAGTAGACGCATGAGTCCACCTTTCAAAAGTGGTTTCTGGTCTGTGCAAAGAGCTTCTGTTGTCGATCAAGTCGGTAAATATCAAACGACCTGACCTGTGTGCATGTGCCACTTGGGCTTCCAGATTTGAGGGAGAGGGGTTTGCACCTGCTGCTGACTGTACAGATAAATCTGCCAGTGTAAATAGAAAAGCTGTGCTGAGGCCCCTTTAATAACCTGGCCCTGGGCATAGTTCAGGGAACAGCATGTGCATAATACTCCCTTCCAAGGTCAGGAAACGGAGCATAAGGAGGGACCCTTTAATGGATATAAAAACAGACTTAGGGAGCAGAGCCAGGAAACAGAGGGTGGAGACAGGTAGCGTGTGAAATGCAAGACATGGCTGGGGAGGTTTGAGCTGGCTTTGGATATAAATGACCTTTAGAAAAGGGTGTAATTTTCTAAGGTGGCCAAAACCTGCTGGCACAGCCGGAGGCCAGGGTGTGGTCAAACAAAGGCTGCATAAAATGATGGGGGAAGCGAGGGTGCTCATGTAGTTATCTGTAGAAAAACAACAGAGTCCTGTGGCACTCTTAGTGTATACCTACACTTGGCCAAATAAGTCGACTGTAAGTCGACTTTGTTAAATCGACTTAGCTTGTCCCCACTCAAAAATTAAGTTGACTTAAAGGGGACCCTGCCAAATCGACTTAGAGCATCCACACTGGACGCCTAGGTCAACTTCTAGGGGCTAGGTGGACCTGGGACTGGTCCACGGTGGCAGGGGGGGCACCCCTTGCCAAGTGCCAGGGGGGTCAGCATTTGCTCCATTGTACCTGGGTACAATGGGGGCTGAGCAGGACAGGGACCCTGGCAGGGCATAGGAGCAGGGTTGGCAGGGCTGTGTCCTGCCCTGTGGGGGGCACACCAGGCTCTGGCTGTGCCAGCCACCCTGGCAGGGAGGGCAGTGAGGGAGCCCTGGAGCCCTTTAAGTCGACTTTAAATCGATTTCGGGCTAATCTGTGTCCACACTGGCTAAGTCGACTTAGCCAGTAAAGTCAACTTTAAACGAGGTTTTATAAAGTCGACTTTAAATTTCCTTAAGTCGACTTAAGCAGCAGCTTAAGTCGATTTAAGGAAAGTGTAGTGTAGACGCAGATTAAATTAAGTCGATTTAAGCAATCTTAAATCGACTTAATTTGTAAGTGTAGACACACCCTTAAAGATTAACAGATTTATTTATTGCATGAGCTTTCGTGGAGGAAAATCCCACTTTGTCAGATGCTTTGAAGATGGGAAACTTACAGAATGGGAGGAAATATCTGTAGCTCTCCCAGCCCTGTGGGTATGCCTGCAGTCTCTGGGGTTTTTAGAGGTGGCCGCTTAGCAGTGCTGAAGATGGATAAGTGGCTGAGTGTGTGTCTCAGAAAGTCCTGATTCTGCCTAATGAGCGGGCCCCTGGTTCTCTTCACAGCAATAGGGGCATTGTCCAGGCTAACTGTCATTGTAATAATCTGGCTGTTGTGTGTACACTGCGCTCTGTGGGATGGAACAGGAATTGTACCCCTCTGGTTTGTAGGCCCTGTCATGGCAACGACTGCAGGCAGTTGTCTTTCAGTTAAAGCTATATAGAGCAGGACCCCATTGCGCTAGGTGCTGTGCAAACACAGAACAAAAGGACGATCCTGCCGCACAAAGCTGATGCTCTTGGTATAAGGGGAGAGACAGCAGAAAGAGCTGTTGGGACGGTGGAGTGCAAGGAACCAATGAGACAATACTTCTAGGGAGGCCAGGTAGACACAAGGCCGGGAGAAGGGGTTGAACGCACCTCAGGACCATGATTTTTATTGGAGGGTTGATTGGGTTTGAGGTGGGTTTGCTGGGAAGGGAAAGGGTGGAAACAAAGCTGAGATGAAAAGACAGTGCAGACTGGAGGGTGGAGGAAGGGCAGAGGGAGACTGGGAGCAAACAGCCAACTGAGACAGGGCAGCGGAAGCTAGAGACCTTTCTAGGTGCTCTGTGTAGACTCTTATCCCCACTCTGCACTGGACTAGATCATCCCAGTCAGAACAACGGCATGCCACACACTGTTTGCACCTGGGTAGAACAGGTGGAAAGGCAATAGAGAAGTCTGTTCACCCATGAGCAGCTCTAGCGTGATGCGTTGCCAATGCAAGCCATGAGCCATGGGCCGTGTTTGGGAGTGAAATGGTGGTTCAGTCTCCATGTCCTGGTCTGCTGGCTGCAGTCAGGGCAGCGTTGCAGGAACTGGACTTAGGCCACAAAGCATGGGTACCAGAGATGGGGTGGGGGGAGGAGGGGTCAAAGACCCTTTGCCTCCCAACTATTTAAATGGGAAGGGGCTGTGCCCCCCACTCTTGAGAACCTGAACTCAGCAGGGGTGTATTGGATCATGGAAGCAAATTTGAGTACCTGGCACACTGACCTGGTGCATTAGGTTGCAACACCACACACATCTGGCCAGTTGTGGTTCCTTCCCTCTCACACACATACTTTTGCTATCCTTACAGTGTCCCTGTTTCAGAGGCGCTAGCAACTACCTCCATAAGCCATCTCAAAACTTTTGAAAAACAAATATTAATGGCTTTCGCGATAGATACTGAAACTGCAAATCCTGCTAACCAAACTGGTCCGAGCTGGTGATTCTTTAAGTCCTTACGCAGGGTGTGTGTGGTCTGTTGTGCTGAATTACCTGGACTTTCCCCCAGCTCCCGGGACAAACAGACTAGGTTTCATTCTCTATCAACTCAGGTTTCTTTTTTAAGAGTGAGATTGAGGCCAAAGTGACTGGCCTCCAGCGTATCACAAGGTCTTTGTTTTGTCACCACAGCTGTCTGGTATGTGACTGGTGCCTAGGGAGAAGAATGAAATATTGGCTAATCAGCAGTGAATCAGCAACTATGTGTTATCATGTAAGCCGTCATCTCCCCGGTTACAGGAAAACATGGGGGAAAACCTGGGAGAAACTATGTTGCCTTGATTGCCCTTATGAGGGGAGGAAACAAATCTTGCGGTCTCTTGAGATCCTTGTGTTTGTATGCTCATATATATGGTTGTTTTTCTACAAGTGTATAGATTAAAAAATATAACGCCATTATAATCTTATTTAGAAACTAGATTTTCATCATTTTGGTTTCTTAGATCTTGAAACAGGAACCATTTCATATTTTATGACACTCATCAAAACTTTTTTTTGAAGCGGACATTGTCTGCTGACCAACAAGCCCAGATGTGGGTAATCAAAACCCAAAATATTTTCGTAATGTCTACAGTGGTGTCACAAATGCTCAAACTTCACTCTTCCACTCTTTCTGTGAACTGCAGGAAAACCTCCTAGCTGTGTATAATGGAGCAGGTTGCCAGCCGTGCTCATAAGCTAGCAAAGAGATTGTCCATAAGCATTTCACCTCCCTTTGAATCTAAACCCAACAGTCAAAGGATGTTTCCAAGAAACGAAAGCCTTCTGGAAATGAAGGAAGGGCTCCTAAGGTCATTGAAGCTGTAGTCACGTCAGGACTATTGCTGATGGGTATCGATGTTTTGTTTGGTTTTATTTGGAGTCATTTTAGGGGGTGGGATTTGAGTGACTTTGCAATGCAGCAGCTGCTTCTTTGCCATTTGCCAGCTGGTGTTTGCAAACATCTGAGTTATGGGAAATCTCTTCATGGAGCACGTGGTCGCTGACACCTACCTCTGATCTCCACCCTCACTATTTGCTGTAGCACTGTCCTTCCATCTGCCTGAGTTGGACAGTAAATCAGTTTTGCTTTCTGGTCCCATTTCTCATCAGTGGGTGGGTACCGATGTTGGAAAGTGACGCCTGTGTTGCCCTGTGAACAGATAAGCAGCCTCAAAGTCCAGAGGTGGGGCATTTGATTTACAGAGCAGTGTCCCTGCTTACTACTCTGGGGGTTTTCCATTCTTGCCAACTCACTAATGGGAAAGCTGTGGTCATTTTCCTCCTATCCAGCTTGTTTTAACTAAGAACAATAAAAATTAAATCGGCCTACAGCAAACTTCTCCACCCCTTTTGGATCTAAGCACCCCAAATCTTAGAATAGATATGTGGGGGAGGGAGTGAGAATTGTTTTGTGTCTGGATCATAGGTGACCATCTAGCAAGCAGGCTGACACTACGAAGAAAAGCCTGATACTCCAGATTTACACAAATTCAAGAAGAGAGCCTCCATTAGACAAGTCATTGGTGACACCACTGTAACTCTGGCAGGTGAGGAGAGATTAAACTTGGAGTGATCTGGATGACGCGTGGGGGTGTGTAACTGAGATGAAAACAAGCAAAAGGAGAATTTGGTGTGAGTGCTAGGGTGCAGGGAGATCTGGTCCTAACACTCTGCTGTGGAAGCACTTCCACATACGGTCACCTTATTGAGATTATAACACAGCAAGATGGCAAAGAGAACAGTTAATGACCTGCCACCGCCATTTGTGTCCTCCTGTAATCCAACAGAGTTCAAGAAACTGAATATAAAGTGTCAAATTCTTAGCTGGGTTCGGGGGGTTTGATTCCCAACTCCTTTAAATGGCAGTGGCAACACTTTATCGTCTGACAATTGTCATGGACCAGAACCTCAGCTGGTCCAATCTTGCATAGTTCACTGAAGGCTTTTACATATCAGAGTCCTGCTGGGGGGATGGTCACAGAAGACACATCACTGCTTCTAAGGCAAAAACATCTTAGATATCTGGTAGTATATTCTGCCAAATCTGTCTATAAAGACCCTTAACTATAGGGAGAACAGGTCATTTGGAAAGACTCTTCTTCCTCCCCATTTGAAACAGCAGCTGGAGATGCACCAAGAAGGAGAGTCACATATACACGTTATGCTTTCCCAACCTTTCCACATCCATTTATGTTAAAGGCCTGCAGTTCAAGCACATGGATTCTCCATACAGCTGATTTCTAACCCATGTGCTCAGGAGCTTCCTGTCCAGAGATGTCATCGGGTGACTGTTAAAGGAGGTAATGGATGGAGGCAGTTCTGGGGGAACTGGATTTGTGTCATGATGTTGCAATGCCTGTTTGTACATCAGATGGAAGGTGTAGTGTGTGTGTGTGTGTGTGTGTGTGTGTGTGTGTGTGTGTGACTGAGGTATTAGTTGTCATCTTGAGTTATAAGAGCAGCTTCTAACATTCCTTCACGTCTGGTAAATAGCTCTACCTACTGACCACTGGGGTTCATTGGTGCAGAAGCTTGATGGTCTCGTGGGTAAGGACTTGGACTGAAGATCTAGATTTAATTCCAAGCTCAATTTGACCTTGGGACAGTTGTCTCCTTTCTGCCTTAGTTCCCCAGCTGTAAAATAGGTGTAATATATACACAACTAATGCTGTGACTATGAAATAAACTGATGATTGTGAGCTGCTCAGATATTACAGGGATGTGGGCTTGGGAAGTTCTGTGCATCTGTTGGGTATAATCTACGTTTTCAGCCCAGTGTATTTGCCATGCAGGACAGTTGAACATTTCTAAATACTAAGTTTTGCTCTGCATGTGTACCTAAATCATAAAGAAATCATATCTTCAGGAATGATTTAACATCTTTATTCATTGAATCATCTCTTTAAAAGATCCAACCTATTACCAGGTGACTCGTACATGTATTTCTAGTTTGGTGGCAGTAGCTTTGTGATTATTCTTCTGGATTAAAAGATTGTGCTGGTCCCGACACAGTGTGGCAAAATATAATGGTAAGATGGACCATGGGAACATCTTAACAAGGGGTATATTGGATTCTCCTCCATTTGGAGTCTTTAAATGAAGCTTTGAGGACTTTCTGTTAAACCACAAGCTAGGAAGGTCAATGCAGAAATCAGCCTGGGTGAAACTCCATGTCCTATATTATGTAGGCGATCAGAACAGGAATTGCCAGACTGGATCAGACCATATTGTCCCAAGTCATATCTCTGACAGTGACTGGCACCAGGCATTTCAATGGAAGGTGGAAGAACCCTATAGTGCATAAACACTGGATAATTTATACCTCACAGTAGGTCTCATCTAGGTCTCTGGTAGGCAGAAATTTGTTCAAGATCGAAGCATAAGATTTAATATTTTTTCAAAATGTTTTAACATTCTGTTATACTTTGAATATTCATATTATCCTAACAAGGCTCCAGTCATTCTTTAATCTTGCTGAATTCTTGACCTTGGATACTTCCTGTGGGAATGAGTTCCACAATCTAATTCCACATTGTGTGGGAAAGTTTTCATTTATTAGTTTCAAATTTGCCACCTCCTTAATTTTGTTGACTGTCCCCTTGTTTTCGTGTTATATGACAGGAAGAAGAAAAGCTCCATTAGGTGACTAGAGATTAGACTCAGCTAATGATTCCTTCTCACCTTGATTCATAACGCAAAAGAGTTCTCTCATCTCTTCTACATCCCTAGCCCCATTTGGACTTCTGTCTGTAAAACTCACAAGTCATGAGTCAACTGTAGCAAGTGTATCATCCATGGATCCTGATTAGCTTGTGGGAAATAATTGTCCCACCCTGTGCTAACTATTGAGAGTTTAAAAAAAAAATCCTATTCTTCATTCCGACAAAACAGACCTCTTGAAAATTTTTAGATGGATCTATCCCAGACTAGTTAGAATCCTGGTGATTAGAGCATTCACCTGGAGGAGAGAAGTGCATGGACTCAAACTTGGATCCCCCATTTCCAGGTGAATGCCCTAATTGCCAGCCTAGTGGCTGTTCTTGGGTGGGTCTCTTTCTGTGGCTTTGACCTGAAAACCCACCCCGTGAACTTTTCCCACCGAAATCGTAACTGAAACCAACCTTTCCCTGGAAAAGTTTCTATTTTGATGCGTCTACAATTTCCAGTAGAAAAACTCTTTCATGGAAAAACCAATCCTGACCAGTTTTAGTCCACATCTGATTTGCATGAGCCGGCACACCATTCCAATGGCTTTAATAGAACTCTACACTGTAAGGAGCTTCCTTCATGGAGCTCAACGACAGCTGCCTTTCATTGCCTGGGAGTGAAGCTGCTTATTGCTGTTCCCTTTGTTTTGTCTGTGCTTCATAGCCGGGCTGTGCTTTTCTGTCTCCTAAAGCACATTACAGCCCTAGGGTGTGTTGGAACAACACTCTTAGTCTTCTGTTATGGGCTGGGCTAGTTGCTAAATGGAACAGGAAGTGAATTTGTTGTGATCCTACTGCCACTCGAAATCTGTGGAAACACTGCCATTTCTTTCAGGTTCTGAGGCCTCTATGTGAACTCAGTTGACTATTTTTGGTCCATATTTGCAAGGAGAGTCAATATTTGCAAGGAGAGGGAGGCCAGGGCAGCTGGCTTAGGTACACACTGGTTTGGAGTGACATTCCATCTATTTTTTTTGCACGCTGCTGCAGACGGAGCTGATGAGTAGCTGGGTCACCTGATGACTCATAAAGGTGTTTCCTCCCATCAGGATAATGATATATTAGTAGGGTTATGGTTTCTTCATTTTATTTTTAAACCAGTACCGATGCCCTTCCCATTAGACCAGCCCCCCCGATGATGGAGTTCTTCCTTTGTCGCCAGAAACAGATGATGCCATTGAATTGGCTAGCTCAGCCTAAAGGAAAGTAGGTTGACTAGTTCTTCCATGTGGTGGTTTGTTGATGGATGAGGAATGTGCCATGGCTGGGGGGAGAGGAACTTGCACAGTGTACAACCCCTTGCTTAGAGCAGGAATCTAGGAGCCAAAGAGCTCTGGTGTCTACTCTAATCCCTTTTCTGCTGTAGCCTAACGAAGGGCAAATTGCTGAAACTTTGTGCCTTCTCAACGCATTAAAATGGGGGTTGGTGAATCACTAACTTCCAAGGGCTTGGGGTTTACTGGTGTCTTTCATAAATTCACATGCCTGCTGTATGTGGAAGCTTGAGTTTCCAGTAACTTCTTTTAAGCCTATTTTTGTGTGGACTTTTGTTCGAGACTGAAGAGAGGTGGTGCACCGTGAGAGGTAGCCTCGATAGCGCAATCAGAACTTGGAGGTGGTTCAAACAGCAAACATTCTCTGATACTGTAAACCTGGGTTTACAATGGCTGGCCCTGGATCTCACAGCCATGCTAACATGCCCATATTGCACTACATGGACCTTCTGACTCGGGTCTGCAGTTTGACTTGTGTCCATATTGCAAAAGGGTTTGGATCAGAGTCACAATGGGATTTAGGCTTTGACCCCTGGCCCAGCTGGGTCTTAGAACCTGGGTCAGGCTGATTTGTGTGTGGATAGAAGCAGGGCTTGGACTCAAACATGAGTCAGAGTGGAGGCTTAGTGTATGGTGTAGACATATCGTGTGAGATATTTCCCCTCCCTCCCCCTTGTGTGCACATCAATATTTCCCTGTCTTCAGCTTTTAAAATGCCTCCCCTTAATGATATAAGTTAAATGCCACAGGAGGTGGTGACTGATACCACTTCCACCCACACATTGCTTCGGAGGGGAAGCGGTGGTCGCCTGATGTGTCTATTGCCTATGACATTACTCACCCTCCTGACAATCAGGATACCTTACTATCCAGAAACCCAGTTATTGCTTGGGCGAGACAATCATTGGATGAGGTCTTGTCTTGTTCGGTTCACATGCAGCACAGCAAGACGAGAGACAGCTCATCCATTTGCTGCCCACAGGGGCTGGGTTCCTCTGGAATGGGTCATGCGTGCACACGAATGGCTGAATCCTCACCCACAGTGCATGACAGCTTATAGTACACTCCCAAATGAGTGGCATTAATCATCTATCTCTCATGCACGCACATGGTGTCAGCAAGGCTTGAACACAAATCTGAGTAGGCAGCAGGCTGCTTAGCTGGTGAGATGGGAATGGGCTGGCTCTGATTTGGTGGGGTCACTGAGGGAGAGGTGAGGCATTTCTGGCAATGGTGTGAACCATTCAGTAATGGCACTCTGCCCTCTAAGGAGGTCAGACCCTTCCCTCTACTTGGTGCCCTAAGGATACATCTACACTGCAATGCTAAAAACAGCTAAGTAGACATTAGGGCTTGGTCAGGAAATGGGACCCAAGACCCTCCTCTTGTGCGGGGTTTCAGAGCCCAGGTTCCCAGCCTGAGCCTGTACGCAAACACTGCAATTTTTGGCTCCGCAAGCCCATGTCAATTAGCCCAGGCTATAAGGGTATGTCTACACTTGCAAGTTAGGTCGACTTAAGGATGCTTAAGTTGACCTACAGAATACCGTGTCCACACCAGGCTTTCATTAAGTCGACTTAAGCGCTTCCTTAAGTCGACTTAATAACTTCCCCTCTTTATGGCGACTTAAGGCTTAAGTTGACCTTATTAAGTCAACCTAAAACCGGTGTGGACTTAATTTCCTAAGTCGACCTAGGGCTGGGGAAAAGGGAGCTGCAGCTCCCCGGCAGAAGGGAGGACGCAGGCAGTCAACTTAAGTTTTTAGTGTAGACGCTGTAAGTCAACTTAACAAGGTCGACATGTAGTCTAGCGTAGACATATCGTAAGACTCTGTTCTGGGGTGGGTTTTTTTAATTGCAGTGTAGGCATGCCCTTAGGGCTGATCTGCTGCTGGAGGTGCCATCTCGCTGATGATGAACTCCTTGTGGTAGGGTTTTTAGGGGGATGGTGCTAAGACGTGAGCATGGAAATTTCTGTGCATGGGACCAGAAACAATTTGCCCTATATAGGAATTGGGTAGTCTCCTTTAAAGTAGCTTGTTAGCCCTCTAGTGGTGCTCACTGTGTTCTCTTTTGGGAATATGTCAGAGCAGCAGTGTGTGTAGCTAAACCTTGCATGCTTATGTGTAGCTAATAAATGGTTATGTAGACACAACAGTTCTGTGTTTTCTTTGTAGTTTGCTCTGTAAAAAGTAAATAACCCGACGCAGTGGGTGACAAGGCTGGGATACAGTGTAATAGAGTGACTGCTGAGGCCAAGCGAGACAGATCCAGAGGGGAATGTTCTCTTGCCTCCAAGCAAGGGAAAAGTTCTGTTGTAGATGCTTAACCTTGTGGTCTGATGACTTTGGAAATGTCATCAGTTGGGAGAGTGTGGCACTAATTAAACCTTCCATTGGCTGCTGCAGCAGAGGTCAAAGACTTGCATAGGCTATGAAGGCTGAATGCCTTTTTCTGTCTAGGGGAAAGAGGTGATTTGCAGACTCTCTTGTTCAAAGCTCCCAATGTTTTGTTCTGTAGAATAACTCACCTCTGAGCTATGACTGTGCGCGCGTGACTTCTTGAAAATCCTTAGCTGGTACACATTGATGCAGCATCAGGGATTGCAACACAGCCATATGCACATTTGCACCAGGCGGGGCTCTGTCCTGAATGGGGTGTTGGCCTTAGTTGGCCTTAACGTGGCTTAGTTCCTTTCTTAAGCAACAACCGCCAGGACAGGGGATTGGCTCTGGCTTGTTGGATGATGTTGTTGTCTCACTGTTGCAGATGTTGCACCACCTGCTTTCAGAAACATGTTGTGTTCTTCCTCTGACTCACTGATGCTTGGGCTGCAGAAGAGCAGCTGCTTTCAGTGATCTTACTGACTATGTCTACATATGTTAATTTAGGTCGACTTAGCATGTCCACACCTAAATTTTAAGTCGACTTAGGGGGGACCTTACAAAGTCGACCTAGAGTGTCCACACTGGACACCTAGGTCAACTTCTAGGGGTTAGGTGGACCTGGGAGAGGTCCACAGTGGCGGGGGGGCACCCCTTGCCAAGTGCCAGGGGGCTCAGCCTTTGCCCCATTGTACCTGGGTACAATGGGGCAAAGGGGGACAGGCACCCTGGCAGGGCATAGGGGCAGGGTGGGCAGGGATCTGCCCTGCCCTGTGGGGGGGCATGCCAGGCTCCCCCTGTTCACCCCCCCTGGCAGGGAGGGCAGTGGGGGAGTCTTGGAGAGCCCTAAGTCGACTTAGGGCTACTCTGCATCCACACTGGCTTAAGTCAACTTTAGAAAGTCAACTTAAGCCAAAAGTTGACTTAAAAGTAGGTTTAACAAAGTCAACTTAATTTTCCTTAAGTCGACTTAGGCAGTTTGCTTAAGTCGACTTAAGCAAAGTGTAGTATAGACGCAGAGTAAATTAAGTCGACTTAAGCAAGCTGAAGGAAGGAAGGAAGCCTGAAATGGCAACATTCAAACTGGGGCTGTCTAACCTCTATGTCAGTCCCCATTTCTCTCTCTCCCTTTCCCCTCTCTCCACAACAGCTTTCCCAGTCATCCTCCACAACAGTCTCCGATTCCACACTCGCCCTCAACTCCAGCCAGGCCTCCACAGGATCCAGTTGGGAAACAAGGTTAAGGGATGGTACATGGGTCCAGTGGACTCCTTTTGCAAGGCAGGGAGAGCTGTGCAAGGAAGTTCCTCTCCATGCACAAATCGACGGGTGCAATCCACCCCCATCCACAAACGCCTCATGAGTCCTTCTCATCACATTGCTGCTGATGCAGCTTCGTGACTTAGTCAACTCCCTGCCGCTGATCAATTGGTGAGACAAGGCGGGTGAGGTAATAGCTTTTACTGGACCAGCTTCTGCTGGTGAAAGAGATGCTTCTGAGCTTCCACAGAGCTCTTCAGGTCTGGGAGGGTCTCAGGTCTTTAGCTGTGTTCACTGTCATCTTCTCTACACTAGGTCCATGAATGCAGAACCTCTAGTATCCCCTCTGAACCAGATCTACTAGAGGAATGGAAAAGTGTTCCATCTGGTCTAGCACCTGGTGACTGATATGGGATGTGTTAGATTGAGATGTAAACATAGAAAACTTATCAAGGGAGGAGAAAGTGGATTTCTTCCTGGTTGTCTGCTTATCCCTTGAAGCATGGAGACTGATAGTTCTTGTAATTTTCCCTACCTAGTGTAACTGCAGCCTCAGGTGTCACTTGTATAAATATTGAATCCCTTTCTTTGAAAACCTTCTAAGCCATTTACCCTGTGGTACCGAGTGAACTGTCATGCCGGATCTCTGAACTCTGCTCATAGCCAAGCAAGAGAGATTTCTAGTCATTAAGAGACTGTGTCTGGCCCCTAAAACAGTGGGATCCTGGTCCATGCCTGAGACTCCTAATAGTTACAGCAACACAAATAATCTATTTAAAACCATGGCGGTGTAAGTATTATTACAGCCCACATCTGAAGTTCCTTGTCCCGGACATTCAAAAATGACTTATAAGAGGAGGTACAGAGGCCTCATATGCAGAAAGTGTGGAGTTTCCCCTCTCTGGAAAAACAGGTACCTTTAGGGACTCCAAAACTAAGTTACTTTTGAGCACCCCAAACCACTAGTCACTTTTGGAAAATCTAGCTCATTCCCTCTGGCAAAACACCCATTGGATGGACCACAATTTTACTCTTGGTTAAATATTTAGAAGGAAACCCACTGACTTACATAGTTACTTGGGGCTGATAGTGTGACTGAGAGAACCATCTTATCATGCTGACTACAAATGAAGTTTGCTTGAGTTGAGAATGGCTGGAACATGGACGTATGGAAACAAACCCTTCGATCTCTCAGCTAGAGAGAGTGCATATATACAGCTAATTAATTCTGAACACATCGGAGTGCGAGCTGGAGTTAAACAGGGCACCAAAACCCTGGCATGAAGGTTGTACACAGAAAGAAACCTTTTGTTTTATTTACCTATAAAGGTTCTGAAGCTTTCTGGAAGAGATATTAGTCAGTTGGATCCAGTGGGATTTCTTAACACTGACCAGGTCACTCATCCAGCTTCAGTATTGGCTCTGTTTATTCTTGTCTGGGTTACTCTTATGGAGTCCTGTTCCAGCTTGTGTTTAGGGCTGGATCATTTAAATTAATGAAAGGATGTATCTGTAGCTTCACTTTCATGAGGAGCTGCAGGGATTTGAAATTGTTTTCTCCCTGAGGTACCATGGAATCAAAGAGGTGTGGACTAATGAGAAAGGGGAGTGGCCTGAACACTAACCTGGGATCCAGGAGCTAACAGTGCTTCTGCTACTGACTTTCCCTTTTGACCTAGAGCAAGTGATTTACGCCAATATAGGCCCATTCATTTTGATTGTCTCCATTTCTGGGTACCCAATTTGAGGTTCAATAAAGGAATTTCACATTGACAGCCCCAAAACTAGAGTATCTAAATGTTGGCCTCGGTGTCTCTGCCTCGGTTTCCCCTTCTGTAAAAGAGCTAGAATAGTACTTTCCTACCTCACATGGAGTTGGCATGACATATTGTTTAAATGCTTTGAATTCCAGCCATTTAGGTGGCTTCAAAGAGCTTACATTGCCTTAACCTAATGACTCATGTGCAAGGAAAAACTGCTTCAAATATTTAGGATAAAGAAGTTACTGTTTTATGTTTGTTGTCCTGAGAAATGCTCTCCCTCACTCTGACCCCCCCATCCCAACTCGCTACTGGATCAGTTATCAGTGATCTACTGTTGAGGATCAATGTGCCTAACCCACACCATCAGCTTCTTGTGCTTTGATTGTACTCTGATTCCATAGAAAAAAGTCTCTGGCCTCTACAAACAACCCACAGCCCATCAATGAGAAACACATCTGGCTACTGGAGGGCACCTGGGTTGAAAAGAGCCCTTGTCCTCCAACACTTGGATCTGCAGAATGGAGAATCTGCCTTATGAGTGGAGACTTAAAGGCTGTGTCTACGCTAGAAAACGTTAGGTCGACTTTGTTAAGTCAACTTAAAGCCGACCTTATTAAGTTGACTTAACAAAGTGGACTAAGTCGACACCATCCTTAAGTTGACTTAAGGAGTCGATTTAAGGCTTAAATCAACCTAATGGGTGGTTCTTGTTAGGTCGACTTAAGCTTTCATTAGGTCGACTTAATGAAAGTCAGGTGTAGACACGAGTAATTTAGGTTGACTTAAGGGTCCTTAAGTCGACCTAAATTGCTAGTGTAGACGTACCCAAAGAGTTTGGCTTCTTTAGCCTAACCAAAAGAAGTTTGAGGGGAGATATGATTGCTCTCTATAAATTTATCCAGAGGGATAAATCCCAGGGAAGGAGAGGAATTATTTGAATACAGCACCAATGTGGACACAAGAACAAATGGATACAAACTGTCCATCAGGAAATTTAGGCTTGACATTAGATGCAGGTTTCTAACCATCAGAGGAGTGAAGTTCTGGAATAGCCTTCCAAAGGGAGCTGTGGGGGCAAAAAACATAACTGTCTTCAAAATTGAACTCAATAAATTTGAGGGGGATGGTATGATAGGACCGTTTAGTTTGGTAATTGACTGGTTTTTGGCTGCTGGTGATAGATATGCCATTGACCTGAGAATGGACGTTAGATATGGCGGGTTCTGGGTTATTACAGAGAATTCTTTCTTGGGTGTCTGGCTGGCGAGTCTTGCCCTCATGCTCAGGGTTTAACTGATCACCATATTTGGGGTTGAGAAGAAATTTTCCCCCAGGGCAGACTGGCAAAGGCTCTGGGGTTTTTTTTTTCCTCTTTAGCATGGGGCATGGCTCACTTGCTAGTGGATTCTCTGCACCTTAAAGTCTTTAAACCATGATTTGAGGACTTTAATAACTCAGCCATAGGTTAGAGGTTTATTGCAGGAGTGGGTGAGTGAGGTTTTGTGGCCTGCATGGTGCAGGAGGTCAGACTAGATGATCATACTGGTCCCTTCTGACTTTAGAATCTATAATCTGCTGCTTTGTGGAGACATGCAAACATAAGTCTGGAATTGAAGGGGTTCTCCCCACTCCACCCCCACTGACACCATTGTGGTTTTAGCTCTGCTGCATGGTAGGGGTGATAGTTTATCTTCCGAATGGCAACAGGCTGCAAGGGAAAGATAAGGCGACAGGGTCCAGATAGGACATGGGAGCACCCATTCTGGATTGTTCTGGTGAGCATGGTTCCTGCTTCTCTTATGGGGGAGAAAAAAGTTGTTTGCAAACAAGATGTGTGGGTGCATCTTTCATTTAAAACTACCAGGGCCAGATCCTTGATCAAGTCAGTATTGACTTGACTAATTGACTTGACTATGCCTGTGCATGCCACTGCAGATTAGACCTCCTCATTTGCATGCCCATTTGCTGTGGCTTTTAGGAGGTGGTTCTGAGAAGCAGTGTGGTCTATCTAGTGGACAGAACACTAGATTAGAGAGTTGAGTTCTAGTCCATGTTCTGCCAGTGACCTTGGCTAAGTCACATCTTCTTTTTGTACAAGTTTTCTTCTGCTGCTCTCTTTTTTCCCCCCTTTAAACTGTAATCTCCTTGGGGAAGAGACTGTTTCCTATGATATTGATACAGCATCTGTCACGATGGGGCTCTGATCCTGGCTGGGGCTTCTAGGCATTGCTATGATATGAAAGATAAATTGCCCAATACTGTCCTTGTCACAAAGTTTGGGCTCCCCTCCTATGTGAAAGAGACGCTGGTCCGGTGCCATGTAGCATCATTCAGTGATGTGGATTCAAAGTGGGCTCAACGGAGCTGCGAGGATAATCTACGCCCATGCCCCAGAAATCCAAACGTGGCTGAAAAGCCCATTTCACCCCCTCCCCCCGCCCTCCTCTACTTTTAAAAGGAAAAGAAGCAGCAGCCACGTCTAAAGAAAAACCACATGTTGGCACAACCCCAGGCGGAAAGGCAAACAGAATGAGACTGCAATTATCTGCTGCCAATCTCCTCCTGCTGCGTGCTGTGAAACTTGGCTCCCTGGCCATCCCTTGTTGGGCTTCAGAACATAAAACTATTTTTAAACTGGCTGAATCATTTTTCAAAGCTGGAGCTTGGCCCAAAATAGATCCACTTCTTGGAGTTGGAGACAACCCAAGGGTGCTGGTCACATTCCAGTCTGGGGAATTGCCTGCCTAAAAACTCCCCTCCCATGGTTTCAACTTGAGTGTGTGTTTCCCTGGCCTCTGGAGTTGTATGGGTGTCTGAAATCAGGGTACATTTGGACTGGGAGCTTCCCAGATGTACAGTGCTGCTTGCGAGCTATGGGCTTGCTCCTGCAGACATTTGCAGAGTGTAGTTGTATCTTGTGGCAGCCTTGCTCAGGGTCTCTGATCAGGAAAGCACTGACTTCAATGGGATTGAGCAGTACTGGAGAGAGATGCTGCCCTGAATCAGAGCCCAGGTAAATGTACCTCTCACCCTCCCAAGGCTCTGTGATTCAGACACCGAATGAGAGAGAGACATTCATGCAAGAAACCCAGAATCTGTGGGATTCCCTCCTCTGGCATCAATAATGTTCCACAACTTCAGTTTCTCTCTCTTTCTGAGTTGGGCACCAAGGTGAAACCTGTCCCCACTGACATCAAGGGGAGTTTTGCCATTAGCTTCAATGAGGCCAAGATTTCCCAACTAATCTAAATGGAGCCTTGGAACAGCAAGACCGTTAACAGGAGAATCATCAGATATGTGGGTGAGAAGGTGCACAGGATTGGGCCCTAATGGAAAACTGAGGGGTGTAACAAGCAGTGGGAGAGGGGAGTTTAGGGTAATGGAGGTGGGAATTCATAGAGTAGCCATAGGCCTGAGGCAATGCTTATCCAAGTTCTCTGGACTGGGCCTCATGAGCACAACTAGCTGGTCTTGAATCACCCGAGTGATGAATCAAAAACCAGCGGCTATTTGGATCAGTGGCCACTGCCCCGCTGTGACTCTGGGTAAGTCATTACTCCTCTTTGCCTCAGTTCCTCTCCCTCCTTTTGTCTAAAGCGTTACCAGTGATGCTGGGCAGCTGGCAGCTTTGACATTCAGAACTGGTCTGTGCAACCATGTCTCTCCAGGGCAGCCATTGGCTTCTGAGAGAGTGCATCACTCCGCTGGGCTCGGTCAACGTCCTGTAGCTCAGGATGGCGTTGAGTCCATTGAGACCATGTTAGCGAGTGCTTATGTGATAGGTGAAAAGGGTGATTGGATCTCGGGATAGAGTACTGGGCTGGAAAGACAAGAGGGTGATGTCTGAAGCTGTGGCTTTGGGAAATCCTCTCCCTTCTCGGCTAACAACCTTGGCCCACCTTTTGTAAAGTGCTTTGAGATCTATCGATGGATAGTCCAGCATCAGGACTGAGCATTGTTAGCATGACAAAGTGGGGGGCATGCTGAAATGGGCTCATCTCAGCCTGCCTCCTGGCATTATAAACAATGCAGCCATGCCCACTTAATGAGCCTGTCTGCGGATGCCTTTCTAAAAGAGCCCGAAGTCAGCTGAAATCCACCATACATAGCAAAGCTCAGGCGCACGTAGCCCAGGTTTACAGTGCATGAGTCACTTTTCCCAGGGTTGTTTTCACACGTCAGCCAGTCCCGTGTGCATTTGGTATGCAATCAGGAAGTGGGGTTTTACAAGAAGTGTAGAGGTTTTTTCTAAGAACAAACAGCAGCAGCTGACTTCAAAGAAATGATGAAGGAAGGGCTGGGAACCCTCTGTGACAGCGCTGGGGTTGTGTATAATAACAATACCGAGCTCACAGATTCTTTCATCTCAAAGTGCTCCACCAAGGAGGTCACTATCATGACCCCCATTTTACAGATGGGGAGACTGAGGCGAGAGCAATGCAGTGATGTGGCCACGGTCACCCAGCAGTAGAGTTGGGAGTAGTTCCAGTTATGTTATCCACTGACTGAGCCATTCTGCCTCCCTTAAAAATGCCCCGCTGAGTAGGTGTGGGGGAGAAATGGGCCATTTTTGCCTAGTTACCCTGGAGTGAGTAGTTTAAAGAACCCATTACAATCGACATATTACACAGACTACAGTGAGAGATTATGCCATAAACTCTCTCAGAAATTAAACAGCCGTTTGGAGTGAGTAGCTCACTGAAGCCAAGCAGAGCTTGGGTAGCACTCATGAAATGGCAGAACATGGCCTAACATTTGCCTCAGAAGTGACTGTTACAAGGAGGCAAAAATCCTGCCCTCTCTTGATGCTCCTGGCCCTGACTTGGATACATCCAACGCCGAGACCAGAGCCAGGTGATGTTTTTTGGCCAAAACTTTTTTTTTTGTTTGTTTTTTTTGGCTGAAAAATGAAGGTTCTGGTTGATTGAAACAGTTCAAGAATTCATGTTGATTTTTGGCAAATGTTTTTCTTTTTTGTTTTTAAAAAAGGAGCTAAAATCACAAAACAGAGCAGGTGGTAGAGGTGCCCACTTTTCCCCAAGAACTGAGCAGCTGCCTTACCTCCAGGGAGAGATGGGGAGGGTGACCTGGATTCACGTCTTGGCTTTCAGCGAAGCGGCTTGAACCTAGGTCACTCCTCTCACAGGATGAGGCGATATTGGTGCCGTTGGTAACAGCACCAAGGTGCTGCCTAGGCTTTGTGAAACTAGCCCAAAATTTCATTTGTTTCATTTATCCAAAAAAGAAAAAAAGTTTTAAATGCCCCCAGATTGAAACTAAATATGTTTGGTTTTTTCTTTTTATAGAATCGAGCCCCCCCCCCCCCCCCCCACACACACACATTCTGATTCACCAAAAAGTCTGAAATTTTGGGTCAAGTTTGCACTAAAGCAAATTTTTTATTTTCTTTTATTTAGAACTGCTAGTGAAACAAAAACAAACAAACAAACAACCACCCTCCCCCCCCAAAAAACAGCTGTTCACAGAGCTCTAGTTAAATCACCACTTAAGGAATCTATCTTAGGGCCAGGCCTTTATCTCCAGTAAATCAGCGTGGCTCTGTGAAGTTAATGAAGTTATGGGTATTTGCACCAGCTGAGTTTCTGGCCCTCTTTTGAGTGAAATTTCAGATGGCTGGTTTATATCCAATTTCTCGCCCCTAGTTTAAAGCAGGCTGGTATCTGACTTGAGATACAAGTGTGAGATTGAGCCTTTGTGCTGTCTGAGATCTTGGAAAGCGTTCCTGTTGAATTCCCTCTAGGCTCTTTGCAGGTTTCTAGGGCACTAATACTCTTAGCAGACAATCTGATACCATTCCATCAGTCTATGAAATATCTCAGCATGTAAAATCCCCAGCTGCATAAGGTACCTGGCAAAGTGACAATGAATCAAAGAAGTTCATGTTTTGGTTTGGAAAAGTTTCCAAAAAGGTACTTACACCCAGATCCAAAAATTCTTAAGTGGCTAAGGCCAAATTTAGGCACCTAAATCCAGTGCGCGCTCTCTCTCTCTCTCTTTTTTTTTTTTTTTTTTTTTTAAGGTGCTGATATGCCAACAGGAGCAGTGCAGGGCAGTGGGGGGTTGTCAGGACCTTAAAGTCTTAAAGCCTTATCTTAAAGTCCTTAAATCATGATTTAAGGAGGTAAATAATTCTGTCATGGGTTAGTGGCTTATTGCTGGGGTGGGTGGGTGGGTGAGGTCTTGAGGCCTGCATTTTGCAGGAGGTCAGACTAGATGATCATACTGGTCCCTTCTGACCTTAAAGTCTATGAGACCCTCCACCACGACGGCTCCCCAGAACCTCTCCAAACCCCCTGCTCCACACTACTGGCTCCCTGTAGCCTTCCCTGGCCCTGCCTTCCCCGCCCACCAGCTCCCCGACCCTCCTGGCCCCTTCCCCACTCTCTTGGCCCCCCCGGCCCCTTCCCCGACCACCTGCCGGCTCCCCGACCCTCCCGGCTCCTTCCCCCTTACCTGGCCGGAGCTGCAGAGGTGGCCAGAGTCCTCCCTGGCCAGGCTGCTCCAGACCTGAACAGGCAATTGAGTATGCTCAGGGTGGGAGATTTGAAAAAAGCATCAGTGGGCCGGATTCTGACCCACGGCTGCCGTTCCTGGCCCCTGCCAGCCCCGCTGCCCAGCTGGGGGCCGCAGTTAGCAGGGGAAAGGAGACCCACTTCTTTCCCCTTCTGACCCTGGCCCCCAGCAGGGCTGGCCAGGGAAAAATAGTTGCCACTACACCGTGCCAGTGCGTAGCAGCAGAAAAAAAGCCCTGTCTAAATCCCATTTTTGGCACCACTGCCATCCACAAAATTCCTGTTTTGCTGTCTCCGAACCTTATAGGCGCCTAAACTCACTCTGTGCTTAAACGTACAGAGTAAAAGTTCCTTTGGCTCACTGTGTGTCCGTCATAATCATCTGCTAATAACAGTTTCTGGGGTGAGCTAGTCAGGATCCAGGACAGCAACTGAAAATTCTGACATTTTGAAAATTGTTTTTTGTTCCAAATTGGGGGTAGGGGAGGAATCAGAAGTTGGAAACTTTTAACAGAAGGCAAATTCCAAACAAATTGTGGTTCTAAAATTTTTGGAAAGGTTAATAACATTGGGTATCTCTACATTAGCAATTTAGGTTGACTTAAGAACCCTTAAGTCAACCTAAATTACTACATGTCTACACCCGACTTTCATTAAGTCGACTTAAGAAATTCCTTAAATCGACTTAATGAAAGCTCAAGTTGACTTAATAACAACCGCCCATTAGGTCAACTTAAGCCTTAAGATGACTCCTTAAGTCGACTTAAGGATGGTGTGGATGGGGAGTAACCGTTAAGTCGACTTTATTAAGTCGACTTAAGGCCAGTTAAGTTGACTTAACAAAGTGGACTAAGTCGACTTAAAGTTAAGTCGACTTAGTCCACTTCAAGTCAAGTTAATAAGGTCGACTTTAAGTCAACTTAACAAAGTCGACTTAACTTTTTCTAGGATAGACATACCCCTTAATAGTAAACAGTTCTATATTTTATATATTTAATATTGTAATTATTATAAGACAGAATAATTTGTTTTTACCTTGATTTAAACAATTTCTATCTAAGTTGATGTGCTTCCTCAGAAAGGGTAACTTTGAGCAAAATTGCTCCCCAAAATTTTTTCAACTATCTCTACTTCTGGGCAGTAATGGCTACTAATCAAATAGCAGATTAAGGGTCAGAAGCCTCTCATTTTACATCACTGGAACTCAGCTATCTTGGGAAAAGCTGATGCAGGCAGAACAGAGGTGAAAGAATGCTTTGCACTCTAGACTCATAGTTTAAGGCTCGAAGGGGCCACTGGATCATATATTCTGCTCTGCTCTCCTGTCTGTCACAGGCCATCAGCCCCACCCAGCATCCTCATAGTAACTGAACAACTGAAATTAAACTAAATTTTATTAGCGCTCACTGGAGACTGATTATTATAGGCCACAGGCAGAGAGCAGGAGGGACCGAGATGCATCAGTGCTGGAGGCCTCTGCAATGGCATGGAAGTGATTGTGTGATATACCCAGATAATCCTGGCAAGCCACACACTGTAGAGGAAGATTAAAACAAAACAAAAACCTAACGTTGCTTCCTGGGGAAAAATTTCCTTCCTGACCCCACCTATGATGATCAGTTAGACCCCATGAATTTGAGCAAGAACCCGTCAGCGACGCACCTGAGAGAGAAATTAACACAGGCCCCCTCCCATACACATGGTAATGCGGGTTTCAACCTGGGCTGGAACACCAGGGCCTCCAGGCCCTGGTAAAGTGTACCCTTTCTCCATGTGGGGGGCTCTGAATATGAGCCCGAGGCTTCTCAAAGCACTTCACACACTAGAGGTGGGTTGTGGAACAGCTAATCCAAACAAGAAAGGCCTTGATCCAGCAAAGCACTTAAATTAAGAGTGAGGATGGAATTAGAGGGATTGTAGAGGTACAAGTGAATGTAATGGAGCAAAGGAAAATGCAAACAGAACTCAACACATTCTTGACAGTGAGATCTGCAAGGCCACTGAAGCAAATGCCAAGCACATGGAAATTACAGTGCAAAGACGTGCAAGACTTGGACTAGATGACCTTGTGAGGTCCCTTCCAACCCTATTATTCTATGATTCTATGATTCTAAGACTAGACACAAGGGGACACACAACTTAGTTGTACTGTATAGGTCTAAAACCATAAAAGACTAGGGTTTGAAGGGACCTCAGAAGGTCATCTAGTCCAACCCCTTGCTCAAAGCAGGATCAATCCCAACTAATAGGGTGATATATCTTTAAATAGTTGGACCCTTTAATGGCACTTACCCCTTAGAATACTCTGCATTCTGGATGCCTCTAGGAAGTAGTCCAAGCTAGCTATATGCTGGCCATGTATGTTTGTGTATGAGAAGCAGGATTATTTGGGGCCCAGCTGTGCCCAGGCTGTTTCTTCATATTACTAATTGTTACCATCTCTTGCTCTTTACCCAAAGGTTCTGCCTTGCACGGCTAAGAGAAAGACGGATGAGGCCTGTTAGGATCATGTCCAACTTGAATTCCAATGGCTGCTCATTTTTCTGTTTTAAATATGGGGCTGGGTTCCCAGGTGGTTTACAACAGCAGAGCTGCAGCCCAGTCAATGGAGCCAGGCTGATTTACATCAGCTGAGGATCTATCCCCTGGTCTCTGAGTCAAACTAAACACTGAATCTCAGACGTGCATCTCTTCAATTACCCCAACCTTGCATTTGGCCAAAATTGGTCATCTGCCACAGCTGAATGTCTGGATGAAACAGCGCTCAGAGGGGAATGGTTAGGCCGCCTGTAATTGCATTCACATGCACACAAGCTGTGTGGCCATTGGGTTCCTGCCTTGCCTTCCATGAATAGAAAAAAGAAGCGCCGTGCTTGGATGGTGAATTCTCAGCGTCGGCAGGATTTGCTGGGGAGCATAATCTGATAAAGGGTCGCTCTGAGGTGTGCTCGCCACAGGCTGCGTTCGGTAAGGAAAGAGCACAGTGCCAACCTGCACCCATCTGTCAGCGTTGTATAAATACCTGTCTGCAGAGTAAATGAATGATTCCTTGCTCCCATTTGTCCCACCCAGTGTTCTGGCCAGCAAGAGCCTGTGGGAATGTGCCCAAGCTTAGGTTTTCTCAGCCTGCTTTGCACTCTCTTCTGTGCTCCAGAGGGTGCGTTTATTTTGGATCTGGGGTTCTGGTCTTGCCTTGCCTTGTTACCAGCTTAACACACATGAAATCGAGCATTGGTTAATTTCAAATGTGACTCCCAATTACATCAATCTACCAGGCCCAGCTTTCTTCACCTCCAGCAGTAGAAATGAGGTATAACTGCAGGGAATTCAGTGGGCCACATTCTGATTGGTGCAATCCTGGAGTAGCTCTGCCAAAGCCAGTGAGGTGGCTCTGCATTTAGATTGGCACAGATGTAAGCAGCATCTGACCCAAGGGAGCCGCAACAGGGTATAACAAACACAGTGTCTAGTGGCACTTTTAAAGACTAACAAATTTATTTATCGCATGAGCTATTGTGGGAGAAAATCCCACTTCGTCAGACGCTTGAAGATGGAGAAGTACAGATGAATGGGAGGAAAATCTGACGGAGTGGGTTGCAGCCCATGAAAGCTTATGCCCAAAGAAATTTGTTAGTCTTTAAGGTGCCATAGGACTCTTGTTGTTTATATTAACATGACTACCCACAACAGGGTGTGTGAGATCAGAACTGGTTCTGAATGTATAGAATACAGGAGGGTGCCCAGTGGATGTGTGGCTGACCAGCGCGGCCACTGGTAGCTTTACTTATCTCTGAGAGAGGATGCTAAAAAAGCGTTTTTCCAGGGTAAATGCCGTCTCCTCAATGGGATCGAGGCCCACTGGTGCTTTACTGAATTGGTGCCTATATATATAAAAAACCCATGGAGCTGCCATCCATTTTCATGTGTGCTTGTGTGATTCCACCACCTCTAGTAAATGCTGCTTACTGCTTGGAAGGGGCCACTGTGATGACCAGTGCAGTTCTGTGGGTGCAAACACTGGAAAATGTCACATTATCCTCTGCCTGATTTTTAATGAGCCCTTTCCACATGCTTTGCCAGCCTCTGGCATTAATAACCTCGTGCTTCAGGAGTGAAGGGTATGTGGGCAACACCTAAAATATGGCCAGGTGCCGTGACAGAAGAGTCCTGACTGGAGCTGAACACTACAGGGATTCCAGACTGAAAGGAAAGGTGAACAAAAAGTATAAGAAACTACATGGAGTAGGAAACCCACACACAGTGGTAAAATGCAAAGCCAGAAGAGATTCTTTAGTTTTGCTCCGTGCATGCATTTTTGTCCTCCTGGCCACAGCCACTTTTGAAATATCTCTGGGATGGATTACTTGTCCCTGGCAATATTGGGCTCAATCCTCAGATGTTCAAAATGTCTGCTTTGTGGTGGGATGGGGTATCCTACTTTTCCGCCCCTCCTCCTGTGGGAGGTGAACTCTTAGCAAACTCCGGGGGTGGTCCCGGAGGATTGGAAAAAGGCAAATATAGTACCTATCTTTAAGAAAGGGAAAAAGGAGGATCCAGAGAACTACAGAACGGTCAGCCTCACCGCAATCCCTGGGAAAATCATGGAGCAGGTCCTCAAGGAATCCATCCTGAAACACTTGGAGGAAAATAGAGTGATCAGGAACAGTCAACATGGATTCACCAAGGGCAAATCGTGCCTGACCAACCTGATTTCCTTCTATGATGAGATGACTGGATTTGTGGATGTGGGAAGAGCCATTGACGTGACATACCTTGACTTTAGCAAGGCTTTTGATACGGTTTCCCACAGCATTCTCATCGGAAAGTTAAGGAAGTATGGGTTGGACGAGTGGACCGTAAGGTGGATTGAAAACTGGTTAGATCAACGGGCTCAGCGGGTAGGAATCAATGGCTCGATGTCTGGTTGGCAACCGGTAACGAGTGGAGTGCCCCAGGGGTCGGTCCTGGGGCCGGTTCTATTCAACATCTTCATTAATGATCTTGATGATGGAATAGACTGCGTGCTTAGTAAGTTTGCGGATTACACCAAGTTGGGGGGAATGGTAGATACTCTGGAGGGCAGGGACAGGATCCAGAGAGACTTGGACAAATTGGAACACTGGGCCGAAAGAAACCTCATGGGGTTCAACAAAGACAAGTGCAAAGTCCTGCACTTAGGATGGAAAAATCCCATGCACTGCTACAGACTGGGGACCGATCAGCTAAGTAGCAGCGCTGTAGAAAAGGACCTGGGAGTTATGGTGGATGGGAAGATGAATATGAGCCAACAGTGTGCCCTTGTTGCCAAAAAGGCCAATGGCATATTAGGCTGCATCAGTAGGAGTATTGCCAGCAGATCGAGGGATGTGATAATTCCCCTCTATTCGACACTGGTCAGGCCGCATCTGGAATACTGTGTCCAGTTTTGGGCTCCCCACTACAGAAAGGATGTGGACAAATTAGAAAGAGTCCAGCGGAGGGCAACAAAAATGATTAGGGGGCTGGGGCACATGACCTCTGAGGAGAGACTGAAGGAACTAGGCTTATTTAGTCTACAGAAGAGAAGACTGAGGGGAGATTTGATAGCAACCTTCAACTACTTGAAGGGTTGCTCCAAAGAGGAGGGAGGTAGGCTGTTCTCGGGGGTAACAGAGGACAGAACAAGGAGCAATGGTTTCAAATTACAGCTGGGGAGGTCAAGGTTGGATATTAGGAAAAACTTTCTCACTAGGAGGGTGGTGAAGCATTGGAATGGGCTATTTAGGGAGGTGGTAGAATCTTCATCTTTGGAGATTTTTAAGGCTTGGTTAGACAAAACCCTGGCTGGGATAATTTAGGGGGAGTGGTCCTGCTTTTTAGCAGGGGGTTGGACTAGATGACCTCGTGAGGTCCCTTCCAACCCTATTATTCTATGATTCTGGAGCAGACCTGAAACTACACCAAACTCTCACTGCTTTCTGAAACACTTCCCTGGATGACTGTTAACTTCACTGCCATTGGGCAGTGCACTCAGGCCATACCACAGTGCTGGGTGGGTATGAGAAGCAGTTGGTGTAGCTCCAACTTTGTCCAGGAATTATTCTATGCAGGAAGAAATGACAACTGGCCCTTTAAAGTTGTTTTAAGTCACCTTTGGTTCACTTGCTGATGTGAAAGTGACTAATGCAGCATGAGATCTGCCCTCTATTTATGTCTACACTTGTTAATTTAAGTCAACTTAGCAAAGTCGATTTAGCATGTCCACATTAAAAAATTAAGTCGACTTAGAGGGGACGCTGCCAAATTGACCTAGAGCGTCCACACTGGACACCTAGGTCGACTTGTAGGGGCTAGGTGGACCTGGGACAGGTCCACGGTGGCAGGGGGGCACCCCTTGCCAAGTACCAGGGGGCTCAGCCTTTGCCCCATTGTACCTTGGAACAATGGGGCAAAGGGGGACAGGGACTCTGGCAGGGCATAGGAGCAGGGTGGGCAGGGCTCTGTCCTGCCCTGTGGGGGGGGCACGCCAGGCTGTGGCTGTGCCAGCCACCCTGGCAGGGAGGAAGCCCTAAAGCCCCATAAGTCTACTTAAAGTCGACTTAGGGCTACTCCACGTCCACACTGGCTAAGTTGACTTTCTAAAGTCGATTTAGCCAGCAAAGTCGACTTTAAATGAGGTTTTATAAAGTCGACTTTATTTTTCCTTAAGTCGACTTAAGCAGCTGCTTAAGTCGACTTAAGGAAAATGTAGTGTGGACGCAGATTAAATTAAGTTGATTTAAGCAAGCTGAAGTTGACTTCATTTCTAAGAGTAGACGCACCCTTAGAGCCAAGAGATATTTTGAAGGAGAGAAATCTCTCACTTGTAGCAGCTGGGCACTTCCACTGATTTGTTGTAAACTGCTATTTAAGGACTCGATTGTTAATTTCCGGCTGGGTCTTATGCACTAGTAATATCTGTGTAGCTCCTGTGTGGGGCCTGCACAAGGTCAGGAGTGGCTGAGATGAGGAATGACCTTATGGGCAACAATCTAGGAGTTGACATTTTCACCTGATAAAGGACTAGATCCCTTCAGCTGGTTCAAATCAGCTTTGAGGCTGAAGCTAGACAGACTTCAACCAGCACGTGGCCTGGCCCGGGGTGTTTTCTATGTCTTGCTTAGCGCTGTGAAAACATAAAGTTTTCTAAGAAATGGGAAGTTTAAGCTGAGTGGGGGAGTCTGTAAAGCCAGATATGATAGTGTACCAACACTGGAAGAGTAATGATGGGTAATGCCAGTCTGTATAATTGCTCTTTGTGTTCCAAAGGCTCTTCTAGCAAAGCGTTTACCTAGGGCTGGGTGAATGCAGTGGTGTGACAAAGAAAACAGAGCCCTGCCCTAAACACTGAGTGTGTGGTGAACTCGCCAGATCTGAACCAACATATTTTTTCCAACTGCAGAGAATGTAGGAATCTAAAAATAATTTTCCTCCACAGAGTTAACAGGCAGGACTTCACAGCTTGGTATCCTGATGCTTAGTCTGTAGAGAAGCGTTCAGGATCAATACTGGGTCAAATTCTGTTCTTGGTTACAACTGTATAAATCTAGAGTGGGTCTCTTGCCTTAAACTGAGCTAACCAGGATTTACTCCACTGTAATTAGGAGCAGACTGTAATATGTAATATCTCCAAAGCTATGGGGACAGAGGACACACTCTGCTCTTCATGATCCAGATTCTCATTCAATTATACCAATGTGAATCCATTGACTGATGTGAATTAATCAGGATTGCCCCAGAATGAGTGCGCTCAGAACTGGGCACTGTATGTGGAACTCTCCAGTCATAGATTACACATTCCAGTAGAGGAGAACAGACTCCTGGCACATGGCTGTTTGCAGCTATATTCATTTACCAATAAAAATAGGTTTGTTTATGAATGTGGTTCTATTCTTTGAAGTTGGAGGGCTGAGGGGTTGTCTGCTTGTCTTCTCCATGGAGTGAAAATGCAGTTCTCACAGAGACCCCTGCAGATTTTCAAATGTGATGGCCAATTCGAAATCACTGAATGGACTTGGGCTCACAGTTCTGAAACTGCAGAACAATTACAAACTTTTGTATAATCCTTTGGGGCTACTACAAAAAATTTATGACAATGGGTCACAAGCTGCTCCATTGAGTGGTTTGCCCTTCAGAGCTCTGAAGTGGAATTGCCAGCTCCAAGGCTTCAGAATTGAGTCAGGAACCTCAAATTTGGAGATGAAAAAGCATCTTTCATTTGCCTTCTGGTTTTGAAATGTTAGGGTGTGTATGGTCACTGGTGTACCTCAGTCCCTCCTATTCTCTGCCTGTGGTCTAGTCTTCTGAGGGCTATAAGACCTTGATTTTACTTTGGTTGGTGGGTTCCTATGTGGGTGCTGGGTGATGCCTGTGGCCTTTGTTTTACAGGGGGCGTCAGACTGAATGATCTGATGGGCTCCTCTGGCCTGTGACGCTCATGTCATACTTCCCGGCTTTCTTTTTCAATGATGAGGGCTGGAACTTGACTGTTTTACACTCAAAGCAGACCTTCTCACATGGGAACATGACTGCTGCAGTTGTGGCTTTCAGAGGACATTAAATAAGAGATTTGTGACAACACTGAGTGTTTTCAACACTGCTAGAAGAGCACTACACTCACATGGCATGTCCTAGCACTGTGCTTTGTATCATTTCACTGAGTAACTTCCTTCAATCTCATTATGGTGAGAGCAGAATCTGGATTTTTATTGGCGTGTGATTGATTGCAGCCTGCCAGCTGGGAGTCTCTTGGGGTGCGTCTACACTTGTAAATTAAGCTTGTTTAAGTCGACTTAATTTACTCTGCGTCTACACTACATTTTCCTTAAGTCAACTTAAGCAAGCTGCTTAAGTTGACTTAAGGAAAATTAAGTCGACTTTGTTAAACCTCGTTTAAAGTTGACTTTAGGCTTAAGTCGACTTTTTAAAGTCGACTTAAGCCAGTGTGGACACAGAGTAGCCCTAAATCGACTCTAAGTCGACTTAGGGCTCTCCAGGACTCCCCCATTGCCCTCCCTGCCCCATTGCCCTCCCTGTCCCCCTTTGCCCCATTGTACCCAGGTACAATGGGGCAAAGGCTGAGCCCCCTGGTAGTGTGGACGCTCTAGGTCGAATTTGTAAGTTCCCCCCTAAGTCGACTTAAAATTTAGGTGTGGACATGCTAAGTTGACTTAAATTAACAAGTGTAGACATAGCCTTGGTTTCTGAGCCAGGCTTTCATTATTGGGTGCACCAATTACCCCTTCACTCTCACATGCATCTCTGGTTCTTGGAGCACACAACTGGCTAGATAATTGTCTATCTGCATGTCAGGCACAGCAGTCCTGGGTGCCGACTCCTGATACTGTTAAGGCAGCAGGTGTCTAACAAGGCAACCTAAAGTTCTAAGCATGGCATCACCATGATTGACATCCATTCTTTTTTTTTTTTTAAACTGATAAACAGATATTGACTTCCTAATCTCTTATGTGCTGTCAGCCTGTTTGGTCTTTCCCCCATGTGAGTGATATTTATCCAATGAACACACTCATCTTGTTGTTTTTAGCCAGGCATCAGTGGTCAGAACTTGAATGGGAAACTTCTGAAGACATCCCCGATTGCTGCAGAAAGTGGTGGTGATGACTCAAGCCGAGAGTAATTTCCCATTAGAGGCTGAGTTGAACCAATAGTGTGCCACTATAGTTAGCACCTCCACCAACCGATGGCAGAATAAGGTCCTCCTGACTGCTTGGGGTCTCTTGTGATGACTTTGGCCTAGAACTCCTCTAGAAATTCTCCCCAGGCACATGCCGGCTGGCCAGTAAGGAATCCTTCCACCCAGGAGGAGGCACTGGGCTGTGGATATCACCTCCAGATCACTCCCAGAAGTCCCATCGGCTACAAACCACCAAGGAAAAGTCTACGGTGGCATTGGCCCTCTTAACCATGTGGGAGAAGTTCATCCCTCGGCAGATGGGAAGCAGCCTCCACAGCTTGCGTAGCATCAGCAACCACAAAGAGCAATTTTTCTGGATGAGACACTTAAAAAGGCCAAAGATTAAAGAAGTGACTTATTGGAGAGACTGACTATTCTAATGTGTCACGGCAGGAGAATGGGTGTCGGTGTTGGGGTGACTACACATCAAGTGGGAAAAATCAGGTGGGGTATAGTTGCATATGTAAGACAAAGTCCCTATATCAAGACGTCTGGTCACCCTAGTCACACTGCTTGGTTTGCCACTGATTTATGCTGTGACCTTGGGCCAGGGCTGACTTGCCCAACTATTAAAGAGCTGCCCTGAAATTCAGACCACTAATTTTGTTACTGCTTCACTTTCCCAATATGTAAAATGGGGACAAGAAAATTTACCTGGCTCAGAGTGGAGCTGTGAGAAGAGCTGAGTGCTTTGTTCTGGTTTGTTTTTTGGATCAAAAGCCAAAAAGTGGAAAAAAACCAAACCCTTCATTTTGGGTTGAATGAACTGTTTCAGTTGATCAAAATGAATTAATTTTGTGGAGGGAAGGAGGTAGATTTTACTTTGGTTTTGGGTGTGCTTGACCTTTTCTAAATCTAGCTACATCTTGAAACGATATTTTTTCCCTCTTTTTTAAATGGAAAGATTAAATATTTATTTCAAAAGTGTCAAAGCGAAATGTTTTGGACTTTTTTTTGCGGAGTGAGGGGGAAATCCTCCCCCCCACCCCCAGCCAAAATGGCACATTGCTTCAGTCAAAGTATTCCTCAGGAAAAAAAATTCACTCTGTTTTAGTTCTGCGGCCGATAGCTTTGCAAATGGTTTGGAGAAGTCCTGAAGAAGGACAATGTCTGCTCTGTTATTTGGCCGCTCAATATCCTGAGCATCTCTTTTGTTTATATGCCTAGTTCTCCCCCTAGAAGGGCCAAAAAAATCTTCTAAACACCGTGACTAAACTTAGTCGCTCTAGTTCTGGGCAGGCCAGTCAGGGGCTTCTTCCTCATAATTACTACATCTGCTCCAGTGAGGGGAGATACCACACTAACTACAGACAATAGGCTCAGCAATATAACCCAGAGTAGAGAGCACGAAATGTCAGGCACATCTTAATAACACACTTAGCTTTGGAAAACAGCCATATAATTGAAGAGTTCAAATCAAACAAGCTGTTAGGAGTTTTGTTTTGTTTTTTTTAAAGGAATTTTTCACAGAGGGGAAATAAATATCAAAGGCTATGTCTACACTTACTAAAGTTAGTTCGAATTAGTTAATTCGAACTAACTAATTCAAACTAATTTTAGTTAGTTCGAATTAGCTTAATTCGAACTAGCATGGCCCCACTGGAATTTTAGTTCAAACTAAGCAAGTGCCATGCATGGCACTTGCTTAGTTTGAATTAGTCAGTTGCATTGAGCTCAATGTGCCGGTTAGTTCGAACTAAGCAGTTAGTTCAAATTAATATGGCCACATTGACTTAATTTGAACTAACTAATTCGAATTAAGGGTTAGTTTGAAAGGTATAATTGAATGTAGTAGTTCGAATTAAGGAAGCCCTTAATTCGAACTAATGAAAGCCTAGTGTGGCCAAGGCTTAAGTTAGTTCAAATTAAGCTTCTTTAATTCAAACTAACTTGCAAGTGTAGACATAGCCAGAGTGTTCCAGTGAGGAAAGCAAATTCCTTTTATTCAAATAATACCTGATGTTTACAGGAGGTCTTGTCTTCTTTAATGTTCTGGAAGGAGGAGTATATGGCACACTGGCTCCTTAAAGAGATGCTGCAGAGAAATAATGCAAAGGGAGCTGACAGGAATAGAAATGTGATCAGCAAATAAAATGCCAGCTTGGAAGCAGTGTGAGCTGAAACACACCACGTGATTGGAAGCAGAAATTTGGGAAGCAGTAGCACTTCTTATTAGGTGTGATGGCACCTGTAAACCTTGCATTTAGGTGCCTCTCTTGCGACAACTCATCCCTCTGCGTTCATTTATGAACACTTGGCCTGGGAGGCTTATTGCTCCAGCTGTTGACAGTTCTCTTTCCTGTTGGTTCGAGGTTCATCATGGGGTCGGGCAGGAGATTTTGATATATAGCTCCTGATGGTAGGTCAGGAAACAGCAGCTTTATGAAGATCTGATCCCTAGTTATATAACAGGGGCTGAGGGTGCTGCTGGTTGTGTAATGGAAAACACCCCTTCTTTCCTTCTTGAACAGGGCCCTCAGGTTTGAGACATCTGCCTTTTCTTTGCATAACCCATGTGCCTAAAGGAGAGTGTCTTTTTAAGAGATCTCTTGAGGCTGGGTTACTGTTGCTAGGCAGAGTTAGCTGCCCAGGGCCAGAAATTTCTGGAAATTGTGTGTGATTGCTGTGAGCATGCTACATAAGGTTGATTTTTTTGTTTTATTTGCTGATGTGGTCAGATGCCTGAGAGTTGCAGAGAGGAGACAAGAGTTGCATTGAGAGGAGCCTATGTTCTCGGCATGTGACTGGGAGAAGCTGAGCCAGGTGTGGATAGCAAGATGTTTTCTCCCTACTCTGGAGCATTTTGCAGCCGCGTTTTCTCATATGTATATGTGACTGAGTGCTGGTTAATAAGCTGACTGGACAACAGTGTTCCCAGCAGAGGGAGAAAAGTCCGCATGGATTTCTACTCAAGATTCCCATGACCAAAGGAAGAAGAAGGAACTGCTTCTTTCAACTCAAGCCTTTGGGCTTGACCAGAGACTGTAACTGAGATGTGGGTGAATTCCACCTAAACTTTGGGACTCTTGGGTATCTTTCTCACAGTGTTTCTGTGGAGACTGTTCTGTTTAAATTCATTTTGTTTTGATGTGATAAGATTTATTAAGTTAATAGTTAATAAAGTTCATTATGTTTGTTCTTAAGTAGTGTTTTGACGAGGGGAAGGTAACTCTGAGCAATCTTTTCTGTGAGTCCTTTTAAAGACTGAATCTTGGGTCTCCGGCTGCTTCTCTATAGGAGCTGGGGTTTATTTCTGTTAGGCACTGGAGAGGGGCAATTGAATGAATTCCAGCACACCCAAGGGTTACATTTGCTTGTTTCTTTTCATTTGGTGAAGCACTTTCCAAATGCAAGGTGTGGCAGATCCGGCTGCTAGGTCGTCTCCTGGCCATTTACACTGCTGGATGTGAGGCTTGGCTTTCATACTTAGAAGGCCCATCAACTGGAAGAGTAAGTGCTATTGCAAAATGGGCCTGCATCCCCTTTATATTGGGAACTGGTGGGGCTGTGCCTTTCATTCCCATGTGGTAAAGATATGTAGCTCCTTGGACCCCGTGGTGGTATAGCTGCTTGCAGCATGTGGCTGTGTGGGTGACACCTCAATGGGCATAGACAAAGGATCTGTTGATAGACAATGTCTAGACCCTACAGCTTTGAACTTGATTTGCAAAGACGGGGTGGGGGGCACCACTTCTGTCAAAAATACTATTTTATTGAACCTGAAATGTTTTGCAGAAACAGGCTGGTTTGGCTTAAAACTTTCACAAGTATAGGATGGAATGGAGACAGACAGACACCCCTTCTCCCCTGCCCAAAAAGCCAGTAATCCATTGATTCAGAATGTGGACTTAAACTTGGGTCTTGCCTGCCCTGGATGAGTGCTCTAGCCACTGAGTTACTGGCTATTCTGGGGCAAGTTAGCGCCCATACTTCATAGAAAACACTTTGCAAGGTCTCTCTTTTGGGGAGGGGGGAGTGCCTCTCACTGTGGAATGCTGTAGTGACTTCTTTAGTACAAAATAGCACAGGCTTAAAGAAATAGGAGTGAAGGGAGGTAGGGTGTAATCAGAAAATGATTGGCAACATAAAAGCGTTTCCCAGAAACTGGTGGTGTTGTCAGGCTGACTTCCTGGCTGACCATGTGGTAGATTTCATCAGGCCTGATATGACTTGTACTGCGTTACTCCACGTCCTGTGAGTGTTGCAATAACTGAGTATAAAGCTCGAAGGGGCCACCAGCTGATATAGTTTGACCTCCTGTATATCACAGGACACCAAGCCCCCTTCCCCACTGAATGCACCTTGAACCCAACAGCCAAAAGTTTATTGCCCATGGAGGCTATTCTGTGCCACAGGCAAATGATAAAAGGCACCAAAGTGCCTCTGCAATGGCAGGAATTGGTTCATTTCCTTGATGCATCACAATCTGTATTGTTTTTTCTCTCTCCCTCTGTGATATGACGCACCCCGCCTCCCCCAACACACCCTTGTAATGTGATCTGTGTAACTTTCCTGTTCACCTTTGCAATATAATTGTATGGTTTAATTCAAAATATGCCACTGAAGGCCTTTTTTGAATGCTCATGACATACTCTACCTATTGTTATGGTAATGTGTTTCCTGCAGCATCATACGTGTATACCTATGTGAAACACATCCCCATGTATTTCACATTGATCAGTTGGGGGCAGACAAATAGACTTGTCTTTTCTCACGTATATAGTGAAGAAGTGCATAACAAAGATGATGCAAATTAAGCTCCCTGGCTTTGGAGGGGAAAAGAATCACCTCATCCCAGGAAAGGAGGGGCTGAGAGGGGGAGACTGTATTTGAAGAGAGAAATAGTCGCACTTTGAACTGTTTGAGGCTTTTGGCCAGAGGATCTCCATCTTGAAACAACTCCAAGGGACTGAACCTATCTACATGGCCAGGAGGGCCAACCTGCAAAACTACTAGCAGCCAGCCATGTGGGTGAGATGAAAAATAGACTGCAACAGTGAACTTTAGCTTAGAATGCATCTTATTTTTTAATTTGGTAGTGATGAGTCCTTGACTGATTGATTGTACATTGATTTGCTATATACTCACTTAGAATAATATTTTAATCAATAAACTAGTGTTTGTTTTATATAAAATTGTGTGGATTTTGGAGAGAGAATGAATGTGTGGAGGCCTAACTTAGAGCAAAGGCTAATTGCATATCAGTTTTTGTTAAACTGACGGACCAGTGTATATGAGCTTGCAGTAATCAGGGAAGGGTCCTGATTCCTGTAGTATGTAAGTTCCTGGTGTGGCATCTGGGAGCTGGGGGTTCTTGCTGGGGGGACTGTCCCCTGAGTCATCCCAGCCAGGGTATTGTCTAACCAGGCCTTAAATATTTCCAAAGACGGAGATTCTACCACCTCCCTAGGTAGCCCATTCCAATGCTTCACCACCCTCCTAGTGAGAAAGCTTTTCCTAATATCCAACCTTGACCTCCTCACCTGCAACTTGAAACCATTGCTCCTTGTTCTGTCCTCTGTTACTACTGAGAACAGCCTAGCTCCCTTCTTTTTGGAGCACCCCTTCAAGTAGTTGAAGGTTGCTATCAAATCCCCCCTCAGTCTTCTTTTCTGCAGACTAAATAAGCCTAGTTCCTTTGGTCTTTCCTCATACATCATGAGCCCCAGACCCCTAATCATTTTCATTGCCCTTCACTGTACTCTTTCTAACTTGTCCACATCCTTTCTGTAGTGGGGAGCCCAAAATTGGATACAGTATTCCAGATGTGGCCTCACCAGTGCCGAATACAGGGGAATGATCACATCCTTCCATCTGCTGGCAAGATGCAGCCCAATATGCCATTGGCCTTTCTGGCAACAAGAGCACACTGTTGACTCATATCCATTTCCCTTTCACCATAACCCCCAGGTCCTTTTCTACAGTGCTGCTACTTAGCCGATTGGTCTCCGGCCTATAGCAGTACATGGGATTTTTCTGTCCCAAGTGCAGGAATTTTCACTTGTCCTTGTTGAACCTCATGAGATTTCTTTTGGCCCAATGCTCCAATTTGTCTAGGTCTCCCTGAATCCTGTCCCTGCCCTCCAGCATGTCTACCATTCCCCCCAGCTTGGTGTCATCTGCGAACTTATGGAGTGTGCAATCGATCTCATCAACCAGATCATTGAGGAAGTTGAACAGAACCAGCCCCAGGACCGATCCTTGGGACGCTCCATTTGTTACTGGTTGCCAACTAGACATTGCGCCATTGATTCCTACCTGCTGAGCCTGATGATCTAGCCAGTTTTCTTTCCACCTTATGGTCCACTCGTCCAACCCATACTTCCTTAACTTGCTGATGAGAATGCTGTGGGAAACTGTATCAAATCCTTGCTAAAGTCGAGGTATATCGTGTTGACGGCTCTTCCCGTATCCACAAATCCAGTCATCTCATCATAGAAGGCAATCAGGTTGGTCAGGCACGATTTGCCCTTGGTGAATCCATGCTGACTGTTCCTGACCACTCTATTTTCCTCCAAGTGTTTCAGGATGGATTGTTTGAGGACCTGCTTCATGATTTTTCCAGGGTTTGAGGTGAGGCTGACCGCTCTGTAGTTCCCTGGATCCTCCTTTTTCCCTTTCTTAAAGATAGGTACTATATTTGCCTTTTTCCAATCCTCCAGGACCTCTCCCATTCGCCACGAGTTTTCAAAGATAGTGGCCAGCGGCTCTGCAATCACTTCAGCCAACTCCCTCAGCACCTCATGCAGGAAGCTGGTGCAGACTCACCCTGCAGTGGGGGTCTGCCTAGCAAAGCCGCACTCTAGACCAGACTGTAGGAGGGGAATCACATCCTCACCTGTCCCAGGGAAGTCTAGGGTCACAACCAGCTACTGCCAAACACGTCAGCCGCTAGATGGCACCAGCAGATCCGTAGCTTGTGAGGGGCCTTTGTTTCTGCCTGGGTGTCTAGAATCTCTTTACAAGCCAGCTTTGTGTGTGGAGGCTTCGAGGAGTGGGTGCGGAGAGGCGACTCCAGCAAAGCATCATACATTTCACCCCAGAACTTCTTCTGTTTGTTGTGAATCCATCAGACCCTGGTCCAAGACACTCATATCCTTAGTTGCCAATAGTTCTCTAGCATCCTGGCTGGAGGCTAATGAAGGGCATAGAATTTGGATGTTTAACTCCTGATGACAGGTTCTTTTTCCTGGCTCCAAGGGCCTCTTGCTTTCTCAATTGTGCCACCTGCTGAAGAGTCATCTCTGTCTAAGGCAGAGATGGTTCCTGACCCCCCCACAGAATCCAGCTGCCTCTGAGAACCTCTGAAGGCTTCCAAATGCCACTTCCACTGACATTACTGACTCTGCCACGTGGGAACAGCTCCAATTCACATTCTTTATCTGGTTCTCCTTTCCTGCCCCATTGCCAAGAAGTGGTAGTAGGAAAGACACATCATCTTGTGAGCCAAAGGTGGTTGCAGCTGAGAGTCCACCACTTTTAACTCCCCAAAGCTGGAGAATTGGCATTAGATAGTATAGCGTGAGAGGAGGAGTGATAATCCAAGAGCGAACAGAAAATGGGGGATGACTGGCTCATGGTACACTGTCTCCTGGTCTGTCTGGTAAATAACCAATATTTTTCACTTGCTGGATCTTGAATCACTGTGAGGAGAAGCTCACTGCAGCTGCCCAGTGCTGTGGAACAGATTGTTCTGGCTGGTCAGCTCAGGAGATATTGGCTTTTACTGCTACAGCTGGCTGCACAGTGCTAGCTATTAAGGGAAACTTCATTTTCAAAAATTCCCACCAGAATGTGTGGGTATTTATTTTTCTTGCAAACCAAAATTTGGGGTGATTTTTTTTGCCTTTTGAAAACATAACCCCTATCTTCTTTTGAAAGTAAACCAAAAAAAATGAAGAATTTTACCATAATTTCCTCTTTGGCTTTTTGTTTATCTAAAATTTCAGCTATAATGATGATTTTCTGCAAATAACCGTTGCAATGTATCAAATACAGTGATTGAAGACCTTGAGTCGGATTAGCCCAATTACTCGTGGTTGCTTTGTTCTGGCTGTTAGCAGTGGCATAGCAAGGATGTCTGGCGCCCACCGGCGCCTGGGGGCCAACCCACATTTGTGCTTCCCCCAGGTGCCTGATGCAACCCCATGCCTTGCATCCCCCCCTTTCCCAATGGCCCCTCCCCCCCCCCCCCACTATGCCACTGGCTGTTGGTCCAGCCAGGCAGCCCTGATGGAAAGCGGTGAAATTGCTCACTGCAACTTTTAAACTACCTCTTGTGAGACTGTAATTTCCAGAGCTGCCAACCTAGAAACTTCTCACTAGTACATAGGGGATAGGTGCTTAAAAAGAAATCGGCATGCTTCCAAAAATGTGGCCTCAATCGTGTGTGACAAGTGCTTGGAAACTGGGCCCTTACACTTCTCTCTTTCCTTCGAACATGAACAGAATATGATGCAGCAGTGCAGACTTTCATGTACTGCTCCACCAGCTATGATCTGGAAGGACCCCCTCAGGGTTAACAAAATATCAAGCTACGCATTCCCTCTCCCCTTGCTTGTTAATTTCACTGCTCTGTTAGAGCAGTGAAACTGAGAAGTGTGGCAGCTCTCCACTACTTTAAGGAGACAGTGTCTAAATTTACACAGTGCCGCCTTGGCTCTGCCCACAAATAACCTCTACCTCTCGTTTGGGGGGTTTATTTTGTAGGAAAAACAGGGCGTTTGTTGGCAAAGAGGGGACTGTAGTGTGTACGCCAGGACTGTTTTGTTGACAGAAGCTGACTTTTGTCGGCAAAGCTTCCAGGTGTGTACAAGGCCTAAGGATGAACTTACTACTGTTCCCCTTAAGTCCATGGGTGTGTGTTGCTATCGATTTAAATACAGGGTGACAAATGATCGGCTTGCTAGAGAGCAGGCAGGTTTCTCTCCCACACCCCTGGCAAATCTTCTTTTTGCTGGCGAGTCCCTCTCAACACAGCCTTCATGGGTCCTCCTTTTGCACAACAGTCAGCAATATGGAGGCACCATGCTGTGTCTCAATTAACCGTATTTCCTAACTATACACATCATGCCAGGCCTAGCTACATGCCTGCTGCTGCTCTGCCTGGCATGTGCCAGGTGCTAAAACCTAGAATGTAGTGAGTGCCACAAGAATGCGTGCAAGCTATTTAAAGAGACACTGCCCTAGGCCAATACATGACAGCCCTTCTCTTTGGCAGGTTGTGCTCTTTGAAAGTATTTCATTGGCTCTCGGAAGGCTCCAGATTGCTCCCACAGAGATTCCCAGCTGGGACGTGACAGTGGTTCACTTCCTCTTTGGAATTTCTCCATCCCTGAGATTTGCCCTGCAAACTCCAGCTCTTGGCAGCAACATAGCTCCTTTTTCTGGTTTCTATTTTTACTTTTGTTTTCATGTTCTCATCTCTCTGACTCATGTGGCATTTACTACTAAGATAATACTCATAAGGAAACTTAATCAGGCAGGGCAGGTCCAGCTAGGCACGAGAGCGAGCCAGGAACGCCAGGTCTCCTGGGTTCAGCTTAGTTACTCTGTTGTCTGAGGCTCTCCCTAACTTTGCACTACTGTGAAAATGTAAATGAATAAAAATCAAAAGGATGCTTAAAAAGAAACATCCTTTGGCTTGACCATGGTACACCTGCCTGGGTTAATCATGGCTTGCCCTTGTAAGTGGGGCACAGTGCATTAACCAGTCTCTCAGCTGATAGGGAAATGGCAGTCTCTCTTCTCGAGTTGTTTAAAAGCCATGAGCAGGATGACCTCCCTGGGAGTAACGCTGCCTATGCTGCAATGGCACATGCTTGCCCAGGTCAACCTCTCTCTTTGGTTTGAGATTGCAAAAGAAGGGCCCTCCTCGGGCTGCTCACGCCAGCTTGGTGAAAGCGAGAGGCCGACATGAAGTCTGCCGCTGTGGACCAAGGCTGATGGGTCGGACTGTGCTGCCATAGGGAGGCATGAGGGCAGCCCGTGAAGATGTGCCCGAGCCAGCTATGATCTAGCTAGATCAAAGCTGGCTGGCATAACACTAGCAGTGAATCGACAACGGCATGGGCAGCTGGCCTTACCTGTTCAGGACACTGAGCGTATGCTTGTGTGGCTGCTGTTTCCCAGCTGCTCTAGCATAGAGATGGCCGAAGTTATGGGAGCTATCTTAATAGATACCCATGGGGAAATCTGCCCCTAAGCAAGTAGCCCAGGCCTACATAACTCAAAAATCCCTCGGAAGTCCCATTTAAGTTGTTTGGAGACCTCCTGCAGGCTCTCTGCTGTCCCATGTATGTGCCATGGGGTTGGAAGGCCAGCATTACAGGTCCAGGGTAGACCTGCGAAGGAGCTCTGCTCCCATTCGCTCAGTAAAATGGAGTCAGATGTGTCACAGTGGGAGCTTGCCAGGCCTTGAGGCAGAGTGCTCTTGAAAATCGGTGCCCTGTTTTAGCACCCAGTTGAGAGCTGAGGTCTCTAGAAAGCCTGATGGGTGGCAATGCGTGTTGAGCACTTGAGAATCTGGCCCAACGGGGGCTGACTGTCCCCTGCCCTTGCACTCTGGAGAGTCCTTTCCACTTGTGAGAGGTGGCTGGAGAATGATGCCCTCCTGAGCTGGTGCCAATCCCCGCCCATGCTGCACAGATATCACTAGGAATCTGCCTGCACAAATGTGTCCGTTTCACCCCCGTGCTGGCAGTCATGCAAGTATCCTCCCTGCTGAGGACCAGAAGTCTGTGCTCATGCCAGGAGCCCCACTCGCTGCGCTGGGTCACAGCAGCCCTTACCCCTGGAAACGCCATCTTGGGGTGAGAAGTTCTCTCTCCACGGTCTCTGTGCTGAGATGGCCACCCCTGGCACCAGATGGGGTGCACAGTTGTCTCAATGGGGCAGGTGTCTGCTGGGAATAAACAAGCTGACAGACGGCTATCAGAGCCACTGCTCTCTGGGGCCAGATGTGAATGGCTGACCTCAAGGCCAAGTGCTGAGGAATAACTTCTTGGGTAGCCGTCTGCATTTTTTTATAGCGATGCCCGCTCACGTTCACCTGCTCTGATGCTAAGTCAGCCTCAGAACTTTCCCTTGGCAATGGAGACAGGAGGAGCCGCCTATTTCACGGATGGAGGAACAGAGGTGTAGTGACTTGCCCGTGGTCATGCAGAGAGTCTAGTGGAGAAATAAATCTGAGGCCTTATGAATATTAGTCCTTCGGATCAGAAGATGCAAATTGAAGCCTGTGACATTTCAGCTGCCCTCAAAGCTCAGCCTAGGTGAATCTATCTACAGTAACTCTTCCGGCTTGTGGCTCATCGAACATGGAAACACTTGGACCAATGAGGATTAAAATGGACAGTGTGGCAATGGGGCACAGAGACAAATGCTGCATGAGGCAATTCAGATTGCACATCTGCTCAGAGTCCTCTTCAGAATGACTGCAACTTCCTGGCCCAGCTTCTGTTGCAGGCATGAATCCAGTGAGGCAGAGCAGCCTGTAAAATTTCACTGGCTGCTGGGAGAAAGAACCCACTCTAACTTACTGGGAATGGTACTGAGCTGTTTGTGATTCTTAAGTGCTTGTTCTCTACTCTCTGTGTGACCTCAGACATGACACTTTACACCTCTGTTCTCCTCCCACCCTTTGCTACCTGGTTAAATCAATGAGTTCTGTGGGGCCAGGCCTGTCTCCCTTGGGGCTGTCTCTAGCACAAGGGTGGGCTGGTAAGACCAGTAAGAGTGACACACTTGCAGAGCAACACAAGGAGCAGTCAGGATGTTCCAATCTGGAAGGAAGAAGGTCTCCCTCCCTCCCCTGGGCAGAGGGCCAGTGCAAGTTTCCCTGGTCCTACAAAACCCAAGGAGTAGGCCACATGTTACAGTAGGGGCACTTTGTCTAGTAGCTTTTTACATCTGTACGGCCTGAACATTCCTGTAACAGGCCACGAGCATGGCTGGTTTGGGGGTCGGCCTGCGTGAATGGCAGAGGCTGACTAGAAGAGGTGACCCAGCTAGAGGTTCCTGAAGTGGGTTATGTCCAGGCACCGCCCATCCAAACATCCTGTGGGAGGGTGAAGCCAGGTGGAATGTGGAGCTGAGAATCTAGCCAGTTGAGAATTGGCCTCCTTCCCTGGCAGCTTCAAGCGGCAGCTCTGTACCTTGCGGGTAGTGTGGACCCATGGTTCAGCATGGAGCAATACAGAGACCCATGATGTCATTCTCAGGGAGTTGCTTCCTTCTCTGGGCCACCACTGCAGGAGCAGGCCTGGAGGCTCCAGCTGAGCTGCACCCACAGAGTGCTACAGCAGGCAGCTGGCACTTGGTGTTCTGCAGCACAGCCTGCTGGCGGGAACTGCAACCGGCCTCTTCTCAGCCCAGTGTTTACTGCACAACCTCAGCATGTGGAAGCTGAGTGGAGAACGGGGAAGAGATGATGTCATCTATGTCAGGGAGAGCATCTTCAGACAGGAATGTCTAGCACCAAGCCTGACTTCCTGCTAAACCCGACGGGGCTGTTTACACTGCCTATTACCCCTGGGCAACCCAGTCTGACTCTGGGCAGCAAACACTTGAGACCTAGGCGCCTGCTGGCAGGTGGTTGGAGCCTGGGGAGGGGGGCCTGCTGAGACTCGGATCTGAGATCTGTCATTGTGCAGCGTGGATGCAACCGGAAAGGGACCTTGTATTCCAGTGTGGATTTGGATGTAGTCTGAAATCTTATGAAACCTGCTATTCTCCTAAGATGTTAATGACATGAGAGCAGCCATTCTAGGTCAAAGTGCCAAAAAAGGACTTGTGATGTTGAGATCATGAAGGGTAAAATTCACCCTTGTGCAGTGATCCCAAGGCTCATGCGCCACTGAACGCCTCAAAATGTGGCTTGAGTGTTACATCAGCTTCACACTACAGGACAAATTTCACCCTAAAAGAAGGTCTGAAAACTTTGAAATGACTAACCTTAGATTGTTACTAAGAAAAAAGTGTCATTCAATGTATATAGGGTTATGGATAGATCCTCACCTGCTGTAAATAGAGTCAAAGGAGCTATGCTCATTTACATGGACTGAAAATCTGCCCCCTGTGTCTGTTGATTGCCATTCTTTGCTCTGTTAAAAATATCCACTTTGTCCACACTAGGTGTGCAGGGGCCTTGCTGGGGTCTGATGTCGGGATTGTCTCCCGCCTCTATGGATACAAACGTCAACCTCAGTGCTCAGCTCTGTTAACCAGACATCTCCGTTGCTTTTAATAAACAGTGCAATTTCCAGGCTGTTCCGAAGATGCCACCTCTCTGCCAGAAACAGTCTCCTGTGTCACTCACAATTCTCCTTTCTCAACCATGCTCCAGGGCTCCTGGCTACCACCTCCTTTCTTCTTTGCAAGCAGGAGGAGGACTCAGTTGAGTTTTGTATTGGAGCTCACAGCAGATGTCTTGCCTTATTCTATACAGCCTCAGCATTGAACAGATGAATGGAGATGGCAAAAGTGATCTCGAAAAACCCGCTATTTGCATGATGCACTTTATTAAACAGAGACAAAGACTTTCATCTAGGCCGGGGGTGATGTTTTCTTTGGTAATGAGAACATAGCACTTTGAGGTCCCTGGATGGAAGAAGTGAGTGAATTAAACTTGGCTAAAACACCCCTATGCGGTGAGTAGGTGCTTATTATTCCGTTATGCAGCTTGGGGAAACTGAGGCACAGGGGGTTTAAAATGACTTGCCCAAAATTGTGAAGTGAGGTGGAAGAAATGTAGAATGTGAGGCTCTGATTTCTAGCAATCCCATGGAATCTGTGGTAAGGAACAAATGAATTGGCTTTATCACCCTGGACTACTGCCAAATGGGTTAAAATTAATCCTCTGAGAGCAGATTGAATGAAAGCATATTTGGCAATTGAAAAAGGCAATGGCATTAAACTTGATGGGCATGGTATAAACCCAAGTATGTTCCTTACATCTGCCAACAGGGGTCAGGGTTGGCTAAAGCAAGTGCCTGTGAGAGCTGCAGAATGCTTAGGACTGAAAAACTGAGACTGTTGTAGGGTGGCTAGATAGCAAGGGTGAAAAATTGGGACAAGAGGTGGCAAGTAATAGGCACCCATGTAAGTAAAAGCCTCAAGTATCGGGACTGTCCCTAGAGAGCTGGGACATCTGGTCACCCTAGGGTAGGTCTCATCCACGGCTACTACCTCTCTTCTCTTAACCCTTGCAACTCCCAGCTGTGTGTAAGGAGGTGTCAGGCCAGTTTCTTATGTACAAGTGCCCCGTTTATCAAGCAGCTCCTTCTGCAACACTGTGTTGAATGTCTGAGGATGCAGAACAGCTGGACCCTCTGGGGCAGGGATATGAAGCATGTTGGTAGAGGGGTGGGGGCATTGCTCATACTGTACGTGTTAGGTGGCTAGAGATTTCAGCCTCCCACCCCTCCCAGGTGTCAGTACAGTCCCAGTGAACTTGCTCACCCCTGCAAAATAAAGGGGGCTGAATGTAGCCATCCCCCATAGTTACTCCTTGACTGAGCCCCATGATTTCAGTGGGAGACTGCAGTACAAATGCTTTTAAATCATGGCAAATGCCTTAACTGAGAGTGCTTCCTTTGTTCATGGGGGTGAGGGATGCTGCAGTGACTGGGAAAGCAGCCTTTCCTCCTTAGCTCCCTTGCCCCTACCACACACCTCTGATAGTCCTCCGTCTCAGGCAGGGAAGTGGATGGGAAAGAAGAACAGCACAGAGCACCCTTAACTGGTATGAAGTCAGCTCAGGGGAGTATACTGAGGAAGACTGGAGGGAATCTAGACTCAATACAAGGAGGGGAGCAGCCATGGCAGAAAGGCCTTGCGGTCCCACTTTCAGTCTTCAGAGCCCAGACAATGCAGAAAGAGGCTGCAGAGCCACATTCTGCGTCCCACATGCAGGTTAGTGCTGGGAGGGTGAACTGTGCCCTCCTCTGTTGGCCTCTTGGTATTTTTCCCTGTGGGAAGGGTCTCCACCAGTAGATCCCCTGCCATATTCCCAACCCGGTGATGGCCCTGACTCCTACATGCTGCTGAGGGGAAGGAATGGTTCCAGCATTAAAGCAGAATGAAATGGGGAGGCAGGCCTGGAAAGGTTCAGCAGGAAAGAATGCTGCTTAGTCAAACTTGAGGACCAACCCCCCGCCCCCACCCTCCTCCAAAGAAAACCACACCCAAAACAAAAACAAAGCCCTTCTCCTTTGCACTTTGGCCAGCACTGCCAGGGTGGAAATCTTAGCTTGTTCCGGCTTCTGTGAGTCTATACCCAAAAATTAACCTGGCCCAAATATCATTTTTCATTTAATAACAAACCCCAGAACAGTGTCAGATTCTCAGTTACACTCCATCAGACCTATGATGTAGTTCTGTGAGCACCTGGCATTCCTGTAGTTAGTGGTGGTGGAAGCTGGAAGTTTCTGAGTACATGTGACTATGGCCATGTACACACGATCACTTTATTGCGCGATAAGGCTCCTTACCGCGCAATAAAGCTTGGAGCGTCCACACGATCATTTTCCCTGTTGCGCGGCAACACCCTCTTGCCCCGCAACAGTTAAACCACTCAAATCGAGAGTGGTTAGGCTTACCGGTAGTGCTTGTGTGTACACATTTTCCACATTAGACAGCCTCCGAAATGTCCCAGAGTGCCAGTCGAGGCATTCTGGGACATTGGAGCTGTCAAATAGGTCAATTTCACTGCTCTAGCAGAGCAGTGAAATTGACTATTATTGGAGCTGCAGGGGTTTGGGTGGTGGCAGGAGCTGCGGCACTTAAGCGCGCAGCCCCCGCCGCCACCAGAAGGCCCGGGGCTGAGCTAGGGGGCTGGCCCGAACCAGTGAGGGCAGCCGGTTTGGGTCAGCCTCGGGACTTCGGGAGGCAGCGGGGGCTGCAGCCAGCCCTCTAGCCCAGTGAACCACTGGGGCAGCCCACTGCCAGCCAAAAGGCTGGCTGTGGGCAGTGCATGGTGGGACAGGTGCCCACCATGCACTGCTCCTTGTTTCGCAGAGTGTTCACACGTGTGAATGCTCCTTTGCGATACAAGAAGCACATATGAACACACAAAAGAGCTATATTTATAGCGCTTTCCTTGTCCCGCAATAGCTTTATTGTGGGACAAGTTTACCGTGTGTACACAGCCTATGTACACACTTGTGGGGAACAGATGCTCCTTTGAAAGGTGACCTTATTGCTTTTGATAAGCTTCCATAAAGTCCAGCCCACCACCTGGCAATCAATACTCTGCCCTTTATGACATGTATATTAGGCTTTCTGTATTCATCTCTGCCCCCGTTTCCCCAGTAGCTATACAGGGATATAGTCCCTATTAATCAATCCCTCAGAGAGAACCTATATACTCCAAAGGCCAAATCCTTAGTTGATATAAGTGTTGTAATTTCACTGACATACACCAGCTAAGAATCTGTCCCTAACTTTTCTTGCAAAGTGGCTGCTGTATGGGAAAGAGTAAGCAAACTGGATATGCTCTGTCTATGTGAGACAAAAGGATGTGAACACAGAATTCATTTCCCTAGTGATGAAGAAAGATTTCTGAGGGCTGCATTTGCTACATGAAAATGTGGATTAAACAATATGAAAGACAGTGAGTAGTGACATCTGAAAATGGGAACATGGAGCGGTTCTGATTGAGCCCAGTGAGGATTGGGCCTGTTAAGCTTCAAACAACAATTGAATTGTGTGTCCTAAAATTAATGTATATCCATGGATTAATACAAGTAGTGTATTGCCAGCATTGTACACTGATTTTAATAGCTGCCATTAGCAATGAGTTTTCTAAGGTGCTCATCGATGTGTTCCTTTATTGATTCTACCATTGTCCCTCAAATCACATGACCAGGGCCAATCATGGAACCATAAAAATGCTGGGTTGGAAGGGAATCCCTAATGCTGAAGCAGGACCAAATAAACCTAGACCAGGGGTTGGTAACTTTGGGGTACAAAAGTCATAGTTAGAGGAAAAGTCAGAGTCCAACTAATTGAGCTGGAATCATTCAAGATAGGTGGCTATTGAGCATCCTCTGTGCTGGGTGCTTCCCTGATATAGCTGAGTCTGACAAATTGGGTAGATGATGCAAAAGGAGCGTAACTTGAAAATAGGGGTTGAACACAGTACACTCATCACTCCTAGGAAAAAGGAACAATCATCCATTCAAAGAGGAGAGGAGAGGCTTAAACCAGTGCTTTGTTTGTTTAAAAAAAAGATGCCAGTACTTGGCCAGGGACCTGCTGGTACTCAGTACTCTTGAGTACCATCACAAAAAAAGCCCTGGCTTAAACTATAAGGGGGAATAATGGATCAGCCATGTTTAGTACTGTAGTTAAACATGTTCAGTAGTCTGGTGTGCAGAAGGATGAAAATTTCTTCAAGACCTAGTTGGGAAACCCCATTCCGTCTACTGAAAATAAAAGTCACAATTGCACCGAAGTAAACACCCTTAAATCTCATTGTATTTTTAATAATTAATAAATGTATGTTTTCCAACAATGCCCCTCTGCCATGTTCATTAACCAAACTACAAATGGACACAAATCAAAATGGTAACATTCATAAACCAGTAGGGGAGCACATCAATCTTATTGGCCACTCAGTAGCAGAGCAGACTTATGCAAACTTGACACTGCCAGCATCGGTGTGCATTACAGAAAAGAATAATCCCTCATTACACATTTTCACTCGCCCACCCTCTTGCAATCACACACTGATGAAATGGGCTGGAGCTTCTTAATGCAGATGCCACAGGAGTCCCATTGCTTTCACTGTTACTTAGTTCCTTACAAGTTCTAAGAGAGTATTTCCAGCTGAAAGGAACCACAAACTGTCTGTTCCCATCCGACACAGTGGTCTACAACCTGTGTGGATAAAGAGACAAAAGCGAGGCGTAAATGAGCTGCTCTTTGGTAAGCAGATGTGCATTGCAAACAACACGCGCAGTTAAACTCTCCTAGCTGTGGGACTCAACTCAGCTCACAGTCAGATCACACGTCCTGGGGAGGCGGGGCAGCCGCTCTGCTTCCGCCCCTGCATCTCCCCTCGTGCGGAGCAAAGACTGGGACCGTTACTAGGTCCCTGCTCCGGACCTCCGCCTCCCGCCGGCAGCCCCGAGCGCGCGGACACACACACGGGCTCTCTCGGCCGGCCGCCCGCCCGCCCATGCGAATCCTGCGCCAGCCAATGAGCGGCCAGGCCTCTCACGCTCAGAAGTAGGCGTCAGCAGCCAGCTGGACGGGCCATTCTGCTGCGAAGGCGGCATCGAGCGACAGAACTCGGGCGGCGCTCACAGGACACGACACGAGGGGAGGGATTGGGGCTGGGGGCCAGCGGCAGTCACAGCGCACTGCAGGGCTGGCTCAGCTCCCCGGGTCACACGCGCATCCTGCATCTCTCCTTTCCTCAGGGCTGAGCTGCTGCCTCTGGTTCCCTTCTCCGGGGCTGGAGACTAGGGGATCCCGCTAGATAATCTTCATCTGGCCGCCACTGAGATCCTGCCGCTTCGACACGATTCCACGGTGGCAGCACCGGAACTTCCCGAAGGTCTTCTATTTACAGGCCTATGCAGAGGCATCAAAGTACAGCAAATCTGTCGGCCCTGCGTGGCAGGGTTTCGGCCTCGGTGGAAGGCTGCACCGAGAGGCGGCTTTTGGGATAGGCGAAGCAGGTGCACCCTTAGGGCCCTAATCAGTAAGGGGCCCCATTGCCTGTTTTGCCTACCCCTAAAGCCCGGTCTGCATCAGTCGGCAGCAAGAGGAGGAGGCTGGTGGGGGCCGGACCTGTACGGAGTTGGGACCAGAAGGGGAGGGGCCGGCAGCAGGGAGTTCCCATGAGCCTCTAGGAGGCTCTGCAATGGGCTTTGGCTTAGGGTCCCGATTAGCTAAAGGCTGCCTCTGGCTGCACTGAAGGGGCTTTGGCATACGGTGGCGGCACACCGGTGTTTTGGGCTGATTTTAGCATTGGGGTGGGACAAGGCAGTAGCATGTAGGAGGCAGATGTTTTGGCTTGTTGATCTAAGTAGCAGCACCGGGGTGACCTGTGCAGCGGCAGTAGCGGGCTTTGGCCTAGGATCAATCTGTTATATGTTCCAAGTGCTGTGTTAAATGATCACAGTCCTGCCATTGCTTTCACTGCTCCCCAGGGTTCTGCATCTCTTGTAATGGGAGACTTACTGTTTCCAGGAATTGCAGGAACTGTGGCCCAGATTTAACTCAATGGGAATTAGGTGCCTAAATACTTTTGAGGATCTGGGGCTATTTTCCTTAAACTATGGACATGGGAGCAGAAAGTGTCTCTTTCTTTCCAATCCCTCTGGTGTCGCATTAGTGTTGCACCTGTGCTGTCAGGTCTCAAATTGATCCTGGTTGCACACAATGAAGTCGTGTTTCAATCTTGCAGGATTCTAAACAGTGTTAGGGTTGGATGGTTTTGCATCGAGGCTGTTTTCAAACTGGGCCAACTGAAAAGAGGGAGAGGTAAATATAGACAATATTTATCTTATCCAAAACTTTAATGTTCAAACTGCAGTCAGCAAAGCTGCATGGTGGTCAGTGGTCAAATGGCATGAAGAGGTGGAAAAATGCCTTAAGTATTTTCCAAACATTATCTTTCCACACGAACAATTGCTTTAATTGTGACAGGGATGTTAGCTGATCACCAGCATGGGAGAGAGGCTGGATGATCATGAATGGAAAGGGAGGTGTCCACATACAATCATACTGTTAAGATGTTGTTTACATTATGAAGCAGTTTAAGAACTTCTGTCCTGATTGATCATTCATGCATGTTTTCCTGATGCACCCATCTCTGAGGCATGAAGCAGACAGCTGAATCATAAAATCGCGTGTTACATAAGAGAGCTGCTTTAAAGGCACATCTTTTTAAAAAAAGAATGTCAAAACAAGGGAGTGTCCTTGGTAATTTTGCTTTAAAAAACAAATACACCCATAGGTGTATTCACTAACTCTACTGTCTGGTGCTAAACTTCTGACAGCTCAATGTCAACCTGGGGAAAATGCTAAGGTGTATTCAGGATGCCGCAGGAATTTCAACAGGTGGCGCTCTATGCTCTGAATCAGTACTCCAATTAACTACAGGCCAAGGGAGCTGTGCTGAATCAGATGCCAGACATAATTTTTGCAAGAAGAACTAGGCACTATTATAATACAAATAACAATTATTAAGCCTCTCATCATTCCTCAAAGGAAAGTGTTAGCAAAAAATTATTTCACTGTATACCAAGCTGCAATGAACTGCAGCACTTTAATAGCATGTTTCATCAAGTGAGCGCAGGAGGTCAAAGAGATTGCTGTAGCCAAATAAAACTGCAGAAGAAATGTAAAATAAGCAAAATTTCATTTCTCGAGTGGTAATTTTGCGAGAGCATAAAACATCCCTGCTGATGGAGAACTAAATTGCTCAGACATAACGTTCGAAAGCAGTGGTAGCACCACCTTTGTTAGTCTTCACCGTGGAGGAAAAAGAATTGTTGCTTTGAGACTGAATTAAATGTACTGAATTAACCAGTTTAGCAGAACTGGGGATCCCATGGTCCCATTGCTACATAACTATAGATCCTCGCTATGTGTAGAAGGAGCTGCTTAGCAGTAAGCATAGAGTTTGTAGTAGCACAAAGACTTCCAGTGCTGCTTGAAGAAAAGCACGTGTACAAATCGTTTTGAGTTTCTTTCTACTGAACCCATCATCCTTCCTCAATAGCATCCATGGCTTCAGAACGGCTAATTGATTTGCGGGTAGTTTCAGATGACGTGTCTCAAGTCGAAAACACCCTCAAAATCAGCAGGCGCCTTTGAAAACTTGGTCTAGGGTTATAGAATTTCTTTTTTTCTGTTTGTGCCTTTCGCACAAGCTAAGCCTGTCTGACGGAGCAAAGTTCTGGCTGCCCTGTGTGCCTAGCTTTATGTGCTCAAGGAACATCCCATGCGGCCTGTTTCACAAGAAGGGCCAAGAGTTTGTTCTGATACTCTGGCCCACTATTTCCTCTTCTTATAATGCAGAGAGGGTATTAGCAGTGTTCAGGCACTCCCTCTGCTGCAACAGTGGTACGGCCACTAGCTGGCTATCTGCTCTCTGCTGGCTCTTGTGCCTGGAGCAGGATGTGGAAGGTCTCTATTCACCCTATCTGCGCTCAGAGACGGTCTCTGCCTGTGGGAGGAGCAGCGCCTCCCATCCCATGCCATAGCAATAGCCTATAGCTTATGCAACTCACATCCAGTTCTATAGGCACTGTCCCAAAACCTAAGCCAAATAGCAAAAACGCCATCCCCTTTGCTCCCCAAGATGACCAATGAACCACCACGAGTGTTCTGTCCCGCCCCTCCTTTAATCACAGCCAGACTAAGCGGCCAATTGGTGTGGGGCCGGCATGATAGTCATGGCTTCAGACAATAGGGGTGGATCTGGCATAGCACAGGCTGGGGAAGCAATATAAGAGGAGTGGCATGTCCATTATTCCCGTGTGAATCACCATCGGCTCTGAGAACAACCTTGAGGAATTGCCAGCTGCCTTTGACACTGAGAGTCTATGGATGCTACCCCCTAGCTGAATATCCTGAGGATACCGAAGGTGATCCCAAGAACCAGTACTCCAGGAAAGCAGGGGAAGGAAGTAGCCCGGAGGAGCCGGATGACAGTCCGCTAGTGTTGTAGCCTGCAGCCACATCAGTGAGGTGTGGCTGTAGTCCCACTGACCAGTGGCAGACCCTCTGCCAAAGATAGAGACCTGGGCTGAAGCAGAGTCAGGTGGGCCTGCGTCCCCTTCCATCCTTTCCCCACCAAGTTGGCTGATTGCTGCATCCCAGCCTGTGACACCTCAGAGGCCACAGACTATGCCAGCCCCACCCTACCTGAAGGGCCAGGGCTATAGACTGCATGTTTACCTTGACCAGGGCTAGAGACTATGGCTATGTCTATGCTACAGGCTCTGTTAAGTCAACTTAAAGTCGACCTTGTCTACTTAGAGCATCCATACTAAGCACTCCAGTCGACTGCCAGCGTCTACACTGGCAGGTGTTAGGTTGACAGTGGGGGCCTGGAGCTATGTTCCCTCTAAGCTGCAGGTGTGCGGCACCTTTTGCAGCCCCCAATCCCTGCTGCATCTCTTCTCCCCAGCCCCCGATCCCTGCTGTGTCTCTTCCTTCTCCCCCGCCCCAATCCCTGCAGTGTCCCATCTCCCCAGCCTGATCCCCCAAGCACGGCTTCCCTTCTCCCCAGCTCCGGCTCTCCCCTTCACCCCACCCTGATCTTCCCCAGCCGTGGCTCTCCCCTTCTCTCCAGCCCGACTCCAGTTAGATTGACTTAGGGCTATTCCCCGTCCACACCGGCTTTAAGTCGACCTAACAAGGTTGACTTAGGTGTTAAGTCGACCTTCAGAGGTGGAGTTAAGTTGACTTAAGGAAGCGCCCAGTGTGGACGCAGCATTCCGTAGGTCGACTTAGGTATTGTTAAGTCGACTGAAGGTGCAAGTGTAGACATACCCTATGGCTATGTCTACGCTTGTTAAGTTGGCTCTGTTAAGTCGACTTAACGGAGCATCTACACTTAAAGTCGACTTAAGTCGACTTTGTTAAGTCGACTTAGCAGAGCCTGTAGTGTAGACATACAGTCTACACCGGCTTTAAGTCAACTTAATAAGGTTGACTTAAGCCTTAAGTCGACCTTCAGAGGTGGTGTTAAGTCGACTTAACAAGCGCCCAGTGTAGACTCAGAGTTCTGTAGGTCGACTTAAGCATCCTTAAGTTGGCCTAAAGCGCCAGTGTTGACGCACCCTATGTGTTTACCCTGCCGACAGATATAGACTTTGCTTGCTGTGCCATGATGGAGGACCTAAGCTAAAAATCGCTAGCCTTGGCTGTCCTGCCCTGACTGAGGGCTTGGGCTATAGCCTGTTGTCTCACCCTGCCTAGGGCTAGAGACCAGGGCTGTAGCCAGAAGTGATTTTTTTTTGGCAGGGCCTGTGGCTGACGCTGGTGGGCTACCCAAAAAACAAGCACTTCCTGCTTCTGGTTATGTGATGCAGGAAGTTTGGGAAGCCACCAGCATGCAGGCTCCAGTTGCCAAGGTAGCTTAAACAGAGCTTGGGTGGGCCTGCTTTCAAAGTGGCCTACCCAGGGCTACGCTCCTGCTAGCGGCGGCTGGTTTGTCCTGCCCTACCTAAGGGCTGGGGCAATAGACTACGTTAGACACCCGTGGCCTGCAGAAGGGACCAGGAATACTGGCCCTATCTGTTAATTCCCCTTGTTGAGTCTACACCCACAGGAGTGCAGTAGTGAGGGAGTGTGGCCTTCCTGATGGACAGGGGGGAGGACGACCTGACGTCCTTTAGTTTCCCTTCATTGCTGTTCAGGAAGATATGATGGGAGTTGAAAAATTCCTGTTCTCCCTGGTCCTGATGCAAAGCCCACTGCAGTTAATAAGGATCAGTCCATTGACTTCCGTGGGCTTCAGATCAGGCTCTTTACGGTAACCATGTTGTATGAGGGAGTTTTACTCACTGCCATGTTTAAAGCGGGAAGTTCCAATCATTGTCTTCGGTGACTGACAAACATATGAATGTGAAATGAGCCATTACCCAAACTTTCAGTAGCACTGCCATAAGATTAAGATGGTGCCTCATATTTACAGTGTCTGTTTTATGGTTCTCTTCATCTACATCTTGGAGTTGGCAGGGGGTCAGATTCTGTCCTCTTAGATGCAGCCTGGGGGAGGAAGGACAAAAGTGGATTCAAGTTGCTGTGGCGGACAAAATAGGATATAAGCCCTGCCACATCCCGTGCTATTGGCACACTCCCTATTCTGAGGCCTATAGAGCAGGGTGAGCCGCTCATGTTGGCCCTACATTGCTATTATGCTCTTTTATGGATGCTTTGTGAGTGGAGGAGTGTATGGGGGTTACTACGGTGCTGTAATCTGCTGTGCTGCTTCATAACACACCATTATCATGGGACCTGCGTGCGTGTTCCACAGCTGACCACTACATCCCTACTTCTTATTTACAATAAGGCCTCGCTGATTACAGCTTGGTAGTGCAAAGGAGGCAGTAAATGGGATTCACACTTCTTTTCTGCTACTAGAGCCACGCCAAATAAAGGTGATTTGGTGTAAATGAGCTTTGGACCCCAGAAGCTTCACCACGCACAGAGTGAGATATTTTGAAGGAATTCTCCAAGATGCCTTATGCTTAAGTGAGGCAGCGTCAGATCAGAACAACACACAGCAGTGTAATTACACCTGATAAAGCTGTTTATTTCAGCGCAGTGCAATCAGGACTTCTCAGCCTTTTTGTTGCCTTAGAAGCAATACCAGGATGTGTGAGATGCTGTGAAAATGGCAGGTGTCTGTGTGTGCAGATTGACATCCGCTGTGTGGCCTACAGCATGGCTGAACGATCCAAGGGATGGGACGTGGAATATCTTGTCTTCAGATTATGGAATCCACTGCATCCAAGTTGCAGACTTCAGATCTGCACAGTGGACCTGGTTCTAACGTCCCCAGTGCTAAGTACACTTAAATCGGGTATATCTCGTTTTGAAGTCAGTGGCCTTAAGCAAGTGTGAAAGGGATGCAAAATCTCCATCTGTTCAAAATGCTTCAACACACATTTCATGTCAGCCTCATGGTCAGAAGGTTATTGGCATACAACAGAGAATGCATGTTAAATGCAGCTAAATATTGTATGTGATGGAACTGGCATGTGTGGGACAATGTTTGTTGCTTTCAGATATTGCTGAGAGCACCATTGTACATAGAACAAGGACAGACCCTGCCCTGAAGAGGTGATAATCTAATGTGATGGATGTTGCAACATCCAAGCATTTCTTGGACAGGTACCAATTGTAACCTTGCTCCATATCAATGCTCTGGAGGGCACATGAATTGTAAAGACAGCTTTAACGCCACTTATTGGGGGTGGGGTGGGGGGGACCGGATTATTAGCCCTAAAAGTTAACATCTCTTCCCATCACTGGTGCAAACCAGACTCCAAGAGATCCAGTGATTCTGTTTTAACCACCCTTGGCTTACACAGGTAAATAAGTTCAATGTGCACTCAGGCATCAGCAGCCTTTTATTACCAGTAGTAAAGAAGCAAGGGAGAGAGTGCTTCCCTGGGATCCAGAAGCATGGGGATCTGTCTCCAGGTCTGCCACTTCCCAGTTCTGTGACCTTGAGACAGTCACTTCAGTGTGCTGCCATTTCCTCTCCCTCCGTTTGTCTATCTGATTCATTTATACTGCAAACACTCAGGGGCAGAGCCTGTCCCTCATGTGTTTGTACAGTGGCTGGCATAAGAGGGACTGATATCAGCTGAAGCTCCTCGGTGCTACTATAATGCAAATAAATGCAAAGAAGGAGATGCTAATACAAGGACAGATCTAGTCTTGTGGGCCTTTATCCTCCCTTCTTCCAATATCATTTTCAGAGTAAAATTCACCTTGTGCAGGGAGATGGAACAAATACTATGTGTCATTTAAATCTCTCTAAGACCTGTGCACCATGGCTTGTGCTGGCTCTCTGCACAAGGGTGAATTTAACTCTCACAACTGCATGCCCTGTCTGTTCCTTTAACTACTTCACTAAGGGTGGGGTTTTGCCCTTTAACTGCTCCTTGAGTCTCCAGGCACTTGCCCTGCCTTCATTGGCTGTGTCGGAACAGCAAGTAGCTTGGCTGGGTGTTGAAGTAAACGTTAAACTAAAGGTCTGACAAAGCTGGAAGAGTTTTCTTTAGCTACTGTTCCTGGGAGGCATAAATAGAAGCTTTATGAAACTGACACTGAGTGAATATGTCTCTATTAGCAGTGACATGGAGTCCACAAAGTGTGTGGTTGGTAGCAGTGGCTTGTTTGACTTTCTATCCTCATGCTGGATATTTTCATCTCTTCTTTTACTCTGTTGCCACTACCATCACTTGCTTCCACTCTCTGGATTCCCACCACACAGAAACACACTCTCTTGCTCCCTCCCACTCCCTTACCCAAAAGCCCCCAATCAGTCAGGAACTGTCTCTTTCATTTCTATGTAACCATTTCTTGCCCGGAAATACCCATTCATATAGGGGGTGGGGAGGCAAGGCTAGCAACATAAATCCACACCCAAGCTCACCAGAAGCCCACACTGTCACAGCTATGCTGCTATTTTTAGCCATGCACAGGGAAAGCTACCCAAGTCCCAAACTGCAATCACACCTTGGATTGCAGTGTAGACATACGCCCCAGTCCTCTGAGGCTCCAAGGACAAGCATTTCAGTTAAGCATGATGGTTTCCTCTTCGTGCAATCACAGTAAAGCCAAGTTCAAAAGTTGCCCTTCCTCTCCCATTTATTTCTTCACTGCTGAATGCAGGTGCTCTATGCATTGAAGCTTTTAAGAACATCTGTCTGACAGCGAGTGAGGTCATGTCTAGTTGCTGATGTCTCTGTTGATAGAGCTGTATTTCCCTCTTCCTCCTGCTTTAAAAAACGCTTCACTCCAACGGTCTGAAGAACTTGTTCTCTGAAAATGACACCCACTTTCAGTCTTTGGGGCTATAGCAAGCAAGGGGCCTAAATATTTGGTGATAGACTCTAGTCTGGCAATAACAAGATGCAGTGACTGCGAGCTGAAGCTAGACTAATTCAGACTGGCAATTAGGTGTACCTTTTTAACAGGCTGGGTAATCGACCAATCAATTAATTTTCCAAGGGCTGCGTTGGGCTCTCCATCAGTGGCAATTTTTAATCAAATGGCATATCTTTCTAGAACAGATGCTCTCATTCGATCCAATTATTTCAGGCAAGTTCTTTAGCTGGGACACCAAATTAGATGATCACAGCAGTCCACTCTGGCTTTGGAATCTATGAATCCATTGTCCACCTCTCCCACAGCAAAAAAACTCAAGACAGTCTTGTACAGAGAGATGGGAACTGATGCTCAGCACCTTGCAGGAGTCAGCCCTTAAATAAGTCCCTAGGCACTGATATTTTTCCAGAGCTGCTGAGGACCCACAGCACCCATTGGCTTCCACTGGAGAGGCACGTGCTCAGCCTCTGAAAGCTCCATTCTACATGACTAAAGCAGTGAGTTCAATCTGATACACACTCAGCTCTGGAAATGTCTAAACCAGCATGCAGAGCCATGCCTGTTTTCTGGTGTGCTGTGGCAGGCCCAACGAAGATACAATCTGATTGATTGATAATAATTGTCTCCTCACCTGCACAGTCTGAACCAACAGCTTTTGTTTTCGTTGTGACTTCCCCGGGCTGGGTTTTCAGTATGCTCTAGGGCTAAATTTACATTCGTTCCATGGCTCCCTATAATCAGGATGCATGGCGATGATAAAGTTAGCAGCCTTGGTATCCGGCCTGACAGGCCTAGGGACTGAAGCTATCTGTTGAGCCACAACAGGGACAGCCAGAGTGAATGCTGCTCTGCTCTGCCGACAATTGAAAGGACCTGCTCCAGCCTGGAGTCGGTAGTATGGCCATTATGCATATTGAATCCTTACAAAGACAAGGCGGGGGAGGTCATATTTTTTATTGGAACTACGTCCATTGGTGAAGGAGACAAGCTTACATAGCTCTTCTTCAGGTCTGCATAGCTCAGAAGCTTGTCTTTTTCTCCAGTTGGTCCAATAATTACCTCAGCCACCGCATCTCTTTAAGACCCTGGGACCAACATAGCCTCAACAACTCTGCAAGCAATATCAAATCCTTCTCAGATAAGACTTCTGACAAAGGCACCAATGAGCACCAGTCAACGAAGTGCAGCGACTATTTGCCATCTAAGAACCACCAGCTTCATGCACTTTCATCACCGAAGAGCCATGAGATGGTAACAAGTTTTGCTCCTTGCCAACTTCGGGCTAGATCTGAATGAGCATCTCATTTTCCTGCTAATCCCTTGATGCCTCCACCCCATTTCTATCCCACATTGTAGTGCTGCTTATCTGGATTAATGCCAAATGATCAGAAACGGATCTGAACCTGCTCAGTGAGGGCCTGATCCAAAGCCCATCACAACAGTGGAAAGACACTCATTGACTTCAGTGGGCTTTGACTTGGGTGCTAAAGGACATAAGTGTGCAGAAAAGTGGCTGAACATCATCAACTTCAGTGGTATTTGACCATTCCATTAGCAGTGACTCTGGTCACAACATGCACTTCACAAGTGCTAGTGCTTTTTACATAAGGACTGAAGTTATGTTTTACCCTGCTATGTTTTTATCCTTATAGAGTCTATATCTATTTTATTAAGGCCTAAATTTGTGCCTGCTGAAGGCAATGGCAAAAATCCCATTTGATTACAATGGGAATAGAATCTGCTATATTAAGAATGGCAAGTGCTTTTTTTTTCTTTGTGTGGTGTATGAATTGGATGAAATTCTGCTCTCATTTCCAACTATCTGAGCAGGATTAGAATCTGGCTCCTTACATTTAGCTATGTTTTGTGCAATTCCTTGATCATTACAGAACGTGAAAGCAACAAATCTAAAAGAATATTTTCTTCATTAAAGAGGCTACAGATGAAAACTGTCTCCCTTAACACATCCTGGATTTGGCCCATTCACCTCTTGTTTTCTCCATATAAACAAACAATGTGGATTTTCTACAATCCAGTCTACACAGAACACCATCTCTCTTATTTTTAAATCCTATGGCTCATCTAAGTGGGAGACACCCTCTACTACGCAGGTGCAGCAAACAGGCCTGAGTTAGCATTATTTGATGCCTTCAGTTTACCCCCTGGATGTGGTCTGCGTAATGGAGCATTGATTTATTGAATAAAGGTGAGGAAATTAATTGGAAGCAGCCAAGCATCTGACAAACAGAATGCTCTGCAGGATAGGGACAAAGCAGGATGGGCAGTGAATCGTAAGAGACTGCGTGAACCCTTCCTCTATATATTTTGCAATGAGTCACATCAAATTCATGCTGAATTCTGCTGACTTATATTTGCAAATCCTGTCTCCTTGAAAATCAGAAATGGTTTTGAAGCACTCCTCCTGTGTGTTCCTCTGCCATCAGATTCCCCTATCTTTCAACATAGAAGAGAACACAGTTTTTTTTTAAAGGGTGGCTGCTTAACTCTCACCCACACCGCACGAGTGGAAAATGGGCCTAACTATGGCTGAAATCAGTGACGTTATGTCAGTGTAAAAGTCAGTCTTAAAAATGGGTCTCTTTTGTGCCAGATGCTATACCACCAACAGATGTAGGATTTTGGCTCAACCAAATTGGAAGAGAAAGGTCACTTTAAAAATTCCAGTCTGGGTTTGGATTTCAAGATCATCCCAATTCTGATGCAAAACTGGTTTCACACTGGGCTTCATTCTCTTCTCACAGCAGCACAAATTCAATGGAATCACTCCTAATTGCACTGAGCTGAGCAAGAGAAAGTGCTTTTTATACGAGCAGTATTCAGGCTACATCTTGATGCACCAAACAACATTCCTGCAATTTTACCTTCAACCCATGATCACAGGAAACTAACAGAAATAGTTCCTGCAGGGGGAAGCAGGAGTTCAATCGGCAGATTTCACCGCAGCGTTCTTTCTGGTTGCATGTTTCAAAAGAAAATACAGGGTCATGCATCCAAAAATATTCTCATATGCAGATAGTCCTGTCTGCATATAAGTAACCACTAATGAAAGAAAAGTTGGTCCTAAATGCAGAGGCCTAAATTATAACTGACTAGTCACTTTGCTTGGAATGTTAACATGAGCCACCTTCTTGATTATCAAAGATGCTGGGCCCTGGCAGCAGGCAAGAGTTGTAGGTGGAGACTGCATGAAAGTGGCTCAAGTGAGGCATCCAAAATTGATAGGGACGTGAAAATCTTGGCTCATAAAGATGACAGCGCTGTGATCACTGTAAGAATGGGCAATAGAGTAACATCCCCTCTTCATCTTCTTCCTTTTCCCATCACCATCCCCCAAGATGAGAAAAAACCCCAGTACTTGCCCCATCCATTCCCATTTTTCCTCTCCCTGTTATTTGCTGGCTTTAAGAGCCCTCACTTTCCCCGGGGAAGTCCTCAGTTCTAAGACAGCGCAATCACTGGTAGCTTTGCCTGCCTCTTCCCTCCTTTCTTTGTATCCTTCACCCTTTCTGGGGGTTGTGCAAGCAGCTGGCTCCTCGGCGAGCCTCATGGGGCCTCATTGCCTAGGCCCACCCCCGCCCCCTCAGTCCTGGGAATCACAGGCATTGATTTGGTGGCAGGTCCTAGCTGCTGCCGGCACTTGCTGATATAGCGAATCTCAAGCAAGGGGAAAGGCAAGTGCCTCCCCTTTCGCCCCCCGCCCCTCCCCTGGTGCCATGCAGATCTGCAGTTGTCTGGGCGTTGTTCATTTCCAGCGGCAGGAGGAAGAGGGTTGGTGTTTGCAGGGCTATAAAAGGGGAGAGCCAGGCGCATTGTTCCCGCCACCCCCATTCTGTGCATCACCTGTCTAGCACCGTCCTGTCCCTGCCTGCATCTTCCTCTGTCCTCGCCATGAGCTACGGCAGCGACCTGCTCTATTCGGCCTCCTCCTATAAGAAGATCTTCGGGGAAAGCCCTCGCATCTCCAGCAGGGTCTACAGCAGCTCGGCAGCTCCTCGAGCTCCCGGCTACCGTGCCCAACATGCCAGGGACTCCTACTCCTCCTCCTATCGGAAACTGGCCGGGCCCAGCTCCCTGGACCAACTGGAGCTGCTGTCCCAGTCCAGCGCGGTGAGCAACGAGCTGAAAATCGTGCGCACCAACGAGAAGGAGCAGCTGCAGGGGCTGAACGACCGCTTCGTGACCTACATCGACAAGGTGCACCAGCTGGAGCAGCACAACCGGCTGCTGGAGGCCGAGGTCTCGCTGCTGCGCCAGCGCCAGGCGGAGCCCTCCCGCCTGCAGCAGCTGTACGAGCAGGAGATCCGCGAGCTGCGCTCCAAGGTGGAGGAGCTGCGCCACGAGCGCGACGAGGCGCAGCTGGAGAGCCAGCAGCTGGCGCAGGGGCTGCAGCGCCTGCGGGAGCAGTGCCAGGAGGAGGCGCGCCGGCGGGAGGAGGCCGAGCTGGCCCTGCGCGAGTACAGGAAGGACGTGGATCACGCCACCCTGGCCCGGCTGGAGCTGGAGAAGAAAGTGGAGGCGCTGCTGGATGAGATCGCCTTCCTCAGGAAGGTGCACGAGGAGGAGGTGGCGGACCTGCAAGCCTCGCTGCAGGATGCGCAGGTACCAGCCCCCTGCGCTCCCCTCCCTGCCTGCGCAGCCCTGAGCTACCCCGTCTGTATCCTCCTCCTTCCCCTCCCGGCCCGCGCAGCCCTGCGCTTGTCTGTATCCTCTGCGCTCCCCTTCTCGCCTGCGCAACCCCGTCTGTATCCTCCTCCTTTACCTCCCCGCCTGCGCAGCTGCGCTCCGTGGTCTGAATCTTATGCGCAGCCTTGTGCTCCTCTCCCTGCTTAGGCAGCGCAGCAGTCCTCTCTTTCCCAGCCCTTTCTGCAGGATGCCCAGTAACCAAGTCCCTGGGGTGGCACATGGCTCATCGAGGGCTGAGTGTTTGCCTCTGGGACTCGACCACCCAGGGGTGCTACCAGCATTCCCAGGTGCCCAGAGCCCTTCTTCCTCTGCCTACCCAGTGGCTCGGTGTGCATCACTCATATACAATAGCCACCATCTGCGTTAGACTTAGGCAAACTCATTCACACACTTCCCTCCTCCTATATGCTGGGTAAGGTGTACACACACATGCTGCCTGTCTTCTATATGCTGGATAAAGTGAGTGTTACACACACATACCCCCACCCCTTGCCTCCTATATCCTAAAGTGTGTATGCTATACACACCCCCCTCCTGTGCACTGCATGAAGGGTATTATGTCCACACATTGCCCCTCTTCTGTATGTGTTAGATGCATAGGGCGCGTCACACATGCACAATACTGCCCTACTCCTTTGTGTTGCAGAGGGTGTCTGTCTCACACACGCTACCCACTTTCTATGTGCAGAAAGCCTTGGATGTGTTGCAACACACAATGTCCCGTATATTTATCCTTCGACATGCTGAGCCTATAGAGGGTGTTACATACACACCCCCTATTCTCTTCGTCATGTATATGCTCAATGGGTAATTCTGGATTCTTTGCACTGTGTACAAAGCTTCTGCGGTGTCAGTTATCTTTGTTAAGGTGGATATCTGACTGGCTCACCTCATGATGTTGAATAACTGCAGGATGCAAGGGCTCTGTGTGCAGGCTTTAACCCTGTTCTCCTTGGTATTGAATGGATAATAAGGTATATATAACATATTCCAGCTTTCTCATTGCATTGTATTGTCACAAGGTCATCTGGAAGGTTGGGTCAGCACCTCCTCTTTGTTGCATTGAGCATTCGATTGTCTCCTGTTGGACTGCCGGGAGTTTGAGTCAGATCTTTGAATACCATAGCAAACTTTACATCGATGATGGTATTATTAAATCCTGCCGGGAAGATAGCACGCTACTGCTGTGCTGCAGTCCCTTTGGCATGATAACCGCCTATTGCCCCCCATCCTTCTCAGCACATTCAGGATGCACAGAGTGACAATCTGTTGTGCCTGCGCCATGTGCCAGTGCAAAGAAAAGACCATGCAGGGAGGCATCAATCTGAAGCTTAGAAGGAAAGGAAAGTGCAGGCCTGGCTTTGCTTCACAGTCTGTTGTGGGACTAGTTCCTTACCTATTGTGAGGAAGAAATTAGGAACACAATGCAAAATGAAGCTAAACCATGTTAATTCTTTGGATGTCTGTGAGACTAGCATTTATCCCAATGAGCTCGTTATGCCAGGGTTTAATGCTTTTGTTGTGTAGCTTTCATTAATGGCCACTTTTGCAAGGGTTGTCAGACAAATGTTAAAATGCATATAAAGGGATTGAAATTCCAGAGCCATAAGGACAAGCAGGGAGGAGCTTAGTGAAGTGGCTTTGAAGGTTGGGCAGTTGCATTATTGATGGAAGTGTCTGAATCCGCTGAGCCCTGAAATCAATAGATGGTTCAGAGGTATTGTAGGGCAGCCTTGATTACCCAGCTAGAATCATATAAATGTAGAGCTGGAAGAGACCTTGAGAGGTCATCAAGCCCAACCCCCTGTGCTGAAGCAGGACTAAGTAAACCTAGACCAGGGGGTCTGCAACCTGCGGTTCTGAAGCCATGTGCGTCTCTTTGGCTGCTCCCTTGCAGCTCCGGGCCCCCCTGCACTTCCCGCCAGGGGATCCTGCGGTAGGTGCTCTGGCCCAGCTCCTCCCCACTCCCTACCAGGAGGCTACACCCATTGTAGCTCTCAAGTGTCCTTATCTTTTGGGCTGCTGACCCCTGATCTAGATAGTCATTTGTCCAAACCTCCCATCATCGGGATTCTACAATCTCCTTTGGAAGTCAAATTAAGCCAGTGTAGCCCTGGAATAGCACTAAGTCGACTTAGGGCTACCCCAGGACTACACCAATTCCCTCCCTGCTGGGTGAGTTACTGGGGGAGCCTGGCATGTCCCCCAAAGGGCAGGGCATGTGGGCAGGGTGTGACACTGTCTGGATTCCCCTTTGGAATTGGATTCAGGAAAGCATTTATGATATTATTTTCTATGGATATCTCAGAAATGCTATAATCCATAGGAACTACGTCATGTTTGGTATCAATAGAAAGGTAGTAATTTGCTGGGAATGATTATATAGTTTATGTCTAGGAATTCTATTTTGATTAGAAGTTAGGAATTTGATGTTATATCTATACTTTAACTTGTGTCATTCTGGAGGAATGCCTTAGACAGGAGGGTGTGAACAACCATTGTCTCCTTAATGTTAAGGACGCTCCCACCTACAATGGGCCAAAGGGAGAAACCTGATGAGCCAATAAGGAGACAATGGTTGTGCGACATGCCTGTTAACACATCCCAGAATGAAATTAGTCTTTTTTGCAACCGCCTCGCACCATTGACTCATGTTCAATTTGTGATCCACTGTAACCCCCAAACTCTTTTCAGCAGTACAACCAATTACTTCTCATTTTGTAGTGGTGCATTTGATTTTTTTCTTCCTAAGTATAGCTCTTTACACATTTCTTTATTGAATTTCATCTTGTTGATTTCAGACGTTCTCTAATTTGTCAAGGTCATTTTGATTTCTAATTGTGTCCTTCAAAGTGCTTGCAACCCCTCCCAGACTGGTGTCAGCTGGAGATTTTATAAGCATACTCTCCACTCCATTATGCAAGTCATTCATAAAAATATGAAATAGTACCAGACTCAGGACTGAGCCGTATGGGATCCCACTAGATACGCCTTCCCAGTTTGACAGCAAACCGTTGATAACTGGTCCTTGAGTGCAGCCATTCTACCAGCTGTGCACCCACTGTCCAGTAATTTCATCTAGACCACATTTCCCTAGGTTGCTTATGAGAATGCCACGTGGGACTGTGTCAAAAACTTTACTAAAAACAAGATATATCACATCATCTCTTTCTCCCCATCTGCTAAGACAGTAACCCAGTCAGAGAAAGAAACTAGGTTGGTTTGGCATGATTTGTTCTTGACACATCTGTACGGGCTATTTCTTATAACCCCATTATCCTCTAGGTGCTTACAAATTGCTTGTTTAATAATTGGTTCCTGTATCTTTTCTGGTACTAGAGTTAGGCTGCCTGGTCTATAATTCCCACAGTGCCTTTGTTGCCCTTCTTAAAGACAGATACTATGTTTTCCCTTCAGTAGCTCTCTGGGACCTCACCCATTCCTCCATTCTGTAAGTTTCCCATCTTCAAAGCGTCTGACGAAGTGGGATTTTCTCCCACGAAAGCCCATGCGATAAATAAATCTGTTAGTCTTTAAAAATGCCACAGGACTTTGTTGTTTTTCTACAATAGACTAACACGGCTACCCCTTTGGAATTCCTCCGTGTGTTTCCCATGAGATGTCACAGGGGACTGAATAAATTCAGATGACCAAAGCTTTGCTCTAATGAAGGGGGATTTTAATTTCATTTTTGCAGAGGAAGGTTGTTCTTCTAGCTGAAGCACTGGATTGGGATTTGAGATGAGCTCCGCTGCAGATTTTTTATGTGACCTGAGCAAGTCACTTAGTCTGAGCCTGCCTCAGTTTCCTCTCTGTAACATCAGGACGGGACTCTCCCATTCTTTGGTCTCTCTAGATCATGAACTGCTAGGGGCATGGATTGTCTCATCCTTCGTATGTACAACATCTAGCACATTGGGGCACGCAGGTATATTTGTGGTAATACAGTACTACAAAGAGATTGGGGGAAGTGAGTTTACAGCTCTGGATATCACTGGGTAATTTGACTGCCTCTAGCTGAGATAATCAAGGTTCTGCTGTATTCTCAGTGTTAGTTAAGCCTAAAAATATGAATCTTTTTCTGTTTAGTTCTCGCTTGCTTGCTTTGTCTGCGTGTTCCTCCGACAGTAGCTTTCAGTCCCTCCTTAACTGTGAGACTTGCAGCAAATATATATACTTAGTGCTTTGCTAGATCAAAGCCAGAGTGTGCCGCACCTTACAGGATCAAGCCAGCGTAACGAGACCAGTTCAACCTTGGCATTGCATCTGCTTACACAACAGTTGAATTTGACCCAGTACGTATCCTCAGCTTCCTAAATGCATGAATATTTGAACTTCTCCTAAGGAGCTGAAACCCTTGTCATTCAAAGGGTGACTTTCCCCTACATTGCAGTTGGATGTTTGGTTTGATCTATGGCTCCCCATGTAATGAGGTATTATTGATAACAGGCAAATACCATTCTATTTGCATATTTGCTACAATGTTCTTCGTTTGCAAAGTTAAACTCCACCTCTGGAATGCCATTCATTTCTAATACATAACTTGCCTTCACGTATGCCTATTGCTAGTGTAAGCATTTCCAACTCTTCTAATGTTAACAGTTGCACCTGCTTAGTCCATATTCTTTAGCTAGCAACTCCACTGGTTGTATTATAAGAAATATGTACAGGTATCCATCAGTCTCTGACAAGGAAACCCGAGTACCTAAAATGAACTCCTCTTATCAATGGCTGCAATCCAACATCTGTATGGAAATTCTCTGACAGACCAATTACTTTATAGCTTTCCTGGGACTTCGCAGCACAATGCCAGGCTGTGGAAGACTCTTTCCGCATATAAAATCTGTAATCTGCACAGCTATAAAAAATGCAGCAGACCCTTTGGTTTGGATTGAGAAGGGAATACATTCTGCTTAGGTTGGCCCATAATTCTGTCATTTTTCTCCCACAAATGGGGGATCAGCTTTTACATTCAGAGATGTGAATTCAACTTGAACTGTAACTGGAGGCCAACACTGTACAGAGCTATGCAGAAATGCTGGGCAGTTTAAATCAGTGGTTCCCAACCTTTTTGGCTCAAAGGCCACAGATATCATTTTTACAGCCCTGAAGGGCCACCAGCCTCTGCCAGCAGTACCCCCTCCCGCTTCCCCCGAAAAGCAGTCTGCCTCTTCGCTGATCTTCTGGTTCCCTGGCTGCAGCAGGGAAACGGCATGCATCTGTAGCTCTGTATACTCCACCTGGGTCCCTAGGTGGTCTGCTGCCAGGAAGATAGAAGATCAGTGCTCCCCTCCCTCTGGCTCTAGCAAGGACCCCAGCACCTAGATGGAACGCTTTGCCGTGCTCCCTGCTACAGCCAGAGGCAGGGAAGTGCTAATCTCTCATCCCCTTGGCTGCCGCAAGAAGCCTGCACCATCATTTAGCCCCACAGAAACATGTTCCATCTGGGTCCTTAGGCAGTGGCTCCCTTCTGCAGCTAGCCGGAGGGGAGCTGTGGGTCACCTTGAAAGGCCCTGTGAGCCACAGGTTGGGAACCACTGGTTTAAATCAATGGTTCCAAACCTTTCTGAGTGAAGGACCTGCTAGTAAAACTAAGTAAAACAGGCATCCCCCCCTCGGTACTCCACCTCTCCAGCCATAAACACACACAACCCCATAAACATATAGAGGGATGATGATAATAACAACACTAAACTACATAAATAAGAATCATGAATGACTCTTGCCTGTGTAAGAAGCTCCCTGGCACAGCTGACACCCCATGCGGCCCCATCTCTTCCCACCCCTCATGGTGACAGCAGGCACTGGTGGGTTGGGCAGAGCTGCTTCAGGCCCCCACAGGTGTGGGGCTGTGTGCTCCAGCCAGGCAGGTGTGGGGCTTGGGGGCAGGGAAGGGGGTCTGCTGCTCTGCTCAGATTTCTGTGCCTAAGTGGCAGAGGGGGGGACTGACCTTAATGTTACTGAAGCCGTATGGCCGCCCTGTAATCTTGGTGCCCCCCAAGGGGGTCGCGCCCACCAGGTTGGGCTTGGTTGGCTTAAATAAATCAATCATTTTACTCTTGGCTGGTGTCATGGCAGCAATACAGATGGATTTAGCCAGCGGACCTGTGCGTAGCATCAAGAAGGACTTTAAATTCAACTATTCCAGAACATTCTAATGCATCCTGCCCAACCCTCAGTGGCATGTCTAAAAATAATGCTGTGTCTGTCGAAGCCTTTGCTTCTCTCATGCATTGCTTTGAACCCAGGTTAATTTGCTGTTAGCCTAGTAACTGGTGAGATAGTAACTCGTAACATGAGTCAATATCTGTCTGTCTGTCTGCCTCCATATGCCCATCTCCCCATGAATACACTCTCAAAGAATGTCTTTCTAATGCAGCTGTGTATCTCTACCTATCCATCTGTGTGTCTTTTTGTCAGTCCGAGCCGTCTGTCTTTCTGCCTACATATAAACTCACCGTGGTTATATAGGCACAGGAGTGGGGAAGAGCAGATTCTCAGCCAGTATAAATTAACATAGTTCCACTGACGTTGGTTGAGCTGTGCAGATTTATATCAGGTAAGGATCAGGTCCCGTATCATTTGAACTTTCTACCTATACAGTGTCATGCCTGGGGAGGTGATGGTCCTGCACTGCTCTCTCTGGCTATGTGACATTCTGGCATACCCCTGCGGCTCCCTGTCTGCCAGTCCATTTTGTTAAAACTTATTTCTGCCCCAAGTAGCTGCCATCCAACAGGGGCAGTCAACATCTCCCTCTGCCCGCAGGCCATGACAGCAGGTGAGATTCAAGATCTTGCATGTCTGTGGAGAGAAGATCCATATAGCACGAAATCCTGACCTCACTTCCACCTTTTCCTTAACTCAAAGAACCTCTGTAATGGAACCCCCTGGTACCGGGCTCCACAGCTCGCAAGAGGTGTGGACTTCAGTACGGGAGCCCTACATCCTCCTGCTTGCTCCGTGCAGAGGAAATGTAGCTTGTTCCTCTGTGTCTTGAGCCCTCTGCCTTTGCATGGAGGAAGAGGGGAAAGATCTGAGCCATCCTTCAGGGTTTGCAGTCTATGGCAGGGAACAGCGCCAAACAGCTTCAGCATCTTTTTATTAATCTCTCTTTCCATGATTCATGTTTTGTTGGGGGGTGGGTCCTTCCTTCTGTGCCCTCTCTAGGTCTCTGTGGAGATGGATGTGAGCAAACCTGACCTCACAGCTGCCTTGAAGGAGATCCGCATGCAGTACGAGGTCCTATCTGCCCGGAACCAGCAATCAGCCGAAGAGTGGTACAAATCCAAATTTGCCAACTTCACCGAGGAGGCAGCTCGCAGCAATGACAGCATCCGCCAGGCCAAGGAGGAGATCACAGAGTACCGGCGCCAGCTGCAGGCCCGCAACATAGAGATCGAGTCTCTGAGGAGCGCCAATGAGTCCCTGGAAAGGCAGCTGCAGGAAGCAGAGGAGAGGAGCAACGCGGAGATCCATAATCTGCAGGTAGTTGACACTTGTCAACAGACACTGGCTTCTGATTCATTCCCATGCTGAAAAACTAACTTGCAGCCCTAAGTGTCAGAGTTTGAATGGGCAAAATCTAAGATATGCATCTAGCAAAGAGTGTCCTAGGTTTTTGTTTTTCTTGGTAGCTTGTGCAGACCATGCTTTTGGGTATCTTTGAATAAACACGAAGACAGGCCTTGCAAAAAGGTGGGACGTGCTTAGAAAACCTAGCATTGGATAGCCGAAGAGACTGATGCTAGTAGTTTGCGTTTCTGTATCTCCCACTGGTGATCTTAAAGCACTTTGAAAATGTTGGTTGCCTGTCCACCCTCTAGCCCTTGGTGAGGTAGATTGTAACTATTAGTAGCCTTGCATCTTAGCTTGGGAAATTGAGGCATAAAGAATTCATTGGTCTTTGGATGCTTCTGTTTCTTCAGTGTCCATTGACGGACTGATTTCCAGAGGTGCTGGGCCCTTTGAATTCTAGTTGCAGTCATGGGGTCTCTTAAATATCAGGCCAAAAATGTCTCAAGTTGGGTTTCCACAAAGGATGACCTGCCAAATTGTTGGACTTCTTTGAAACTGTAGATCTACGCCACTCGCCCAAGGTCAGGCAGCGAGCCAGCAACAGAATCCAGGAGTCTGGGATTCTGTTCTCCTCACTGGACTATTAGACAGATTAGGGAAAGAAAAGAAAAAAAAAAAAAGCACACGGGCTCCTTTGGTGAGCTGCAGAGCTCTTTTGCTAGAATGGCAGACATCTGATGTGCTGGAGGAGAGACCATCTCAAACTAATGTGTGAAAAGATATTAGTAAATGTCCAGGATCACTACTGAGATTGGGATATGCACTGCATAAACACATAATAAGGCAGTCTCTCGCCTGAAGATTGAAATGCTGTGGTTGAAATAAACAAGGCAAAGGTGGGTGAGGAAAGAGAATGAAATGACATATCCTGGTCAAATAGCAAGTCAGTGGCATAGCCAGGAATAGAAACGCCATTCCCAAATCCCAGTCCAGCACTCTAATTCGCTGACCCATGCTGATACCTCCTCAGAAGATCAGTTTGAACTGCACAAGTGAAAGGAGGGGCACTATAAAAGCAAATGGGAGGGAACTGTTGACATGATCAAGGTGTTCTCCCTTCCACTTCTTGCTCTGCAGGAAACTATTAACCAGCTTGAAAATGCTCTAAGGGCAACTAAAGGAGAGATGGCTCGTCACCTCCGAGAGTATCAGGACCTGCTGAATGTGAAGATGGCCCTGGATATTGAAATAGCTGCATACAGGTAAAAAAATGCCAAGAGGCCTGCTTCCACTATGACTCTGGGAATGTTTTTCTGATGTTTGATGCTGATGGTCAGACCTCTCTGTGTGAAGAGGAACAGCAAGCCAGAAACACCCGTATCCTTGGAGGCTCCATAAGATTGTGTAGCTGTCCATCTCTGCAGTTCTGTAATGAGACGAAAATAGATTTATTGCACTAGATCCCCAGGATCTAGAACTGGTCAAAAGTCTTCCTTCTTCCTTCCCTCCACTTATAGAAAAGAACCTTTTTCCTAAAATGAAATGTTTCCTGAAAAACTGTTGATTTTTTTCCAAATGTTTCCATTTTCCACATCGATTTTTAAAAAATCAAAAATGGTTACTGAAGTGGAAAACACCTGGTTTTCAATAAACAAAATATTGATAGAAGTTTTGATAAAAATACATATAGATTTTTTAAAATTCCCCCCAAAAATGAGTCCTTTTTGGTCATTGAAAATGGAAACAATATCAGACTTAAAAAAATTAATTTGAATGACCAATTTCTACACAGGACTTCTGGTTCAATGGGGAATAAGTGGCTCTTGAACATATTTTGATACACTGCTCCCATTTTTAGCCCTGTAAAAACACATGCACACATTTTAAAGTTTCTAGAGATGGGTAGATTCTAAGGCCAGAAGGGATCACTGTGATCATCTGATCTGACCTCCTGCATAACACAGAGCAGTGAATGACCCCCAAAATAAATCCTAGAGCAGATCTTTTACAAACACATCCAAAGAGGGGTCCATCATGATATGCTAATAGGAGGAAACCTAGATAAAAAATTCTGTAGAGCAGTCATCTGTCTGTCTAGGTCTTTAAAGTGGGATTTTCAAAAGGCCTAAGGGAGTTAGGTACTCCGATTCCATTGAATTTAAATGGAAATATGGTATCCAGCTCCCTTATTCACCTTTGAAGATCCCTGACATACATCACTCTCATCACCATGTTGCCTGGACACTCATTTCCATGGCATCTGAGTCATGCAACATGGATGTCACATAGCTGTGACACACTCCTCAGGGGACCCAGAACCATAGGCTGCTGTGTTACCCCTCTGCCTTGACATGGGAGAGCTTTGCTGCTGCTAACCTGTGTGTCAGCTGCTCCCTGACACTCCAGTCTGTCTGCCTTGCTAGCAAACTCCTCAAGATTGTGCCAGTCAAAACCTTGCCCTGCACGTAAGAATCTGTGAACTCCAATTCCTGAGTTCCCCGGAGATGTCTACGAGCTGTGTCCACCCTCTCTCCTGAGACACTCACAGAAATGATTGCATTTTCTGCTTCCAAAGAGCCAGAGCACATATGTGCCAGTTAGTTCAGCTGAGGACTCACTCTCCAATGTAACAGCACTGACACCCATTTTGTAATGAAACAAGAATAAGTTTCTTAATAAAGAACACAGATTTAAGAGCTATCAGGCAAGAATAAAAGAGGAAGAAAAGGATTACAAACAATACAAAAATAACATGCTTTCTAGTGCTAGAAACATAATTCTTGCAAGCTGTATGTTTGCCAAAAACAGTTTCGCACTTAGAGCAAATTATCAGCAGCTCCTGACCTTCTGGCCAAGAAGATTTGCCACTCCCAGGCTCAAAGGCTAGTGGACCCTGTATTCCCAAAGTGATGGATAACTAAACCCTTTCTTTTTAGAGTCCAGTGAACCTCTGAGGCAGGGGTGTCGCTGGTGCCAGGCACACGGGGCATGAGCCCCCAGTGTCCCAGCTAGTGCCCCAAGTCACAGTCCGGGCAGCAAACACAGCCTGCCTGCTCAAAGCAGTGAGAGAGCTGCCAGCCCCTTCCCCCTTCAACACATAACCAGAGCAGGAGAGGAGGAGGGAAATTTACATTCCTCCCTCTCTTCTGGCCCAAAGCAGTGTGGTTGGAGGTGTTGGCAGCTCTGGAGTGGAGACAGGCCCCACTGGAAATGGGGGAGGGAAAGAGGGGTGGGTGGCCCCGGGGGTAGGTGGGGGGCCTGGGGGAGTGGGGAAGCTGAGAGCCAGGCAGGGCCAGGACACAGGGCTCTGGGAGGTGGCGGCGGCTGGCCACAGGGACCTGGGGCTCTCGGTGTGGGTAGGGGCCAGAGTCAGTCTATGGGGGTGGGTCTCTGGGAGGGCCAGAGCCAGGCCATGGCTGTTGGGTATGGGGGAAGGCTGGACCTGTGCCATGGCCGCGGGGGGACCACTAGGGGTCTGGAGCTGAGCTGTGGCCACTAGTAGTGGGAGGTGATGCTGGGCTATGGCCACTGGGGGGCAGGGGCGTTGCTGGATAGCAAAAAGATCCAGGGCTGTGGCCCCCCCAGCCCACTTGCTGCTAGCCCCCCCTCCCAGCTAGGCCCCATCCCCAAATAGGCCCCACCCCCTGACCAAGCCACTAGGCCCCTCCCCCAGTTCACAACCCCCCACACACTCAAACAAACCCACACCCCTGCTGGACGGGGCAGGAGGCAGGCTCGGCTGGGGGAGGCCCCTTAGGAACTCTCCCCACACCTCCAGGCCACCTTAGAGACCCTGAAGCCGAGTCCTGTCCCGGCCCGGGCACACCCCGGCCTTCCTGTTCCCTGCCCGACCCTCCTGTTCCCGCTGGCTCCCCGCCTGCCTCCCAGCTCGGGCCTCCCGCCCGCCTCCTGCCCGCCTCCCAACTCGGCGCCTCGCCCAGCTCCCCACTCGGGCTCCCCTCTCGGGCTCCCTGCTTGGCTCGCAGCCTGGGCTCCCAGCTCAGGCCTCCCGCTCGGCCTCCCCGCCCGGCTCCCAGCTCGGGCTCCCAGCTTGGCCCCTCGCCCGGCCCCCCACCCGGCCCCCAGCTCGGGCCTGTCGTTCCCCGCCAGCTTTCTAAACTACCCCCCCTTACCTGGCCGGAGCTGCAAGGGCGTCCAATCGTTGCTTGGCCAAGCCTCTCCTACCCTGAGCACACTCTGTCTGAGCATGCTCAGGGCGGGAGATTTGAAACTCCCCAGCCTGGCCTCGCCTGGCCGCAGCTCCCAGCTGACCGGCCAGCTGCAGGGCAGGGCGGAACTGTGTTCTGCTGGAGTTTTCTCCTTTTCTGGGCCCCAGAATGCTGGCCTGGCAAATTTGTGGGCCCTGGAACGCCCGTTCTGGGGCGTTCCAGCATACTTTAACCCCTGCTCTCCTGCAAACAGGCTGTCTGTACATGTGCCTGCTGGGGAAAATAGATCCGGGGCTCAGGCTAATCTATGCAGGGCCGACGCCCTGCCAGCCCAACGCAACGATGCCTCTGCTGGGGGGACCCACACACAGACTACATGGCGCCAGGGAGGGATCACGGGGGTCAGGGGGAGGCACCGGGCCTGTGCCTGAATCTTTTTAACTGAGTAACGCTCCTGCTTTAAAGTGTATTTCATGTAAAGATTTTCTCCCCCACTGCTTGTGCAAATGCTAGGCTGTCTCCTTCCTTCTCTAATCGATTTGGTTCTCTGTGTGGATTAATCACATTGGTTTCCATTAGATGAAAATGTCCTTTTACTGTCTCTGGCCTCCCCTTGCTCAATTTGCATTGGCGACCCTGGCAAGCATCCAGGACAGTATTCCTTTGTCAAGGGCACACCTGTGCATCCACTGCCCCCAAAGCCTGTTTTAAGAACATATTTCCAGCACACAGATGTAGTGCTATATACACAGTCTGTACATGCACTCCACACTGTTATTTATGACCCGAGTGTCGCCAGTTTCTATCTGATACCTTGCAACACACAGTTTGGCTGGCGAGTCTGATAATGATGTATGGAGAATGCCCATGAAGGGTCTCTTAGGCTGCGTCTACACTGGTAAATTAATGTGCCCTGCGTCTACACTACACTGTGCTTAAGTCGACTTAATGAAAATTAAGTTGACTTTATTAAACCACCTTTCTACTCGACCTAAGGCTTAATTCGACTTTTTAAAGTCGAATTAAGCCAGTGTAGCCCTGGGGTAGCCCTAAGTCGACTTAGGGCTACCCCAGGACTACACCGATGCCCTCCCTGCCAATGGGAGGCACAGGGGGAGCCTGGCATGCCCCCCAAAGGGCAGGGCATGTGGGCACAGTGTGACACTGTCTGGATTTAAGGAAGCATTTATGATATTATTTTCTATGGATATCTCAGAAATGCTATAATCCATAGGAACTATGTCATGTTTGGTATCAATAGAAAGGTAGTAATTTGCAGGGAATGATTATATAGCTTATGTCTAGGAATTCTATTTCGATTAGAAGTTAAGAATTTGATGTTATATCCATACTTTAACTTGTGTCATTCTGGACAAATGCCTCAGATGGGAGGGTGTGAACAACCATTGTCTCCTTAATGTTTAGGAATTTTCCAGGTAGAATGGTCCCAGGGAGTATCCTGATGAGCCATTAAGGACATAAAGAATACAACCATTGTGTCCTTAATGGCTCATCAGTTTACTCCCTGGGACCATATCACCTGGCAGATTCCTTAACATTAAGGAGACAATGGTTGTTCACACCCTCCCATCTAAGGCATTTGTCCAGAATGACACAAGTTAAAGTATGGGTATAACATCAAATTCTTGACTTCTAATCGAAATAGAATTCCTAGACATAAACTATATAATCATTCCCTGCAAATTACTACCTTTCTATTGATACCAAACATGACATAGTTCCTATGGATTATAGCATTTCTGAGATATCCATAGAAAATAATATCATAAATGCTTCCTTAAATCCGGACAGCATCACACACAGGGCTCTGCCTTGCCAGGGTCCCTGTACCCCTTTGCCCCATTGTACACAGGGGGTGCCTCCCCCGCCACTGTGGACCTGCCCAAGGTCCCCCTAACCCCACAAAGTCGACCTAGAGCATCCAGTGTGGACGCTGTAGGTCGACTTTGTAAGTTCCCCTTTAAGTCGACTTTAATTTTAAGTGTAGACACACTAAGTTGACTTAACTAAGGCTATGTACACATGATCAGATTAAAGCGCAACATGGCAATCGCGCTATAAAAAACACGTGACCTTTATTGAAGGAGAGCGCATACACACGTCACTCCTTGCAACGCAACAGAATTCTTTGCAATATCGTGGTGCAGCGCAATGAATTCTGGGCACCTATCCCATAGTTCAATTTTCCCTGAATTGGCGCTTGGAATCCTGGGATGAAGGAAAGGAACGCAAAGCGCCATGGGTAAACTCTCAGTTTCCCGTGGTGCACTGTGTTCCCCTTGCGTCTTCCTCATTGCCAATAGCAACTCATGCCTATTTTCAACAGTGCAGTGACGCACCACTTGCGAGCAATCACAATTGTGACAGCATGGATCCTGCTCTAATCTCCACTGTTGCCTTCAGCATTCTAAATACATCTTGGCTGGTTGCACAGTATGCAATGAACTCCAAATCAGATGAGGACGCCGAGGAGCAGGGGCTGATCGATGTCCTGCAGAGCAACAGCACCGCATTGTTCAGCTCCTTCACCGATCATCAGCACACGGTGCAACACCACTTCTGGTCGCGAGAGACGAGCACCGAGTGGTGGGATCGCATTGTTATGTAGCTGTGGGATGACGAGCAGTTGGTACAGAACTTTCGAATGCGGAAAGCAACCTTTCTGGAACTGTGTTCAGAGTTGGCCCCTGCCCTGCGACGTAAAGACACAACATGAGGTTGGCCCTAACCGTGGAGAAGCGTGTTGCGATTGCTGTCTGGAAGATGGCGACTCCTGACTGCTACCGGTCAGTTGCAAACCAGTTTGGAGTCGGGAGGTCCACCGTCGGATTAGCCCTCTAACAAGTGTGCTGAGCCATCAATCGCGTTCTGCTACGGAGGACGGTGACGTTGGGCAATGTTCGTGAGATTGTTGATGGCTTTGCTGCCATGGGATTCCCTAACTGCGGGGGAGCCATAAATGGCACACATATCCTGATTTTAGCTCCAGACCATCTCGCGACTGAGTACATAAACAGGAAGGGCTACTTCTCCATGGTGCTGCAAGCACTCGTGGCTCACAAGGGGCGTTTTACGGACATCAATGCTGGGTGGTCGGGAAAGGTGCATGATGCCCGCATTTTCAGAAACACTGGACTGTACCGGAAGCTGCAAGGGGGTACCTTCTTACCAGATCAAAAAATTACTGTGGGGGATGTGGAGATGCCTATAGTCATCCTTGGAGACCCAGCATACCCACTGATGCCATGGCTCATGAAGCTGTACACCGGGAACCTGGATCGCAGCAAGAAGCGGTTCAATTACTGATTGAGCCGCTGCAGAATGAGTGTGGAGTGTGCCTTCTGCCGCTTAAGAGGGCACTGGCACTGTTTGTATGGGAGGCTGGACTTGGACGAGGACAACATCCTTGCTGTAATTGCGGCGTGCTGTGTCCTTCATAACATTTGTGAAAATAGGGGAGAAAAGTTTTCCCCGGGGTGGGCTATGGAGGCACAGCGCCTCAAGGCAGCATACGAACAGCCAGCCACTAGGAGTATTAGGGGGGGCCCAACGAGGAGCTGCTCGCATAAGGGAGGCGCTATACGCTATCCCATCTAACCTGAGTAGGAGGCTCTGGCGGTACATTGAGGAAACCTTTAGTGACCTAAATACAGATGATTTTTTGACAATCACTGCTTGTATTGATGCACTTCTAATGAATGCATAGTAAAGAGCGTGCACAGCGGGGACCGAGACAGCAAGCACCCCCGCCCCGGACAATGATTTTTTAGCAGGAGCTATAGCTGCACGGAAGAGAAACTTACCTGAACCCCCCTCTGCCGCCTCAGAGGACACGCTGCAATTCATGTCTTGGGTGGACGTCTCAGCAGGGGTGCAGAAGAGCTCCTGGCTACATGCTGTTGTGCTCTCCTCCAGGTCATCGTCCATCTCCTCCTCCTCATCGATCACGTCCTCATCCTGCTCAGCTCTGGCATTCAGTGGATGAGGGGGGGCCGATGTGTCCACAGGACTCTTTGCAGTGGTTGTGGGGTCCCCATTGAGGATGGCTTTGATCTCCTTGTAGTACCTGCATGTAGCAGGCGCTGATCCGGAACGTGCTCCAAATGGGCACGTGCCCAAATGGGTGCATGTCTTCCACGATGGGCCGCCATTGCTAGTGAAGATCGGAGCTGCACTCCACTCCACAAGGAAGAGAACAGGAAGTGAAACAGAGGAGAAATTCAAAAATCCCGGGAATCGAAACAGGGCGGGACTGTTTCGTCACGGCCACAGAGCGGGTGGGGGGAAGACCAGAGAGGACGACTTTGGAATGCTGGGACACTTCCGGAGGCCAATCATTGGGCGGTAAGCGTACACACGAGTCGAAAGGCGCAACAGCTGTTCCGTTAACTGTTACCACCCTCGTCGAGGTGGTTTTTGTATTGTGCTTCATCTGGGCTGTTGACGCGCAAGAGCCCTATTGCACGTGTGTACGCTGTTGCTGTTATCGTGCGGTAATGACTGTTAATGTGCGATAAAGTGATCGTGTGTACATGGCCTAAGTCGACTTAGTTAAGTCGACTTAGTTAAAGTCGACTTAAAAGTGCAAGTGTAGATATAGCCTTAGGGTCACAATAGCCCTCTGTCGATAGTGTGCAGCAAAATGCTTAATGTGACGTAGAGGCTGGTCCTTCATGGTGACCGTGTGCTGAGTGATCCCTCAGCTGCTTTCCTACCAGGGATGTTCTGTGTGGCCACATCTAGATGACAGCTGACCTGGGAGGGGATATTTTACAAAGGAGAAGGCAAGGATAGGACATCTTGCTCCACCAGCAGCTTAATTGCATCTTTCCTGGTGTTTTTTTTCTCCTTCAGGAAATTACTGGAAGGGGAGGAAACGCGGCTGAGCACTGTCAGCAGTGGGAACACCTTTGGCCTTGGCTATACTTACTCATCCAGCCCTTTCTCAGGAGCAAAGGCCTTCTCAGTGAGCACGGTCACTGTTAGGAAGGAGGAGAAACGAGAGCTGCAGGAAAGCATCAAGGATGCCAGGCTCTCAGAGAAGCCGAAGCCTACTGAGGAAGATCAGCCCAGAGAAGAAAAGGTGGAAGCCATCCCAGCCAAGAACTAAACCGGAGTGAAGTTGCTATGCTCCTTCTCAAGGGGAAAAGGAGTCTCTCACAGAAGAGAGGTTACTTTGTGTCCTAATGTAGCCAATTACAATAACACCAAGAGGCAGCAGAGTCCAGTGGCTAGAGCACTAGATTGAGACTCAGAGACCTGGGTCCTATTCCCTGCTCTGCCTCTGGCCTGCTGGGTGGTGATCTTCTGCAAGTAAAGTCACCTCCCTGCACCTCAGTTTACCCTCTCACCTGTCTAGCTTTTCTGTGTAGATTGTAAGCTTCTCTAGGCAAGGATTGTCCCTGGCTATGTATTTGTACAGCACCTAGCACAATGGGGGTCTTGATCTCAGCTGGAACCTTTGGTGCTACTATAATGCTTCTAGAACAAAGGGTGTGTGTCTCTGTGTGTATCCCCTGCCCTCTCTAGGCTAGGCTTCCATGCCTCATCCTCTTGCTACTGAACATGGTGGTAAAACAGTCCAGTGACTTCAGCTAGACACTAAAGACTAAACCTTGGTCCCTCTTGAAGTAAATACTGAAAGTCTGATGGATTCTAGGGCACCATTGTATTGTCTCAAATCCTGGCAGACTTGGTGCAGTTGCCTAAAAGGGCTGGAAGCCACAGCTACTAACTACCCTATGGAAACAAAGCGAGAGTTAGTAGGTGTCGGTGGTTTGTTGAAAGGGCCCTAGACACACCCTTTATTCAGCAGTAGCTAGAGCAGCAATTCCCAAACTGTTGGTCGCCACCCCAAATGGGGTAATAGCTATCCTTAGTGTGCAGAGATCACCATTTTGCTCCACACAGTGTGACTTCTCATGTATGGTACACATGAGGCCACAACACATGGAGGAAGCCATTTTGATCTACAAAATGGCATCTTTCATGCAGTGGGAGGTTGCATGTATCATAGGTATGAAGTGGTGCTGTGTAGAGGAGCAAAATGGCATCCTCCATGCAGCTTGAGCTCACATGTACAGTGCACTTGAGGTCACACTGTGTGTAGGATGCTGATTTGGTCTTCAAATGATGTCTGGGATCATGGAAAGAAATAATTCCTTAAAATGGATTGTGTCAGCAAAAAGTTTGGGAACTAGAGTGGTGCTGGCCTGACATATTAATTGCTGGTCAGCCAGTTTTCTTCCATATCCCCGTTCCCTTCCCCTTGTTGGGGGTTCTCTCGGCACTCAGTCACTCCCTCCTCATGAGACTCCTTCCACTCTGACACCTAGTTCTGCCTTTCCTAGCTTTTCCAGACTACACCAGCGAACCCTTTCTAGTGTAGACATGTCTGTGCACAACAAGAGGGGAGATAGAAAAGCTCTGGTTTAGGGCCAGATTCAGATGCATTTACTCACATTCAATAGCACCTTACTCCACAAGTGGTCTCATTCGGGTGTTAGTAAGGATATCAGTGTATATAAGGGTAGCAAGAAATTGGCCTGTAGAGACAGATTTTCAGAAAAGCACACAGTGTTTTTGATGTTGAGCTTTCCTGCAAATCTGGCCTGGATTGTGGAATTTGACAGTTTTAGCCCTTCTTGATGAATAGTGTATTTATTCATTAAAAACCAGTATTTCGGAAGCACCAGGCAGATTGCATATGTGATATTTTTTGTGAAAGGCAATTTGAAGACATGTAACATCCAAAACGATGAAGATGCCACAGGCTACATCTACACTTGTAAATTTAGGTTGACTTTAGCTAAGTTAGCTTAGTTAAGTCGACTTAGCATGTCTACACCTAAATTTTAAGTCGACTTAGGGGGGAACTTACAAAGTCGACCTAGAGCATCCACACTGGACACCTAGGTCAACTTCTAGGGCTAGGGGGACCTAGGGCAGGTCCCCGGTGGCAGGAGGGGCACCCCTTGCCCATTGCCAGGGGGCTCAGCCTTTGCCCCATTGTACCTTGGTACAATGGGGCAAAGGGGGACAGGGACCCTGGCAGGGCATTGGGGCAGGGTGGGCTGGGCTCTGCCCTGCCCTTTGGGGGGGCATGCCAGGCTCCCCCTGTGCCCCCCCCCCGGCAGGGAGGGCAGTGGGGGAGTCCTGGAGTAGCTCTAAGTCGACTTAGGGCTACTCCATGTCTACACTGGCTTAAGTCGACTTTAAAAAGTCGACTTAAGCCTAAAGTCAAACTAAAAGTAGGTTTAATAAAGTTGACTTTATTTTCCTTAAGTCGACTTTATTTTCCTTAACTTGCTTAAGTCAACTTAAGGAAACTAGTGTAGATGCACCCACAGAAACTCAGGTGCTATAATTATGATGGAGAAAGACACTGTCTGTAAACACAAGCTGATACCCTTAGTCAATATCTATGTGTTATTTCTCTTTCTCTCTTGCAACCCAAGAATGTTCTTGGAGGAGCGGGGAGGGCAAAAAGAATTGTAACATGAAAGTGAATGTTCCGTAGAAAGGATTAGTTTGATATTCTGAATGTAGAGCAGACAGTGTTTGATTGCTGGGAGTATTAGACCCTACTAGAGGGCTCAAGGTAGGCTTGAAACTTTAGACTAGAGCTGCTCAAAATGGTTTGAATTTCAAAATGTTGGCAATTTCAGCATTTGAAATTTGAAGGGAGAAAAACTGGGGTGAAGTTGTGATGAAAGTTTTGTGAACCTTTCTCCCCACGTTTCAGTCCATTGTAGATCTGGTCGAAATGTTGAATTTCGGAACAGAAAATGAGAGAAAAATATTTCACACAGCTCTTTTGTGAATGATTTGACCACTTGTACTTTTGACTGTTACTGAATGCAGATGCATGGCCTGATCTAGAATGTGTTTGTGTGTGTATAGTGGAATGCAGACTGATCATAAGACAGAATGGTTATTACAGTCTGACATTTGAGACTGGGATATTATTTTGCATGAAGCTACCTTTCAAACGATTTGAATGTGACTTTCCTCTTTTCCCATTAAAATATTCTTTGTTTATTTGGAAAGCAAATAAATGGAAAACCAAACCGCACCCAATAAACAGTGTATAAGTGTCTGGACAAAAACGTTATTTGCAACTTGTAAATTCATCTATGTAGCATCCTGGGCCAGATCCTCACATATAGCTTCATGGACTGAATTGGACAGATTCTTTGCAAAGGGGTATTTCGCCCATAGTCAAAGATTGTGACAAAGTAATCGGGGGTAGGAGGGAATAGCATTCAAACAGAAGAACAAATACACTCTAAATATTGAAACACAGGGCATTCACTTGTGCCAGCCAAGCTTTTTTGGCAGGGGCTGGGTTGTGGTGGGGAGTTCTCCTCGCTGTAATACAGACCACAAGCTTCGGTGCAGTTAGAAGAGCATGTTTTGCTCTTGTTTTTAATTGAATCACAGGGGGACGGGGAGAACATAATTTTAAATCACAGAGGGTCTGGAAAAAAGAGACTCATGAATTCAAACCAAGTATTTTAATCCCCCCAAATAATTGGAGAGATTCTGAAAACTTCCAGCTTCATTGGGTCTGCCTTTCTCTAATTGCTCATGCTGCTTTGTCCTTTGTAACAGAACCGGTTGCATAGTGAACTCATACCACATCGAACTGCCTGGGCACCCAGCAGCAGGCTTCCAAGGGAAAGGCCTGGTAAACATCCTCCGACTGCCTCCTTACTTGAAACAATGGGAATACTGATTTTATTATTTTTTATTATTATTACTATTATTATTGCCCATCATGGAAAAGTGCTTTGAGATCCTTGGATGAAAAGGGAGCCAGGTGGAAGTTTGGCTGTTGCTAGAACTCAGCTTTACACATTGTCGACACATTACAGTAGCTTGAGTCTTGCAGGCTATGTCTACACTGGCAAGTTAGTTCGAATTAAGGAGTGTTAATTCGAACTAACTAAAGCCATGGCTACATTAGGCTTTAGTTAGTTCGAATTAAGGGCTTCCTTAAGTTGAACTAAAGGGTTAATTCGAACTAACTAGTTCGAATTAGCCAATGTGGCCATGTTAATTCGAACTAATATCTTAGTTCAAACTAACTGGCCATTGAAATGAATGGGGATCGCTAATTCGAACTAAGCAAGTACCATGAATGGCACTTGCTTAGTTTGAGCTAAGTTGTCCTAGTTCGAATTAAGCTAATTCGAACTAACTAAAATTAGTTCAAATAGGTTAGTTTGAACTAATTCCAACTAATTTTGGCAAGTGTAGACATAGCCACACTGTTTCACTGTGAATAGAATTTGATTGTTTCTGCCCACACTATATTCCTCGTCCCATAAAATCTCTATCCCACCATTTAATTATCACCCAAACCCTTTATCTAGATGTGGCCTAGAAACAAATGATGGCAATAGCCTTTACTTGACTTCTCTATTAGTATAAGTGACTCTTACATTTATTGGATTAAAAACCCAGGCTACATGAATGAAAGGTCCCTGCAAGGGAGAGTTTATCTCCATCAGGCAATAACATGGCACCGATCACTTCCTAAGAACTAACAGACTAAGACTCAGCCAAGAGACCCCAGTGGCTTGTTAATCCGCAGGAGGTTATTGCTAATATAACCTGAATGTGGGGTGCGGCAGCTTGCTAGTGTGTGTTCAGGGCCTTTCTAAAGAGTTAATGCTCTTTACAGTACATTGGCCAGTCTCAATCAATTGAATCATCTCCCAGGATTCAGTTACATTAACAATTTTCAGGAGCAGTTATCTTTGGGGGCATTTATCCTTTCTTGTGAAATTCAATGAAAAGGATGCAGAGCTGTCTGTTAATGAGTCACTGATTAATTTCATCCTGTTTTAGTTAATTAAGAGCCTCAGGAACCAAACCATTTCTATTAAAAACTATATGATTTCTCTTCTTTATATGTGTGGTTTGATCCGCCAGCAGTGGGTAATGCTATAGAAATTGCTGGTGTTGCTTGCACATGAATGGCTGCTCAAGATATAGGGTGGGAGAGGAGCAACCCCAGAGAAGTTTAGGGTGCTTCTCCCACACCACTAGAGAGCAGCAAGTGCTGCTCCACTGTTGCTGGTATTGCCACAGCCTGGCTGCAGAAGTAAAATGTCCTGAGCCCCAGCTGTGCTCATGCTCCCACGGTGGCCTGCATTTGTGGAAGATTTCTCTCAGTGAAGGTGCCGGTCTGGCGAGAGGAACAAGTTTTGGAACAGTTTTTTTCCCCAGTGGGAGTGAAAATATGGTTTCCCAGAGATGTCTCTACAGCTGCCTGCTCCCCCTGAGATCTCAAGGCATGATGAAAGGTCCTGCTGCTATTCCCTGTATTAAGACGTGGGGATGTTTTGTCAGGTAAGGTCTTTCTTGTTACAATAACCTCTAAGAGTCTCTGTGTGCATGGGTAAATGCCAGCTCATTATATAGATGTCTAAGACTCCAATTCTGCAAATACTTAAGTATGTGCAGAACTTTGCTCTCCAGTGGAGCATCTGAAGGCTATGTTATATGAATAAAGTTACCTATGGACTTATGGGTCTATAGGTTCAAAGCCTAGGGCCTAGATTCTCAAGGGGATTTAGATGCCTAACTCCCAGGGATTCCACTGGGAGATAGGTGCCTCAATAGCTTTGAGGAGCTGGATCTCAGCTTCTAATGTTAGCAAAGCATTTGCTACTTGTACTACAATGGGGATGAAGAAAAATAACTGAATGGGTTGCTGATTCATTTTATGGCTGGGATATACAATTTTCTGCTTATTATTGGCCTGCACTTAAACAGTCAAGAGTTAAAATGAACCCTTTCTGTGTATCAACAAAACTGCACAAAATGAGATTTGATCCAGTGTTTTATTGAGGGGGAGCCAAGTTTATTAAGGAATTGGAGGCTTGGAAGAAGAGGGGAAAATGCCATCTGCTAACACGCCATGAAATGTAGTCACCATGGTGGTTTCTCTTTTAAGGAGTGTAATGATTTGTTGGGCAGCTAATCAACATTGGCAGCAGTGATTAGTAACATGATTAGGATCAGCTTCGTTTTTCTCAGGCTGTGGCTGTCTGCAGTAATTAGATAGTCAAGGGGCAGAGCTGGGGAAGAGAAGGATTTGGCTTGGCTGATGAATGAGCTGTAATGCTGAGCAGTCTGGCTCTGTAGAAATTAGGTTAGAAAACCTATCTGCAAAGAAGAGCAGTCATTTAATGCAGAGGGGTGTACCAAAAGGCTAGTGAAATAGGGGTACAGTCTCATTTATAGCCTGCGTCATGCAAACCAAAGTGGCGATGACTGATAATGCTCTGCCATGGACACTTGTATCATTGACTCCCCCACCTCCCATCTACCCAAAACTGGCCTCCCCTGTGCTCCATGCAGATGGAGCCCTTAACTTGGAGGAATCCCACTTACGTCAGTGGGGCTGTTCCTGGCTGCAGGGGGCTATATGTATGTGCAAGAGCAGGACTTTAGGATGTAAGTTTGGTATCTTCCACTGCGTGCAGAACAGAGTGGCTGGTCAGTGATGCACACCAATTCTATGCCACAGCTGTGGATAGGAAGTGAAGAATCCAAGCCATCGCCAACGCAAACTGCCTGGGGAATTCATGGATTCCATGGCTGGGATGATGTAGCCTGATGTGCTATATAACACAGGCCAGAGAACTCCCCCCAAACAATTGCTAGAGCTGATCTCTTAAAACAACAACCAGTCTTGATTTTAAATTCGTTAGTGCTTTAGAATCCACCACAATGTCTGGTTAATTGTTCCAACTGCTAATTACCCTCACTCTTTAAAAAAATTGTACCTTATTTCTGGTCTGAATTTGTCTTGATTCGAGTTCCAGCCACTGGACTGTGTTAGACCTTTCTCTGCCAGATTGAAGAGCCCTTTATTAAATATTTGTTCCCCATATAGATACTATTGGCTGTAATCAAGTCACCCTGTACCCTTCTCTTTGCTAAGATAAACGGATAGAGCTCTTTGAGTCTATCGCTGTAAGGGATGTTTTCCAATCTACTCCTCATGAGTCTGCTGTGAACCTCCTCTAAAATATCAACACCCTTCTTGAACTGTGGACACCAAAACTGGACACAGGATGCCAGCAGTGGTTGCACCAGTGTCAAATACAGAGGTGGAATAATCTTCCTGCTCCTACATGAGGTTCCCCTATTTATGCATCCCAGGTTCTCACTGGCTCTTTTCACACTGGGAGCTCAAGTTCAGAGTTCCTGCTTCCCAGTATAGAATTCTCCATCCTGTAATCACTTTCTATGTTCTTTGTTCCTAGCTGTATGCATTTACCCTAATCCAGGTTTGCCTGGAGGACTTGAGGACCACATCTGCTGTATGGTGGGCCACATGCAATGGCAGAGGGGTGGGGCTTATAAAATAAATATTTAAATAGTAAATGCTAAAGAAAATAATAAAGAAAAATACAAATAAAGGGGAAATAAAATTCCAACACCACCAAGCCCTGGGGGCGGAATGGCTGCTGCACTCTGGCCAGGGTGCTGCTTGGCCTACGGGAGGAAGGGGTGAAGCCAGGAGAGTGGAGCAACCATTGTGCTCCAGCCACGGCACTTCTGGACCCATGTTGTGGAACAAGGGCAGTGCTGGAATGGGTGAATGGCAGCTGTGTTTTGCCGTCAACCAGACCCAGCTGGAGGGATGGATGAAAGGCTCAGGCAGACCATATCCAGCCCGCGGGTTGTAGTTTGTTCACCTCTGCCTTCATCCTAAAATGAATAATGTTTGCTGTGCACTCAGTTTACCCACCCATCCAGATCTCTCTGAATCGGTGACCTGTCCACAATTGTAAGTGGGCAGGATGAGCTAGGGATTTGCTGAGTGCAGGCAGGATTAAGAGCTTTGAAACTTTGTTTAAAGCATGCCATGGGATCCTAAATAACCCTGGGCCTAGGGACCTTTGTTTTAGGTCTCATTGAACAATGATACTGAGGATTTACAGAAGTTTTTCCACCGCTCAATCCAAAAATGCTTTACAAAGGATTTACTTAGTGCTGCTGGTGAAACTGAGGCACAGAGAGCTGAAGCAACTTGTTCAAGGTCACCCAACAGGCCAGTGGCAAAGCTGGGAATGGCACCTGGGTCCCCTGAGTCCTAGCTCAGTGCTCTATCCAGTAGGTCATAGTGTTTCCTACTGCTCAGTAGGTTGCAGCTTCAATAAACCACCAAACCATGACGCCATGCTGAAGTACTAGTTCACTGTTGACTCAGTAGCTGGACTTTCCCTTACTGAGACTGGGACTTTCAATAAGCCTAAATCCCATGAGATTTGAGCATGGAATTCCCTGAGGCTCTTTTTCAATTCCCAGCCTGTGTCCAGAATCCCACTTCCTGAAACAAACTTCAAATTAAAACAAGAGAATGGAGCCAATGGACCTAAGCAAGATGTGTGGATATAAATGGCAGGCTTAAGAGTGTACCATTTGGGTGAATGTGCTGGAAAATCAACTAACCTTAGCATGGGGGCCAGTCCTGAAAAAGAGATTTTAAAAGAATTGTGATTGTCAGATGTGAAATGAACCAGGCCTTGATCTATACTAGCTCTTTGCTTTTGTCCTGTCTAAGGTTTATTAATGTTAGGTAGAGAAATCCTGGCTGTAGTTCCAGTAGATCAGGTGCTTGCTTTAGTTATTACTGGGCTCTTAAATACATTGTGAAATTAACCATGCAAACTGTTCTAAGGGAGCATGGTAGGAAGTTTGGCTGCTACAGTAAATCACCAAGAGTCTCTTTACACAGAACCAGGAAGCAAGGGAAATCATTAGCAGTGTCCATACGAGAGGATCCTGTCATTATTCTATTCGTGTGCTACTTTGTTGTCCTTTGAGTCACATTTGGGGGAATGCTAAACCAAAGAGAAGCTGTGCCTATTAGAAAAGGATCCTGACTCATGAAATAAAACAACCAATTATTGCTGGGTATCAAGATTTTTGCCTTCTCTGGGGTACTTTCTGAATCATGGAAACGGGAGCTGGGAGGATCTTTTCCACAGAGTCGAGGCACACGTGGAGCCCTTTGTCTAGCTACCATTCCTAGACTTCAGGTTAAGGAAACCTAAATCCAAAGACTAAATATAAAGCTGCCCTAAGAGAGTGTACAGTGATTCCATTTGCAACATTCAGCATCTCAGGTTTTGGTCCCCAGCCTGCTGGCTGCCTTCCATCCAAACACAAATCAGCCTAACTCAGGGTGGCAAGCACTTGGGACCTGGTTCCTAGAGCCATTCGGAGGAGTGGGTCCCAGCCCAAGTCTTGCTCTGAATCTGCTCCTTGTTATTTTGCAATGTGGGTGCAGCTCAAGCTGAAGATGTTGTTCAGAAGACCTTTCTAGAGCAGTATGGATGCATTAGCATAGCTGCAAGCCCTGAGTCCAGCAGTTGTAGACCCACATTTACAATGCAGTGTGGAAGCTAGGAAACACCAAATCCACAAGCCCAGGTTCTAAGGCATGGGTTTCCAGAACAGTATGGACATGCTCTTAAAGTGAACACCATCCCCATGTTTCTCTGTGTATTCAGTATGCTGCAAAAATAATAGCAAAGAAATTTTTACTCTTGAATTTCTTGGAGGCAAAGAAGCTGTTTACAGTGTTGGGAAAAGGGCACCTGTTTAATGAAAGGCTGATAAAGTCCTAGATCCTTAAAGCCTGACGGGACCATTGTGACCATGTCGTGTGACCTCCTGTATAACACAGGCCAACAAATCTCACCTTGTCGTTCCTACAGTGAAGGAGATTATTCTTCTCTGCTATGTGGAATTGCATCACCCACAGTCAATAGCCTTTCAAAAACATGTCGAGGATCTGGTGGTTTTGCAGATGAGAGAGCGCGTAGATATTTATCTCACTTATCATGTTTTTTAAAAAATACTAAAACTGTATGACTCCTCCCGAGCAGTGTGGGGAACAGCGTGTAGCAAGGGGAGTAAGCAGGGAAGTGAAAGATGTCACTGAAAGATAGGAACAATTACAGAGGTGATAAAATAAGGGCGTGCAGATAATTACCCCATAAATCAAAGAAACCAGCAACCAATTGTGTGTGAAAAGACTGTCCCAGTGTTAAGTGAACTAACTTACTGTTTGAATTCATAGAAAGGCTGAGCGGGATTATGTTGGCCAGAAAATTAGAAATTGACGACCAGGAAGAATGGCCTTGGGTCTAAGGCATGGAAAGGGTCTTGGAAAACCTAGGTTCACTTCTTGAGTGATCTTCAGTAAATCGTTTGATCTCTGTGTCTCAATTTCCCCACTTGGGGGGAAATGAGCATAATATGTCCTTTATCTATCTCTTGTCTAGTTAGGGGGGCAGGAGCTGTCTCATTTTTATGTATGTGATTGTACAGCACCTTGCACAATGGGCCCCTGATTACAGTTGGATCCTCCAGGTGTTACTGTTCTAGAAATAACATTATAAGTAGACTAATCCACATGCAAACTTCAGATTTGTGCCGGTGAGTCCAACCCTGGAAGTGCCACTTTGACTGCAGTCAATGGGAGTATTGTGTGCGGAGTGCTTGCAAACTTGAGCTTGTGTAACCTCCTGATGAATATGTGGATTATTGTTCTTCCTTTCTACCCATGTCTAGAGGGTATGACTTACAGTCCCAGCACAGGGGCTTCGTTCAGTAGCATCTCATCCTTTTAGCACTGAAAGTCCCTGGTTCCATACCTGGTGTATTGGCCAAGAAGATGGATGTCACACATGGAATGTTAAACAGAGTCCTTATCTAGGAATAATCCTTCCATGAACTCACTATGAACCCCAAGCCATCCATTCATGACCTTTGTATTTCTGCCTTTGTGAAAAAATCTGGCCCAAAGGGTGTATGTTAACTAAGGGGTATTTATGTAGACTCCTGTGTCACTTCAGTGCAGTGCAGCCAGACGGCAAAGAGAATTGGAGTGTCTCAGTACGTTTACTAACTGCACTAGTAAGCAGCATTGTTGGCAGGGAGAGACGAGAGTCATTCCTAATTGTTGCAAGGAACATGCCACAACAGGAGGTTGAGGTGGAAAACCTGGAGGAAATATGCACCAGCTTCTGGCTCTCCATAGAAAAAGAGCATTGTAGCCCCTTGGAATCTACGGCAGATGGCTTGAATGAAAAACCCTCTCTCATTGGTTTATAATAATATATGTAATATCAAAAACCATAAAAGAATCCACTGTAAATATTTTTATGCACAGTGCAAAACCGTGCTTGAGATATGTGACACAGTAGCCATGCCATGAGCTACAGATGCAGGGAATGACATTTTGTAAGCAGCACAATGAAATCATGATTTAGCACTGTAAAAAACAAACAACCCACCCCCACGTAGGAGCAGGAGAATTAGATCACAAATTCAATTTTAAAGCCTAATGAATGGTTTCTCGGAGTCTGTCTTAATGTCTAGGAAGAACAGGCTAATGAGGTTAACATATTGCATTCCCTTTTTAAGCTTCCTGCCTTTCTTTCTCTGCCATTTCTCACATTAGGCTCAAACGCTGATTAGCTCAGGAAGACATATCAGAGACCCAGCTGTTTAGTGATTTATGATGCATGCAGCATAATAGCTGCAAGGAGTATTTGGAAATGAAACAACGCAGACTTTCTTTCTCGATAGTCCAAGGCTTGATGCTTCACAGCGGTACTTCAAATTTCAGGAGGGTGTGTCTCTACTGAAATCAAATGATGATTTCCTGTCTCCTGGTGGGGCTTTGAGGGTAAATTCTTTCATGTTTGGCACGGGAGGGTCTGTATTATGCGCCATGACTATTTGGATGTGTTTGTTTTGTCCTATAAGTTTTGCTTCAGCATTACATTAACTAGGCTGCACGCTTTAGGAGCAGATGCAACCCTACCAAATGCAGCCTTCAGCAAGACATCAGGGCATACGAAGCATCTGAGGAAAACAAATGCCAGGAAGCTTGAAAATTCTCTAGCACTTTCTGAGGTTCTTGGATGAAAATGGTTTGCAAATAATAATTCTTCACCATCCCAAAGACATAGGTTATTAACCTCCTTCTCCCTGGACAGGGGATGATAGCGCAAGATGTAGAATCCAGGAATCTTGTCTCCTAGTGCTGTGCTCCAACCACTAAATCATACTAAGAGACTAACTCAATGCCCTTAGAAATCAGTGCAAGTCTTTCCATTGACTTAAGGTGGGGCTGGATTGGAAAAATGACTAAAAAGAGGTCTGCTGTCTCTAACTACAAATCTCAGTCTAGTGCCATAGTGGGTAACCTCATCTTTATTATTACAATCTAGGCTAAAGAGAACTTTATCCTTGCTGAAGAAACTGCTCCTGTATCATTTGCAGGAGCTCTTCTTCCATGATTTCAGTTTAATTGTCCTCCTTTCACTTACATTGTTGAGGACTGGGAGAAACTCCAGTGACTTCAATCCCCAAACCCCTCTTCCAGATTCAAGTGGATGTAGGATTCTTCACTTCTTTTCCTAAATTGTTGTGTCCTTTAAAACAGTTGCCAAGGAGCATCTCAAAGGTGGCTGCTGTCCAATGGTGGAGGAAGGAAATCCTATATCATGCATTCATAGAGTGCTTTGACATGAAAGGCACCATACAACTGTAATTAAACAGTATTATGCTGGAGATTCAGTAAACCAAATATGAGGATTGTGACTTTCATTAGAATGAAGACAGCCAGGCTCAAATTTGCATGTTGCCAGACAAGTCTGAGCTATAATGAATAATATTTCATTAACAGAAGAGAGGCTTTTCAGGAGCTATATATACTCTGTATATTAATGGAAGCTAGATTTGCAAAGGGGCTATTTACACTGTCTGCAGGCTGATCTTTAGAAAATCCACAACAGCACAATTTAAGGCTATGTACACATGGCAGACTTGTCCCTCAATAAATTGATGCAAGACAAGCAAAGCGTTATAACTGTAACGCTTTTCCCCGTCCACACAGAAATCCTTCTAACGCAAAGGAGCGTTCACACGTTCCTTTGCATTTTTGTTAGAAGGAGCAGTGCATGGTGGGCACCTTTAGGCTGGCAGCGGGGCTCTCTAGCCACCAAGATCTCTCGGCAGTGGGGCTTTAGCTGCCAGGAGTTCCAGCGGCTAGATCCCAGCTGTGGGGATTCCCTTAAGCTGCTCAGTTCCGGGTGGCTTGAGGGACTCCCCATAGCAGTAGGATTCTAGCTGCTGCCACGGGGAGTCCCTCAAACCACCCAGCTTCCCGGCTCCGAGCCGGGAAACCGAGCAGCTTGAGGGAATCCCCGCAGTGGGGCTCTAGCCGCCAGGATTCCCTGTAGCCGCCTGGCAGTCGCCCCCTGCCCTGGGAGCTGAGAAGCCAGGAGACTTCAGGGAATCCCCTTGGGGTTCCTGGGGCTCAGCAGAGCTCCTGCACTGGGGTTCCAGGAACCCCAGCCAAGCTGCTACTTGTCAATTTCATTGCTCTGCTAAAGCAGTGAAATTGACAAATTTGACAGCTCCGGTGTCCCAGAGTGGCCTCGACTGGCACCCTGGGACATTTCCAGAGGCTGTCAAATGTGGAAGGAGCGTACACACCCGCTCTACTGCAGAACAGCTGTTCCGTGTTAAGCCTAACTGCCCTCATTTGGGTAGTTTACCTGTTGCATGGCAAGAGGGCTGTTGCCAGCAACATTTGTGTGTGTACGCTCACAGCCTTATCACGCAATAAGGCTGTAGTGTGTATGAGGCCTAACTTGGTCTCAGACAGCAGTCATCCTGGAGAATGGATAGACTGGGATCACTCCTAGGGATTCAAAATCTGAATGATAATGAGCTATTTCAGCTCACTCAACAAAGAGGACTGAGAACAACAGGGGATGAGAGAAATGAATTGTGTTGTTGAGGCCTGAACATGCTTGGTGAAGATTAAGTTCCTTTTGATTTCTTTCCAGTTCTGGTGTGGATCTGCCAACATAGAGATAGGAAGCTGCTGAAGAAGAGGAGATATCAAGAGAATAGCTGGCATCATGACATATTCATTCTTGGTTTAGGATGGTAGGTGAGTGCTATCTAGATACATTTGTCCACTGTATCAAACCTCAGACTAAAAATTATTTTATCTTGGATCAGCCTGGTTCCCAAATCACTTCTAGTCTTTTAGGAATGTTTATCATTGCTCTATCATTGCTTTAGGCCAAATAAAATATTTTATTTCTTTTGTGGTCTTTTAAGACTCTTTTTGGGATTAAAAAAACTTTTGCTATAGATTTTTGATCATAAGAGTACTGCGCTAGTGCTTGGACTACCAAAAGAGGTGAACTGGTTGGAAAACGGCATGCATATTTCTCTGAAGACCATAAAAAGAAACCAATATTAGTTTCTTCTGAAAGTTGTCATGAAATATTTATTTTAAAAAATTGGTTTTCAGGAACAATTTTTTTAAAATGAAAAATTTTAGCCATCTTGAACCAAGCAGTTTGAACAACAAAAGTCCTATGGCACTAATATGGCTACCCCTCCAGAACTTACCAAGGGGTTTGACTCTACTACTGCTACTGAATCAATGGAGCTGGTTTTTTAGCTCAAGCAGTAGAGACTTGGACCTTTACATCCAGAGCCCCCGGGTTCCATTCAAGAAGGCAGTCTATCCAAGGGCATGGTTACATGAAGAGTTGGGTATTTTTTGTAAGGATTGCGTAAATGATCTCTCTATCATTTGAATCCAGTCTGGTGTCCTATTTATGTCAAGTGAGAGACTCCGCCACTGGAACAAATTACCTAGATGAGACATGTGGAAGTGCATGATTCACAGCAGTGTTCCCTTTCTTTGCAAGAACTGCTTGAGTCAGTAAAGACAAAACGCTCTGTGACACTAATAACATTTGAATCAAAGACTACATATGTGTCAACAACAGTATATTGGTTTGACACTATAAAAGATCTGCCCAGCACATTAGTTTGGGTTGGCTGGAAAACAAGAACTCCACATGATGAAAAAATTCAGGGTTTCAGCATGTGGTTTAATTATGCATAGGATTGTGGGTCTCCCACATCTCTAAGGGGTGCACTAAATCTCTCTCAAGCTTTCCTGCCTGAGCTGTCCCACTTTGTATAAAAATTACCAGGTCAGAGAGACTGATTCTATAACCTAACTATGCCTGATTTGGGCCGTGGATTGAATGTCTCCTAAATCCTTAACCACTAAGGCTATGTCTACACTAGAAAAGTTAAGTCGACTTTATTAACACCTTAAGTCAACTTAATAAGGCTGATTTAGGCACTAATCCCCATCCACACTGGCTTAAATCAACCTAATAAGGTCAATTTAAGCATCAAGTCAACCTAAAACGAGGTATTATTAAGTCAACTTAACTTTTCCTTAAGTCAACTTAAGGAAATGCTAAGTCAATTTAAGGAAAGCCCAGTCTGGATGTGGAGTAGTTTAGGTCGATTTAAGCCTCCTTAAGTTGACCTAACTTGTAAGTGTAGATGCACCCTAAGATACTAGCTACTCTAAGGTCTTGCTTTCTGGTGTTGACCAGAAATTCCATATTTGAATTTGAGAAACCTTCCTAATGGAAGTTTATTTCAACAAACCAGCATGATGAAAAAACATTTTGGTGAAAATTTCCTGATGGGCTCTAGTGTTAAAAGTCTTAGAAAGCTGAAATTAGACAGTTAACTAACTTCCAGACCTAGCTGGCTTGTTCTGCAAAGCTAGTGTGTGAATAACCCATGGGCAGACTAACTGGATCACAATCTTTCTCAGCCTATTATGCCATGGTCCATGCCAAGCACCTAGAGTCACTCCATGTGAAATAAGTCCAACCTGCAAATAGCCTCGGAAAGCCTGAGTGTTGCCATCCATGTAGAACAATCAGTTGAGCACGTTGATCATTTGGGGACTGAATCTTGGGGCCTAATAAAGCCAACAGGAGTCTTGCCATTTTTAGGATTTAGTCATATACCAGCAGTGCCCAGGAGCTCCACCAAGTTTAGAGTCCCTCTCTGCATCATTCTGTACCAAGATATAATAAGGACAATTTTTACCTCAAAGACTGAATAGTCTAAATAAAGAAGACCAAGTGGGAGAAAAGATGGCTTCTAGATTATCTCCATTCCTCCATTTTGCAGATGAAGCATAGAGAGATTGAATATCTCACAAGAAACCTGTGACAGAGACAGAAACTGAGTCCTATCTGGATTATTGAGGGGACTTGATGGTGTGCCCTCAGTGATCCTGACTTGGCAGAGATTCACAGCATACGCCTATAGCCTGCTAATAAAAGATGAACATAGAGTCCCTCGGGGAGTGTTAGCTGGCAGAGGGCATCATGTTGAAGTTTTAGCAGTTCTGTTTGCCATTGGAAATGCAAAAGCCTTTCACAGTGATGGAACAGTTATTAGAGCATTTCTAAAATCATGCTAGGAACCATTAGGAGAAGGGTAGGGTATAATATAGAAGATATCACAGTGCCATAATTTAAATGCACTTTACGCCCACATCTTGTATAATGTGTGAAGTTCTGGTTGCCCATCTCAGAAGGGACATATTAAAATTGGACAAGGTATAGAGAAGAAGAGCAACAGAAATGCTTAGGAGTATGGACAGCTTCCATGTGAGAAGAGATTAAAAGGAGGGAGACTGTTCAGTTTAGAAAAGAGACTTCTGTGAGGGATATGATAAAGGTCTATAACATCATCACTTTAGTGTGGAGAAAGTGAATAAGGCAATATTATTTACCCCTTCACATAATACAAGAAGAGGGATGACCCTAGTAAACAGGAGGTTTAAAACAAACATGAGGAAATACTTCACAAAGTCAACCTGTGGAACTCCTTGCCAGGAGATCTTGTGAAGGCCGAAAGTATAATGGGACAAAAAAAAATAGGTAAGTTAATGGAGGCTGTTAGCCAAGGTGAAACCCCATGTTCTGGATGTCCCTAAGAAGCCTCTGACTGCTAGAAGTTGAGACTGGATGACAGGATGCATCACTTGATAGTTGCTCTGTGTTGCTCATTTCTTCTGAAGCACCTAGCATTGTCCTCTGTTGGAAAACAGAATGCTGGGTTAAATTGGCCATACTGAGTCAGACCAATGTGTTCATTGAAATCTGTGCTCCGAATAGGATAGAAGATGGATAGTCTTTCCCAAAGTGCATGATCCCTCTGATGTGATGTTCATGGAAGTATAAATAGTACCATAGACTTCATGGGAAACAGGCTTCTTGTGACAGCAATGAATGGTGTATGGAGAACTTGTGGAGGGAGAAATTCACCCCTTTGCAGAGGAGCATCACATGGTCATATGACTCATCTGATTGTCATGGAGTGTCCTCTGAAGGAGGGTGACTCAGAGTCTGATTCTCAGTGGATATGTGCCTATATCGTTATTACAAAAATCACAACCACAGCTGGTATTCAACTGGCTGCTACCACAGAGAAGCCAAAGGGATAGTCTTCACTGACAGCAGCAAATTTGCCATCATCGGTTCAAACTTCCTGATTGACTAATTGAGTCTGTGAAGACCCGCTTAGCCAACCTGGAAATTCAGTCTCTGAGCACCACCCCAGCAACTGGCTAGCGCTGAGTTGAAGGGAAGCCCCCTCCCTTTGACTCAGCATAGTGGACGTGCCAGAGGTAGGGAAGCCAAATACAGATATGCAAGTTATTTTAGATAACTTGCATATTTCCATTTAACTGCTGCTGAAAAGGGCAGGCAGCACAGACCTGCCCAAAGACTGGATGGAGACTGAACTCTCCTCTTGCTCCTACAAGTAGTCCCTGCTGGTTTGGGTTAAGGAGCATTCCCCAGGTATGGTGGGAAGCTTGCCCTGTTGGACCCATCCTGGGTTTTAATAAAAGGTATCATGCTCCCTCCAGGGCTGTTCGACCAAGCACTTCACTAGCACAGGAATCCCTAAAGAAAACAAACACTAAAGAAACTTAACTGAACCAGATTTTATTACAAATAAAGGGATCACCTGAGGGAATGTACCATAGGTATATTTAGTGAACCGATGTGCTCAAATATGATTGCATATATAATATAGACTCGATTTGCATTTTTCTCTCAAGGTTAGATTAAAGAAAACAACCCTCTTTTTACTTTTTACCTTTCTTCATGTGACGAAGTGGGATCTCTCCCATGCAAGCTTATGCGATAAATACATTTGTTGATCTTTAAAAGTGTCACAAGACTCCTTGTTTGTTTTGCTGAACAAGACTAACAACCTTAAGCAGATACTCCCCAGCAGCTACAGACCAAACAATAGAAACATTAAGGCAGGCATATATCCCTCCAACAAACCCCGTTGCCAACGTTCTCCACATATCTGCACAAATGACACCATCACAGGACCTAATCAAACCCAGCTTACTCCATCAAGGGCTCATTCACCTGCTCATCCACCAATGTGATTTATGTCATCATGTGCCAGCAATGCCCCCCTGCCTTATATATTGGACAAACACGACAGTCTCTGCACAAAAGAATAAATGCACACAGATCTGACATCAGAAATAACAACATTCAATATCCAATAAGGGAACACTTCAATCTCCCTGCTTACTTCAGTGATGATATGTTAATTGCTGTTCTTAAGCAAATGGATTACAAAGCAAAGCGTCAAAGAAAAACTGCAGAATTGGAATTCATATGCAGATTTGACACTATTGTCTTAGGGTTAAATAGAGATTTTGGTTGGTTTCCTTATTACAACAGGTGATTTTTTACTTCTTTTTACCTCCCTTCCCTCTAACATGGTGTTCAGCACTGAATCTAAACAACTGCTTTGATTTACTTTAGCAGTCTGACCTGATCCTCTGATGTCAAGTTCCAAAGTGGTAGTAGCCATGTTAGTCTATTGCTGAGAAACAAACAGAGTCCTGTGGCACTTTTTTGCCACTGGACTCTGTTTGTTTCTCTGATCCTCTGTCTTACACTTACCTGCATTTATTTTCCTCCCATTCTGTAGGTTCTCCATCTTCAAGAGTCTGACTAAGTGGTATTTCTCCCATAAAAGCTCATGCGATAAATAAATGTGTTAGTCTTTAAAAGTGCCACAGGACTCCTTATTTGTTTTGCTGAACTAGACTAATACAGCTACCCCCTTTGGGACTTTTAGTTGCCCCTTTTTATTGTTTTGCAAGGATTATAATGGGGAGGCTTCTAAAAGGCTAGCAACAGCCAGCTTTCCTCACCTCACTGTTCACAGGAGGCAGAAAGGTAGGAATGAATTTCAGAGGAGTCGCTCAACTATTTATCAGTGTCCCATGCAACCCTTTGTAACTTCCCCTGATTGCTGGCAAAACTTCCCTCCCTCATGCAAAGATTCAGCCTTGGTCTACACCAGCAGGTCCCAACCTGTGGTCTGGGTCCCTCTGGTGGTCTGTGAGGCTACTACAGAGGTCTGAGGGAAAAGAAAAATAGTAACATAAAAAAAGAAAAATAGTAACAAGGAAATGTACAATTTCAAACAAAAAATTATTTCATAAAGGCTATGTCTACACTTCAAAAGTTAGGTCAACTTTATGAAGTCGAGTTAATAAGGTCGACTTTAAGTCGACGTAAACTTTATTAAGTTGACTTAACTTTTCAAGTGTAGATGTGGCCCCTTTTTGGCTCTATTAAGTCGACTTAACGTTTTAAGTTGACTTAAAAAGGTCCAACTAGGCATTACTCCACGTCTCGACTGGCTTAAGTGCTAGTTCGAATTAAAATGAGGTGTTATTAATTCAAACTAACTTTTTCCTTAATTTGATTAAAGGAGCAGCTTAAGTCAGATTAAGGAAAGCCCAGTGTAAACATGGAGTAAATTAAGTCAATTTAAGACTCCTTGAGTTGACTTAATTTCTAAGTGTAGACGCACCCATAGTTTCTAAAAACCTACTACTTTAATTTATTGTACAAATATGTTTATATAGTATTAGTTTTAATTATTGTTGTTTTTATTTTGTTCTGTGGTGCCAGTGTGTGACATGTTCTGGTCACACATCCCTTGTACGTATGGTATTGAAGGCAGAGGAAAGTATTAAAAATGGATCGGTGGATTAAAACAGGTATGCTAAACAGGAAAGAAACTGAAAATGAACAAAGTGACGGTGGAATGTGAAATGAAACTTTGCCACACAGGGAAAGTAAATGGAAAATGTAGAAAGACAGCGATAGGTACTTAGAATTGGGATTCACTGGTACTGAAGAGCGGCTGCTACCATTGTGTGTTCTATGTTATGGAGTGCTATCAAATGAAAGCTTAAAGCCAACCAATCTTTGTCAGCACTCAGAAACAAAACATAGCAAGTATGCATGTAAGCCAGTTGAACTTTTGCCAATAAAAACTCAGAGAGTTCAAGGAAAGCAAGAAAATAGTGCAGCGTACAGCCACAGGCAGTGATAATGCAAAGCTTGTGTAAGTTTCTTATCGGGCGCCTTTTACTCATAGCAAAGACAGGAAAGTCGCACACAATTGGAGAAGAGATATTATCACCAGCAGCAAAGGAAATAGTGAGTATCATGCTAGAAGAGAACGCTTGCAAGCAAATGAATATAATCTCACTATCAAACAACACAGTTCAACACAGAATTGGAAAGATGGCCAAAGAGCAGCTGATAGTGAGAATATGCAAAAGTTGCTTCTGTACTCCACAAATGGATGTATCCGCTGACATTGCAAACCTTTCAGATCTCACATTCATCACTCATCAGGTTTGAATTCAATGGAGAGATGAACGAGGACTTTCCCTTTTGCATATTGTTACCTGCACATGCAACTGCAGAGGCTATTTTTGAGACAACGATATTGATTGGTCAAAATGTACCAGGATTAGCACTGATGTGGCTCGTGCTATTACAGGGCTGTACAGTGGAGTTGTCAAGTTCCAGAGGGTAGCCGTGTTAGTCTATTGCAGAGAAACAGAGTCCTGTGGCACTTTTAAAGACTAACAGATGTATTTATCGCATGAGCTTTTGTGAGGGAAAATCCCATTTTGACAGATGCTTTGAAGATGGGAAACTTACAGAATGGGAGGAAATTAAATGCAGGGAAGTGTATGGCATAGGATCAGGTCAGTGACTCTGTTGTCTTTCTACAATAGACTAACACGGCTACCCCTTTGGAATGTGTTACTCATGTTAAACTTGTGGTACTGCTAGCAAAATCCACCCACTGGGAGGCGCTAGCTACAAAGAAAATGCTTGCTGACCTGAAAACAGTTTTGGAGGAATCTGTGAAAACAGTCAATTTCATCAAGGCCTGCACTCAGAATTAAAAAATATTTGCGGTTCTATGTGACAAGATGGACAGTGATCCTGTCAATTACTTCTGCACATTGAATTCTGCTGGCTTTCTAGAGGACAGGTACTCTCACGCCTGTTTGAGTTGCGTGATGAAGTGAGGATTTTTCTATTTGGCTTTGTTAGAATTTTCTTATTGCTTCAGTGATTTTCTTTGGTTAACTAAGTTGGCATACTTGGCAGAGATTTTTCAACCACCTAAATGGGCTTAATCTAAGCCTACCGGAAAAAAGCCAAGCCGTGACTCTATTCTAAGTTTAGGACAAAATAGAAGCAGTGATCAAGAAGTTAGAGCTGTGGTCCCATTGACTTCATCAATCAAAATATGATTCATTTTCAAATCTTCCAGAGTTTTTGGTCACATCAGAAATGAAGCTTCCAGATAAAGTAAAATGTGACATTAGGGAACACCTGTAAAACCTCAAAGTACAGCTGAGCAAGCACTTTCCTGTCCCTGTGTTTAAAAACAACTGGATTAGAACCCCTTTTTTGAACTTTGACAATGATAAGTTCCAAAGGAGTAGCCGTGTTAGTCTAGTTCAGCAAAACAAACCAGGAATCCTGTGGCGCTTTTAAAAGACAAACAAATGAATAAATTTTGTTTGTCTTTAAAAGTGCCACAAGACTCCTTGTTTGTTTTGATAAAGACGTGCTCACAAATTTGATACTGAAAGAGCAAGATAGCATAACAGAACTTTCAAGTGACAACTTTTTAAAGCTGGTCTTCACACCAAAGTAACTGACTGATTTCTGGCTGCCTATTGGTTCCAAGTATCCAGAACTGTCTGACAAGGTAACAAAGTATCTGATTCCTTTGTGAAAGTGGATTTTCTATGCTTGTTGCGTTAAAATCTGTGGAAACAGCTATAATCTGCTCTAACCTGACGTCTTGGGCTATGTCTACACTGGCAAGTTAGTTCGAATTAAGGAGGTTTAATTCGAACTAGCTAAAGCCATGGCTACACTAGGCTTTAGTTTGTTTGAATTAAGGGCTTCCTTAATTTGAACTAATAAGTTCGAATGTGGCCATGTTAATTAGAACTAATTTCTTAGTTCGAACTAACCGGCCATTGAAATGAATGGGGATCGCTAATTTGAACTAAGCAAGTGCCATGAATGGCACTTGCTTAGTTCGAACTAACTTCTTCTAGTTCGAATTAAGCTAATTCGAACTAACTAAAATTAGTTCGAATTACTCAGTTTGAACTAACTAAGTCAAACTAATTTTAGCAAGTGTAGACATAGCCTTGGAAATCAGAGAAGCAGCACTATCCGTTAGTTCATTAAGTAAGTTATTCAATATAAATACGTTCTCTCACATGTATTGCTATGCTCTGTGAATATATTTCTTGAGATAATGAATAAGAATTTCACATAATTTAAGGTGTGTACATACCATATTATTACTGAGTGCATATTATTTCTTTGTCATGTTAGATTTCCATAAAAAATGAAGTGTAGGAACAGTTAGTTGCATGTAGTGGTCCATGAAATGTTTGGAGGTTAAAAAGGAGTCCACACTCTTGAAAAGGTTAGGAACCACTGATCTACACTATAAACCTCTCTTGGTGTAATTACATCTCCTAGGGCTGAGGAAAAACCACACTTTGAGTGATGCAGTTATAGGGTATGTCTACACTAGCAATTTAGGTCAACTTAAGGACCCTTAAGTCTACTTAAATTACTCCATATCCACATTGGGCTTTCATTAAGTCGACTTAAGAAATTCCTTAAGTTGACTTAATGAAAGCTTAAATTGACTTAATAACTACCCCTCGTTAGGTCAACTTAAGGACGGTGTGAATGGGGAGTAGCCCTTAAGTTGACTTAATGCCAATGTGGATGCCTATGTCCCATGTTAAATTGACTTAATAAAGTCGAATAAAAAGGAGCCACTTTGTTAAGTCAACTTAATAAGGTCAACTTAAAGTCAACTTAACAAAGTCGACTTAACTTTTTCTAGTGTAGACATACCTTATATAGTGACTGAACACGTGGTAGACAGCACTATGTTGTCCACAGGAGGGCTTCTCCTGCTGTCATAGCTACTTCCTCTCAGGGAGGTGGAGTACCCAGAAGCTCTTCCAAGAGTGCAGCTGTAGCAATATTGTAGACAAGCCCTCAGACTCTGTGCTAAAATCTGGCTTCAACACCCGCTTAAGTCAATGGGTGTGTCGTCATTGGCTTCAATGGAATTTATATCTGGCCCCAATGAAAGGATGAAGGAGAATCCCCTTGAGTGATATTTACAGCTAAAGCTGCACTGGAACTGTTTTCATCTGATCAGAAATTCTGTGATTGTGAAACACGGTTTGACTCCAAATTGGAACAGAAAGTCACTTGAAAATTCCACCCAAACATCATTTTGGGTCAGCTAAAACAGTTCAAGAAAATAAAAATATTTTCTTTGCATGGCAAATTTTAACATTATTCCTATAACTGTGTTTGGAAATCAAATTAAATGTTTCAATAAGGTCAAAATAGAACATTTTGATGATATTGGGAACACTTCATTTAGATTTTTTAAAAACTAATTTGAATAAAAATATATTTCTGTGAACACTTCGATTATGTCAAATAAACAGGTTTTGGATTGTTCTGGTACAAAACCTTTGCCCAGCTCTATTTAGGAAGAGTATTGATACTGAAATGAAGAAGTGAGCTGTTCTCCCTGGGCAGATATTTGCATTTAGCTCTATGGAGATAAAATCATCATCAAATAACTTGATAATAGATTTATGCTGTGAGCCTATCAGATCCTACAAGCAAAGGAAAATCAAAATGGGTGAACTCTTGTAAGGGTATGTCTACCTTGCAGAAAAGACTAGCAGATGTGAGTCTCAAAGCTGGAGTGAACTGACTGTAGCTCACAAGGCTCATGCTGTGAGCTAGAAATAATGACATAGATGTTCCTGCTCTGGACTCTGAGACCTTCTTCCCCCTTGCAAGATTCAGGCTCTAGCCCAAGCCAGAATGTTTCCACTGCTTAGCCCCTTAGCATAAGCCTGAGTCAGCTGATCTGGGTGCTGAGACTGGTTGCTGCAGAGCTTTTTTTTTGCAGTGTAGATGTATCCCAAGGAACTGATTCTGGTGACTCAGTAGGTGGTGATCCTCCAGGAGTCAATTTAGAGCAGTATCCCACCCTCACACAAGAGGGGCCAAGACTGGTGGTTTATTTTGCCTGAGAACTAAAACTAGGGTCTCAATTATATTCTAAGTAGCAATCCCAAACCTCTGAACACAGCCTGTTCCCCATCTTCCTCCCCCCCCCCTTTCTGGCATCTGATGAACTGGGACTTCACCCACGAAAGCGCATGCAAAAAGTAAATGTCAGTCTTTAAAAGTGCCACCAGAGTCCTTTTTTGTTTTACTGGTACAAAGTGGATCAAATTCAACAGAAGATGCAGTTACACTCCAGAATACCTCCCAAAATCTTGGTGAATTGAAAGAGCTGGACATCTTTATACCCTGGTAGTTAGAGCACTTGTGTAAGAGAAGGGAAGGTGTGGGATTCATTCCCACTTCCAGAGCAGCCATTTGAAGCCAGGTCTCTCTAGAGGAGTCCCCTAATCACCCAGCTACAGGGTATTCTTGGATGGGTCATAATGCCTTCTTTTGAAGCTGTTCCACTTTTGTACGATTAAATAGTGATTAAAACAGAGACAGGAATGTGGGTGCCCTGACCACCAGGATAGAAAGTTTTTTAATGCTTTCACTTCACCAAAAGATTTTGGATTTGGTTTGACATGAACCAAAGCCTGTCTCCACTGTCAGCCCTGCTGGTGAATCTAGCACAGCGTGAGTCAGGGCCCTGTATCTCCTTTACCCTGTCCCACGGTATTTATAATAGATACAAAATTTACTGAGATCGTTAGAGAAGAGCAAACTATTAGTGACTGCCTACAAGAGCCGCATCTGGATATCAGTGACCAAGTTAGGCATGACTTAATGCATTAACCAACCAACACAGTAACACTTTTTCCTAACAGCTGCCTCATGCAGGGCTGGATTCTGATTTCCTCTGTTAGTTTCTCATTGGCATAACTCCCTGATGTCCAGCAGTTACTGTCAATTTACGCTGGTGTATGTGAAATGAGCCAGGTCCATGGCTTTCTTCCAAACCACTTCCTCTCCTGGGGACATAAGCCCTTTGCCCCGTCTTGAAGCATGATCTCTGCAGCCCTGCATTTTTGTCTGTTTTCAACCAGTTCTATCTGTAGCCCATTTGGGCAACTTCTGTGCCTGTGCAAGGCGTCGCTGAGGAATGACTCCTAATTGAACCCAGATCCTGTAGGTTTAGCTTGCTGCAGCTCAGAGGGCTGGGCTAAGCTGCTGCAACCTGCTAGAATATTTAAGCACATCTTTTAAATTTTATAAGATCTTATGTAACTGCTTTTGTTTCGGCTGGCATTAGGGGTTTCTAAGTAGGACCAGATTTGTCTCCTTAATTCTCTCAATTCACTGAATTTGTGAGACATGCAGTTTTGCACGTCCTATAGAGTGTACTACTTCTTCCTCTTCAGTGAGGGGCGGGTTACTTAACTTTTCCTATGAATTGTTTCTCTTTTGCTTTCCACGTGCTTTTCTCGTAGAGATTGAATCTTGTATATTGTTCCTGCCTTCTGCTCTTTGCGGGGGACTTTCTGAGAAACTCTCTGGCATTTGAACAAGAACAGAGCTAGCTTTCTGGGGAAAGTGGCATCGTATAGGCCCAGCCTTCTAGATGCAATGGTTCTCTCTCTCTGCTCAGTGTAATGGTAAAAGTTTGACCTGGCAAAGATGTGAAACAGAGTCCTTCTTGACTCTTCATCACATGGGTCTAACATTTAAACTGGTCTGTGTAATTCTGACAGCAATTGTGCTGAGCAATGTCAATAAAGTTCCAGAGAGGTATCTGTGTTAGTCTATTTCAGTACAAACGAGGAGTCCTGTGGCACCTTAAAGACTAACATGTTTATTTGGGCATAAGCTTCTGTGGGCTAGAACCTACTTCGGCAGACGCATGTTAGTAAAATTCAGCATGGCTCTCTTGATGTCGAGAACGAAGGTGCTGAGTTATTTTGTTCTACAGAGCAGTAGTTGATGGCATTTGTTAGTAGGTATAGCAGGGTCAGTAGCTTTCTGCCTGGGTTCAGACTCTGTTTTGAGCTCATGTGTGAATATAGGTATTTGCTTGAGTAGTTCCCCCTCAATGCTACTTGGAGGGAAAATGAATCCCTGATTCTCCCTTTTATAATCACCAGAACAGTTGGTCCGAGAGGATTAGAACTATGCTGTGGAGGAGGTGGAGTGGTGTTGTGTTTACAGCAGAAACTGGATCTTGGCTCTGCCACTGGCCTGCTGAGTGACCTTGTTCAAACCACCTCCCAGCTCTGTACCTCAGTTTCCCCATGTGTAAATGAGGGTAAGGGTAATTACCCACCTTCATAAAGTGATCTGAGATCTTGACCGGCAAAACATTAACCCGCAAACAAGGCATCATTTTACTTTCAATCGACCCACATGCCACAGTGATGGCGAAGTGGAAAGACCATCTTCATGGCCAGAAATCTGAAGGTCTCAAACCCTGGTCCACTAAAGGTTTTGTTTGGGTTCCTCTACTTGAGGGAGACAGTGTGGCCTGCTGGCCAGAGCGCTGGCCTGGGACTCAAGCGACCTGGGGTTTTACTCCTGGCACTGAGTTTCTGGGTAGCCATGGGCAACTCACTTCCCTTAGTTATGCCTCAATTTCCCCATCTGTAAAATGCATATAACCTTTACCTTCCTTTGTAAAATGGCATGAGATCGGTGAATGAGAAACATTAAATAAGATGGAGCAGTCCCCGTGGATTCAGAAGAAAGGGTAGCCCACGTTTTTAAACCTGCCTGCTAGTTCCTTTTCCCTTCTGGCCTTGGTGAATGTGTAACACAAGTGTAGACTCCACCGCCCCCACACTGAGTTATCAATTTGTGACATTGGCAAAGTAGGTAGGAGTCACAGGGTATAATGTACACATTTAGGGGGCTGGATGGTGTTGATTATCCCAACTTAGATTCTCCTCTGGATTGAGGCCATGGAGCCTTTTTTATTTAAGAATTGCTGAGCAATCACCACTGCATCTGAAGTCCTTGGGAGCTGCAGACCCTCAGCACCTCTGAGAAAGGATGCTTTGGTACCTCAGCCTGAGCCCAGGCCCTTCCCAGCTCTGGTCCTTTCTTGTCAGTGGAGAAAGACAAGCTTTTATTGCTTTCCTTTGTGCTGAAAGCAACTCACCCTGTGCAGAGGGCTACTGCAAGGTCTATGTGAGTGCTGAAAATGGGGATAAAGTGGTGCATAGGCCTTGTTCTGGCCCCCTTCAAATGCATCTTATAGGCAAAGCCCAGCTGAGTGTCTGCGTCTGTAGCAGGAGCACTGTGGGAAAAGAGAGGCAAAGAGAACAGAAGAGGACAGAAAATTATCTATCATGGCTTTCATTACCACCTAGCCGCAGGACCCTGAAAGTCTAAATTTCCTTTTTAATCCTCTGTAATGAGCTGCTGTATCCAGCAAGCAAATCTGCGTAATCACATTATTGCTCACCTAATCAGGGTGGCCTTCTGGAGAACTGATCCTACAAATTCAGCCAAGGGCAAGTGGCTTTAATTCCGTCTCTGAAAGGTCTCGGTGTGTGGGGTGGACGGTACCCTTACTCAAAGGTGAAGTGCTCAGATTTCCTGGCGGGCTGGATCACTGGGGCACTTAGGCGATGTCTACACTTGTTAATTTAGGTCGACTTTAGCTAAGTCGATTTAGCATGTCCACACCTAAATTTAAAGTCGACTTAGGGGGGACCCTACAACGTCGACCTAGAGTGTCCACACTGGATGCCTAGGTCAACTTCTAGGGGCTAGGGGGACCGTGGAGAGGTCCAAGGTGGCAGGGGGGGACACCCCTTGCCAAGTGCCAGGGGGCTCAGCCTTTGCCCCATTGTAACTGGGTACAATGGGGCAAAGGGGGACAGGGACCTTGGCAGGGCAAAGGGGCAGGATGGGCAGGGCTCTGCCCTGCCCTGTGGGGGACATGCCAGGCTCTCCCTGTGCCACCCTCCTGGCAGGGAGGGCAGTGGGGGAGTCCTGGAGAGCCCTAACTCAACTTAGAGTCAACTTAGGGCTACTCCACGTCTACACTGGCTTAAGTCGACTTTAGAAAGTCGACTTAAGCCTAAAGTTGACTTTAAACGAGGTTTAACAAAGTTGACTTAATTTCCTTAAGTCGACTTAAGCAGCTGCTTAAGTCGACTTAAGGAAAGTGTAGTGTAGACGCAGAGTAAATTAAGTCGATTTATGCAAGCTTAAGTCGACTTAACTTCCAAGTGTAGATGCACCCTTAGTGTCCTATGAATCCCTCTGCTCCTGGAACACTGGTTTGAAAGCAGTCCAGGTCAGTAGCAGAGCCGAAGGGAGGAGGGAATCGACTGTAGTTCACCAAAAACATTTGCTAATTTCTAATTTCTCTTGTTAACCTCTTTGGCTTTCCTTAAAACACTCCCACCTCCGCCCCAGAATTTTCATATCTGACAAGCAGGAACATTAGGGAGACTAGATGGGTGCGGTAATACCTTTTATTGGACTGATTTCTGTTGGTGAGCGAGACAAGTTTCCTGATGAATGTCTCTGTCCAATTAAAGATACCACCTCACCCTCCTGATGTTCTGGGACCCACACGGCTACAGCACTGCCTAAACATGAAAAGGCCATTTTCCCACTGCAGGTTTGGCATTTTTCACCCAACCCTAGTCAGGAACGACCCCAACTTGTTACAGCTTGAGGAGATCCTCGTTGAGTGCAGATGGGGAGTTCCTGGCTGTGGAGCTACTTCAGTCATCTGCAGGAGGGAGGCTGCTCACTGCTGTGAGAGTGCCAAGCCATTCCTTCCACTCTGCAAGAGAAGCATAAGAGTGCATAGCTAACGTCTGGGAGCAGCGTAAAGGTTTCCTTACAGCCATGTCTCTTCACACATACACATGCCCTGCCTCTTCTCCCCCTGGCACTTGCAAGTGATTCACTATTGTTCAGGGAACAGGCCGATGCCTGCCACTTTACTGGATTTTACTCTTCTTATGTTGGCAGGACAGCTGATTGAGCATTGTGTGAGGGCCGGCAGGATCACTGATCATGGAAATAGTGGGTCCTCCCAGTGGGGAAATACCCATACAATCCACAGCTTGCACCGTGTCAGCCTCCTGTGATCAAGAGGGTATGAAACAGCCTCTGAAGGTGACAGAAGCTTGCTGCAGATGGGGGCAGAGGGACAGGAGTGGGAGTTAGGTGGGTGGCTGGCAGGAGAGAGAAGGGAGCTGAGACTCGGCAGGGGCAGCCAGCTTTGGGAGGAGAAGGCGAGGTCCTGGAAATCTTACCTGCCTCTCCAGGCCAATTTCTAAATGTGCATGAATTTACAGGGCTTGGTTCTCAGACTGTGGAACAAAATAATGTGTGGCAGCAGAAACAGATCAATCCCCACAGGATTTCCATTGAAGAGGTCTTAGTCGCCACTGCTCTCTGGGTTTCACTGCCTGGCCAGCCCCTCTAATGCATGACTGGGTCCCCCCAAACTAACCCATACTGTCCTAGGTTTTGTGCATCTACAACATATGGCAGAACAGACCTTTCCAAAACATTGCTCTTGGGCTGAAATGGTGAATACAGGGTCATGGGCTCTGACCCACAAAGGGATTTAGGCTCATAGCTTCCAGAAACATAAATCCCAATGGGGATCTGGGGCTTGGCCCATCACTCATTCACAGCTCGTTGTTAAAATCCCTCTAAGCAGTGGCTGGAGACAGCGATAGATCCTTAACTGCTGATGCAAGATGCTGTATCTTAAAAGAGAAGGCTAGATCTGCAGGCAGGAATGTTCTGGGGTCACATCTCATCCTGCAGATTTAATTAGGAGTTTTTCCTCTCGACCTGAGGGACCAGCTCAAGCAACTAGTTGCTCAGTTACCGGTAATTAAGGAAGGGGCTGAGTATCGCCTCACATCTCTATTACAAGCACCAGATCTTATTTCTGGAGGGTACCTAAACCAGGCACAGAACTCCCTACACCTTTCATGTGTCTGGCAGTGCAGCAAAGAAGGTTGTGCTGGCAGAGATTTGGGGCAGATTTCAGAGGTGCCTCTGGAGACTGATGTCATTTATAGCAGCATAGAAGAGGGAGAGCACAGAACAGTGCTGTATGCTTTCCGGTGGTGCCTCCCGCGCACTCCTAATCTTTGATATAGCAGAGGGAGTGGAGGGAGTTACATGCCTGTCCCCAGCACGGAGCCACAGTCATTTTACAATTCGCACCTGTGTTCCTTTGAAACGCCCAGGTTGGAAACAATCCCCAAGGAGTCACTAGAAGAATGGTCTGTCATTACTGCCCGAGTCGGTGAGATGAGTTCTGGTCCCATGTCGCTCGTGGCACCGCAGCTCTGCCCCTGTAGCATCATACTGTAGAGGCGTCCTACATCAGTGGAAGGGTTTTCTCCACTGGTGTACTTAATCCAGCTCTCGGAAAGTTGAGAGCTAGGTCAACAGAAGAATTCTTCCTTCACTTAGCTGTGTCTACCCCAGAGGCTAAGTCTATGTTTTTCACAGCCTGGAGTGCTGTTGCTAGGTCAGCAGGTGGGAAACTGAGGCAAAGAGAAGCAAGCTCACAGCGAGACATGCCCTCACCAAAAGGGGAGGGCCCCCTTGGATACTCCTTTCTTTAGGGTGGGAGTTAGAAACTTTAATGCCCCACTCAGCCCTAAGGGGTTTATCCTGAATCGCAGAAACAAAAATTAGACATAGGAGTCCTGCCTCCCAGTTGCCACTGGTAAGTAGGTCATGCTTCCCGCCCTCGTGGCTTTGATCTAAGGAGATCAGAGTGTGCCTGCAGTGACAGGTGAATGAGATCAACTGCCAGGCAATCAGCAAAACTTCACATGCATGAGCTAGTCAGTAACTAGCCAGTAGAAATGATTGAGGGAACCTAACTAAAAATATCAGTGCCTAGTGTTGGGACTTACAGAACACGCGTCATGTGTCGTCATGTGGTTCCAAGTCATGACAGTGACACCCCGATGTGCTTAAACAACCGTGCTATCCTATGAGAAATCCTTTGAGGCTGCTTCTCCCTGTGGGTTTGTTTAAGCTGGCTGGGATGAGCTCTCTTTGGTTACTAGACCGTGATAACATTTCTGGTCACGGCTGTCTGTTATCTACGTGCAGTTCATCACATTCTATGCAGGGGCAAACTCTCTGCCTTTGGAACCAGGGGGAACCCACTACCTCTAATTTTTCTCCCATTTGGTGCAGCAGGATTCTAATACTGTAAGTGCTGATGCCTACTGGAAGATCCAAGGAACGGTCCATGGAACCTAGCTAAAAGTTGAATGGTAGAAAGGCAGGGAAAGCTGTTTGTTCCAGCCAAACACAAGATGCAGTCTTCTTGGTTTGCAACAAAATAAATCACTAAAAATAGCAATTGCCTGTTACAGCCCAAGGGGGAGAGCTGAGCGGGGATGTGCAAAGTGTTTAAAGATGTAAGAGACAGCAATCGGTGCCAGTTCTAAGTTTAGGGAGTTTTGCTTCTATTGAACTGTATGAAAATACGGTTCTTTTATACCAGGCATACCTGAATGGGGCACCTTGTAGGGAAAGGCAAGAAGGGGTAACTTGTGGCTAAGATACCACTGCATTAGGGATGGGAAAGGGACAGTGAGACAAAAGGTGAGGGCATTGTTACACTTGCAGAGGTTAGACGCAGGGATCAGAGAATGCTCCATGGTGGCATTGCTACCCGTTCCCCAGCTCCCTGCCCCACTGTCCCATCACAGGTTCACAGCACTGCAAGTGACTTCTTTGTCCTCCCCAGCCACAAACCATCCAAATCATGGCCACCTCCAGCAGAGAGGCCAGGAGTGCCCATCCTCTGCTCTCTGCCACACCATCCAGGGCAGTTGCAACTTGGCCCTTGTAGGATGCAGTCTGGTTGGAGCAGCTGGCCGAGGCGGGCACTAAGCAGATGCAGGTTGAGCAGCTCCCCGAGACAATCCCGTTTGGTGGAGCAGCTTCCCTACTTCTCCTGGCCTGCCCATGTCCCACCCTGCTTCTTTCATGCTCTGTCCCCCATCTAAAGGCACCCTGTGTCTTAAGTTCCTTTGAGCAGCACAATGGCACCAGTTTCTCCCCTAGGAAACTTCCCTTGCTGTGATGGCAAAGAGGAGGCCTTACCCCCAACTGTTGATGCAGAAGCTTCTGTGTGACCCAGACCCTAAGATGCTTCTAATGCTTGTCTAAACAGTCTGTTTCTCCCTACCAATGCAACAAAATTGTTTGGAATGAGGTTAGCTAAATCAGGGCGAGAACTGCATAGCGCGACCGTAAGAGTTCAGGAGTACTGTGGCTGCTGCATTTCAATCCGTTAACATAAAGCCAGGGTTGCAGCTGCCCCCAGGCAAACTGAGTGGGTTGATTTGGGAGTCGTCAGGACCTGACAGATTTACACTGGTGTCAGCAGTTGCAGTGTATCTCTAAGGCCCGGCTAAAAAAAACAAACAAACAGAGTCCTGTGGCACTTTTAAAGACTAACAGATTTATTTATCGCATGAGCTGAGAAAATCCCACTTCGTCAGACACTTTGAAGATGGGAAACTTACAGAATGGGAGGAAATTAAATGTAGGGGAGTGTATGACGTAGGATCAGGTCAGGCTGTAACAGCAAATCAAAATAGATTTTAGGATTCAAACACTGGGGAACAGCACGTAGAGGAAGGTGAGGTCAAATCACCTGTTGCAATGAGAGGAAAAATTCGTAAGGGAACTGAGTCGAATTTGCATATAAATTCGAGTTCTGCAGTTTTTCTTTGAAGCTGTGATTTGTTATTCATCTGTTTCAACACAGCTATTAGCAAGTTGTCAATGGAGTGAGCAGAGAGATTGATGTGTTCCCCTATTGGTTTTTTAGCATTGCGATTTCTGATGTCAGATTTGTGTCCATTTATTCTTTTGCTCAGAGACTGTCCTGTTTGTCCAATATATAAGGCAGAGGAGCATTTCCAGCACATGATGGCATAAATCACATTGGTGGATGAGCAGGTGAATGAGCCTTTGATGGAGTAGGTGGCTTGATCTGGTCCTGTGATGGTGTCTTCAGTGTAGATATGAGGGCAAAGATGGCAACATGGTTTGTTGCAGGGATATGTTCCTGCTTTAATGTTTCTGTTTGATCTGTAGTTGCTGGTGAGTATCTGTTTAAGATTGGGGGGCTGTCTGTAAGCAAGGAGAGGTCTGTCACCCAAGGCTTGAGAGAGCGAGGGATCATCTTGTAGAATAGGCTGTAGATTTTTGATGCTGTGGTGAAAAGGCCTGGCTGTGAGTGGTACATACGCATAAGTCACAGGTCTGACTCCTTGTGGCCTTCGCCTGTGCAAAGAGGGAGTAACTACACTCCTAGTGCGATGTGACAGCACTGGACACCCACTCTGCATGGATGTAAAGGAGAAAGAGGGTGGAAATGGGAACCCAGGAGTAGGCAAGAAGTATGAATGTGCCCTCTGCATTCTGATGTTGAGCATGGGTATATGGTGTGGTAGCTTTCTGCTGTTACAGCACCACAGCCAGGATTGGTATAACTGAACTATGGACCCAGCTTCTACCTGGCTTGACCTCATTAGTTAAACCTGAAGTGAACTTGGTACCTAGTATTAGATGCAATATCCCATGAGAAGAGAAATTTAGGAAGCTTCCTGCACAGAATGACTGAAAAATGGCATACAAACATGGTTCTCTTTAAGGACCTGTCTCTTTTATCATGCTTAAATAAGGCTGCAACTTTCAGACCTGATTTAACTTCCCTAAAAGTTTCCTGGCCTGAAAGGCATCCAAGAAAGCAAAAGAAAAGAGGTCACTGTCAGGAGCTGAGAACAGGCACTGGAGCATCTGAATATTTTAATATGCAGCTTTTCATGCCAGCTCAGAGCTTCCCCAAGGTTGTCTGCCAAAGCATGTGAGTTGAGATTGGATTTGGCCTATTTGCAAGACAGCTGATGTGACTGGCTGCACATCTCTCTTCCGAGTGAGCTTCCACAGTGAAAACTCTTCAGTCGCAAGGGGAGATTCTGGGCTTGCTTTGCTAAGAGCAGTGTTAAGTATGTGTGTGGTTAAGGGCTCCCTCTTTAAAGCATGGGTTTAAACCTAGCTGATTTCAGATCTGGTGGACTGCAAGCAGCATGCCAAGGAAATAGAGGTTTGAGAGTGACCCTGTCTAGTACTTGTCATCCCTGGAGCCCAAAATCCTTCCCGAGGGTGGGCCAGTCTCATTAGTCCCTCATTGGGAATTGAGGCAAAGAGGAGTGAGGTCCCAACAAGTCATGCCATACCCAAAAGGGGAGGGTCCCAGTTGACATCTCTGTCTTTAGGGTGAGGAATTTATGGGTATATGGGAAATACTTGTGTAAGCTGCCTGTTAAAGCACTCGCTGTACCGCACAGAGAGGCACGTTAGTGTTTCTCTAGTGCCCTCAGTCCAAGGCTCTTGGGTTGATTTATAAGAGGAAGAATTGAGTGTTGAAATAATCCTCTTTCAAGTCGGGGCAACTAGAGAGTCTGACTCTGAGCGCTCACAATGGAAACTTTTGCAAACCAGGCCCAAGGGCCCAGATTGACGAAGGGATTTTGGTGCATTGAAATAACAGTACCTAAGTACCTTGATCTCGGTCCAGGTTACATGCCTCAAATCATTCCGGGTGTCTGTGACAGCTGAGAATAACCCTGGAGTTCTGAAAAGGGATCACCAAAGAAAGTCCTAGTTCTTGCCTAGACGGGTATAATGTAATAAAATTCAGTGGTTCCTTGAGTACAGTCTACTCCTGGCAAGCTCGCATACCAAGGCATCTTAATACGTTTGAATGAAAGTTTCATTTTAGATAGGTCTCAACATGGCTTTCTGTGCAATGTTTTGTCACATGCAATGTCACTCATGTTTGAAGTGCACCGCTGCTTATCAACATCTATATGGGCACAGGGCCACCCGGGGGGATAAAAGTGCCTTGGGGGACGATGCAGGAGGATACGGTTGAGGCGCTTGCTCCTCCGGCTGTATTGCATGGGCAGTGGCGTGTAGGAAAGAAACAGCCACAGCACTTGGCAAAGAGTACAGTGGGCACCAGGTTAGTAGCTGGATTTCAGATCTAACTGCAATCTTGGATCCCTCCCAGTGCAGCTGACCTCTTCTAGGAGGGGCGTTATATGGAGAGGAAGTGAGAGCTTTGGAGAGCTGATCCACAGTCGCTCATGCTCTAGACAGGGTTGCATGAGGCCTTCTATGCCAGCTTCCAAATGAGGCCACAAAATCTCACTCATGTGCTGCACAAAAAGCCCTAAATACATGAAAAAGATAGCTGCCTTTTATTATGCTGCCTCTGTATTCCTGTCGGTGACACAAAGTGAAGCGCTGCACATATGTCAGAGGAAGAGAGCCCCTGCCTCACAGAGGTACGACACACGGTGACTGATTCCCCCCTCCTCCCCCGTGCAGGGGGACTGCACCATTTGGCCCTAATTTGAGGCTTTCAAGAGGCTGTCTATGTGATGGCCCAGTGCACAGGGGAGAGTTTCATCCAGTGTGCTAACTCAGATGGATACCTTTCAATGGGCCAGGCTGACAGCTGGGTACACTGAGCAGCCACCAAATCTAAAGCTTCAGCGTGTAGGATCGTGCATGGCCATGACAAAATTCTTTTCCACTTTATGGGTCTGACCTGAAAGTCCTGGAAGGAATCCTACCGACTGTAATGGGCCTGCCTGCAGCACGGGGGGATACAGGTGCGTTTGGACAATTTATGGACGTGGAAGTGCCGGCTCATGATTAGATGAGGTGATTAGATTAGTCAGGTTTCCAGGGCTGCTGATAAGCAGATTGACTCTGAGGACGCTATTATGTAAGCGAATATGGAGTGTTGCATTATGTGCAGGTCATTTGCTTGTTCATTGGATTCCTTTTTATCCTCCTTAGCGCCATGCTCACTTCGGCCAGCTTTCAGAACAGAAACTTGCTGCGTATTTGCAGGGGCATGTCATCTCTGTGTGCAATGCACGCATCACAAGCCCCAGAATTTACAAAAACAGCAACCAATACGTGGCCCAGGGACTGCATCCATCCTCCAAATGCACATCAGGGAACAAAATGGCATCCTCTGGGCAGCACGGCCTGGCATGCACCCCACGTGCAAGGCTGCATTGCATAGGGAACACTGCGTTGTGGGACATCGCTAGCTAGGGCGGATCACCTACGTCAGGCCGTTTTAGAATGGAACTGTCCGTGGTAGAGCAGAGCGAGCAGCATGAACTCTTCGTCGGGATGGAAACTAGAGGGCAAAATCTGTTCACTGAGAAAGCTGTTTCAGGCGTTAGTAAATATGTCACGCTGTGGTATGGCTTATTTGGTGAGTGTGTAGTGGATTGATGGGTGAGGCAGGGCCTTGGAATTCTTGGGCTTGGTTCAGATCTTGCTTATGCTGGTATAAATAGGAGTAACACCCTTTGGTCCGACAGAGTTACAAATAGTGTAAAACGAGCATGAGAATAATAAGGCCCTTAATTTTATAACTGGGGGTCTTTAGGTATGTGGGGCTGACATCACTGGCCTGCTTGTGATCTCCTGCAGGTGGAGAGCAGGGTTCGTGCTATTGCAGTGAATAGAATTTCACTAGTGTTAATAGAACTGGAGTCACATCCTCTGCTGGCATGAATTAGCGCTGTTCCATGGTTTCAATGGATCCTTGCTTACACCAGCTGAGCGTCTGGCTGCCTGTTGTCTAGCTGTTTTAGGTTGAGGACCAGATTCTGCTCTGTTATGCCAATGTAAATCTGGAGCGAGCTCAGTGAAGTGAAATTCACCCCTGCACATCTGGGCTGAGCACATAGGACACTGCTAGCTTCCGTTTGGCTGTGTTGAAGTAAGGCTGTGACACCGCTGTTCCCATCTGGCCTCTTCAGAAAACAGGGAAAGTATCGTGGGTGACTGACACATGCTGATCTGTTGGGATGAAGAATGTAAAATCCATCCTTGGATTGCTAGGAAGCAGAAAGCATTGCTCGTTCACAGCAAACATGCAAGATTGGATCCCACATTCTCTGCGAAGTATACAGCCCTGATCATCCCATTGTCTGACAAGCAAGGCTGTATTGTCTCCCAGGCGGTCCCTTACAAGGGAGGAAAAAGCTCTCAGTCAATGTGAAAAGCAGTCTCCTCAAAACTCATCTCGTCCTTAATGCATACCATCATCTACAAAATGGATGCTAGGCAGTTAAAAGGCGGAGATTGCGACTGACTGGGTAATAATTGCATATATCTAATGATCCCTGATGTCCCCTCGTTCCACCCTGGCCTGCTTGTTTGCCTCTTCCCCTTGCTGCCTATTGGATAGAAAATTCTTTGAGAGAGGAACTGGTCTAGTAACTAACGCACTGGTCTGTTACTGAAAGCTGGATCTGTTCCTAAACCTGCTCTTGGTCTGCAGGCTTACCATTGGCAACTCAGTCTGCAGCAGCATACTGATTTCCTTGTCCCATGTGGAAGTATCTGTCCTGTGACAAGCAGCAAAGCACCCCTGTCCTCCAACCCATTGTGGCTTCGCCTCATCCAAAAGTCGAACTGTGATGTCCCTGCTGAGCTGGTGGTAGGAAGCAGAGCTACTCTCCAGGCAAGTTCCTGTGCTGCTCTGCTTCTGTGTCCTGACAAATGGGGCTAATGACACTTGGAAATCTACTGGTGAAAAATGCTGCATAGGAGTATTTATGTACACTAATACATAAAGGGAAATGGTGTGCTTTGTTTACTAAGGGTTTGTACAGCACCTAGCACAGTGGGGCACCTTTTAGGTACTATTGCAACTTAAATGTTAGCCCATGCTCTACCATCTCAGGTCACCACAGCTAGTCTTAAGAAACCAAAGAACTCCGTCTTCCCCTTTGAAAAGGGAAGCTTTTCAAACAAAGATGACTGTGCTTCAGACTGTGTGTGGCAGAATGCGATTCTCTCTCCCTACTCTGAACCAGCTGGTGTAAACTGGCTAAGAATCTAGCTCAGTGTTTGGAAGATGAGCCTTGAGAATGCAGCTCTCTGGATAGTGACGTGCAGTCTGTATTTTCAGCAAATGTACTAACGGGTTTAGCTGATCTGTTTTGCAATGAACCCTCTCCCCCTCAGTGGCATGCTCTTTTGCTCCATGTGCAACACTTAAATAAAGGCCTAGGGATTGTCTACATGGAGACATGCAGAAAAATTAAACTGATTTTCAAGTGGATTAGTTAAAGCACACTAATCCCCACTCATGCTCATGTATGGATACTCTGATTCAGAATTAAAATGGCTTTAATTGAGTTTGTCTTACTTCACTTTTCTTGCTTATATTGCTATAATTCAGAAGGAACTACACTCAGATGAGTGGAACTGCACCAATGGAAAACTAGTGCAAGGTCAGAATCACATGGCATAAGGGCCCTGTGAGCTGCATGGCATCTGCCCAGAGCCAAGGGCTGGTGAGCATGAAGGGCCTTGTGAGTGAGGTTGCTGCCTTTATTATTATTGTCAACTGAGGCACGACTGGCAAGAACAGACAGTGTCTTGTGATGATCATCATGTGAATTAGTCACATGACTGATTCCCAGCAGGAAATTGGGATGCCTAAGTGCCCAACGAGGCATAGCGTAAACAGGCGCTTGGGAGCCCTGATGAGAAGGAAGCTGCGGTGATTAGTAAGGCAGTTATGCTAGAGAAATGGACCAGTTCTCCTGAGACTGTTGCAAATCCACTGAAATCCTTGGCATCCTCCTGGATTTACACTAGTGAAAATACACAATTTGGTGCTAGTCTACCTAGCAGATTCTGCTTAGAATTACAAAGTGGGCTGGGGTACAATGCTTCTCTTCATTGGCTCAGTTCCTCCAGCGGAAGACAGAACCCACTCCACAGCACTGCGGCTAACTGAGACAGCATGCTGGAGAGTTTTCCGGAAAGGAGCCGCTTATTCCCTGCTGTGTGGATGTCCGTAGAGGTTTTATAACTTCAGCCTCTTTACTTTCATTTATATCTATGCTTAATCTCTTTTTCCGAACCACACTGCGCTGTTTGCCTAAGTAGTGCTTGCAGCTGAAGCACTATGTAATGAGTGCTAACCTGGCATGTGCCATTGGGTTGACTGTGCTAGCTTTCCACATAGTCAGAAATTCACCCCTCCCTTGTGTCTAATCTGGTATATCTGTGAATGGCAGCAGCTGTTGCCCTGGAAGGTTTTGTGGCTTGATTGATGCTTGCACTTGGCATGTGACTGGAAAAACTGTACAATGGCCCGTCATTTTTTATTGCAGTGACTTACTTCTCTGCGAAGGTCAGCTGAGGTGCCTCGCACCAGGGCTGCAGGATGACTCCTAGCCTGTAGTTCAGTGACTACTGTTGCAATCTCCTTTTCTTGGACTGAAGCCAAACAGGACCAGAGAGGAGAGGCTTTGGGCAATGCCTTGATTAGACATGCTCCTGCATGGTGTTCAGTGCCATAGTGTCCCATTGCCGTTCAGGGTATTTGAGCACTTCAGTGTCTCCCACGGGCACTTGGTATCTTGCGAATGCACAGCAGGATCATCCTGAAAACAGAGGGGTCTCCAGGTTAGGCTCCTTGCTCATACCCAGACACAATTGCTCTAGCTTTCCCCCACCGCAGCTTTTAATCCTATGAGCAGCCCTGCTGGAATCAATGAGACTAGACTTGTGCTGTGAGTGGATGCAAGGACAGCTCAGGGCACTGGTCTCTCCTGTTTGAAAGGGCTAGATCTGAGGTTTGGGCTTGGCTCAGTGTAGATATATGGGCAAACTGCAAATTTCAGGCTAGGTTCAGATGCTTAGGACCAACATGCTCTCACTCTCTTTTTCTCTCTCTGTCTCTCTCTTTTCTGTACCTTTCCAGTAGCACAAAGCTTTCAAGTTGGCCTCAAAGGCAGCTGGAATTCCTCAGGTGTAGGGAATAGCTGGGTGGCATCAAGGTGGAGTTGGGGTCACTTGGTGACAGTGGGGGGGCTTGAGGCATGACCAGGGGTTGTGAGGAGATGCTGGCAAAAGAACGGCCCTTGTGACTGCGACAGTTTGGGCTGGGAGCCAAACTGTCCCCAGCTGACTGCAGGATAACTGGAAGGTGGAAGAGTGGCATCGTGTTCCTCTGAGTTGTACTGAGTTTACTCCGGAGCTGCCTTCTCACCAACAGCTCCCAGGGTGACAACCGCATGACAACCTCGCTTGTTCCCATTTCTATAAAATCCCCTTCCAGAATGATTCAAGTCCACGGAGAACTGCTAACCAAAGCCCTGTGCCTTTTTTCCTGGTTTCATACAGACTTTCAAGGATAGATAGCTGCTAGGGCGTTTCACTATCTGTCTTGCGAGCTAACACCTGAGGCCAAGTTCAGTGGATTTACAGCTGGAGTTAAAACAAGGAAAAAGATAGAATTATAGAAATGTCAGGCTGGAAGGGAGCTCACGAGGTCATCAAGTCCAGCTCCCTGAACTGAGGCAGGGCCAAATAAATTTAGACCATCCCTGACAGGTGTTTGTCCAACCCATTCTTAGAAACCTCCAGTGACAGGGACTCCTTAATAGCCTATTTCAGAGCTTAACTACTTTTAGAGTTAGGACATTTCTCCTAATATCTAACCTAAATCTCCCTTGCCGCAGATCAAGCCCATGACTACTTCTATCATCAGTGGACATAGTGAACAATGGATCACTGTCGTATTTATAACAGCCCTTAACATAGATGAAACAGGGGCCCACCCCCTGGAGATGAGGCCCTGCCCACCACAGCACCTTGGCAATGGCGCAGAACTTTGCTGGCCAGTCCTGCAGCTGTGGTGGTGAAATTTGCACCACTGCTGGGACGCTGCAGTGGGCGGGTGTCATCTTCCCACCTCTCCCCCTCCTTCCGACTTACACAGCTCCTCTTGCTAAGTAAAAAGTGGAGCCGGAGCACTGGTGCTTCGGTTCCGCTTGCAACCTGGCAACTGGAGCATTTCAGGCAGCTTTCAATCACATGACCGGAAGCTGCCTGTGGCTGAGCCCACCCTGCAGACTCAGGGGCTGGCTATGTTCCTGACTACCAGGTACTCCCTCAGTTGTCTTTTCTCAAGAGTAAACATGCCCAGATTTTAAAACTCTTTCTTTATAGATCTGGTTTTCTAAATCTTTGATCATTATTGTTGCTCGTCTCTGGACTTCCTACAGTTTGTCCACATCTTTCTTAAAGTGTCAGGCATATCTTCATTGAAGCTCAGCTTTGAGATGCAGCAAGATAACCATGTGGAGGTCACTGCATAATGAGCCCCTATTCCTTAATTGCTTGGTCCGTTCCTGAGGAGCCAAATAGATCAAAATTTCCCAATAGGACTCATAGACTCTAGGTCAGAAGGGGCCAGTGTGATCATCTAGTCTAACCTCCCGCACAATGCAGGCCACAGAACCTCACCCACCCACTCCTGTGATGAACCTCTAACCTATGACTGAGTTATTAAAGTCTTCAAATCATGATTTAAAGACTTTAAAATACAGAGAATCAACAGAAAATTTTCATATTGGATGAAATTTTCAGTGTTTTCTTTCTACTAAAAACCATAGATCATTAGAGAATTTAGTCTAGATAGACAAGAGCTATAAAGGGTGGGAGAAAGCATTTTCCAAAAGGCAAAGTGAGGCATGGAAAAGGGCCAGTTTTTAAGAGCCGAGCACCCAATATTCTGAGCTCTCTTTAAAACCTAGTCATAAATGACTTGTCCAAGACCACAAAAAAAAAGTCTGTGCAGAGCTAAGAACTGAAGCCAGATTGCCTGCATCCCATTCCTTTCACACACCCACCCTCCACCCCCTCCCAACATGCATTTCTTCTAGAGACTCTTCCTTTATGAAAAACAAATAAGGAGTCCTGTGGCACTTTTAAAGACTAACAATTTTATTTATCACATGAGCTTTCATTGGAGAAAATTCCAGCCTGACCTGATCCTATGTCTTACAATTCCCTACATTTATTTCCCTCCCATTCTGTAAGTTCTCCATCTTCAAAGTGTCTGACGAAGTGGGATTTTCTTCTATGACAGCTCGTGCAATAAATAAATTGATTAGTCTTTAGGGGTATGTCCACACTGGAGCCTTAGGTCAACTTAAGGAAGGTTAAGTCGACCTACAGACTCCTGCGTCTACACTGGGCTTTTATTAAGTTGACTTAAGCGCATCCTTAAATTGACTTAATAACATCACCATGACCTCTTAAGGTCGACCTAAGGCTTAAGTCAACCTTATTAAATCGTTTTAAGCCCATGTAGATGGGGGACCTAATTGGTCTCCAGGCCGCCTCGCAGAATTCCTGGCCACTCTGCTGTCGGCCTAGCACCTGCCAGTGTGGACTCAGGGCTGTGGACTCTCTAAGTCAACTTAACAAAGACGACTTTAAGTCGACTTAAAGTCGACATTGGTTAAGTTGACTTAACAGAGCCTCCAGTGTAGACGTACCCTAAAAGTGCCACAGGACTCCTTGTTTGTTTTGCTGAACTAGACTAACACGGCTACCCCTTTGTTCCTTTATGGAGTCTTCAAGAATCTTATCTTGAATGTCACTAGTACAGTGTCCTTTGACTTACAATTGTGTAATGGCAATCAGAGCCTCGCTCACTGAGTGATAAAATGGAGAATGGGCTTGTGTGTGGATGCCACGTGGCTGATAAGTTGCAGGAAAGGTCTGAAAGCAGCCTTCCTGGCTCATCCTGGAGGGACTGTCTTGGAAGACACCTTGGGAGTCCTCACTTGAGGCTGGGAGCAGAGTAGAGGCTAAGGACTCCTTTTCATCATTGCATATTGCCATTGTTCAAGGGTTACTCCGAACAATTCCTGACTCTAGCTCTCTTGCTTGAGCATGACCTAGGAAGATTTGCTCTTTCAGGATTGCAGTTCTCTTTGAAACTGATTGCTTTCAGGTCCAGCCAATTAAAAATTACCTGTATAGTTACACAAACATTGCTCCAAGCTTGCCGACCTGTGCCTGTACATGCATGCACCTAAGATGTACTGAGTGTGGTGCCTCATGAGTAGTCTGAACTAAATCCAGAGTCTGCTTGTCCCAACCAAGCTCTGAGCAAAATGCACTATCAAGCCTGTGTTGAAAGAAGAGGTAGGCTAGTACACTAAGAGTCCATAGGCTTTTTCAGTAGCAATACAGACAAGTTGAGAGATGAACTTCTGGTAAAGCACTCTGTAATCCTAGTTGATTGGAAGATATAAGATGCGTTTCCAGGTACATAGGAATGCTTTGCAGAGGAATTATTAGGTGAGAACAGTTGTGAAGCAGAATCTGTGTGGATCCAATACATTCCTGGAATCTCAGGCGCAATGCAATTTCAGATGCATAGACAAGTATTGTAAAAAAGTCAAGCCCTTTGCAACAGTCTCACAACCGTGCCATCATCCACAGCAGTGCAAAATGGGCCTGCTTTTGAACTGCCCTGTGTTCAATGCAGTTCCCTTCCATCAGTGCAAAGTGAATGTACAACTCCTCCGAATCAGCAAAGGAGCATTTTACCCCAGTCTGCACTGGAGTAAAGGATTGTACAAGGCACAAAGCAGTAGAAAATTAGACCCAGGATGTTTCATCTACCGGATCTTCACAGAAGGGTTTGTCTTATTTTGGTGTCTCTTAGTTAATGAGCATGCTGGCCATACACCATTAATTGCCACTTGTTGAATGCAGACAGTTGTCACTTAACCAGAGTCTCTCATGCTGTTCATCATATAAAACCTGGAAGCATCATAAACATGCAGCATGGCACTTTCTTCCCTGGTTTTGACAATGAACAGAAAGAAGCAAATAAATCCAGCTGTAGATAATCTCAGACTGAGTAGGCCAATATTCTTTTTGGAGCCAAGGACTGCTGGTTTGAATCCTTTCTGACAAGACACTTATTGTATTGGATAAACTCATGTCTGTGGGGCAGAGATCTGGTGGAGCTACTTGTTTAAATACTACTCGTTAAGAAAGTAGCCCCTTCTGAAAGTTAGTGGCTTTTAATGAGCCAGTCCTGATCTCTCTTTGAATGGATGCATTATTCATATAGCAAGGTTTTCCCTCATCTTCACAGACTCTTACAGTCTTTTGAAGAGACAAGGCAGATCAGGTAATATCTTTTATTGGACCACCTTCTGTTGATGAAAGATACAAGCTTTCAAACTTACCCAGACCTCTTCTTCAGGGACTCCTGTAAGCTCAGAATCTTGTCTCTTTCACCAGCAGAGATTGGTCTAATAAAATATATTACTTCACCCACCATGTCTCTCCAATGGCCTGAGACCAGCATAGTTACAACATGGCAAATAATCCTTTGTAAAGCTTAATTGAGGAAAACATAGCATTTAAATACTGAGCTGTGTGTTAAAATTGCAATGAACATGCTTTCCGCATTCAAAGCCTGATCCAATTTCCACTGAATTCAGTGGCCCCTGGATTTATTTCCTATCTGACTTCCAAACTCTGATCTTTAGTGGTCCTGCTCTGCTTATTGAACCTAATCCCTGCATAATCGTACATTTTCTTGATTAAATATGTCTTAATTAATGGCTGTAGGTGCCTTATTGACTAGCTTGACTTGTTATTGGAATAAAGAGGATAAAAATCCTCTTGTAATTAACACTTTAGTAGGATCAATTGCATAGCCTGATTTAGCATTGTAAGAGAGTTTCCCTTAGGGGTAAAACAAAAGATGCAGGGCCAGGTTCTGATCTCAGTTAAGCTTTGTAATTTGCAGAGTAACTCATACCAACGTAAATCCACTGAACTGAGGGGAGAGCCTCCATTCCTCAGTGTTGCCAGCTCTCATGATTTTGTCATGAATCTCCGGATAATAATTGTTTTCTTTAAAACTCCAGCTCCTGGAGTCATGCGGATATGGGATGAGTTCAGCCTTCATTCTTAAAGAAAAAGTAAGTTTCCAGCCCTCAGGGCTCTGGAGAAAGCTTCAAATTCCTAAAGATTCAAAAAGCAGAAGGCAAATAAAAAAGAACCTCAAGTCTATTCTTTTTACACAGTCTTATGGATTTAAAGCCAATCTTAGAAGTTTTGGTGAGCCTGAATCATGATTTTTGAACATTTGGGTTTGGCTGCTGATTCCTAGATGATGATATCCCTGCTCTATTTATGGTACCACGCACGTATATAAAGAGTGAAAGCAGGTTGGAACAGACATCAAGAATGAGAATTCCAGATGAAAGCAACCAAGTAGCTATACAAGCAAACCTCAAGCCAGTGAGCAATCTGAGGACATTTCATTAGACACGTAGCAAACGTATAACAGCTTGGAAATATTCCATAGCATCAAAAGCCCGTATGACAAAGGAGCCTATGGGTAGAGCCCTGCAAATCCATGGATATCCACGGATATCCACATCCGTGGATACAATGTGGATATCTGCAGACCATTTCTTGCAGACACAGATCGGATACAGATCCACATATTTTTATCTGTGCATGGCTAGAGCCCTGCAAATATGCAGATATCTGCATTACATCCACATTTGTGGATACAACATGGATATCTGTGGGCCATTTCTTGCAGATGCAGATCAGATGCGGGTCCACATATTTGTATACGTGCAGGGCTCTACCTATGGAGGACAGAAAACAAACAGCTCACTGCTAAGATCTCAGGCACGGCAGGGAACTGGGGTGGAATGGCTTTTGAATTTTGCATTAGTGAAAAGGAAGAAAATTCTTCCGCCATTGACTAGTTGCTCATTCACTCTACCTTTCTATCTGCCCTTGCACCTTTTCTGAGGCTTGTTCTGCTATCACTTAAGTGGGTGAAAGGTCCACATAGCCTACTCTCAATTGATACTAGTGTGAGAGGAGACTAGGTCCTAGGCACAAATTGACAGCTATGGCTATTCCACATACAGATGGGTCAGGAATGCTACTGTTTGTCAGTTTCTGAATTCTTATGCAAAAGCTTCACTCTGTTCCAAATGCTCATTCTTTCTGTCCCTCCTGGTCTGCCCACCATCATTTATACACTCAGGGCAGAGCCAAGGGGGCCACAAACCAGCTGTGGACTGGTGAGATTCAGGATCAAAATAATGTAGCGCTTTATAGACCATAAAGGTATCTTCTGACTACTGTTCTGTGGCCTGCTCTAAATAATAGAATCATAGCCATGTAGGACTGGAAGGGCCTTTGATGGGTCTTCTAGTCCAGTCCCCTGCACTCAAGGCAAGACTTAATATTAGCACAGTGTAGAGTATTCTCAGTCAGCTGGTTTCCAAGTGACTGTGTGAAGAACTTCAAAAAGATCTCACAAAACTAAGTGATTGGGCATCCAAATGGCAAATGAAATTTAATGTGGATAAGTGTAAAGTAATGCACATTGGAAAAAATAACCCCAACTATACCTATAATATGACGGGGGCTAATTTGGCTACAACGAGTCAAGAAAAAGATCTTGGAGTCATTGTGGATAGTTCTCTGAAGATGTCCGTACAGTGTGCGGAGGCGGTCAAAAAAGCAAACAGGATGTTAGGGATCATTAAAAAGGGGATAGAAAATAAGACTGCAAATGTATTATTGCCCTTATATAAATCCATGGTACGCCCACATCTCGAATACTGTGTACAGATGTGGTCTCCTCATCTCAAAAAAGATATTCTAGCACTAGAAAAGGTTCAGAAAAGGGCAACTCAAATGATTAGGGGTTTGGAGAGTGCCTCGTATGAGGAACGATTGAAAAGGCTGGGCCTCTTCAGCTTGGAAAAGAGGAGACTGAGGGGGGACATGATAGAAGTATATAAAATTATGACTGATGTGGAAAAAGTGGACAAGGAAAAGTTGTTTAAATACTCCCATAATACAAGAACCAGGGGTCACCAAATGAAACTGATAGGTAGCAGGTTCAAAACAAATAAAAGGAAGTTCTTCTTCACACAACGCACAGTCAACTTGTGGAACTCCTTACCTGAGGAGGTTGTGAAGGCTGGGACTATAACAATATTTAAAAGGGAACTGGATAAGTTCATGGGGGCTAAGTCCATAAATGGCTATTAGCCAGAAAGGGGTTAAGAATAGTGTCCCTAGCCTCTGCTTATCAGAGGATGGAGACGGATGGCAGGAGAGTGATCACTTGATCATTGCCTGTTGGGTTCACTCCCTCGGGCACCTGGCACTGGCCACTGTCGGTAGACAGATACTGGGCTAGATGGACCTCTGGTCTGACCCAGTACGGCCTTTCTTATGTTCTTATGTTCTTATGTGCCTATACCACAGCCACACAACAGTTGGCATTCTTGGTGACCCTTGATAGAAGGCCAAACTTACAGTGATTCATGGAGACCAAACTCACCTGAGCCCTAGTGGGCTATGTCTACACAGGGGAATTTAGGTCAACTTAAATGAGTCGACTTAAATGAGTTGACTTTAAGTCGACCTTATTAAGTCAACTTAGAGAGTCCACACAGGACTCCTAAGTCGACCTAAAGTGGGCCTTAATAACTCGACTTAGAGAGTCTATACTATGACTAGTTCGGTCCAGGGAGAGCCAGCCCTGCATGGGGCTGTCTCTCTCCAGGGCAGCAAGCCCCTGAGTGGTCCAGGGGAGAAAGGAGCATGGAGATCCCTTCTGCCCCAGACCACTCGGCTCCCTTCTGCTCCGGACTTCTCAAGTCCCGGGCAGAAGGGAACCCTTCTAGCTGGGACCGCTCGGGTCCCAGCCAGGAGGAAGAGCGGGAGACCCACGCGCCAGCTGCCGGCTGCTGAGCAGCTGGAGCATGGGGCTTCCTTCTCCCCGGGACCTGCGCTCCAGCTGCTCAGCAGTCGGCAGCTGGAGTGCGGTCCCAGCAAGAAGGGACCGCAGGGCTTCCTTCTTGCCGGGACCTGAGCAGTCCTGGCAAGAAGGAAGCTCCCTTCCCCTGTGCCCTAAGTCGACTAAGTTGACTTAGGACGTCCACACAGCTTAAGTCGACTTAAAAAGTTGACTTAAGCTTCAAAGTCAACTTTATAGGAGGTTTTATAAAGTCGACTTTGAATTTCCTTAAGTCAATTTAAGCAGTAGCTTAAGTCAACTTAAGGAAATGCCAGTGTGGACCCAGAGTAAATTAAGTCGACTTAAGCATGCTTAAGTCGACTTAATTTACTAGTGTAGATGCACCCGTGGTGTCTCCGACTCCACAAACGGAAACACCGGTAGAGCCTGACCTGATCCAATGTCATACACTTCCCTGCATTTAATTTCCTCCCATTCTGTGAGTTTCCCATCTTCAAAGCGTCTGACAAAGTGGGATTTTCTCTCATGAAAGCTCATGTGATAAATAAATCTGTTAGTCTTTAAAAGAGCCACAGGACTCTGTGTTTGTTTCTCTGCAATAGACTAACACAGCTACCCCTCTGAAACTTTATTCCATGTGGTTTCTTATAGCTAGAAATTGAGACTCTGGTTCTAGTCCAGGCTCTTTCATTCATCTCAGACAAGTCACTTAACGTCTCTGCTCAGTTTCCTCCTTTCTAAAATGAGGATGATATCCATACTACCTGGTAGGGATGAAATGGGGCTTTGTTTTTCTAAAACATTTGAGGAGTTTTAGAAAAAGGGCCTATAAAAGCCAAGATAATTGTCCATTGTACAATGGCCTGTGGAGTCACAGCTTGTTCAAAAAAATGCAGACTTTTTTTAAAGCCTAACAATCTACATTTCACTTTGACTCACACTTTGTGCAATCCAAGGGAAGTTCATCAAAGGGGGTTTGTTTGCTTTGAAAAATTTTTGACCCTCTCCAAAATTAAAAAGGAGTTAATTTCAAAAATTTCAAACAGCTGTAGAGATGGCTGAGTCCCCTGAAAATTTAATGTGATTCCTACATGTGAATAATTTTGACCAGTTCTCTCTTTGTAAGTTGGATGAGAAGCTAGTTCCAAAAGAGCTGAGCTGAAGGTTCATTTTGCAGGTCTTTACCCCTGAGGGAGCAGTGATCTCATATGGGAATTTCAGGAGGCCAGAGTTTTCTTGCCTGTCTCTGTGACTGATTTAAGTCATGTCAGTACAATGAGCCTACATTTCCTCACTTGTAAAATGGGGATAAATGATAATCACTTACTCTTAATGGATGCCCTACGGATGAAATGCATAATGGAGCAATATAAAGGAGATTATTTTTTAAATGCAAAGTACACTGCCTTGCTCTTTCCTTGTGTGCTATCTGTATCCACCCCCACTTATATTTAGATTTTAAGCTCTTGGGGTAGATATCAGCTGTGAGTCTTGTCATTTTTGTACAGCCCAAGACTGCAGCCCTTAGTTGCCAGTGCAATACAAATAATTAATTACAATGGATGGCCTCCTAGAAATCTGAATGGCTACTACAGACTATAACCATGGAGAGCACGTGTACCCTTCCCACCTTCGGGGAAGCTAGATCCTTGCCCTACCCTTTCTGCCTGAGGCTCTGCCCCCACTTCATCCCCTGCTTTCACAGGCTGGCCTGCTGGCATAGTCTCAGACCCTGGCCAGCACCTGGAGCAGCCCCAGCCAGATCACCAGGCTGGAGCAATCTGTAGGAGCTCCAAGCCTAGCAGAGCAGGGATGGGAAGAGACTCAGGCATCTGATGATGGGTTCAGCAGGGCTGCACCAGGCCTCCCCTTGTCTATTATACTCACCACCCATAACATAAAATTGCTCTCCTACTTTAATGGCCAGGTGAGGAGGAACAGAGTCCTGTGGCACTGTTTGTTTCTCTGCAGTAGACTAACACGGCTACCCCGTTGGATCTTGACTAGGTGAGGAGGAAGCTACTGGAGGCTTACATCACTGCGGAATTCATGACTCACCTGGTTGTATCTTGGCTGACCTAACTGAGAAGATGATGCAATGTGGCAGGTCGGGCTCCGCAGAGCTGGTCCTGGCATGAAACTTCTTGGTCAGGTGCCTGCCACCACCCAAGGCTTTCTGGGTAGCTGGCAGGTTGGGATTACAAATCAGCATCAGACGCTGGTGTGTCACGGGCAGATAAACACGGGTGAGGGCAGGCTGCTACTTGAAGCAGTTCATTAGTGCGGCAGTCTACGAGCTGAGATGTTAACAGTGTGTACAAATGAGCGGGTGGCAGTTCTGTACCTTTGTTCCAAAGGTACACTGCAAATCGCCCGGATTCCCCCAAGTGTTTGCCTTTCTCTAGGCTGCCCAAAATGAGTCCCTGCCCTATCTGCAGCTCTAGCTGCTGGAAAGCTTGTTAGCTACCCAAACTGCTTGGACGTGACTGGAATGGTTTTCTTTAGTAGAATGAAAATTAGAAGCAAGGTCCTTTGGGGGCCTGGGACACCCAGCCAGGTGACTGCTACACCCCTCCTGCTTTGGGTGGGTGAAGTCCGGCTTCTGCCACCCCACTTCTGTGCCAGCCAATGCAGCCATGCTGTCTCCCCTTCCACCTCCCACAGTACAGGGGAGGAGATTGCCCAGTCTTGGCTCCCACTCTCAAGGCTCTGGTCAGCACAGCTGTGATGGGGGGTGTTCATAGCACCAGGTGGGGGACTGGCACAGAATACAGCAAGAGGAGACCATCTGACAGATGGTGACTCTTTGACAATTGGGCCCTAGGCTACGTGTTTGGCTTGAGACAAAGGCATACTTGTGCTCAGCGGGAGTATGTGCAAAGGAAGGCATTGCTGGGTTTATGTGTGAGCGTGGCCACAGGTGGGGCAAATAAAAGCAATTGGAAAATAGGTTGTAGGGCCTAGTGAGTAAAGCAGTGGACTTGGATTCAGGTGACCTCTGCTACTGGCCAGCTGGGTCCTTGGGCAAGTCACTTCCCTTCCTTAGTTTCCCCATCTGTAAAATGGGGTTTATGATAGCACTCTGAGAACTATGAATGAAAAGTGCCATATAAGAGCAGGGTGTTTACTGAACTCTCACTCTTAAAGATGGGCAAAGTGAGTGTAGCAGGGTGCTGGGCCAGTCCCTGCTATGGAGCCCTCATCAAGAAGGGAGTGGAGACAGCTGGGTGAGCTGGCCAGGGAACTGATGAGAGCAGACGGTGGACTCTTTAGTCAAGCTCCAGAAAAGCTTCCAGGCAAGAAGCAGAAGGGGGGAGCTAGGAAGAACAGCTAGCTGAAGTTGAGTTTCCCCTGATCTAGTGGTGCTCCTGCAGCTGTTAGGCCTGTGGTTACTGTATATAGTTGGTGGTGGGTTGCTTAACACAGTAAAAGAGCACTGGTGATGCTCGAAAGCTGGAGATGGGGTGTGCCTGGTGGGGGATGATGAGTGGACCAGCATGGGAAGCCTGTGAGAGTCATCTGTGTGGGGGCTTGTCTGGGATCCAAAAGTCAGTGACAGTGGTTTGTGGCCCAGGATGGAGGAAATCCTGCAATGGCTTTCCAAGCAGCAAACACAGATGCAGCAAGCCTCCCAAGACTTCCAGCAGACCCACGAGGGGGAGAGGCAGTCACTGCTTGCCTGGCAGGCTGAGCAACAGAAGGTTCTGTGAGATTTCTCTATGCCTGTCTGTTTAACGTCTCCCCTCGGGGTGTTATTCATCGAGGGGTCCAGGCAGACGCTAGGTTCTTTGTCCACCGGGATTATAGCCCGGCCTTGATCTGATGGAAGGGAGGAGGCACTGACATGTACATTAGTGGTCGGGGGGGTCAAATAATAAAGGGTTAAACCGGTCCACCCAACAACCCAGACAAACATTAGAGGTATTGAATACTGTTCCCATAAGGAAAGAAGTAAGGGGGGCAGAGGGATAAGGAAGATTAACAATAATAGGGAAAGTATCAAAGGAATCAAAAAGGTTATAAGCAGAAAATATTTATTGCTGATCATTTTAAGTACAATAAGGCTTAAGCACTTCTTTTCCTTTAGGATAAGTACACACTTTTAGCTGTTTTATACTTGCAAGGTTTACTGCTTTACCATTAAACTTGTTATGTTATTGTGTTGCAGCAGGTCTTAAAGATAAAAATAAATACGCATTATTAACTATTTAATTGCTAAAACTATTCTTATTACTCTGCACTTGCCCCTAGCAACAAAGGGGTGCCCCTAACTTCAAAGGGGATGGCAGGCTATCTACCTGTACTCCCAGGCTGGGGTGCTAAACTGCTTGGTCCCTAACCTTATACCTATCCCCCCGTACCCTCGGGGACCAGGGTGCTAAACTTCCCTTACTGTTTCAGTTACTCATATACCTGTTACTTATATACCTGTAGCTACTTTTGAACCAGTGTTCACCGAGGCCTATTGGTGATTTCTTAATACTCACCGAACTCCTTGCCAACGTGTCAGTTTCGCCACCTTCAGGGATCAGGTGCTGACCTTTCTTTGATGAGCTCGGGCCAATGTGCCAGTCCAGTCAGCTTCAAGACTAGGACCTGACCTTTCTCTTTCTTCTCTGGACAGACCCCACTTGCTATAGTAGCCGAAGCCACTGGGCGTCTTGAGTCTGTCCAAAACCTGTCTGAAGGTGGTATCTGTGGGGCTGATATTTATAGAGCTTTAGCCCCCTGTGCCCCTCCTGTTTTTACAGAGGTTCCCACAGTCTTTGCCACATTGCCATCGATCATTTTAGTTAGCTGTCAGCCATTGATCATTTTAGTTAGCTGTCAGGGAGCTATCGGGAAGCTTATCAGGGAGCTATCAGGGAGTTCTCTTCCGAGAGGTGATTGCAACCTTGTTGGGTATTCGAGGCTCGTTAGGGTGCTCGTTAGGGCTGCAGCTGCTCATTAGGGCTGCAGGTGCTCATTAGGTGACGTCTGAGTTCTTGGCATGTTCATGTGAGCTCTTATGCTAAGGCCTTTGAAAACTGGTTCAGGCTTGGGCCTATATATGCTAACTACTACTCTTAAAACTAGTTTCCCCTAATAATATAAATTCCCATTAACCTAACCCACTTTCTACAATTTCATCAGGGAGCAGGCCCATATGCAGTAGAAGATCCTATAATGAGCGATGAGCCCTGCAGTGTGGGCGTGCAGTTGAGTCATAGAATAATAGGGTTCGAAGGGACCTCACGAGGTCATCTAGTCCAACCCCCTGCTAAAAAGCAGGACCACTCCCCCGAAATCACCCCAGCCAGGGTTTTGTCTAACCGAGCCTTAAAAATCTCCAAAGATGGAGATTCTACCACCTCCCTAGATAGCCCATTCCAATGCTTCACCACCCTCCTAGTGAGAAAGTTTTTTCTAATATCCAACCTTGACCTCCCCAGCTGTAATTTGAAACCATTGCTCCCTGTTCTGTCCTCTGTTACCCTCGAGAACAGCCTAGCTCCCTCCTCTTTGGAGCAACCCTTCAAGTAGTTGAAGGTTGCTATCAAATCTCCCCTCAGTCTTCTCTTCTGTAGACTAAATAAGCCTAGTTCCTTCAGTCTCTCCTCATAAGTCATGTGTCCCAGCCCCCTAATCATTTTTGCTGCCCTCCGCTGGACTCTTTTTCTAATTTGTCCACATCCTTTCTGTAGTGGGGAGCCCAAAACTGGACATAGTATTCTAGATGCGGCCTGACCAGTGTCGAATAGAGGGGAATTATCACATCCCTCGATCTGCTGGCAATACTCCTACTGATGCAGCCTAATATGCCATTGGCCTTTTTTGCAACAAGGGCACACTGTTGGCTCATATTCATCTTACCGTCCTCCATAACCCCCAGGTCCTTTTCTACAGCGCTGCTACTTAGCCGATCGGTCCCCAGCCTGTAGCAGTGCATGGGATTTTTCCGTCCTAAGTGCAGGACTTTGCACTTGTCTTTGTTGAACCTCATGAGGTTTCTTTCGGCCCAGTGTTCCAATTTGTCCAAGTCTCCCTGGATCCTGTCCCTGCCCTCCAGAGTATCTACCATTCCCCCCAACTTGGTGTCATCCACAAACTTACTAAGCACACAGTCTATTCCATCATCAAGATCATTAATGAAGATGTTGAATAGAACTGGCCCCAGGACCGACCCCTGGGGCACTCCACTCGTTACCGGTTGCCAGCCAGACATCGACCCATTGATTCCTACCCGCTGAGCCCGTTGATCTTACCAGTTTTCGATCCACCTTACGGTCCACTCGTCCAACCCATACTTCCTTAACTTGCTGATGAGAATGCTGTGGGAAACCGTATCAAAAGCCTTGCTAAAGGTTGGTTTGATTGGAGCCAGGTTAGGGTGGTAGACTGGCTATTTCACCTGGTGGTTTTAGGAATAGACTGGGAATCCTCTCCCAGGAGGGGAGGATTAACAGGGGTGGCCATAAAAAGGAAAAACTGGTGTCCAGACAGAGGCAGTAGAAGCCCCAGGTGGGAGGAACACCAGGGAAGATTCAGCCCCAGCAGCCAGGGAGATGTTAGAACCCTGAACATAGGAAGGGCAGAGAAAAAAAGTGAATCCCTTGGACAGCAGAGTCCAGAGGAAGAAGAGAGAGCTAGAAGGGACTAGGAACAAGGCCTCCTTGGATCTTCAGGGCAGGAGAACCCTGTTAGGTGCAATTCCTAAGCTGGGTAGCCCAGACCGCGCTTAAGAGGGACTGGGAGTCAGAAACACTGGCAGTTCTAGAGGGGGTTGGGAGGAAGCCTGGACCTCCCCAAATGATAGCATTACCCAGGGGTGGGCCCCAGGGCTGGAGGAAACCCAGAGCACCCAAAAGCTGGAATGCTGGCTCTGTGGGCTCAAAGAACACCTGGGAAAGTAGTGCCCTTCTGGAGGTTGGTCTGGCCTGGAAACCACTGAGTTATGAGGGACTGAATCTAGGTGTCTCCCGGAGATAAAGGAGGAAGGACCTCAGAGCGGCTGGTATCTGTGGCTGAGGAGAAGTAGGGACTGAAGCTGATTATTAAGAGGGTAGTGTAGCAGGATGCTGGACCGGACTCTGCTATGAAGCCCTAATCAAGTAGGGAGTGGAGCTAGCTGGTTGAGCTGGCCAGGGAGCTGATGAGAGCAGCTGGTAAAAAAGCTCCCAGGCAGGAAGCAGAAGGAGGAAGCTAGAAAGAACAGCCAGCTGAGGGCAAAACTGCCTGTAACGAAGCCTAAGCTTCCCTGATCTGGGTTGAGCTGGTGGAGCTTGGGAGCCTGTTAACCCTGTGGTTACTGTATATACTTGGTGGTGGGTTGCTTAACACAATAAAAGGGCGCTGTTGATGCTTGAAAGTTGGAGACTGTGTGCCTGGTGGGGGACAAGTAGTGGATCAGCAGGTGGGGAGGCCTGTGGGAGTCCTCTATAGTGAATCATAGCATTATAGAAACTGAACTGGATCATGAGTGGAATCCTACCATAAATGCAGGGGCGTGGACTAAGTACCATCTTAAATCATCCCTGACAGGTGTTTGTCTAACCTGCTTTTAAAAATTTCCAATGAGGGCGATTCCACAACCTGCCGAGGCAAGTTATTCAGCTGGTCAAACACCCTGACAGTTAGGAATTTTTTCCTAATGCCCATCCTAAACCTCCCTTGCTGTAATTTAAGCCCATTGCTTCTTGTCCTATCTTCAGCAGTTAAAGAGAGTAATTTTTCTCTCTCCTCCTCGTAACAGCCTCTTATATACTTGAAAACTGTTATCATGTCCCCTGTCAGTCTCCTCTTTCCACACTAAACAAGCCCAGTTCTTTCAATCTTCCCTCATAAATCAAATGTTCCAGACTGTTAATCATTCTTGTTGCTCTTCTCCGGGTGTCCTCCAATTTTTCCACATCTTTCTTGAAATGAGGTGCCCAGAACTGGAGGTGCCCAGAATCTGGCTGAGGCCTAATAAATGTGGAGTAGAGTGCAAGAATTACTTCCTGAGCCTTATAACACTCTCTTCTATCACAGTGTAAACCCAGAGCAGCTATAGTTGGCTTAGTGTAGTTATGCCAGTGTGAGCAAGGTCACAATCAGACCCTCATTCACCCAGAGAGGTTCAGGAAATGCACGTGTGCACCGAAGACCAGCTTGCTCGTGGACTGGTACTTGCTATTGGAATGCTGCCAATGAGGCCTGTGCTCTTGTGGAATGAGTCTTGACCAGGCTGGGCAGGGGAACTTTGGCCCAGTCGTAGCAGTCCCTAATACAGCTCGTTGCCCATAAAGATATGTGCAGAGAAGTGACTGCTTGGCCCTTCATGCATTCTGCAACTGCAATGAACAGCTGTGTTGTCTTTTGAAACAGTCTCGTCCTCTTGATGTAGATGGAGAGGGCCCTTCTGACATCTAAGGTGTGCCACCTCCTCTGGTTCTCCGTCAAGTCTGGTTAGGGGAAGAACACTGGGAGGAAAATGTTCTGGTTGATGTGGAAGGAGGACACCACCTTTGGTAGGAAGGCTAGGTTTGGCCTCAGTCGTACCTTGTCCTTGAAAAACACCATGTAAGGGGGTTCTGAGGTCAGAGACCTCAGCTCCGACACTTGCCTAGCTGAGGTGATGGCGACCAGGAAGGTCACCTCCAGGACAGGACCAGGAGGGAGCAGTTGGTATGGACTCAAAGGGAGGGTTGATTAAGGCATTTAGTACCAGGTTTAGGTCACACTATATAACTGGGTCTCGGACCATCAGGTAAACCTCTCTATTCCTTCTAGGAACCTCACGCTCATGGGATGAGCGAATGGGGTGGTACCCTCGAATGACTGATGAAAGATGGAAATTGCTGCCAGGTGGACCCTAAGGGAGGCCAGGGCCAACCCTTGCATTTTTAGATGGTCTAGGTAATCCAGGATGGCCTGGATGGGCGAGCTCTCAGCAGGGGCGGGGGGAGAGTAGGGGGGAGACTTGATCTGCTGTCCAAATGAAGAAATGCTTCCACTTTGCCCAATATGTGGTCGGCTTTCTCCTTCCCACAGGGATGCGTTGCGCCTCTAGGTAGCATGCTTTTTCGTCGGCATTCAGCCATGGAGCCTCCATGCCATTAGGTGCAGGGAGCTCAAATTTGGGTGCAGGAGATGACCATTGTCCTGGGTTAACAGGGAGAAAGGACACTCTTGGGGAGTGTCTATGGGGGGACTTGGAGAGCTCAAGAAGCATGTTGTACCAGGGCTGATGTGGCCATATGGGGTCTATCAGGATGACCTTCGCCTTGTCCCTCTTGATTTTCAGTAGGACCCTGTGAATCAGGGGAATGGAGGGGAAAGCTCATTAGGAATGCATCTGACAGGGAGCCCTCCTCCCTGCCTCTGAGGGAGTAAAGTGCATGCACTTGCTGCTCATGCTGTTCGCAAAGAGGTCCACCTCGGAGTGACCCCACTCCTGGAAGATATCTAATGCTACCCCCGGCTGCAGGGACTATTCATGTTGTGACAGGGACTGTGCTGAGTCCATCTGCCTGATTGTTCATTGCCCCAGGGAGATGAGATGCTACCAGGTGCATATTGTGTTTGACTATGAGCTCCCAGAGGCAAACTGCCTCCCCACAGAGGCCTGATGAGCGGGCTCCTCCTTGGTGATTGATGTAGAACATCGCCGCCGTGTTGTCTGTAAGGACTTGAACCGTTCTGCCCCTGAGCCTGTTGAGGAACACTTCGCAGGCCAGGCGGACCGCCCTGAGCTCCTTGACATTGATGTGGAGGGGACACTCCCTCTGAGACCATCTCCCTTGAGTGTTAGGTTCGAGGTGATGTGGGTTCCCCCCCCCCATGTCCAATGCGTCTGTGATTAGGGTCATCGAGGGGTTCTGAGCCTCAAAGGGGACCCCTTGCATGGCAAAGCTGGGATCTTCCCGAACCCTGAGGGCTTCTAGCACCTCCTCTTGACTTTACAAGGGCTCAGCACCTTGCAGGATGGGGCCCTTAACTGTTTTGCTTTGACCCCCCTCCCCCTTGTGGTGCCTCCATTTCCTGGAATCTGCTGCATTAGGTTGCAAAGTAGACAGTAAATTCCTACACATCTCAGCGGGAAGCACAAGGGGATGTATTATCTGTATCAGGAGCTTCTGTAGTTACGGAATCTGTTACTGCTTTGTTTGGAAAGTATGGGATTTTTCTACCACTGCCTCCTTCCCTATATCACAGTGGCGCTTTGGTTTTATACTAGCTTTGTGTGAAAGACTCTATATATTAAAGCTGCCAAAGGGCAGGCTCTGCAAAAGTGCCACAGGAGGACTCTTTCCAAAGGGGTAGCCGTGTTAGTCTATTGTAGAAAGACAACAGAGTCTTGTGGCACTTTTAAAGACTAACAGATTTATTAATCGCATGAGCTTTCGTGGGAGAAAATCCCACTTCGTCAGACGCTTTGAAGACTCTGTTTGTTTTTAATGTCAAGAAAGGTTATTGATGCAGCAGCTCAGTCCTTTAGTGATGCTCTGATGCACTCCCTTGCATGCGCTCTTTCTCGCTGCATCTCCCTCAGGGTCAGCCTTGTCCTGAAATGACTGTTCAGTTCTGGTATTTGCATCCAGGAATGTGCTGCAATGAGATGCTTATGGTTTAGAGCTGGGATTCCTGAACTGACTCTTGTTTAATTTCCAGCGGCTGCAGTCCACAAGGATTTCATACCTGATGCTGACCTGCCAGAATCTAGGACATCCTGCAGCATTTAAAGGGGAGTCTTGAATCCTGAACCCTAATCTTGGATGCTAATGTCCCAGTATTCTGGGCTAATTCAGGCCTGAGCTGTATCCATTCTCAACACTCAGACAGGATAACTGGAGTGCATCCAGAGTTTAGGGAAGATGCTGTGGAAAAGTTAGGTAGCAGAAGATGTTTCGGGGAGCTCTCCTCCACAGTAGGAGGGCTTAGTGGGTATAGTTAGACTACTCTATACTAGCAAAACCCTGTAGTGGGGATGCAGTCATGTTGATTTGAAAGTTTATGTTGGTGCCATAAGTTATACCAGTGTAACTGTATCTGTACTACAAACAATGACACCTGTGGCACATTTGTTAGTGTTTAAAAGTGCCACAGGACTCATTGATTGTTTTGCTGACCTAGACTAACACACCTACCCCTTTGGACTGCATCTGCACTAGAGCTTTTACCAGCATAGAGTTCTCAGTAACTTAAGACCCCTCTAACTGAAAGAGCTAGGTTTGATAAAACTTAAGTATGAACTAGGCCTCAGTCTGGGAGCCAGAAAGAAGCACAGAGTCTGTCTGTCCAGCAGTTGCCAAGTCTCCTTTATAATAGAGGCCAGGGCCTTGTCTCCCACAAGAAACGTGCCATATCTGATAGCTGAATACTCATGTGCTAGGGAAAGTCCAAATAGTATTTTCATACTGATGTAACTCCACTGACTTCAGCTGTGTTACACATGACTTAAAAGAGAGATCAGAATAGGAGTCCCACCATCAACTAATATAAATTGAAGTAATTCCCTGTGGCTCAGCAGAGCACATGTTGTTGTCCCATCTCTCCTGCTTTGACTTCAGCACCTCAGTCCTTGACATCCTCCAGAGTGTGCCACACACCTCTAGTGGCAGATTAGCCTCTGATGGAAAAAGTGTGAACTAGTCTTCAAAGATGACACCTAGATGTTGAACATGTGGCTTCTATTCCTGGCTCTGCCTTGGCCCATGATGACCTTGGGTAAATCACTTGTTCTTCACTGCCCTTCATACTGTATCTTTTTGTAAGCTGCTCTGAGGTGTTTTTTTTTGTTTTGTTTTTAGTAGGGAAATTGAGGTGCAAAGTGATCTCTTTAAATAAAACAGAGGTATGAAAAAGGCTGTAGGGAATACACAGTGAATATTGTGTCAAAGGGGTTCACCAGATCCTAGCTATCTCTCTTCATGAGAGCTTAGCCCCTGTCTAATACCGAGGTATCACTGTACGTTTCTTAGTACTGACTCTTTCCACAGACCCCCCCTCCCCCGCTCAAAGAAGCAGGGCTAAAAATACCTAGTTCCTGTCTGGTAGGTCAGAGGGCTTTCAATCCATAATACATATTACCCTTATGAATTATATATGTTCAGGAAGCACAATGGGATTCATTAAATTCAGCATACATACCCAGGAAAATGCAATTACTACTGGCAGACCTGGTTTTCAAATATTTTCTAATAGTTAAGGACTCACTAACCACAATCTTTTTGTTCTGGGAACTGTTAACACCCAGGTAAGGATACTTTAGTGGTTTAAACCATGGCTTTAACACATCTTGACTCTTCCCCTTTCCTTCCATTGTTTGACAATCTGCTATTTGCAGGAACCACCCACGTGAACAGTGGGACAGTTGTTTCATCAGTGGCATTACATTGGTTTAATCTTCATAGTTTCTGAGCACCTTTGTCCTCCACTGTAAACTGCAGGTACTCAGCAGCACCTCTGAAAATCAGGACTCTGTCAGACACTTGAAGATGGAGAACTTGCAGAATGGGAGGAACATAAATGCAGGGAAGTGTATGACATAGGATCAGGTCAGTCTTGGAGTAAAAAGGAGACACCAGCAAATAATATGTTTTGTGATAGCTCATTCAAGCAGAAGGAAGTTCTCCTTCTCTGGCTAAACAATTATGTAACGTATTGCTTAACTGTCTACCTTGGCAAGGGAAGTTGACAGAAAACCATCCAAGATAAACTATAAACATGCAAAGCACTTGAAATTACAAAGGAACAATACATGCTAGTAAAGACTGAACTTTGAGGTGAGAATCTACATTATTAGATCGGATAAATCACTATTAATAAGTCTAGGCTGAAGTTTTCATTTTGTCATCCCCCCCCTCCCCCCGGTATGTAACCATTTGTTTCCATCACTCACACGTGCTTCTGTTTAAATCTCTATTCTTTCTTCAATAAAACTGAATTCAAGGGCTATCTGTGATACAGGTATGGTGTCTAACGTAAAGCTGGTAAACAGGGATAGACTGTTCCTTAGGGAATGGTGGAGCTGGGATTTCTGTGAGTATCCAGTGATCTGGGGCTGGACATCATTTCTGAAGGGATTTGGGGGCCAAGGTGCTCTTACTTCAGCCCACCAGGCAATGGCAGGACTGGTGTCACCAAAGGAGAGTGTCTGAGTGTCTAGCAGGATGGCTTTGTTAGGAAGTGAACACCTAGCTGGCCCAGACTAGACTCCTTCATGTTGGAGGCAGGTAGGTGGTGATTCTCAACCCTGTGTGCTTGAGACCCTCCAGATCTGGGGTCAGCAATGCCCAGCACATGTACCAAGAGTGGCATGCAAGCCTATTCAGAGCAGCATGCAGTGCCCTCTGCAATGCCACCAAAATTGCTACTCATGCTGCTGACATCCACCTGGAGCGGCATTTTTTGGCAATGGCTGGGGGAAGGGATCACAGACATGCCTCCCAGAGCGCCCTCTTTTGATGGCAGCTATGGGGGTCCCCCAGGCATGCTGCTAAAAGAAGACACCCTGGGTGGAGTCTGGTGGTGTGCCTGGGGACATCTGCCTATCCCCAGCTGCCACTGAGAGAAACAGTCTGGAATAGCTTTTGGTAGCATGCATAGGCACACCCCCGCCCACTTGCTGCCAAAGGAAGCTGTCTGCAGCAGCTTTCAGTGGCTGGGGGCACTCCAGCCATGCGCGGTGCCAAATTCTCAGGTGCTGGCTGCTTTTTTTTCTGGTGGAGGGGGCTGCCGGCACCAGCTGAGAATTAGGGAGGAGGCAAAGGACCCCTTGCTCCAGATGTATATGACTAAACAAGATTGAACTGCGTGAAATCTTTGCATATTGTTTATTGTGCTTCAATTGAGGCCTTGGAAGGGGTGCCTGCTCTGGACTTGTTTTGCTGGGGTGAATTTAGTTTCTTTAGCTGGGTCATACAATTAGCCTGATAGCAGGGGAAGAAAATCCAAGACTGAGCACCTGATAGGTCCAAATTAACTGGCTCTGAGTTGAAGTACAGAAATGACAGTAGCATACACTAACCAAGTTGCACAATAAAGGCAGGCAAACAAGCATCCAGCAACAACCCAACTGCAAATCTAATCCAGTGTTTTATTTCTTACTTATGCTCAACTCTGGTGGTCTTGGTTTTATGGGACATGGTTGTGTTCTACGAACTGGGAACCATTCATACACTGATTAATTCAGAATAGGTCAGAGCCAAGCATGGTGCTCCATCACAGGTCTTTCTGAGCACGGCACTTATTGTTATATAAATGTTACACTTTTTCTCTCTGGTATGATCTAAATGCAGACATGCCAGGAAACATACTGTAAAGCATCCACCATCCAGCACTTACTCTCATTTTGCCTCCTTTTGAAACAGTAGCATAGGGAAGTAAACAAAGCTCTCTCTGTTCTGAGCGCTTGGCAAATCTTTCATATTTCAGTGATTTCTTTTGTAAGGCTAGCTTTCATCAAGATGTTCAGGTTGCAGGAAGCATGTCCGATGAAGGGAAAGCAGTGTTGCGTTTTACCTGTTCAAAGCAGCAGCACACTTTTTTTTTTCTTAAGTCCTTTAGGGGTAGGAGATTGTGAAGATAAATGTTTTCAGGTAATAAAGTGTCTCCCAAAAATCAGCCTGAGCCAAACTAGTGGCCTGGTGGAACCTGGCATAGCTGCCTTCACAGTGAATGGGGCCAAAGTTACATTGGAATCGGTCTGGAGGAATTGCAGGCCACACTTCGGTCCAGGAACCTCTGTTTAGGTTTGTTTTAGTCCCACTTTGCCCCTATCAAGTAGTGTGTGTGGGAGTGGGGAGGATAACAAAGGTGTGAGAAGACCCTGATGATAAACAGATAGCTTAGTCAGTGGTGCTATAAGGAGGGCTTTGGCATGTATGGTCACTGGGAGGCATTCATGGAAAGAAGACTGTTCTCCTAGGATGGACTGCACCTGAGTAGGGAGGGAAACAGACTTCTGGGAGGGAGATTAACACAACTGATCAAGAGAGTTTAAAACTAGGGAGTTTGGTTGGCAGATGCCCAAATAATCTCCACACCTGATATTAATGTTGAGAAGAAGGAAAATGAAATAAGAAAGGACACAGAAATAGGGAGCAGCATGGAGGCTAGAAGGAGGGATAGTATAAAGGCCAGTCTAGCGAGAGAGATTGGCGGTAGAACAACTGTGCTGAATCAGGCAAAGAATGTGAGTGAGGCCAACCAGCAAAAACTAAAATGTCTATATACTAACGTGAGAAGCCTGGGTAACAAAATGGAGGAACTGGAGCTACTGGTAGAGGAAGTGAGACCAGATATTATAGGGATAACTGAAACATGGTAGAACAGTAGTCATGACTGGTGTACTGGTATTGAAGGCTATGTGCTCTTTAGGAAAGACAGATATAAAGGCAAAGGTGGGGGAGTGGCATCGTATATCAATGAGAAGGTAGACTTGAAGGAAATGCAAAGTGATGGAATTAACAAGACAGAATCAATCTGGTAAAAATCACATTGGGGAAGAAAGCTGCTAGAGTTTCTCCAGGGATAGTGCTTGGGGTGTGTTACAGACCACCAGGATCTGATTTAGACAAGGATAGGGACCTCTTTAAGGAAGTAAATACTACAGGGAACTGTGTGATTATGGGAGACTTTAACTTCCAGATATAGACTGTAGGACATGTGCTAGTAGTAATAAGAGGGCCCAGATTTTCCTGGATGTGATAGCTGATAAATTCCTTCTCCAAACTGTTACTGAACCAATGAGAGGGGATGCCATCTTAGATTTAGTACTGGTGAGTAGCGAGGACCTTATAGAGGAACTGTTTGTAGGGGGCAACTTAGGTGCAAGTGACCATGAGCTAATTCAGTTCAAACTAATTAGAAGGATAAACAAAAATAAATCAGCGACCAGGATCTTTGACTTTAAAAGGGCTAACTTCAGAAAATTAAGGGAATTAGTTGGGGAAGTGGACTGGACTGAAGAACTCAGGAATGTAAAGGTAGAAGAGGCTTGGAATCACTTCAGATCAAAGTTGCAGGAACTATCTGAAGCCTGCATTCTGAGGAAGGGAAAAAAATTCATAGACAAGAGCTGTAGACCAAGCTTCATATATAAGCATCTCAGAAAGGTGATTAGGAGGAAGCACAGAGCCTACAAGGAGTGGAAAAGGGGAGAGATCAGCAAGGAAAGCTAACTTTTGGAGGTCAGAACATGTAGAGATAAAGTGAGAAGGGCAAAAAGTCAAGCAGAGCTGGACCTTGCGAAGGGAATTAAAACCAATAGTAAAAGGTTCTTTAGCCATATAAATAGGAAGAAAACAAGAAGTGGGACTGTTAAAAACTGAGGATGCGGTGGAGGTCAAGGATAATCTAGGCATGACTGAATGTCTAAATAAGTACTTTGCATCTGTTTTTAATGAGAGTGAAGATGAGCTGGGGGATAGAGGTAGGGAAGCTAATGGGAACAAGGTCATGAAAGTGGAAATTACTATACCTGAGGTAGAAACCAAACTTGAGCTGCTGGATGGGATTAAATCGGGGGGCCCGGACAATCTCCATCCGAGGATATTAAAGGAACTGGCTCATGAAATTGCCAGCCCATTAGCAATGATTTTTAATCAACCTGTAAACTCAGGGGTTCTACCGTATGACTGGAGAATCACTAATATAGTTCCTATTTTCAAGAAAGGGAATAAAAATGATCCGGGTAACTACAGGCCTGTTAGTTTGACCTCGGTAGTATGCAAGGTCTTGGAAAAATTTTGAAAGAGAAAGTACTTAAGGATATTGAGGCAAATGGGATAAAATGGGATAATATACAACATGGCTTTACAAAAGGTAGATCGTGCCAGATCAACCTGATCTCGTTTTTTGAGAGGATAATAGATTTTTTTAGACAAAGGAAATGCGGTGGACTTAGATTTCAGCAAGGCATTTGATACAGTTGCACATAGGGAATTATTAGATAAATTACAGAAGATGGGGATTAATATGACTATAGTAAGGTGGATAAAGAACTAGTTAAAGGGGAGGCTGCAGCGGGTCATAGGTGAACTGTCAAGCTGGAGGGAGGTTACCAGTGGAGCCCCTCAGGGATCGGTCTTGGGGCCAAGCTTATTTAACCTTTATGTTACTGAACTTAGCACAAAAAGTGGGAACGTGCTAAGAGAGTTTGTGGATGACACCAAGTTGGGAGGTATTTGCCAATACAGAGAAGGATAGGGCTACCATACAAAAAGATCTGAATGACCTTGTAAACTGGAGTATCAGGAATAGGATGAAATTTAATAATGGGAAGTACAAGAATAACAAGAATTTTTTCTATAAATGGGGGACGCATCAGTTGGAACAGACTGAGGAGGAGAAGGATCTGGGAGTACTGGTTGATCACAGGATGACTATGAGCTGCCAATGTGATGTGGCCGTGAAAAAAGCTAATGCAGTTCTAGGATGTATCAGAAGAGGTATTTCAAGTAGAGACAGGGAGGTGTTAGTGCCGCTGTACAAGGCACTGGTGAGAACCATCTGGAATATTGTGTGCAGTTCTGGTCCCCCATGTTTAAAAAGGATGAATTCAAATTGGAACAGGTGCAGAGAAGGGCTACAAGGATGATCCGCAGAGTAGAAAACCTGCCTTATGAGAGGAGACTCAAGGAGTTTGGCTTGTTTAGCCTAACCAAAAGAAGGTTGAGGGGGGATATGATTGCTCTCTATAAACACATCAGAGGGATAAATATCAGGGAGGGAAAGGAATTATTTGAGTACAGCACCAATGTGGACACCAGAACAAATGGTTATAAACTGTCCATCAAGAAATTTAGGCTTGAAATTAGACACAGGTTTCTAACCATTAGAGGAATACACTTCTGAAATAGCCTTCCAAGGGGAGCTGTGAGGGCAAAAAACATAACTGCTTTCAAAACTGAGCTTGATAAGTCTATGAAGGGGATGGTGATCTTTGATCTTTGGCTACTTGTAGTGAATATGTAAGTGGCCTAAAAAGGTAGGGTAGATGGGGTGGGTTCTGAGTTATTACAGAGAATTGTTTCTTGGGTGACTGGCTGTTGAGACTTGCCCATGTGCTCAGGGTTTAACTGATTGCCATATTTGGGATTGGGAAGGAATTTTCCCCCAGGGCAGATTGGCTAGGGCTCTGGGGTTTTTTCGCCTTCCTCTGTAGCATGGGGCATGGCTCACCTACCGGTGAATTCTCTGTATCTTAAAGTCCTTAAATCTTGATTTGAGGAGGTAAATAACTCAGTGATAGGTTGGAGGCTTATTGCTGGAGTGGGTGGGTGAGGTTTTGAGGCCTGCATCGTGCAGGAAGTCAGACTACATGATCATACTGGTCCCTTCTAACCTTAGAGTCTATAAGTACCATCGTTCACTGGAATAGGAGTCAGGAACCCTGGGTTCTAGACCCACTTTTCTCCCTCATGAGCTGTGCAACCTAAGTTTCTTCCAGTGTCTGTATCTCCCTTTCTCTGTCTGTTAAATGGGGGTATCTGGGAGACTCAGATAATGGTGGTGGAGCATCTGAGAGAAAGGATGCTCTTGCTGTTATGGCAGTGGATGGAGACTTGAGGCATCTGGATTTTAATCCTGTTTGATCTTGGGAAGTGACTTAATGTCTGGTCTCTAATTCCCATCTGCAAAATGGAGATACCACTTCCTTTCTCACACTCTTAGTTTGTAAATTCTCTAGTGCAGGGACCCTTAGCATTTTGTATGGACATGCTGGGGCCCAGATCTCAGTTGGTGCCTTCTTGGTGCCTCTGCCTTGAATACAAATAGTTAATAGTGATGGACAAAGAAATAGAATTCTCTATAACCTAAGAGAAGTGAAAATCTAAGTGAAGTCTATTAGGAACCATTTTCACATATATTTGTTTGCAGCATTGAGCACTTAAGGGCTGATCTTGCAAAGACTTCCTATTGCCAGTAGGAAATGGTCCTGATCCAGCTCTTTGAGCCCAGGGATTTTTGCTACTGATTGTAATAATGGCTCACACCACCTCTTACTGTCAAATAGTCCTGATGGAGCCAATGGGCCGGCTTCTCCTCTGTTTTACACCAATGTAGGTTCACTCAGTAAGTTATATTTTGGGCAACTAAGAGGGGAAATGGAGAACTGCAGGGCTGCCAACCCCAAAAGTGAAAATACAAATAGTAAACTAAGCCCTAAAATAACACGATTTAAAAAAATTAATAAATCATGTTTTGTTTTGTTTTGTTTTTTTATTTTAAACTAAATAAAAGCACCTTCCGTCTCCCGACTTTTGATCTGTTAAGGTCAACCTCAGATTGGGTTGTGAAGTTTTTCTTTGTGACACAGAGAGCTAGAAGCTGTCTTGGAAATGGAAATTCCCACCTAACTGCATGAATCTCAGCTAGGATGCTTTAAACCAAGCAAAGCAAATTTTGCAAGACGCAAGATAAAAATCACAAGAGTTGGAAACCCAACCGGTGGCTACTCAATAACTAAGGGGCAGGAACCATTTTGGTCTGTTCGCAGGGCACTCACAGTGAGAGTCCTGATCTCACCAGCTGAAGACCTGTGTGACTATTTCTAAGTCAGACGAGCTCAGCTGACTTACCTCAGCTAAGAATTTAGCCTACAGTGAAAAAGTGGTTGCAAACTTGGACTCTTAAATGGTGAGTACAGTAGGAATTACTTTAGATTACACTCCCAGAGAGCTTTAAAATTGCCTTTTGTTTTATCGTACAGGGGAATACCATGAATTACACTGAGTTCCTGTGCAAGAGACCATCCGTCTTGAGGCAGATGGAAACTTAAGACTCCAAAATTGTAAGCAGATTAATGTTTTTAAACCACTGTTTCTCTGTTATATCTAAGGCAGAAGTAAGGAAGAGCATGGCAAAACTTTCAGAGCTTTTACATTCTCCATGGAATTTGTTGCACAGAACAAAATTTTACCTGGCCTGCCTGCAATAAATTAAATAAATAAATAAATGAAATAAAACTAAATTAAATTTTAAAAAATCCTCTTTTGTCATATACCTTCTGAATTTGTGAATTGAAAAGCAAACGTTCTTGGTTGGAATAATCAGTATTATTTGCAGATTAGATTAGAACCTCAAATAATCATGACGTGATTACAATAAAAGCATGGCCATTAAGAGAAACACACACTGATTAAATCATCATAAAAGGCTTAGTTAGAAGGTCCCAGAGTTCAGAGATTGCTCATAATTTTTAAAATGTATGTGAGCTTCCAAAGGGTAAATCACAACACTATAATCCATTTACTGTAACTTTCCTCCTCTAATGTACACCTGTGTTTGTTTCCATTTGTTTTTTTAAGATTGCTTTCTTCCCCAAGTAAATGTTGGGTCTACCCTGCAGGACTGGGTCTACGGCACTTGGAAATGTTGAGACATGAAGGTACAAAGGATGTATTGTCTGCTGTGACGAGCATTGCACAGTGATCTGGGCCTAGGGCTGCATGCTGGCAGAGGTGAGTTATAATCCCGGGGAATCACTGTGTGCTTTTGAGCATCAGTTTTCTCCTCAGTTGCATTGAGGAGGGATGGTATGGATTTATCGTTGGGGCCTGGTCTACAGTGTGGAAATCTCCCTAGAAATTATAACTGGGGTTGTTGTTTATTTGTATTCCCATTGTGCCAGGCGTGATACAGAACCAGAAGCTGCCCTGCCCCGAGAAGTTTACAATCCAAGTAAAACTGTTCCATCTGACTCCATGTGGCTAGTAGCCAGACTTCCCCCATCTTTGCTCTGGCCTTAGGGTTACAATTATACCATCTAGGCACAGCCTGACACAACAAGCTATGCTGCCCATAGGTTCCCCACCCCCACCCCCCTCTGTCTCCCTGGGCTCCTTAGCTGTACTTGAACCAGGTTGGGATGAGTGAGAAGGGAGTTCTCTGTGCACAGGAAAGGGAAGAGGGAGCTGGGGTAAAGATGGACTGGGGGGGGGGGGTGCTGCTGTTCCACCTTATGCTTACTCTTGCCTTGTACCAGCCTCGTGTGCCAGCCAGCTTTGCTGACCAGGATATAGGGGCAGAGCTCCATTGAGTTGCTTCTTGGATGGAGTGTCTGGAGAATTCCTATGTGACTGGAGGAAAGGGACATCTGCATGTGGAGAGCATCCCTCCTAGCATTCCTATGTGGCAGTGTAAGGCAGGAACATGGCTGAGAGCTTAAGATCTTCCAAGTGCTTTGAGAGCCTTCACTTGAGAGATGCACATCAGTCTCTTGGGTCTTTCTATAGCACCTCTCACTATTAACACTTGCTCTCTGTCATGCTCTGGTTAGAACAATACTCTGAGGGGCTTTTACTTAACTCTGGCTTTAATGAATGTGCAGATTGGCAGAGTTTTGGTTTGGTTGTAGAATGGGAGGGGTGCCTCTGGAGAAAGCCAAGAAATAATTCATTGGTGACTGTGCCATCCCTCACCATATTAGCCCAGGGGGAACTTTGCCCAAAAGCTAATGCATCTTATTTGTGGTGACACCAGATTATACCAGCAGCACTGAGACCAGAATCTGAATTCTGATTTTTATGGTCAGATTCAAACTTTTGTAAATCCTATTTCCCCTGCAATTTCAATTTCAGGAACTATTTTTCCTTTCCTAGCAAGTGCTGTCAGGGCAATTAGCTGAAAAGTCTCTCCAATTGGTGAGTGAAGTGCTACCAATATTTTAAACACATTTTTTTTGCTTAGAACAAGGAATGCATTTGTTGACAGACTACGGACTCTGTTCCTTTGTTTTCCCATCTAATGGAAGGAAAGAACACCACTTGGCAAACTTACATTAAGTTGCTAGAAACATTTATCCTGGATGCCTGGGAAATTATGTAGCCTTGATAATATTCAGCCTGCCTGGGTAACTGCAAGTGGGAGGTGAAGACCTTGAAAGATCTGTGGACAGCCTCCCTTGGGAATGTTTTTTAAAAATTTTGTAATGTCTGCAATTTGTTACAAATCAGTTCATCTTCAAGCAGGGACAGATTAAGGGGCCTCAGGCTGCCCACCATTGTGCCCCCCCCCGCCCAGCCTGGGGCCCCAGCCCCATACCACTGTGGGGGGGCCCCCATCACTGTGATCTGCAGGTGGGCCAGTGCTGCGGGGGTGGAGCCCTGGGGCCAAAGGCCACTCTCCAAGGCCCTCCCACCCTGGCCCCAGTCTGGCTGGTCTCCCTTGGCTGCTGGAGCATGGTGCGGCCTCTGGTGCAGCCCCCCCAGGGCCATGGGTCCTGGAAGGCCATGTCTGAGGCCACACGCCCACCAGCCAGCCCTCCCAGTGCCCCCACCAAGCCCCACCATTCCTGAGTGGGGTGGCGGGGGTCTGATGAGGCAGGGGCCTTAGGTGCTGGAGCCCAGGGTCCCCCCTTTAGTTTGGGGCCTGGGACTTCAGGCCCTATAGCTCCTGCTTTGATCCAGCTCTGTCTTCAAGGCAAAAAGAAAAAGTTGGTTTGTGAGAGTCCCAAGGATCAGTTGTCTCTTCCATTGGGGGTTCACAGTATTGGAGACAAGGGGAGGATTGGAGAGGGGTGCGGGTGCCCCCACCCAAACTTCTCCCCATCTCATTGTCAGAGCTATAGCAAGGGGCGGTGGGTTCCCCTCCAGCACGTCCCTGCTGCCAAACACTCCCTACCTTACCTTTCCCATTGTACCATAAGACCAGATAATTGAGCCCTGCCTGGTTTCTGAGGCCAGGTCATTCCAGGGGAATGATTTGTTGTGTGCGCTGTGGCAAGGGCATTCCCTCAAACCTATATAATCTAAATTTGATTGACTTAATAGTGCCTTGGCTTAAAGCGCTCTCCTCACGGACGCTTTCCAGGGCACAGGAAAGAAAAAAATCGCCCCAGCCTACATGCCTGAGATCACGTATTTGGAAGGGTGATTCAGACATGGAGATGGGCTTTGATGGAACGTTGCCATGGTTCCTCGGGCAGGCAGCTCTTTCTTTCCATAGCTGCTGGACCCTGGCCTCCCTTTATTTCTCTGTGTGTCTTTGTTTCAATGATGGTCATGCAGCGCTTTTCCCCCCCAACCCACCCTCTTTTTGCTTCTTTGGGGGGAGGGCCCTCCAGAGGGCTCTGAATAAACGGAGATGCCACTGTCACATGATGTTGCACTAGATGCCCGCAGATGTTGAACTGATTAAGCACTTCAGAGGGCATCCATTTCAAAGCCATGTGAATGAGCAGATGCTACACACACCCCCTCCACTCCCCTCACTGCACGTCCACTGCCAGAGTAGCTTTAGGCCGATCAAGGCTTTCCTTCTGCCAGGATGAGTTCATGTGAACAGGCAGGGATGTGTGTGGGCGCAGCACAAAAGGCGGGGGGGAGGGCGGATTATAATAATCCTCTGTATTTCTGTAGCTTCTTTCATCTGAGCATCTCAAAGCACTTTCCCCACATTTAATTAATTAAGCCTCACAGTGGAGCAGAGAGGAAAAGCAGTGTCATGATTCCCTTTTTCAAATCAAAGGGTAAAAATGCAGTGGAGGTTGAAACCCAAACTCTGCCTTCAACTGGGTGGGCTCAGTGCCTAATAGGTGGGCTGAGTTTGGATCTCTTTTACACAGCTGTGAATCAGGAGTTGCTGTGGTGAAGTCACTGGAGTTAGTCATCTGGACGAATTTGGTGTCAAGCCTACCTATTCACAATCATCGGGCTCGCTTGGCAAAAGTGCTCCTTTTTGTTGGCAGAAGTTGGCCTCAGGGCCAGAGAGTGGGTCAGGGGGCATGAGTCCACCTTCATCATGGGCTACTACTGTAACTCTATGGTCTTCAGTGAGTACCTCCTGGCTCATCCTGGTGTGAAAGAGATCAGAAGGGGGCCACCCAGAGATCAGACTCTCAGCTTCTGCTTTAAGCCCCATGGAGGGCTGCCAACACTTTGTCAGCCAGAGGGTTGGTGCTGGGAATGTTGCAGCTGGGTTGCTGCAGGAAAGGCAGACAGCTGAGCCAGTGCCCAAAGAGAGGATGCCTAAGGATGCAGGACAGCAGAAAGATCTCCTTAACATCCCCCCGTGGATCCAACCTCACATGCTGGACAGCCACCCACAATCTAACAATAATACCTAGCACTTACCAGTAGGTCTGACTCTTAAAGAACACAGAAGATCAGTATTTTGATCCCTATTTTGTGGCTGGGGAAACTGAGGGACTTGCTCATGGTGACCTAGCAGGCCCGTGGTCAAGTCTAGAACAGAACTCAGGTCTCCGAAACCCAATGCTTTATCTATTAGGAAATTCTGCCTTTCTGCCCTACTGCAAACAAAAACTGAATGCCCCCTTTCTGCCCAGGTTATCCACCAGAGTGTCCTTCGGCAGCATGGGAGGCCAGGATGAAAGCTTTTGATCAAGATGGTTCCGCTACAAGGATCCCATCCAAAGTGCAGGGTGGGCACTTAGTATAGCACTGTGGGATTGGATAAAACCATCTTCTGATCCCAAGCCACACCTCACTTAATCACCTCTCAGCAAACCAGAGTGCTGAATGCCTATGGCCTCCCTTAGAACTCCCAAATTCCACCCTCATAGATTTTAAGGTCAGAAGGGACCAATAGGATCATTTAGTCTGACCTTCTGCACAATGCAGGCCACAGAGCCTCCCGGCCACTCCTGCAATAGACACCTAACCTAGGACTGAATCACTGAAGTCCCCAAATCATGATTTAAAGATTACAAGGTACAGAGAAACCACCAGCAAGTGACACATGCTATAGGGGAAGGCAAAAAACCCCCAGCATCCTTGCCAATCTGCCCTGGGGGGAAATCCCCACCTGGCCCCAAATATGGCGATCCATTCATCTCTGAGCATGTGGGCGAGAATCACCAGCCGGATTCCCAAAAACAATTTTTCTGCACCAACTCAGAACCCACCCATCTAACATCTCGTCACAGGCCATTGGCATATTTACCACTTGTAATCAAAGATCAGTTAATTGCCAAATGAGGCTTTCCTATCATATCATCCCCTCCACAAATTTATCATGCTCAGTTCTGAAGCCAGTTAGATTTTTTGCCCCCACTGCTCCTCTCAGAAGGCTATTCCCGAACTTCACTCCTCTGATGGTTAGAAACCTGTGTTTAATTTGAAGTATAAACTTCTTGATGACCAGTTTATATACATTTGTTCTTGTGTCCACATTGGTGCTGAACTTAAATAATTCCTCTCCCTCCCTGGTATTTATTCCTAGAAAGCAATCATATCTCCTCAGCTGGTTTAGGCCTCCTTCTGATATCTGCATCAGTAATTCATAGGCTTGGGGGCAGATTCTCTATTAGGAAGATCCTAGGCTATTCACAGCTGCATAAAGCCAGAAGGGACCTTGAGGTGTGGAACACCATGCATTGACTGACACCTGGTAAATCCTGAATGAAGAAGCCCATATCCTATGAATGAAGTAGAATATCTTCTCTTTTAGAAAGAGACATCTTATTTTGATCTACCGGTTTGTAGGCTGAAAAATAGCACTTTCAGCTCTGCCTGAGAGCCAACAAATAGCATATGTGGACCTGGGAATGCAGCTTTTTCTGTGTTTAGGGTAAGAAACTCCACTTCTCAAGCTGGCCTTGGTGTTTTCCTTTGACTCCATTAGGTTTTGGAGTTTTAAGGAGAGTGGCTTTGGCAGGGGTTCATACTACCTTCTAATATTCTAATGAATGTCAGATATATAAATATCTGTGGAAATATGGGGCTTGATCCTTCGCCTGAACTAAATCGTCATACGCTAGGACAGGATTGAAAGTCATATGTCAACAGGAAGACTCCAGTGGTCCAAAGGCTAAATAGCCTTTGGGCCAGTCTGGCAGAGAATCTGATCCAATGAATCTTAAGCAAGAATATTCTCTAAAAATGAATTTGGAGTTACAGACTCACAATGGAAACCTGATTTTTTTTGCTCATCCAATGAGCCTGTGGTATTAGGGCCAGGTATTTAAGGGCAGAGTTTCCCACCAGACAGAGTCTAGGTGGGGCACTGTGAAGCTCTTGTTATGCAAACTCAACTGACACTGGACACAGGAAAACTGAGCCTAGAGCTTGCAGGCACACAGTCCCTGTGTATGGAGCAATCCCTGTAGAATACCATGTGGTACCAGGCCAGGAGTAAAACAGAGCTCCCTCTGCATCAGGAAGTAAAGGGTTCCCTTGTTAGTTTATTTATCTCTGCTGATCTTGTAATGATTCATAAGGAGCTTCAGAAGAGATTTTCCAAGGGAAGGACACAGAGGAAGGAAGCTTATGGGCTGAAATGGATTAGTACAAGTAGCAGGACTCCCATCCTTTTTGCCCCCCAAGAGGTTAAGTAAGTGACTCTAAAATCAGGAAGCAAATTGCTAGCCATTGGCATTTTTAGCACTTTTTTTTCCCTCTGCACTTTCTATGTCTCTTCTGAGTGCCAAGTACTCCAGCATTTCCAGACTAGCCTCTACCTTTTCTTGGACATTGCTTGGTTCTCATGGTGTTTGTCTGGAAAAGCACTGCTAGGTGGGAAGTTCAAACAGAACATAAGATGAGCCAGAGAGAATTAAACCAATGGTCCATCTAGCCTGTATCCTGTCTTCTGACAGGGGCCAGTACCAGATGCTTCAAGGGAATGAACAGAACAGAGCAACTTATTGAGTGATCCAGCCCTGTCTTCCAGTCCCAGCTTCTAGTAGCTAGAGGTTCAGGGGCACCCAGAACATGGCATTGGGCTAATAGCCATGGATGGACCAGTCCTCCAGGAACTGAGCTAATTCTGTTTTTAACCCAGTTATATTTTTGGCTTTTGCAACATCACCTGGTGGGGAAGTTCTAGGTGGGGGAAGTCGTATGGTCTGTGTTATGCAGGAAGTCAGACTAGATGATCACGGTGGGCGTTTCTGGCCTCAGAACCTGTGTAGTTTCACAAACCTCCATCCAAAGTAACAATCTAGGCAGGAGGGTAGTCACAAGGGCTCTTGCTCACACTGCAAATGATAGAGGGAGCAGAGAGTGCGCCGTACACCTGACCTGGGACAGGGAGCAATGCGATTGGAGCTCACACTGCAGCCCCCAAAAATACAAGGGGAAGGAGTCACCTTGAAAAGGCAGCCACTTTTCAATGGGCATAAGGGGGTACTTTCCTGCGTCACTTGCTCAGAGCAGGCCCTGTGGGCAGAGGAACCCACTGTGCCAAAAGAGGATCCTGGTGCTTCTTTCTCACTCTGCACACCTCTCCCACAGCCACTCACAATCTGCTAAGGAGGACCCAGGGCATTGGATGTCAATGGAATTCTCTCCCGGTGGATCAAGCTCTAGGTTTGCATTGTGCTATGTTACACTAATAGTGTGCATGTCTCCCTAATTATTTGCATTCCTAATGTGAACACAGGCCGGTGCAGTGTGTTTGGAATCCTGTCTTGCGGGTTACAGCCACTCCTAATCTATTGTTTCCTTTCACACCTGTCCCTTGTTCTGGAGCTCATGATAGGTGCCCAGGGGGAAGGGTTACATTTCATCCCCATTTCTTCATTATAACCCTACTCAATTCCATTCCATCCCATTAAAAATAGCTTGCATAGAACCGTGCTTGCTCACTGTTGCAGTTGCATTCTCTATGTGCTTATCTGCCTTCAATCCCTGCTTGACTTCAGCTGTCTGGGGAAGCTCTTGCAAAAATGTAGCTTTCATACAATGGTTCCTCTTTGACACAGATTCCCAGATGCAGATAGATCACTGAGATTCCCCTGTCCTTCCCCTAGTCACTGCACCATTAACAGCAGTATAACTGTAGGCCTAAAGGTGCCATCGAAGAACTGGGTCCCATTGTGCTATGAACTTTCCAGACGAACACCTGGTGAGAGTCTCTGTCCTCAAGAGCTTGCATTCCAAATAGATAAATGACAGAGAGAGAGGAAACTGAGGTGCGGGGCAGGGGGTAAATTAAGGCTGTCCAATGTCAGGCTGTGAATCGCTGACAGAGGTGGAAATAGAATCCAGGTGTTCTGAGACTAAGTCCGTTGCTCTAGCCACTGGACCATGCTGCCTCTGAAGGCAGAACTGTGACTAGAGTATGATCTCTAGCATGTCTAAACTAGAGATTAGTTCTTCAGTCTTTCAGTCCCTAGAAGAATGGAGGACACTCTGCATCTTGTAGAAATTGCGTAGCACTTCACAGGACTCACCCCGTGGGCTGGAACAGGACTGGACCCTCAAGGCCAAATGTTGGAAGGAGCAGAGCACCTGTCCATGCTTAAATCCCACCAACCTCACATCTCCACACTAAAGGAGGATAAACAGTTGGCATTGGCAATGAATCATTTACTCCATTATTGCCATGTTTCTTCAGTTTATCCACAAGCACTTTCTGGCACCTAGGAGGCCAAATAAGTGACCAACTAGGGGCTGTACAAACACAGAATGCAAAGAGAGTCCCAGAGAACTTCTAGTCTTAAGTAGTAAATAACTAGCCAACAAAACATAGATTTCAAAAGTCACACATAAAAAGAAACTGATAATTCACACTGCATTGGGCAACTTGTGCATTTTTAGATGATTTTCTTTTCATTTGCTTTTTGTAAGCATTAGGGTTGCCAACAGTCCCTTATTACAAAGTACACTCCTTATTTTTTCATCTCCATACAACAAGATTAGGAGTTGCTGAGTGCTGCAAAAAGCAGGAAGAAATATCCCTGGTGAATCTAGGTGACCATGGCTTATTAATTAATTAATACATATAATCAGGAGATATAATCAGGAGGAGGGGGTGAATGCTCAGAAAAGTCTCTCATTTTTTAAATACAATATTGACAACCCTAAGTATGTCTGAACTGCTAGAATATTTATTCCAAAGTGTATGGAAAGAGATCAATACTATGCAGGCTCAGAAGAGAAAAAAAATCCTTTAAAAACAAACTCCTAGCTGTGGCTTTTCCCTACCAGCTTCTAACTTCTCTTTACTGATGAATCCTATGGATTTTAATAGGGATAAAACCAAATAAGGTTCTGTAGAAATTATTCTAAAAACCTATAGATAAGATATCAATGTTTATTAAATTATTTGGATAGAATTTTTAAAACACTATAGATGTTTAGATTGATCTTCTATCAAAATCTATATGTCATTTTAAAAAAAATTCTATGGGGATTCTAAATTGGCTGTTAAACACTGTAAAGCTTTCTCCATACTAGGTTATAAGTTCCAGAGGGGTAGCTGTGATCATCTGTATATAGCAAAAACAATGAAAGTCCTGTGGCACCTTAAAGACTAACAAATTTCTTTGGGCATAAGCTTTTGTGGGCCTGAAGAAATATGTTAGTCTTTAAGGTGTCACAGGACTTTCATTGTTCATATTAGGACAGTTAATCACTTTACTCTCACTCCTCCTGAAACAGGGTAAACAAGGGCTGCTTCTTGGATTTTCCCCTTTTAGCATCTCAATACGAAGTAAAATTAAAAATCTGATGCTGTAGTAGAATGAGGGGTACTGGCAGAAAACGGCCAGGTTTCAGGAGGAATCTGCTTCAGTATGATAGCATGGACCAAGCCAGGCTATAGAGTCCTCTAAAGATATGCTTACATTGCAATAAGTCACCTACAACTGGCAAGTGCCAGGTGACCAAGGCTTTGGTTATGGGGCTGTTTAGTTGTGGAGAAGACATTCTGAGTTCTGAGACCTGGCCATCTCATGGGAACCTATAGGCCAAGCTCCAGAGCAAACCTAAACATCAAACTTTCAGCATTAACTCTGACCTCTTTGCCTGATCCCCCACAACTCGTTCATCCTGCAGGGCTTGGCCATGGTGAAGGTACCCCTCAACAAAGCTGACAGCATCATCCGACAGCTGGTGCACATGTGGCTGTTTCTTCAGAGGGCCAGCAACAAGCTGATCTACGCTGGGCACAAACAGAGAGGTGCCAATGTCCACCACATGGGCAATCTCTCCAACACTGCACTCATCACCCATACCTTTCCCCTGCTAACCTGCTCTGGTGGTACCATGAGGAACATTGAGGCAAACACCTTGAGTGAGATGATCAAAAAGCGGATCAGAAAAACCCCCTCCAACCCAGCTGCCTACCTCAGCAGATCCTTGGATAGTGAATTTGGACAGGACGGGGTTGGCATCGCATTCCTCTGGACCTGCGCTCAAGTCACCATGTGCCATCTGGGGAAGCGCATCAACTGCTGGTGGTTGTGGTATAAGGAGCAGCAGGATCTGTCAGTCTTGGTCCCATGGATCAGGACCGTGGACTGCACCATTGTCACCCCTAGAGCTCGGGGCATGCTGGAGAAGACCCTGAAGGCTGTCATCCATTCGCTATATGTGGAGGACCTCAAGAGAAAGACAGCCCTGAGGAAGGTCTTCGAGCTGACCAGCAAATGGGATGCCAGCAACCACTTCCTACCGGGGGCAACTTCACTCGGTTTGCAAACTGGCAGTATATTCACCATGCCCGCCTCAACTGCTCACCACTAAAATGAGCCGTCTGCCACGGGAACCGGGACACGCATTGCAGGAAATGCAGGTACAAAAGCAAGACCCTGCCCCACATCTGCTGCGGCTGCAAGCCCCACTCTGGGGCCTGGCAGCTGAGGCACAAGGTGCTCCAGTCCCGGCTGGTGAAAGCCATCCCACCTCACCTGCAGAAGGTTGCAGGAAACTCTGCCATTCCTAGAACCAGCAGCCTGCTGAGGCTGGACATTGTGATCACACATGAGGAGTGGAAAAATGTCCTCATGTTTGATATCATGGTCCCATTCGAGAACAGGACCCTGGCTTTTTGCGGAGCCTGAGTAAGTATATGAGCCATGTAAACTTTGTTCTTTTTAACATTCTCTTCATAAAAATTTTAATCTGAAAAAAAGATCTTCCCTACAACAACTTTGCTTTGCCCACTGCATCACTTATTGCTCATAAAAAGATGCAGCTGCAGACAAACATTTTAAAGCTTTAGTTATGGCTGACAGAAGAAATAAATATTGCCAGGTGAAAAAGTGAAACTTCCCTGGGCTCACTCTAGAAGGAACCTGGGGTGGAACCAAATTCCCCTATTAAAATAAATTACTTGCAAATTATGATCGTAAAGGAAGTGTCATGCTCTCTGCTTCTATGGTGAAGAACAGAAGTCAGCAGGTAGCATTTTCAAAGTGCTTAACAAATACTAATTAGCCTCACAACACCCTTGCCAGATTTTGACCTGAGATGTGCTGATGGAAAAAGCAGGAATAACTCTTCCAGAGTCTCACAAACGAGGGTGAGTGCTGACTCAGCACCAGGCTATGTTGTGCTGAAACCTTTCTGTAGTGCGGGCTGCTTATAAAAATAATGAATACGAAGGGCTGATCCTGCAAATACTTGCTATTAGGCATAGTGCTTATAGCTGGATGTAGCCCTACTAAAAACAGTAGGAGTCATTAAAGTCAAAGACTCCACTCGGTACTAACAGCTGTACCTTGTAGTCAGCGTTAGTAGGCTGAAGCATTAATATATACAAGCAGAAGATGAGCTAGAAGTCAATGAAGCTTAGAGGATCTTGGCTTTTTCCACACTCACCTGGTTTTGATTTTAAACATCAAATTCTTTCCCATGTATTTTATGCTTAGTCGTGTCCTCACTACCATGTAGTGAAGCATTCTATGTATATTTGTTACAGATTATACAAGGTAGAAAGATCAAATTCCTCTTTGCTTGAAGTTCAAATTAAAATGAGAAGATTTAATTCAATCCTCTTCCTTCATTGTGTCTGCTTCGTGGACACGAATACAGAAGCCTATTCTCAAACAGTTCACTGACCTTGAGGCTTTTATTCAGATTTTTTCCGTTGCACATTGATGTCTTCTAGAACCCATTGCTAGTTTACTAAAGTGCTTCTAAATTAGTGTTTTCTCCCATCATTCATTTTTGATTCAGAGACATCCTCTTTAATAATTAGTCCTGATTTTGACTGAGCAGAGCTGCTTGATTACAAACAAGCACTTTCCTGGGGCTGCCTCCCTATCTGGTCCCTCTTGGTAATTCCAGCCAGCCAGGACAGCCCCCTGTGGAACCAAACATCCCCAACAACAAGCTGGTGGGCAAGCTGGAAGCTTCCTTTGAGGCTTGCTTTGCTTCTCTTGTGAGCCAGGACTACGCAGACAGTATCAATCAGGAAGAAATTAGAACTGTTGCTCAATGTATCAAGAAATTTCTCGACATTGTGAGACAAACTATATATTTTTTCCTATACGCCCCACTTCTGAAGCCAACAGAACATTTGAATATAAGGTGATAAAGAAATGGCCGACACTAAAACGTTCACCAGACGGCGGCAATGACTGTGCCATCTGTCCATGGGAAGCCTTGAACCTCACTTCAGAGTAACTCCATAGGAGGTGCAAGCAAGAGGGAAATTGGCCTCCAAATGTTTACAGCTGGTGGGATGGAACTGGTTATTACCCATTGATGATTACCCTTTAGAACCATCTAACAAGGGAGATGGTGGATTTTCCCTCTCTTGGAGTCTTCGGATTAAGACTGGATGCTTTACTTGAAGATATGCCTTAGGTCTTAAAACTTAGGTTGACCTAACTATGTCACTCCAGATGGTGAAAAATGTCACAACCTGGTGCTGCTGCTAAGTTAATTTAACCCCCAGCACAGATGTGGATGTTGGAGAGATTCTTCTGTCAGTTACTATCTCTGAGAGGATGAAATTTAATAATGGGAAGTGCAAGGTCATGCATTTAGGGACAAACAACAAGCATTTTTCCTATAAGTTGGGGACGCATCAGTTGGAACAGACTGAGGAGGAGAAGGATCTGGAACTACTGGTTGATCGTAGGATGACTATGAGCCGCCAATGTGATGTGGCCGTGAAAAAAGCTAATGCGGTTCTAGGATGTATCAGGAGAGGTATTTCAAGTAGAGACAGGGAGGTGTTAGTGCTGCTGTACAAGGCACTGGTGAGACCCCATCTGGAATACTGTGTGCAGTTCTGGTCCCCAATGTTTAAAAAGGATGAATTCAAATTGGAACAGGTGCAGAGAAGGGCTACAAGGATGGTCTGTGGAGTGGAAAACCTGCCCTATGAGTGGAGACTCAAGAAGCTTGGCTTGTTTAGCTTAACCAAAAGAAGGCTGAGGGGGGATATGATTGCTCTCTATAAACACATCAGAGGGATTAACATCAGGGAGGGAGAGGAATTATTTGAGTACAGCACCAATGTGGACACCAGAACAAATGGTTATAAACTGTCCATCAAGAAATTTAGGCTTGAAATTAGACGCAGGTTTCTAACCATTAGAGGTGTAAAGTTCTGGAATAACCTTCCAAGGGGAGTTGTGGGGGCAAAAACCATAACTGCTTTCAAATCTGAGCTTGATAAATTTATGGAGGGGATGGTATGATTAGCCTATTTTGGAAATTGACTGATATTTGGCTACATGTGGTGGATTTACAAGTGGCCTAAGAGGGGAGAGTACGTGGGGTGGGTTCTGAGTTATTACAGAGAATTGTTTCTTGGATAACTGGCTGTTGAGACTTGCCCACGTGCTCAGGGTTTAATTGATCGCCATATTTGGGGTCGGAAAGGAATTTTCCCCCAGGGCTGATTGGCCTGGGCTCTGGGGTTTTTTCACCATCCTCTGTAGCACAGGGCATGGTTCACCTACCGGTGAATTCTCTGTATCTTAAGTCCTTAAATCATGATTTAAGGAGGTAAATAACTCAGTCATAGGTTGATGGCCTATTGCAGGAATGGGTGGGTGAGGTCTTGAGGCCTGCATTTTGCAGGAGGTCAGACTAGATGATCGTACTGGTCCCTTCTGACCTTAAAGTCTATGAGTCTATGAGAGCTGGGTTTAGCGACACTGATTGACAGGAGTTTTTCTATCTAGGCAGTATCAGTGACAATAGTGTAGGAAAAGCCTTAGCTGTACACAAGTCATTGGACTCAGTGCAGGACAGCTAGGTGACATTTAATTGGCTGTGACATACCTGAGGTCACCACATATCATATAGAGTCTTCTAGCATTCTTCACTATGTCTTGTAACTGAGCTTTCTGATTTCCTGCATGGGTTATAGATACCATAAATCCTTAAAGGAAGATTTCTTTGCTGCATTGGGATTTGATCAGCATTACATTTGAGACTGATTTCTTTGTTCTCTACAGCCATGCAGTTTATTTAATCTTTCCCCTGTGAAAGTATAAATACATGGGTCTCTTCCTCATTTTCGATCTTGCCTGGAATTTTAAAAGCAAGCTTTTTAGCCCACATGTTTTCTGGATACAAATGGCACCTGCTTTAGCTCCTTCCCAGGACATTTTCTTTTAGTTTTCAGTCATGTGCTGTTGAACAGTGTACTTCCTTCCTTCCTCCCTCCCGATGGTAGTCTCCTGCTGCCCTTTATAGGGTGCTCACCCTGATCTATCCCAGGTGTAGCTCATTCTGTAACCAGGGATGGCTAGCCCAGCCTTTGAGGGATGTCAGGGAAAAACTTTAGTTAGTAAAAATAGCCTTGTTCCAAATAAACAAAGGACTAAGAATTTTTCTGGGTTAACAGAAATCTTTATTTAAAAAGAAAAAAATTGCATAGCTATGGGGAAAGGGTCACCGCATCCAGCAACAGAGGCTCTGGCTGGTGAGGAGCGTTTCCAAAGGACAATACAGAGTTTCCCTTCTTTTATGGAGAACTTTTCTACAGAGATGATAATAGATACAAAAACATAAAAACATTTACATGGTTAAAGGCAAGAAACTTAGTTACAATCAGTGTCAAGGATCGTTACAATGTGTTTGCAAGAGAAAACCCATTAGGCGATTAATCATGTTAAAGCCCTTAAGGATAATTCCTTGAGCAACCAGAAAGTGTGAAATAGTTAGCAGCTGGGCAGACACCACATGAGTTTTCACAGTATTACAATCGCCCTGTTTAAATTTGATTCTGGGGTGTCTGGTCAGTGGGTGGGGGCTGCAAGGTGGGAACAAGGGTGGAGGGTGACAAAACGAGGGAGGCTTTGGTGATGTCTTGAACTAATCAAGACCTGGTGCTCAGGGGGGTGTGGGTGGCTTTGATAATGAAAGAATGCAGAGGTGAGTTGTGGGGCCAGGGTTAGTCACTGAGGCATTGTTCAAGATGGCAAGCATCATGGAGTCTGGCCCAAAGAACATGGAGTCAGATCTGAGAAGGCCTGGGTCCAGCTGTCATGAGAACTAGGCTAGCTTTAGCATCTTGTTCTTTTCCCCCACAGGGATCAGTCATGCTATTCCACTGCATTGTTCTCTGAGGGATTGTCTATACCAGCAGCTCCCAAACATTTTCCCTGCATGACCCCATTTTCAGACGTGTTGTTTCCCACTGCCCTTTGAAATGGTGTCCTCCATGCAGTGTGACCTCACACACGCTCTACATTCAGGGTCACGCTGCAAGGAGAATGTCATTTTGCTTTACAAAACAGTGTCCTCTGGATTGCATAATCTCACATACAGTGGGTGCGAGGTCATGCTGCATGCAGAGTGCCATTTTGTAGAGCAAAATAGCATCTTCCGTGCAATGCGACCTTGTGCGTACGATGTGTATGAGGTCACTGTGCGGAGGAGTCCATTTTGTAAAACGATGTCTTCTGCACGCTTGGGATTGCTGTGACCCCATCTGCTGAAGATGCGATCCCACTGGGGGGGGTATCACACAACCCACAGTTTGGGAACTTCTGTTCTGCAGTGTGCTGCAGTGCGGCTTACAGGGGTGGGAACTGTAGCGCACACTGACACATTGCACTTTAACTGCTAGGATGAAATACAAAGTTGATTTTGATGAAGTCCCTGGCATGACAGTAACTTGCACTGGGCATCTCGATCTCTGGACAGTTACAGTGCAACAGGTAAGTGTGCTCTACAGTTCACACCCCTGTAGTTCATCATGCAGCATAAGCCCTAGGAGATGGCTTCTGAGGAATCTTATGAATTGCGTTTATCTGTTAGAAGCAATAGCCACCTTTGGAATTTTGCGCTGGGGGATTTGCATGGGTGCAGCTGCTGGTATTGTTTGCTATTTTGGTGGTTGGAGCACCAGGGGGTTGATTGCAATGACACCAATACAGTTCTATCCTGAGGCCTGATTCTTTGATGCCCTGCACCTGGGACAGTTCTCTGCACTCATGCAAAGTGGATGTAAAAACACTTCTATTCTGATCTGGTAGCATTTGACACGTGCTGTGCCCTGCTGTAAGCGCAGGATCAAAGTGCAGTGCAGTGGCGAGTCAGGCCCATTTGCGCTGGCACGCTGCATGAGTGACTTCGTAGCGATACATAGCTCTTATATTGTGCTCTTCATCAGATCTCAAAGCCCTTTATTAATGATGTCATTATCAATTCCTTCATTTTACAGATGGGAAAACTGAGGCATGGAGCGGGGGTGTGATCAAGGTCTGCTAGCAGGCCAGTGTCAGAGGCAAGAATAGAACCAAGGTCTCCTGCAGCTGTTGAGTGTTCTAACAACTAGGCAACACTGCCTCCCTTTGTGCAGTTTACCCAGGTGCAAGTCATTTTCCACTAGTGCAGTGTGACTACACAGGCAGGGAGGGTTCCCAGCAATAGCACAGCTACATTACTGCAAAACCCACAGTGCAAATAAGTCCTCGGTTACCCCAGTGTAAATTGCATTGCCTTCAGTGGAAGTCCTCTGAATTTACACACATCAGAGTGAGCAGAATTTGGCCCAGAGTTATTTTCTATTCTTCCAAGGATACTTTGGGGGTTGTTTTTTTTAAACGTAGGCCTCTCTTTCTCCAGAGGAGTGAATTATTTTTGTGCTCATCCCAAATGCTGGGATTAAATCACTGCCTGCGGAAATCCTGTATTTAGCTCCCCCCCGCCTGATGTACAGGGCCTCCCTCTGCCAGGATCAGAGATGATAAAGCTGTCTCTACACTAACTTCCTCAGTTTTGAACCTCTGCTGCGTAGGGGATCCTGATACCACCAGTAGCCCAAACTATCTCCAGCAGTGGAAGATGTCAGCTGAAAGCCCAGTGAACATGAAGGATGGGGCAGGCTTCATTCAGGTACAAGGATTTTATTTCCTAACCGTCTATACTTATCTTCTGAGCTGGGACCTTGGAGTACCGTATGTTGTGGTGCACCTGCTGCATGCTAGTGCAACCTGTAGGCTCCCCAGACAGGATACCCGGGTATCTCTTTGATTGCAGATCTGCTACCTAGGGAAGGAAGTGACCTGGATACTAGATACATCTCAGCTTGACCTGGATATTAGGAGATCATTCGACTGGTCCTGGTGAACTAATAGTAAATGACTTAAGGATGTTAAATGACTTCTTTAAAATCCCTAGGAGTAAGATTGTGACATCTTGGGAGTTACCAAAGCCTTTTTATAATCGGTGTAATTTTAGATGTCATTTCTGCAAGGTCTTTTCTCCGAGCAGCCTTACAGGAAATCAATGGGAGCAAAGTGTGCAGTTGAAGGGGATGGGGAGGCTTTTTGTGTAGTGGGTTGAAACTCTTGGTTGAACTTTGTGGGCCTTGGTACCTGACATTGGCAGGCACTCACTGTCACTGGAGGATGATGCTGTTATTCAGGTATATTATCCAGCTGAACTTCTGATTTCATTCCACAAAATTTTTACAAGCAGATTCATACTGTGATTTCAGATGCTGATTCAGGGTCAAGTTGCTTTTCGCCAGATATTGGCAAAAGAAACAGAAGCATCTCATTGCTGGCAAAAATGACCAGCAAGCTCTGAGCAAAAGCTAGGAAGGTTGATGAGTTTAACTCGGATGTATAGCTGCCAGTTTTGGGAGAAAATTTACTTATTCCCTCTACTCCTTAGGTGTATGGCACCGCTGTGTAAACTGCACTGGTTTTGCAAAAGACAACAAGATTAATTCAGGTCAGAAGAAAATACAGAAATATTGTTCATTGAGTCACAACATTATGATTATCCAACCCACACACACCCACCCATACAGTCCAGCTCCGAGAATTTTTGAAGCAGCAATTTTTTCTGAGTTAGGGCAGCACAGCTTTGGCTAAATTACTCGCGCTGCTAAGAAGCATGGGTGTCAGTTGCAAGGAAAGATTGGGAGTCAGGGCTCCTGTTTCCAGTTTTGCTGTTGACTCACTGTGCACATGGCAGTCACTTCATCTATTGACTCATTGTGCTCCAGATTCCTCACTTGTACAAGGAGAGTGATGTTACTGACTCACCTCGCAGGGGTGTTGTGAAAACAATTAGTATTTGCAAGGCACTGGGACCTCTTCAGATGAAAGAGTAGCTCATGTGCACTCTGTTATTACAACTCCCTGGAAACAACCATGCTCATTCAGCGCCCCAAAGACAAGCTTAGCCATTAACATACTTTCCAACATTCCAATCAGCTTCTTGGGGCGCCCCATGTGCTAAAACAACACTCTTCTTACCCAAGGCAGAAAGTAAGTGAAATTAGATTTAAACTTTCTCCCCCCATCCGCTCCCCACAGACAATTAATTGTTTTTAGCCGGAGTCTTCAAAGAGCTTACAGGAGCTGAGCATCTCACTCCCCACTGAATTGAGTTGGACTCAGGGGCCCTAAATCCCCTAGTCTCCTTTAAAATCCCAGCCTTTCATTTAAAGATGTGTGCCTGCTAAACGGCAGTCCAGCCTTCTTATTGTGGTGAGTGAGCATGAGGTGCTGTCAATCAAAGCAGTGCTAGTCTCAATTAAGTCAGTGGCAGTTGTGAGGACTGCTGGATTTGGGACCTGATCCAAAACCCACTGAAGTCAATGGAAAGACTCCCATAGACTGTCACTCCACTGGGTGCTGGATCAGGCCTCTGACCCCCATCAGGCCCAATCCTGTGTCATTGAAGTCAGTGGGAGTTTCACCTCTGCCTGCCGCAGAGCAGGCTAGGGTTCTTGAATACAAAAGCGAGGCTGAGATGTGGCTCTTTGTAAGTGAGCATTTATTTCATAAATGCACTGGGGCTTTTGTTGCTCTACTATCACTGTGGGCACTTTTAAGAGCATATTCTTAGCTGGCAAGAGTCAGCATAGCTCCACTGAAGTTATGCTCCGAATGCCCTGGATGTTTAATGTCTTTGGTTTGTTTAGGAGTTGAAACACAAAATGAAGTTCCTAAAATGACAAATGCAATCATATTGGAAACACATTTTAAAAATACATTTGTGACCTTTGTTGATGCTAGTGTTTGTATAAAAAACAACTGGTTTATGTTTTTAAATTCCTTTGCAAACGTCTAACAGAATTACCAATTTAGCAAAGTAGTCGGTGAAATCTTTGGGAGGATTTAATTGCAACAGCCACAACTAAATGATAATAAAAAGGAGAGGCAAAGAGATCTGTGCCCTTCAGAAGATACCTTTTGTTTGCCAGCAAATTTGTCCTTAGCCAGAGGAGATGAGCTTCATGTAATAATGTGCCAAATAGCCATCAATTGTACATAAAGACATTGTTTCTTTATGCTCACATGTGATTTCTTCTGCAGTCACCTAAAATCTTATCTACGATCGGCTCCTGGCTGCGGGGCATTTCTCTCAGTCCTCAGTTAGGTTTCACTTCAGTGGTCTCTGACTTTACACAAGAAACTGTGGCATAATATTAATTTGTTGCATATATTTGGCAATGCATTTCCTCTGAGGATCTTGAAGCAGCTTGTACACATTCTAGGAAGAATTTCATCAGGCCCTGCTGACTTGAATAAATATTCTTTAACCTGTTCTTTCCCTATTTTGATTTATGTTCTTTCCCCTTTGTTAATATCAATTGTATCACCATTAACCTTTGCGAGAATGCTGAAGCAAAATAGGCGTTCAACAGCCTTCTTGATGCCTCTCCTCCTTCCCAAGTAGTACACCACACTTTTCTTCATCTTTCTATTGCTCCTAATGTATTTAAACAATCTGTTCTTATTGCCTTTTATGTCCCTTGCCAGGTGTCATTCATTCTGTCTTAGTCTTTCGGATTTTGTCCCTATGTGCTTTTGCTATTCTTTTGTGCTCCTCCTTAGCAATTTGTCCATGTTTCCACTTCTTATAGGATTCCTTCTGGTTTTCAGGTCATTAAAGAACTCCTGATGGAGCCTTATTGGGCTTGTATTATTCCTCCACTGTCCTTACTCTGCTGCTCTCACTTCTTTCTTTCCTTAGAATCAGGTAATCCATCATTTCATGATCACTTCCACCCAAAGTGACTTCCTCCATCCAAGTCGCAACTAATTCTTCCCTATTGGTTAGAATCAAGTCTAAAATGGCTGTCCTCCTCGTTACTTTCTCCCCTTTTGAAACAAAAAGGTGTCCCCAATACACTCCAAGAACTTATTGGGTGCAGGTTCTGAAATTCCCCAGTTTTGAGAGAATCCTAAATATCAAACACACTTAGCCGACTGAGCTGGATGGGTTTTAGAGTCAGTTTACTCAGTTAATAACACATAAACACCATTGAACAGGGCATCTACAATACTGCAGAAAAGAAGTGCAACAATTAGGTGGTAGAGAAATGAATTGGGACTCAGAATTAAAATACTTTATTGGAGTGAATGTTACAAAAAAGGGTCAAGCAGACATGGTTTTAGATAAAGGAAGCGATTGGTCATCCAGGGTACAGTACAGATCATTTGGGAAGTAACAAGTAAAGGTAAGGATGGGGAGTACAACCAATACATGATCTACGGTATTCAGGATGGGGGGAGTCAAAGGACTGCAGGGTTGAGAAGCAAGAGGTCAGAGATTCGGGATAAACAGCTTAATATGGGAGGGATACTGAGTGTGACAATACGGGGAGCACATATGATATTGAGGGTGGTTCATCCCGGAATGTGAATAGGGAGGGCGGGTAAAGAATCCATAGGGAGATATGTTCTCACGTAGAGAGGTGGGGGGAGGGGGATGGCGGAGCCCCCTGGTGGTAGATGTGGAGGTGGACCCTTATTCCTCCTGGTACTGTCTATGCCCGGTGATATGTTCGATGTAGATGTCTCTGGACCATCTGATGGTGTCGGATACCATGAGGCGGCGCATTAGTCGGGCGTAGCGTTTACCGACACCACAGGCCTGCAGCACACCTTCGTTGGCTGGGTCCCAGGCACCCAGGGCGCCAACGATCAGGGCGTGGATCTGGACCGTGTAGCCCTTGGCTCTCAGTGTGTCAGCGAGGGGAGCATATTTTTCCTCTTTTTGGATCCAAGCGCCAAGAAAGGCCGGAGACCGGTTTTCGAAGGGGACCGTGATGTCGACCATGATGACTTTCTTCTGGTCCTCATCTGTGACCACGACATCGGGTCTCAGCAAACTGTCGGTATCGGGGACAGTAGAGTTGACTTTGACCGCCCCGAGGTGAGGCGGGATCGCTTTCACAAGGCGGGCCTGGACCGCGTTGTGTCTTAGTTGCCAGGCTCTGGAGTGGAGCTTGCAGCTGCAGAGGATGTGGGGCAGAGTCTCGTTGGCGTAGCCACATTTCTATTCTAGTCCATCCACCCCCCTGTGCCTTCATTTCTCCCTCTGTAAAAGGGAGATAACAATGCTGACTGCTTGAGATGTCTGGATGAAAAGAGCTATACAAGAACTGGTTGTTTAATTCCAAAGGGGTAGCCATGTTAGTCTATTACAGAAAAACAACAGAGTCCTGTGACACTTTTAAGGACTACCAGATTTATTTATCGCATGAGCTTTCGTGGGAGAAAATCCTTCAGATTTGAAGATAATTTACCTTCAAGTCAGTGGCACTGCTATGAGTTCCTGCATGGCCCCATAATATGCCAACATCTTTATGGTCAACTTAGAACAATGCTTCCTCATGTCTCATCCCAACGCACCTCTACTTTACTTACACTATATTGATCACATCTTTATCATCTGGACCCACAGTAAGGATGCCCTTCAAGATTTCCATAGAGATTTCAACAATTTCCACTCCACAATCAAACTTAGCCTGGATTACTCCACACAGGAGATCCACTTTCTGGACACTACAGTGAAAACTAGTGATGGGCACATAAAGACCACCTTATACCGAAAACCTACTGATCACTATAGTTACCTACATCTCTCAAGCTTTCATCCAAGACACACCACACGATCCATTGTCTACAGTCAAGCCCTAAGATATAACCACATTTGCTCTGATCCTTTAGACAGAGACAGACACCTTCAGGATCTCTATCAAGCATTCTTAACACTACAGTACCCACCCACAGAAGAGAAAAAACAGATTGACAGAGCCAGAAGTCAACTACTACAGAAGTGCAAGAAAAAAATCAACAGAATGCGATTGGTCGCCAACTACAATCCCCAAGTCAGATCTCTTAAACACATCATCAAAGATCTACAGCCTATTCTACAAGATGATCACTCACTCTCCCAAGCCTTGGGAGACAGACCTCTCCTTGCCTACAGACAGCCCCCCAACCTTAAACTGATACTCACCAGCAACTACAGATCAAACAACACAAACACTAAAGCAGGAACATATCCCTACAACAGACCACACTGCCAACTTTGCTCTCATATCTACACCGAAGACACCATCACAGGACCAAATCAAGCCACCTACTCCATCAAGGGCTCATTCACCTGCTCATCCATCAATGTGATTTATGCCATCATGTGCCAGAAATGCCCCTCTGCCTTATATATTGGACAAACAGGACAGTCTCTGCGCAAAAGAATAAATGCACACAAATCTGACATCAGAAATCACAACACTAAAAACCAATAGGGGAACACTTCAATCTCTCTGCTCATGCCATTGACGACTTGCTAATAGCTGTGTTGAAACAGATGAATAACAAATCACAGCTTCAAAGAGAAACTGCAGAACTCGAATTTATATGCAAATTCAACTCAGTTGCCTTGTGGTTAAACAGAGACTATGGATTTTTCTCTCATTACAGGTGACTTGACCTCACCTTCCTCTTTGTGCTGTTCCCCCAGTGTTTGAATCCTAACATCTATTTTGATTTGCTGTTACAGCCTGACCTGATCCTATGTCATACACTCCCCTGCATTTAATTTTCTCCCATTCTGTAAGTTTCCCATCTTCAAAGCGTCTGACGAAGTTGGATTTTCTCCCACAAAAGCTCATGCGATAAATACATCTGGTTGTTTAATATGTCTGCTTACCCCAATGGAGTTCTGAATGTGGTCCCATAGGTGCTGTGTGATTGGAGAGCAATGGTGAGGGACATGGGTACAATTGAAAATTTTATTTGATCTTGTCATGTGACCTCCAAAATTCTTTCAGGCAAATTAGCATAGCTAGGGGGAAAGGAGAGGATCCTTAGGGAAAACCTATGTAGCTCTGTTTCTACACCAGTTTACGCTTACTCAGAATCTGGCTCTTGTTTTGCTCTTCTAGAACTTCTTGTATCCAAAGAACTCACACATGAGTGAATTAATCCCTGTTCTGCAGATAGGGAAATTGCGGTTCAGAGGTACAGTGGGGCAATCCAAAGCCTAGGGAAGTCAAAAGGAGTCTTTTCCGCTGACTTTACATGCTTTGGATTAGGCCCAGTTTGCTTCTGGCTCCTGCAGTGTGTCAGTGGTAGCTGTATATAAGACCAAAGACCCGTGATTCCCCGACTCTTACTCTGATCACCAGACAACAACCCTCCTCCTTGAAAGCTAAGGAGAAGTTATTGTCACTATAATAAGGCAGCTCTGCCGCTGCAATTGTCTTTTAAAAAAATCCATATAAATGGAAATAGCTCTTTTATTAACATTATTACATTTCATGAACAGTTCCCCCAAATTAAATAATGTTCTTGTCTGCTTCCAGCATTTTGGTAAAGTGTGCAGTTTTAAATCATTGTTAACATTATTCTGGGCTTAGTGGATTGATTACCAGTCTCTTTGTGCAGTTGAGAAGGGCTGTTTTATGTGAAAGGAATTCTAAAACAATTTATTTAAAGACAGAGTTTGGAAATGGGATCATTTAGAATGTTGTAAAGCAGTCTAATACCAGATTATGCTACCTTTACTTACACTGAATAATCAAATTCCAAAGGGGTAGCCGTGTTAGTCTATTGTAGAAAGACAACAGAGTCCTGTGGCACTTTTAAAGACTAACAGATTTATTTATCGCATGAGCTTTCGTGGGAGAAAATCCCACTTCGTCAGACGCTTTGAAGATAGGAAAGTTACAGAGTGGTAGGAGATTAAATGCAGGGGAGTGTATGACATAGCATCAGGTCAGGCTGTAACAGCAAA
>ML685810.1:9555879-9591022 GCA_007922175.1 Pelusios castaneus
TGCAGGGGAGTGTATGACATAGCATCAGGTCAGGCTGTAACAGCAAACCAAAATAGGTGTTAGGATTGTTCCCCAGTGTTTTGAATCCTAACACCTATTTTGATTTGCTGTTACAGCCTGACCTGATGCTATGTCATACACTCCCCTGCATTTAATCTCCTACCACTCTGTAACTTTCCTATCTTCAAAGCGTCTGACGAAGTGGGATTTTCTCCCACGAAAGCTCATGCGATAAATAAATCTGTTAGTCTTTAAAAGTGCCATAGGATTCTGTTGACTGAATAATCACTTAGTCTGCAAATAATCCCATTGGTTTCAATGGAACTACTCCTGAAGAAGTGGCACTTTTAAAGACTAACAGATTTATTTATCACATGAGCTTTTGTAGGAGAAAATCCCACTTTGTCAGACCTTTGAAAGCATCTGACGAAGTGGGATTTTCTCCCACGAAAGCTCATGAGATAAATAAATCTGTTAGTCTTTAAAAGTGCCACAGGACTCTGTTTGTTTCTCTGCAATAGACTAATACGGCTACCCCTTTGGAACTTGACTCCTGAAGAAGGCACTGTTCAATAGTGAGTAAGGGTGACAGAATGAAGGACAAGTAAATGGATGGATCCCAAAGCACTTCTGTGATAAATAAATATAACATATTTTGCATATAGATTGAAACACTCACCTGAGGTAACCAGTGCCTTTTCCAATCACACAGTTGACTGGTTGTGTGTACCTGCCCACCATTCATTCATATAATCCTGTCTTCTGCAAATAGCCCCACTGAAGTAAATGGGAGTTCTGACATGAGGAAGGTTTGTAGGATCAGACCTATTCATAGCTACTTATAATACTTCAAGGATGTGGAGAACCAGGTCCTGATCCCCTAGAAGTAAATGGCAAACTTCAGTAAGAGCAGCACTGTTTAATATTTGAATTGTATTACAGTGGTGCATCAGGCCCTAAAATCAGAGCCCCATTGTGGTAAGCACTGTAGATATATGTAGTGAGAGACAATTCCTGCTCTAAAGAGCTTACAGTCTAAATAAACAAGACAAATGCAGAGTGGGAGGGGGAACAGGAAGGCAAAGGGAATCGCCTAAAGTCACACAATAGGACAATGGCAGGGATGGGAATAGAACTCAGGCCTCCAGATTCCCTTTCTAGTGTCCCATGACTCCATCACAAAACTGACTGTATTGATTTCCAGATGGTGAAACTGAGGCACAGAAAAGTTAAGTGAGGCACCAAGGCAAGGCAAGAAGGAAAAGTCCTGGTTTCAAGACTCCTAACCGCCAACAAACACAGATTCCCTTTATGATACAAACCCCAGCCTATGCAGAAAGGGACAGATGTTCTGAGTTATTTTTAACTTGCACTGTGTTTTAATTTTGCTTTAACTACAAAGAGTTTGGTGCTTAGCAAAAGCTGGATGAGGGGGTCAATGAAATGGAGTCATGCTGAAAAGATTATATGGAATCATCTTTTGACGCAACCCCCTCCCCCCAGATTAAAAAGATACACGTCTAGTATTAACTTTTGCATCATGAAATAAGGTCAGGCAAGGCCTGTTTGACACACAACCCCCCCTCCCCAAAAGGATGGTATTTGGTTGAGGAAAGTAGGCTTTGTTGGCTGTGTTTGACAACCCCCACAGTCACTTTCAAATCATGTTTCATTTCACTGGTGGAAGGGCTTAAAATTGAACTGGACACTATATGTTCCCAAAGTAATCATTGCATGGCATCTATTAACAATCTTAGTTTCTTAAAACTGTTTTAACGGATAGTTTCCATAGCAGAGGTCAAAGCATCCATGTTGGTTAGGTAAGCACTGTGCACTCACATCTCCAGCCAGGCATGAAGGAAAGAGGCTGCTAAAACAGGGCTGGTAGAAACGAAACAGGAAGTAGAAGCAGTCTCCTGTCGAGTTAATAAGGGAGAGAGGAGTGTAAAGGCAAATCCCAGGCAAATTTACAGCCCCTTTGCATCCTGTGTGGCGTAGGACATCCCTGACACTTTTGTGTGTTTTTGTCCTCGTGACTTGTTAGGAATTTTTTGAGTTACTCTGTTTTACTTTGAGGCTATGGGCTCTGCTGCTGTCTGACTTTGTGTATGTCACAGGATATTTCTGCTCTAGGGAAGGGAGCAGCTTCCTCCCTCTCCACCCCTCCCCTTGAATAACCTTGCTCGGGGCCTCCAAAATCCTATAGCCGGCTCTGACAAACAGATGCACTCAAGAACTGGCACACATGCATTCCTATATCAGGCCCATTGGCTGACAGCTCCATGCCATGATTGAGCTGCAGACAGACAACCATGCACAGACTCCCAGACAAACCAGACCCACACAGCCCGGACGAACAGTCCTATGCTCAGACAGACCCATGCCTATAGCCCAGGCACACAGCCCTATGTAGACAGGTGGACCTCTGCATGGGCACGTGCCGTGCAGACAGACACACAGCACTGTGCCCAGACAGACCTCTCTATAAGCAGTCTCAGTATCAGTGGAGATCCCAACATATTAAAGAGACATGTAGCTGAGGTAATGACTTTCATTGGACCAAGTGCTGTTGGTGAGAGACAAGCTTTCGAGCTTACACAGAGCTCTTTTGATCTGGGAAAAGTATGCCGCACACAACTAGCCTCTACACACACACACACACACAAATGCAGACAAAGAAATGTCACAGACTAGAGAAGCGAAATATGTACACACCACACATGCTTAGAAAATGTAGTCAGAAGCCAGGTCTGTCCTACACCCTGAGCAACATAGTTCTACTGATCCAACCACATGGCAGACAGCACTGTGTGGGTTGGAAAACTTCTCCCGTCAACATAGCTACCACTTCTCACAAAGATTAATGTCGCCAATAGCAGAAACATTCCCATGGGCATGCTTCACTAGTGTCACAGTTGAATACAAGGTGGAACAGATTGTTGAGCATGAGTAAAACAAGTAAGGAGTCCTGTGGTACTTTTAAAGACTAAAACGTGTATTTTTCACATGAGCTTTCATGGATGAAGCCCCACTTTGGCATCTGACGAAGTGGGACTTCACCCACGAAAGCTCATGTGAAAAATAAATTTGTTAGTCTTTAAAAGTGCAACAGAACTCCTTGCTTGTTTTGTTGAACTAGACTCAGGCCTTGTACACACTACAGAGTAATCGCGTGGTAAGGCTCCTTACCGCGCGATAACAATCAAAGCGTCCACACACCAAAGCTTCTTGTTGCGCGACAACAGCCCTCGTGCTGCACAACATGTAAACCACCTAAACGAGGGTGGTAAGGCTTGTTGTTCCATGGTACAGCCTGTGTGGACACTTGTTGCGTTGTTGACAGCCTCCGGAAATGTCCCAGAATGCCAATCCAGGCCACTCTGGGACATTGGAGCTGTCAAATATGTCAATTTCACTGCTCTAACAGAGCCGTGAAACTGACTTTGGAGGCTCCAGGGATTGGCTGCGACGGGGCCTGGCTGTGGGGCTTGGGATCTCAGGCCCCCAGCCGGGGCCGGATCTAGGGATTGGCTGCCCAGCAGCAGCCACAGCCCCGGCAGGGTCTCAAGCCCCGTGCCAGGGCCCCGCTGTGGGGCTCGGCTGCCCGGCAGCAGCCGCAGCCCCAGCGGGGGTCTTTAAAGCCCCCCGGTGGGGCTCAGCTGCCTGGCGGCTGGAGCCCCACTGTGCCTGGCTCGGCTGCCCTGGGGCTGGAGCCCGACCAGGGAGCTGCTGCAGCCAGGCTTGGCTGAGCCGGGGCTCAGCTGCTTCTCAGCTGGCCGGCAGCAGCTGAGCCCATCCAGCTGAGCCCCAACGGCAGGACTGGGGCTCAAGCCAGCACCACTACCAGCCTTTCAGCTGGCAGGACAGTGCATGGTGGGATAGGTACCCACCATGCACTGCTCCTTCTAGCAAAAATTGAAAGGAGCGTGTGAACGGTCCTTTCGCTAGAAGGAGTGCTGTGTGGACGCAGTAAAGCATTATAATTATTACGCTTGCTTATCCCGCAATAACTTTTATTGTGGAACAAGTCTGTAGTGTGTACATGGCCTAACAGGGCTACCCTTTGGAATTTAGCATAAGTAGTTAGCACATATTTCAAGGGACCATTCAAAGCGAAGGGCACTGTTAACACCTCTCCAGTCAAAGGGAGGGCAAGCTGGTGGGGTGGTTAGTGGGGGCTTGGAGGGGTTAGAGATGCTTGTAATTAACCATAAATCCAGTGTCTTTATTAAGATCATAATTTTTAGTATCTAGCAAAATTGGGCATCTAAGATCCCAGATTCAGGGGATTTTGTTTGTTTTGTTTTTTGAACTTGTGGGTTTCTTTTGAGGATGAAGACTGAGATATCGGCTATAGAGCAATCACTTTATGAAAAGAGTTTCCCCACTGGTGACAGGGAGTTTTTGTCTTTTATCATTTCTCCAGGTGAGTTTATTTGAGAGTAGAGTAATGTATGGTTTCACCCACATATATAGTTATTGTGGCATTTACGCTGGATGAGGTTCATCACGTATTGTGATAGACATGTGTAGGACCCATGGATCTTGAAAGGGATGTTGTGTGTGTGTGTGTGTGTGTGGGGACGTGGGAGGGACGGGGGGGGTGGGGTGATGATCATGGGAACAGGGGAGATGTGTCTACACAGGTTTTCCATCTGTTATTCTGGCAGTGTCTTTGAGTTGGTGTGTTCTGGTCTGTGGGGCACTTGCTTCTGATGATGAACTTAGAGAAGCTGGAGTGTTGTTTGAAGGCCAGAAGATGGAGTTCAGGAAAAATTTCTGTCAGGAAGTGGTCTCCATTGAGTATGGGCTGCAGTTGTTTGATGATGCCCCATATGGGCTCTGGCATAGGGTGGCAGATGACAAGTAGGGCAGTGCAGTTAAAGGGGTTTTTATTTCTGCAGTGAAGCAGGCTCTCCCACAGTATTTAGGTAGCCTGTTCCATGATGGGATCCTCTTCTCCGTTGGAGTGTCTTTATTTGGTGAAGACAGTTTTAATGCATCCATCCAAGATTTTGTCCTCAGGGCATATTCTGCAGTAGCTGTAGGTCTGGCTTAGATAACAAATTTTGTGGCATGTTTGGGGTGGTTGCTGGATATGTCAGTGTTGGCATGGTGATCCCTGGGTTTCTTGTGTAGAGTTGTCTGTAGGGTTCCTTTGTTGAAGCTGATCCCATATCACAAAATCATAGAATGTTAGGATTGGAAGGGACCTCATGAGGTTGTCTAGTCCAACCCCCTGCTAAAAGCAGGACCACTCCCACTAAATATAGACACATGCAGATCCAGTTCTGTGCTCTGACAGACCCTTTGCTCAGATAAGTTGGTCTAATAAAAGATACTTCCCCACCTTGTCTCCTTAACATTTAGCACAGACAGAAACAGCCCAGTCCTCAGACACACAAAGGGCCATCAGCCACACACCCCTGCACTCAGACAAACAGACCCATACATACACACACTCAGTACAGGCAGAATAGACACAGGTGGGGCGGACAGACAGACCCATGCACAGAAGGGCAGCTTGGACAGACACTCAGCCCTGCACTTAGCTAGACCCATGCGCAGACAGACAGACAGACCTGTGTATAGGACACATTCAGTGCAGATAGCCGTTCCCCTGCTTAGATCCATGCTGGGTGGCCAGACAACCGCTCTGCGCTCAGACAGACCTATGCACAGGCTCATTCAAGGCAGACAGACAACCCCTTGCACAGCTGGGCAGCACGGACAGAAATCCAGCCCTGTACCCAGATAGACGGGCGGATCTGTGCACAGACAATCCTATGCACCGAAGGGCACTGGAGACAGACGGCTGTGCTCAGACCGACAGACATTCCCGGGCACTGACACATTCAGGGAAGACAAGCAGGAGCATTCAGCACAGGCATCCATCCAGCGCCGCGCTCAGACAGGCAGCTGACGCACACGCCCCGCCCCTCCCACACCCTCGCGGGCGGGCCAATGGGAGCCGGGGCGCGTCATCCTGGGCTGGCCCGGGCAGCCTCTTGAATGAGCCACATTGTTGCAGGAGGCAGGGAAAGTGACTAAAGCTGAGCCGCCGGGGCCGGCTAAATCGGATCGACTCGGGATTCGGCTCCCGCCGCGGAAGATGATCGCGTCTCACTTGCTCGCCTACTTCTTCACCGAGCTCCACCATGACCAGGGGCAGAAGGTGGGTGGCCCCCTCGCCCTGCGGGGTCAGGAAGGGGGAATTAGGGAGGCTGGGTGGCGAGTTTTCCAGGCTCGTACCGGTACCCTGGGGGGCGGGGTGGAAGGTCTGTCCCAGCCGGCTCCCGATCCTCTGGGCACCGAGACCGACTGGAGTTAGTGAGACACGTGGCTGGGCTGAGGCGCTCCGGGCTGGCTCCCGGGGATGCTGTGACCACGCGGTTCTCGGCGGAGCTGCTAAAATAGACTGAGTTGCTAAGCCAGTGAGTGTCCCCTCGATTAATTTTCCGGGGGGGGGGGGCGATGAGCGGGTATCCCCCACACACACTATGCCACGCGGCTGGGAAGAGAGTGACCGGATGTCCTGATTTTATAGGTAGTCCCAGTATTGGGGGCTTTCTAGGGAGCCTGTGACCCTTCCAGCCCCTTCCCCGATTGCTCCACGCTTGCTAGCTGGTCAGCATGGCCTGGGAGCCCCGGGAGGGACGGAGCAGCACCGGCACTGGGGGGGTCCGGATCTGGGAAACTCCGCACATACATCACGTCCTGTGCGCACACCGGGAGGGTGTGTGTCTCCCCCCAATCCCGCGGGCTTTGGCTATAGGGGGAGCCGGTCCTCCCGCTGCCTCGCCTGTACTGGGAGAGTAGGGGGGGCTCCCAGCCCAGGGGGTTGTATGGAAAAGGGGAGGTCTCCCCACTGCCGTTACTTCAAGGGCCCCCACCCCCTGTGATCTGATCCTGGGGGAGGGGCGCTTTCCTTTCCCTGGGGTTTAGTTCTCGCAGCGATGCCATTGGGAAGGCTGTGGATGCAAGTGTCTGTGGGGTGGGAATTCTGGCCCCTTCAGCAGGCTTGGGGCGGGGGTGTCAGCCTGGCATTAGGGTTAATTTCATGGCGGTTTGGGAATGCAAACCCCACGCCTGCTGCTGGGTTTTACAGGTAGACCCTCTCAGTGCCTGCTAAATCTCCCTCCTTTCCTGGCCCAACCTGGCCTAGGTGGGAAGCGGAAGGGTGGAAGCAGGGGGTGCTGCTTTCCTACCAGTCACCAAAACTTCCTTTAAAGCATCCCAAAGTTTGTCGTGCGGTGGATGCGAGGCTGTGCTGTGGTCTGTTATAGATAACAACCTTCCTGTAGCTTGTTCCATCCTGGCTCTTACAACCCCATGGGACCCATGTTGTAGGGATCCAGGCTGTAACTTAACCAAGATCTCACAGGAAGTCCCAGGCAGAGCTCAGGTGAGCTCACTTTTCCTGAGCCCATGGCCTAGCTGTCCTCTCTGTGTTCCTTGTTTCCCAGCCCCCACCATGCTGAAATATAAATCCTGGTTAGAGTTCCAGTATTGTTCTTTCACCTCTGCCTGCTCCAGGGAGGGAGAAGAACTGTAAAAATGTAAGGTTTTGCTTTAGGCTCATCTCTGTATATAAGAGCAAGGGTTATTTTAGGACATGTCAGCATGGGATGCTTAGATTTATGTGAAAGTCTTCCTTAGAGGGTTCATTCAGTGTTGCCATGTCTCTCTGAAACCCTAGAGTCTGATGCCTTTCCCCCTTGTCTTGAGGGACTGGGGAGGTTAACTGGGGACACGGTATTAGCAGGATGGTGACAGTGTGGATATATGCCGAATGTCAAAGCTATCAGCTTTGGGAAAGTGAGGGGGTAGGGTGGGGGTGAGGAAATGGGCTAAATCACTTAGGATTTGCAAACCAAATGGCTTTATGATAAGGCAGAAGGGGGAGGCACTGAATTATGTTGTGGCTGAGCACTTTGAACCTAGTTTTATTCCTTCCAAACCTATGTTCCATGATGTTCCATGATGTTCAGCATTCATGTGTTTTTCAGTATCAATTAGAAAAGAAAAGCTTTAACTTTGTGTCCTGCTTTGTCTGGGATGGGAATGGCAAAGAAAGAGAAAAAAGAAACCACTTCCATATTTTAATAATCTAGGTTCCCTTTGTAGCAGTAGTGAGAGATGTGACTCAGATGTGGTTACCATGCAGGGCAGATGTAAAAATCAGAAATGGCATGTCTGTGATGTCCCTCACAGTGTTACCAAAAAATCCCTTATATGTAAGGAGATAGTTTAGGGTTCCATCTAATTCCATTGCATTTAGATATAATGGGGTTTGCACAACAGTGGAATCAAGACACATGGGGTTGGCTAATAGTGTGGTTTTAGCTCTGGGGTTTCCCTTGTTTGTCTCAGTTTTTGCTGGGCCACTATCAGTAATGTAGCATGAACTCTGAGGTTCTTTGTTAAGATATACTCCTTTGTTCCAAACCTGTAATGGGGTGTTCAAAGCTCGGCTGTCTCACTGTTTCAGTAACCACCCAAGTCAATTTCACTCTTGGGAGGGAGAGCAAACAAAGTTTATTGTTTGGATGAAGGAAAAAGTTTCAAGTAATAACTGACTCTCAGAAATACTCAACAGAAGGGTCAGCCAAAGGGGTGGTATTTTATGTAAGACAAAGCAGGTTTACAAATTCTTTCCCTCAATAACTGCTTCCAGACATGGATTTCTTTGAGAATTGTTTATTAAACAAGCTTCTATAAGCTCTCATTTTAAAAAAACCCCAAACAACTCTCTAATTAATGGCCATGCTACTTTGAATGCCAGTGTTCTGCTTCTTTGTCACAGCAGTGGAATGTGTTTGCTATGTGGTTGTGCAGTGGGGCTCCCTGTGTTAGTTGGAGGCCTGTAAGCACTATAAAATCAAACAATAATAAGGCAGAGGTGCTCCATCTTTTTCACATCTCATCTCACATTTACTGCAAACCTGGGAAAGGAATGTTAGGAAAATGGTGAATGTATCTTTTTGCTATTTCTAATGCACATTAGCAACTGGAAACAAGGAGAGCCTGGTGAACACCCCATCCTCTGTAGACCATGGCTGGAGAATTACTGGTATGAAACAAACGGAGTCCTGTGGGATTTTCTCCAATGAAAGCTCATGCAATAAATAAATCTGTTAGTCTATAAAAATGCCACAGGACTCTGTTTCTCTGCAATAGACTAACACGGCTACCCCTCTGGAACTTGGTATGAAGCAAGAAGCAGTAATAACCGTGGCCTAACGATTTGGTGAAATGACACTACATCAACTTGAATTTTCATGGATCTGAAGGGGGAAGAGCAGAGTGTTTATTTATATATATATATATATAAAAAAATTGGAACAAGTTATTGATCCTTTTGCTCCCACCATGGCTGATGGAAACCATTCCTGTTCCCAATTCTCTTCAGGAGGCAGCTTGTACTGCTGGGATCTGTTCCCAGCTTGAATTCTCATGATGTTGCATAAGCCACTTACCCTTCCATTTGCCCAATTGTAAATGGGCTCAAAGTAACTCTTGTCTACACTTGCTAAAATTAGTTCGAATTTGTTAGTTTGAACTAATGAATTCGAACTAATTTTAGTTAGTTCGAATTAAGTTAATTCGAACTAAGCAAGTGCTATTCATTCATTGGTTCGAATTAGTGATCCCCATTCATTTCAATGGCCGGTTAGTTTGAACTAAGAAATTAGTTAGAATTAACATGGCCACATTGGCTAATTCGAACTAGTTAGTTCGAATTAAAGCCTTACTTCTAAAGCCCTATTTGAACTTATTAGTTCGAATTAAGGAAGCCCTTAATTCGAGCTAACTAAAGCCTAGTGTAGCCATGGCTTTAGTTAGTTCGAATTAAGCCTCCTTAATTCGAACTATAACTTGCCAGTGTAGACATAGCCAAAGAGGTTGTGGAAACTTAATAAATGTTTGCAGGGTGCTTTGAGATCCACAGAGGTGCTGTAAAAGCTCTAAGACTAATGATATTTGAATGTGGCACGTTCTTTGATGCTGGGTGTCTCAAAATGTTGACTGAACCATTGTGCTTTATAGTGCTGTTGTTTGTGGTAGAAATAATGCTAGGAAAAGTACTGGCTGCATGTGGATGCTTGTGATTCAGAGCCAAAAAATGAGGCTGGTACATTTTTTTCTTTTCCTCCAAGCTAAAAGTGCTAATTACAGATGATTGCTTAGTATGAGTTATTTAATTTTACTTTCATAATGAGGCTGCCCTTTCAGTACAATCTCTGTCTGTCTGTCTTCGAGTGAAGTCAGTGATGTGGAAGTCATTGTCCACAACCTTCCACGCTCCTTTGGATATTGGTCAGTCTGACAGCTTTCTGACGTAACTGGCTCTCTTTCTTTCGCGTGCTTAGTGGAAGGATTTAAGTGTCTTGTTCCCCTTGTCGCTAGGCATCATTCTAAAATCTCAGTGTAATTGTCTCTTCCTTTTGAAATGTTGGCTCTGTGGTGGTGAGACTAGTGCTGGTGAAAGATGGTGGGTGAACTTTCCCGTGGAAACTGGCATCTTCCAGCCAAAGAACAAGCCCAGCAATGTCTGTGGCAGGGCAAGCTTTCTTATAATATCCAGCCACTAACCTTCACCTTTGCCCTGAGGCAGCCTTTTCTAAGTGCCTCTCTGCTCAATGTCTTAACTGTCATGGTTTCTCTGCTGTCCAGGGACTGGATAGAGCCCAAACACACTCATTTGGCATGCCCAGGAAGAGGTGGGGTTGTCTTGTTACCCCTGCTGTCTGTTGTCAGGCTGGATAAGACGACAATCTCTTGGAATGTTGATTTTAGCACTCTGGCTTGTTATATAGTGTGGCTTAGTAGTGGCTAGCCCTTTGGGCTGGGGCTCAGGATACCTGGGTTCTGTTCCCAGCTCTGCCACCTGCTGGGTGACCGTGGGCAACTTAATTACCTTGCTGGTACCTCAGTCTCCCTATCTGTAAAATGGGCATAATGATATTGCTCTCCTTTGTAAAGCAACTTTGAGATATTCAGATTAAAAAAACCACTAGAGAGAAGTTAGGTCTAGTTATTATTTCATTATTAACAACAAATTTATAATAGGTCCAATTAGATCAGGTCCTCTTGGTGCTCGGTGCTGTGCAAACACATAATAAAAGACATTATTTCACTCAAACAGCTCACAATATAAAAGTACATGAGACAGCTGAGTGGGGTCAGGGGGAGAGAGGAGAATGAGGTAATGAAAACTAGAGGATATTTTATCATAGATCATTTCTGTCTGGTGGCAAAAAGGAGTAAGTGATAGCCGCTGACTGGAAGCTTGGCTGGAATCCCCTATAGCTCAGGGGTAGCAAGCCCAGCAGGCGTGCTGATGGTGGCACATGAGCCCATGCCGAGCAGCATGTGATGCCCTCTGCGGTGCCACCAAAATTGCTGCTCTTGCCCCAAAAACCACTCTGGGTAGCTTCTTTTTGTGCTGCCCCAGCTGCTACCAAAAGGAGTTGTTCTGCACAACTTCTTTCTGTGGCGTGCATGGGGATCACCCCCCCTCCCACCGCCAAAAGGAGCTGCTCTGGGAGGCTTCTTTCTGTGGTGTTCCTGGGGACCCATACTCAGGCTTGCTGCTGAAAGAAGCCTCCCGGAGCGGTTTCTTTCCCCAAGTGTCTCCTTTCAGTGGCCTGTCTGGTAAAGTGCCCCACTACTCGCCAGCTCCGGTGGTGGCTGCTGCGTTTTTCCAGCAGAGGGGACCACCGGCACCAGCCAAGGGTCGGGGAAGAGGAGCCGGCACAGGGCAGCATGTTCTCAGAGTCAGAAGCACCAAATCCTTCCTGCATTGATGGGGGTTTTTCTTGAACTGAACTTTGCTGTCCATAAAGCAGCTGGTTTCCTGTAAAATTCTTGGTGAGGGCCAGACTGAGTTGCAGGTCTTGCTGATGGATTACGACATGACTTCTCTTACTAATAGGTTCCTCACTCCCCGCCCCTGGAGGAGTCCCGTTTGTGCACCATGTGCTGTAAAATGAGACACTGGAAGGATCCGGGTCGAGAAGGAACTGGTCGTACAGGAAGTGGTCTGACTCACTCTGTGTGGCAATAGGATCCTGGAGGAGTGTCAGGCTTTGCTCCTCTTGTGAGATCACAAGGGGGTTTATTTCTGTAGGTGCTACTGAGCTCTCCTAGTGCAGTCGGTTGGAGGTGGGGGCTGACAGCATCTTCCAGGAACTGCTCAGTATTTTGTAGGATCTGGGGCAGTACTAGCAGTCTTTGCTTAAAACAGTCACGCAGCAGCTCATGACTTGTAGTAATTTAATAGCTGGCCGAATGTCTGCTCTCCCTAAGATTTTAAGAGGGGAAGGGAGAGTTACGCCAGCCCTTGTAGCTCACCCATGTGATTATATTTGCCTCCCTACTTTTACCTGTATGTTTCGAGAGGTTTGCTCTTAGCAGTGGCAACAGGCCTAAGTTGGGAAGTGGTTTCTGTTCTCTGCTCCACCGCTACTTCAGAATGTGATCCTGGGCAAATTGTGTTACAGTTTTCCCCATCTGTAAAATGGGGCCAAGGATACCAGTTTTGCAAAGCACTTCCATCCTCAGTAGATTTCAAAGGGCTGGATAGGGGATGAGTATTTTTGCTCCCTCTCCTAAACTGTGGCAGTGTCACTCTCAGTCTGTGCTCTTAACCAGTTGCTGCATTCCTCACCGAAGTGACTGCATTTTGGTGGTGGGTCAGGTCATCCACCAACCAGCCTGTGAGGGATGTTCTGATAATGGCTTAAAGTTTGCACAATATCCTTCACCAGAGGGTCTCAAAGTATTATTGTGTGCTTCAGAATATGAGACGCTTTCATTTAAAAAAAATTAAGATTTTTTTTTTTTTAAAGTACATTTTTTCTAAATCAAAGATGGGGTGGGGAGTAAAAATGAAAACCTCCTGGGACCATCATCCTGGCAGATTCAGGAGAGAGGACACTAATACCAAGCAGAAATTATAGGCACACATCAAGCCTAAACCAACCCCCTGATCTTTAAGGGTATTTGAAAGCCATCCACAGATCAGGGTGTCGTAAATAGCTTGTCAGTGCAGCGTGTCAAGCTGAAATTCCTGAGCTAACTGAGCACCATGGGGCTGTTGTATCCGAACATTGCAGCTTAAACACATCTCTTTAGCACACACTAAACTTTTATTCCACCACCACAAAAAAGACATTTAATATGTTGTTATATTAAATTATCTAAGTGCTTCTAAAATGAACAAGCAGATCTAAGATCTATGAAGAGAAAGTACTGTGGGGCTGGACGCATTCTGAATTTAATTCTTGCCATATTCCTGGATTTGAAAAAAATTAGCCAAAAACCAAACAGTTCCCCAAACAAAAAAAAAACCCCATCAAATAAACCCCAAACCAAAAATGAAGTGATTATTCCCAGAGAAAGGCAAATGGCATTGCTCTCATTCAAAGGGTCAGAGTGCAAAAATAATTTAACACAAGCATGCGTCCAGGTTCCTTTGCATTAAAATAAACAGCTTTTCAGTACTTCCCAGACTGCATTTACTTTGCTATGCAGGAAGTGGTTGTACTTAGCAGGAAGCTGCTATCATGCCATGATTTACAAAACACACTGTGTCCTGATTGTCACTCAATTGGGGAAACAAAAACAAGACAAAAGATCCACATAACTATAGTACTGTTTTAATACGTGCAATGTTCCACTTCAACTTTAACCATTGGTTGATTGTGCATTCCTTCTGCCCCCAGTGCTCTTTCTGACTCCATGGGAGATGCTGATTCCTCAAGCACTTGAGTGCATGACAAACAAGGTGTGTAGGGGCACTTTTAAAAACTAACACGTGTATTTATCTTGGAGGTATTGAATAGCTGGCAGGCTGGCACTCAGTGCTTTAAAAAGATGCTTGTTCTTAAATTGCCTACTACTTATTACATCTGCATCTTTAGCCTGTATCTCCAATTCCATGTCAGGGTTTGCTTTTTCAGTGTCTGGCTGATAGCTAATGGGAGAATAAGGGATGGGAAATTAATCTTCTGGGTGTCTTTTCCTACCTCAGCCCAGATTGTTGGTGTCCCACTCTGCTGGCATTGTAGCAATTCTGGAGGTTTGGTTCTTAAACTAAACATTTGTCAAAGTGGAATTTTTTTCTCCGCTTGTGCTATGCCTGTGTATGAAAACATTCCATCTTCTAATACTGCATTCAGCTTTCCGCCATCCACCCAGTTTCAATTTCCTCAGGGAGCAACGTGGGACTGGTCAGTCTTGATCACCTTGATTTCAGATGAGGAGTGTCTCACCCACTACAGTCCCTGAAATCACTAGGGTAAAGCACATGCTTAAGTTTTATTTTATTTTTTTTTGAACTGGGGCCTGAATACTTCAGTTGCTGGAGGGGATGTCCGTTTGAAACCAAACCTGGCCATTTCTCTAATATAGCTCATGTAGCTATTGACATAGTATGTTTTCTTTTTTGCAGGGGGGCTCTCAATTACTGTGATTTACGGCCTTGTCTCTGTTAGCTGGGTTGCTAGGGGAGGTACAGTAATGCCTAGTAGCTTCAGTCTGAGTGTGTAGGAGATGATGATGATCCAGGCTTTAAAAGGCTTTGTGGAATTAGAGGAAGGTCACTCCCTTCTTGATGCTGCTGATTATTTTTAATACCATGGAATCGTAAACACCTCTGGAACTTGGCATGCACCAGGTGAATAGTGAGTAGGGTGCTGCCTCAGGTAAGCACAAACCTGGCACTGCAGCATCTGCAGCTTGGCAAGTGTCCTTGCAAGTTCTCTGCTGGCTCTACTTTGCCATAGAGGTGGAAGAGGAAATATAAGTGGATCTTAGTTGGCGAGTGGTTGGAAAGCACCTGGCTACTGTGTGGGGAAGGGAGGATTTTCCACCAGCAGCACCATCTGATTATGGGGAAGGAGGATAGAATGATCAGAAGTGGAGTAGGGAAAGGGAAGAAAAATAAATACTTTGGCTTGGGAAGGAGGTAAGTGTGTGTCTACAGAGGACAGCCTTACTGGGCTGCCCCAAACCATCCATACTTCTCCCTAGAGAGAGGCCCGACCAGGGTGTGATAACAGCTCTTCAGGACTCAGGTGCTGAGGGTATTGGGATGCAGGCCTGTCTCTAGTTATTATGAAATGTAAAATCTTCTTGCTAGATGGCAGTGAGAATGGGTTCTTAGTCTACAGCACGGCTGGCTTCTCCCAGGGAGACTATAAAAGGTCATAACTGAAGAACAAAAGGCGTCTGTGGTGCAGGAGCGTTACAATTGCTAAGATCATAGCTGAGAAATAATATTGTGCCCCCTGCCCTGTGTCAAAAGCAGAACCTGCTAAACACTCCTGCAGGCTTTGAAGGCTGCAGTATTAAAAACAGTCTGGCTAATCGGACTTTGGAAAGCAATCCCTTTCCCAGTTGCTGTGGTGAGCTCTTGTTTTGTCTTTCCCGTGGAAACATCTTATCAACCTGGAGACTAGACAGCCCCAGGACCCTAGATCCTGAACTCTTGCAAAATGTGGATTTGGGTGTGAGCTTTATGTCTCATGCTTTTTGTGTGGGAGGAGGGGCACATAGCTAAAGGCTCTTCCCCTTAGCACTGGTATGTGGGCTATGCTGGAACTAATTTCCTGTGAGTGAAAGTACATAGTTAGGTAACCCAAGGTAAGTGTTTGACTTTCCACTGTACGGTGGTAAAGGTCCCATAAAAGGAATCCTATCTAGCTTGCACTGAGAAGCCCTTCAGCCTTCACTTTCTGTGTTTTCACATCTCCCTGTTGTCTTGTCCTCTGTCAGCCTCTTTTTGCCTCTGTTTATTCACCACACACGAGATTTTGCTTAGGAAGTAAAAATATGCTGGCTAGAAACTTAATAGAAGTTGGCTGGGCTGGTGCAGTATTACTTGTGTTGCAGTATTGTGTCTCAGGATCCCACACATGGATCAGGGCCTTATTGCGCAAGGGGCTGTACAAACATGGAATCAGGAAAAGCCCCTGTTCCAAAGCATTTGCATTAAGTAGTGAGCTTGTTTTAGCAAAGGGGTGTTTGCTATTCAAAGGACAGATCCCAAGGTGGTGTAAATTGGTGTCAATCCACTGACTTCGGTGGAACTAACCTGACTTAGATCAGCTGAGAATCTGGCCCCAAAGGCATGAGTAACTAACTAGGAGGCAGTGAGTCTGAAAACACACAGGGAGTTTTTAAAAAACCAACCAAATAAAACAAGCCTGTAAATTATATTTATTTTGCTCACTCTACTGGTCCTCTGGCCACATCCATGAATGAGGTCATTTGTCTGCCAGAGGGATGTTGCTGGCCTCTGAAATGCCAACTGTCTCTTTCAATACAGCACTTTAGAAAGCTTCTCACTTGATTTCTGGTGAAGCATGCTCTTTGCTGTATTATGTGAGTGGACTCTGACTTTACCGACACTTGCACCTGCCTATAATTTGTTTAAAGTGAACAATTAAACTGGTGGAGTGTGTTCAGTTGAAAGCTGGCTGTCTCTGTCTTAGGCTGAAGGGAGAAGAGCCCATGTAGAAGTGGATCTGTGACTTTCTTATTCTGTTTGAATAATAAATGAAACCCTGAGAGAAAGAGTCTGATGCACACTTTGGCGAGGATATTAGTTCATCTCGGACTGGTGGGAGAGGCCAGTGGCTTACACTGCCCATCCCCTGTTGTGTTGATATCCCCACTGACTGACCTTCTGGCTAGTTTCATAGGCCTTGAAGAGTAGAGTCTTTTTAGCTAAAGCACTGGATGGCATTTGAGTGTCTTGAATTTAGTTACTGCTTCTGCTACAGTTTTTCTGCATCACCACAGATGGGCAATGCGTATAATCTGATTTTACAAAGGTGCTGACCACCAGCAGCTCCTGTTTAATGTTGATTAGTGCAGCAGGTTCTTGGCAACTTGGCCAGAGCCTCAGTTTCCCCTCTGTCCAATGGGGTAAAGCTGACTTGCATGGGGGTTCCTTCATGTGAGAAGTGCGGTGGTGCTAAGAAGGAGGGCACGTGGGAAACACAAAGTATTATCTGTACTGACTCAACTTCAGCAGATGAGTGTTAGTTGTGATATGAGCTTAGATGTTGTCTTCATTTGGTCCTTCTTGAACACTGCTACCTCTGTTTGGAAATGTAACATGCTGTCTAAATGAATCATCTCCTGCACTAGGGGCTGGTTCACAGCGAGGGCAGTAGTCTATTATTGCCAAAAGAGTTACTCCCTTTGGCTCCGAGAGGCCTACTTGTTGGTCCCAAAAGTCTCCGTTTCAATGCTCACCGATGACCTGTGATAGGGTCATGTTCTCTTAGGTACAACCACAATGTCTGCCCCTCACACTGATCCACTGGCTTTCCTACACCTTTCAGATTGACAAATACCTCTATCACATGCGGCTCTCTGATGAAGCCCTCCAGGAGGTCACTCAGCGTTTCCGAAAGGAGATGGAGAAGGGTCTCGGGTCTGACACCAACCCCACAGCGTCAGTGAAAATGTTGCCTTCGTTTGTGAGATCCACTCCAGATGGAACAGGTAAAGTGCTGTAAAGAATGACTTGTTCTTACTGTGATATGGATGTGTGTGTTGGAGGGGGAGTGAGCTCTCTGTTCCTTATTTGTTTCTCTGTTTACACTGTTTCAGATTGTTTTGTCCTCCTGGTGTGTTTGAACTGGGAATTAAGCACCCAGTTTCCTCCCACTTGCACAGGCCGTGTAACTATCTTGACTTGAAGGGAGTTAGTCCTAATCCACCCTGGTGTGGGCGAGCTGAGAAGGCCCATTCTTGCAGAACAGAAACAGTCACAAGTATAACGCAACGGACTTCAGTAGTACTTGTAGGAGGCAGCTCACTGGAGCTTTAATGTGGGAATAGAGAATGATCTATTGCTCTTGGTTGCCAGCAGGTCAACTGACCTCTGAGTGACACAAGCAAACTTTAGTTCCACATACACACTTACAGTCAAACTTTTAATTAAACACTTCCTGCCAGGTGTTCCCAGAGGGTGCCAAGAGACTGCAATGATGGGTACCAGAATGAGAATCTAGATAGATCCAAACAAACTCCTTTAGGGGTTAGGGTTTCCTCCCATGGCTAACAGCTTTGTTCTCGGAGGTCTGCTAACTGTGGCAGCTTTATACTTTCTCTCTGCTCATTGTGCTCTCTTGACAATCACCAGCTTACATTTAAAACCGATTTGCTGATGTAACATCTGCCTAAAGGATTCAGGACCAGGAATAAATAAATCAGCTGGAGTTGAGGTTGAGACATGTAAGACAATGTGCTGCTTGGCCACCTGGTGAAGAGTGTTACGGAATTTGTGAGTGAGCAGCAAACTACAATCTTTTGGCTAGGAGACTTGGCGTTGGATTCTTGCATGCTGGGAAAGGATCTGTCTTTCAGCAACACAACCAATGCTCCTTACGTATTCTGAAGTTGCCTGTGAATAAGATGTAAGGTTCTGCTTTGCATTGAGTGGTTTCTAAATACCAGACAGATTGAAGGCAACAGCTGGTTCTCTGGAGTCCTGAGTGAAAACTGTTCATCCCCATTATAGGCTGGCCAGTAGACAAAGGAGCAGCCACCTGGCAAGGCTAATTCTTAATTCGATTACATCAATTTTATGTCAGTGTAGATACAGTAGATTTATCCTGGTGTGAAACTGGTTTAATGGGAATGGCAAATTAGGCTTATGACATAATAAGAATAATACTGAGCTGTTACTTGGTGCTTTTCATCAGTAGATCTCATTGTGCTTTACAAAGAGGGCAGTATCATTATTCCCATTTTACAGATGGAAAAACTGAAACATGGAGTGGGGCTGTGACTTGCTGAAGGTCATACAGCAGGCCCGTGGGAGAGCCAGGATCAGATCTCAGGTTGCCTGAGTCCCAAATCAGAGCCATGTCCACTAGGATGCATTGCCTCCAATTACTGCTTACGGGACTGATCCTGGAAAGTACTGAGCATCTTCTATTTTTGAAAGCCTGTGCAGAGTAGAAAGCTCTCAGCACCTCACATTATTTGGCCATATCTTTACATTGCTGTTCAGATAAAAATCAAAGGCATCTGTCATCTGAGTAATCTGTGATACAAACACAAGGGAACAATGAAGATCAAAAGACAGGGAGCATCTCGCTGTTAGAATCAAAGTTCTCCAGGGCACCAGACTGGATCTTACAGGTGCAGGGTTGGTCTTTGATCTTGGTTGGTGTCTCTGGGGGCTAACCTGCAATAATAGGAACGATAGATGATTAGCAGAATGTGTCGATTAGTAAAGCTTCTAGATAAATAACTGTAGGGGAAAGTGGTGTAGGACTTGATTGTTCCTTTAAAGAGGGCGCTGGGAGGCTTAGGTTAGGGAGAAAAGGACTTCTGGTTTAAAGTTTGGGAGTCGGTTATATGCAGGGGTACATGGATACATGAGAAGAAAATTGAGCAGTGGTTTCCCACAGGTGTTGACATTCAGCAGTGGTTTCCCACAGGTGTTGACATCTGCTGCTCCCTCTAGCAGAGCTCAACCCTGGGAGTGCTAAGGCAGAGGAAAGGCCACTGGGTTAGGTAACACAGCAGATTAGACTGATCCTGTGCAATGCAGGTGAGATATGATGGCTAAAAGACTAGTAGCAGCTGGTGTTTTAGTGACGCTGGTTCTCCCAACATGGTTGATGCTGGCTTGGCCCTCTCAGGGACAGCAGTAGAGCCAAAGCTAAGGAGGAAAAGGAGTAGGGGATGGGGGGCAAATTCCACCCTGGTGTAAGTGGGCATGATGTCCGTTGTCTTCACTGGACCTGTATTTATGTGTGTCCAGGGGTGGTTCTTTTTCCTCAAAGAGCATGGTGACCTTACTGATACCATTAAAAAGACTTGGTTAGAAACAACCAACATCAGGGGCTAGCATCCAGGAAGAAGGAAGAGAGCAGGAGCAGGGACTGATCTGTAGATGAAGAAGCCCGTCTTCATTTCCACTTCTGTCTCCAGCTGCTCTGCTTTGCTTTCTTGGTGGGGGTTTTTTTTTCCACCCTGCTGCTTCTGTCTAGAGCAACCCAGCTGGGGTACAGCAGCTGTTCTGCTGTAATGCGGATCATAGATGCTTCAGGCAGTGACAGAAAAGGTTTCCCCATTGCTGTAGCTCCTCCACCCTCTCCGAGTGGCAACGCAGACGTCTGGCAAGACCAGTGGAGCCGGAAGCTTCCCCTGCTTTGGATTGCAGTCTCATGAGCAGGGCCAAATTAAGGCAGGTGCTTTGGGGAGTGCAGTTCAGGGTCCCAGGCTAAGGGGACCCCTGCCGCTCTGCAAAAATGAACCCGGCCTCAGTCCAGAGCACTTGTGGCTCAAGCTCCACCACTGTCCCACCTCTGTCCTGCACCTGGGCTGGCTGGTCAGACCCCACCAGTCACTGGAGTGCTGCCATGGCTGGCGGTGGCCACACCGTATAGGGTGTCAGAGAGCTGGCCCGTTTCACCCCCACTCTGGCCAGTCCTGGTCTGCCCACCACAGACTGACCTGGGCCCTGGTGAGTCCCAGCCCCTGATCTGGTTGGAACACGCTATGCCAGCTGCCTGACCAGTGCTGCGATGTCACACCTCTGCCCCAGCAGCCAGCTCAACGCCGAGCACCAGTCAGCCATCCTGTCCTGCCCCAGCAGCATACCAAAGGAGGGCCACCCCCCTGCCCCAACAGGGGGGAAGTAGGAAACAGGCCCACAGACATCCTGTCCTCTCACTGCTGCTGCTGGCTGCTGCCAATGGAAGGGGGAAGGGAGTGGGAGAGAATGGCACCCCATCCCAGCCCCCACTGGACATTGCTGCTGATGGGGGTGAGTGGGCATCACAGGGAGACCCCACTGCTCTGCCCCCAGGCTGGCAGGTGGCTGACCAGCGCCCCAACAAAATGGAATAGCCTCAGGCCCATAGGGACGTTAATCCGGCTCTGCTCATGAGAGCAGCTCACGTGACTTCCGTGTCACTGATCCTGAACCCCCATAAGAAATGGCTGCACACTGCATTTCAAACCTGCAGCAGTGAATCTCAGATCTTGGGTTGTGGGACTCGCACAATGGTGCACAAAACAGCCCCCTACACTTCCAGCCTGAAGGTCCACACAGCTGTTTTTAGTGCCAAGCTCTGCGGGCCCGAGCACTGAGATTCGCTGCTGTGGGTTTCTGCTAGCCATGTCACCGTACCCATGTGGACTCTCCACCAAATGCCACCCTGACCCTTACCTGAAGGCTCTGCTTTAGACAGCGATCCTTGTAACATCAGGTGGCCATGCACTGTGAAAGGAATCTCAGTGCTTTCCTGGAGCTGCTGCGTCTGATTCACCTGCTTTTTAATCAATAAAGTTCTACATTTTAACCTTGGCGCTATGTAACATTTAATCCAGCTATGCACTGTGACTTGCCCGTCTACTGCTGCTCCTGTGCCTTTGGGCAGAGAGATTCAACAGGGATTTCTTTTGCTTTTGGAGCGGGATGATTTCTCTGATCGAACAGGTTCTTCCAGCTCTTATCCGCTTGGCAGGGGTGATTTTTTTTTTTTTTTTTTTTTTTGTTAGGTTCAATTTATTCCAGTAGCTGAGATACTGCAGGCTAAAAGTGACAAAGTGGGATTTTCTCCCACAAGAGCTCATGCGATAAATCAATTTGTTAGTCTTTAAAAGTGCCACCAGACTCTTTGTTTGCTTTGCTGAACTAACACGGCTACCCCTCTGGAACTTGCAGGCTAAAAAGCAGCCAAGAGTTAGGCAGCCTGAACATTGTAGAATTCAATTCCCCTCTTGCTCCATTAGCCCTAGTGGAGTTACCCCTGTTGACATCATCTGAAGTGAGAGCACGTTCTGGTTCTTACCGTCAGTTTTGAGCCACTTCTGTGCATGTCCATACCAAGAACCTGATTCAAATCTGTTACTATTATTGAGCCGCCTAATTGCTCTGTTACTAGGGGCAAATTCTTAACAAACTCTCCCCACCCTATTCATTCGTTCCTTTGAGGATTGATGCTCACATGTTCTGTCGTGTCTTAAATATTAATCTCTATGGGGTGGAATAGGGATAGGTTTACCCCAGAGGTTCTGCTCTCGGTACTTTCTGGGGTCTAATGGGTTAAGGCGCTTGTCCACGGCTTATGAGTCTATAAAGCTGAGTTCAGTTCCTTGTTCTGAGCATGTGGGCAAGTCAGCTGGCCTTTCTGTGTCATTGCTCTCTCTAACATGGGGATACCCCTCTGACTTACAGGGGTGATGTGTAGATATGACGTTGAATATGAAGTGCTCCGGTACTGCAGTGATTGGAACTGTATAAGCATCTAGATGGCATTCTCCAGTTGTTTAATGTTTAACAGGAGTGTCCCTTCCATGCTTTAGATCTTCAAAGCGTCTGACAAAGTGGAATTTTCTCCCATGAGAGCTCATGCGATAAATAAATCTGTTAGTCTTTAAAAGTGCCATGTTTCTCAGTCTTGCATAGAAGCAGACAAGTGTTAGAGATTTAAGGCCCTGTGTGAGTTGAGGATGAACACTGCACAACTCCTCAAGATGAGTGGAGGCCTGTCAATATCTTCTTGGAGGATCAGGTCCAAATATATTGGCACCTATTCAAGTCAGATGCTGTTGGATAGTGAAGAATAATTAAATTCTCAGTTTGTGACAACGCATTGTAATGCGTAACTTTGCAGCTCAGGGTCTCCTGAGGTTGTGTCTACGCTGACGGCAAATTTGCCGCTCTCAGACCAATTTATGCGGTTGGATTGAGTGGCAGTAAAGACACTCTTAATCGATCCGGAAGTTGATCTAGTAAAATGGCCTTCTCAGGTGGCATAGTGCTGCATCGACAGGAACTCATTTCAGTGTAGTGGAGGCAGCGCATAGAACAGGAGTTGATGGGAGTTACGCAAGGTACTCGGCATAGTTTGTGTAACTCCTATTGACGGCTGCTGAATTTCACCAGCAGTGTAGTCCAGTTCTTGGTCTTAGCTTAGAGGGAATCGGTGGTAGGGTTAAAGGAGGCTTCCACTGTAGCCAAAGACCAACAGTAATTCTCTGATTGCAGCATTCTCCACCCATAGATCTCAAACCATGTTACAAAGACAAGGGAGCGTCATTAAATCCACTTCACAGATGAGGAAACTGAGGCACAGAGTTGGGTAGTGGGAGATTCTGTACGAGAGCCCACATCTCCTGAGTCTCCGTCCAGTACCCTATCCACTAGGCTGCACTTCTCCTCTAACGTAATGGAGCAAAACTGCTAGATGACGGCCCCAGGGCTCGATAAAGCCTGGGCAACAGGTCACCATGGCACCCAGGAATTTGTACCCTGGCACCTAGCTGTGCCCGGGTTCACCCCTCATAATAAGCCGCCGGCTCCTTCAGCGGCATGTGGCTTTTTTGGGGGGGGAGGCAGCGGTGGGGCTTCTTTGCCCGTGACCCCACTGTACGTGTTTGCGGCGGTAGGGCTTCTGTGCGGCAGGCTGCTGCCAGTATCTGCACTGGTGGTGGTTTTCCGGCAGGGGGAGAGGCTTTTTACCCTGTACTGGCACCGAAAGGGGCAGTGGCGACATTTTGGTGGCAGGAGCCTTTAATGTGCTGCACGCCTAGGCACCCCAGTTCTGACACTAGCACCTGGGTGCGTGGCAAATTTGTTGAGGCCTGGACTGACCTAACCTCAGAGCTCTGTTTCTCTCATTGTTCAAGTTGGATCTTTCTTCAAGTAAATCCTTACTGCTCCTCTTGGTAGCCAGCCACTCTTGCCACGGCCCCCCCCTTTCCTTTTTTTTGGGCTCCGAATATAATGTGACCAGCTGCTGATACATGTGGCTTTTGAGATGGGTCAGCTGCATATGAACAGGCAGCTGTTTTTTGTTCCACTTGCACTGCCCATTTGCCAAATGAGGGGTTAATTGAGATACCGATTGCTGCAACTTGTCTAATTTTAACAGTGTGCTGCAATACAGAAAATGAATCTAAGGCAAATCAGTGACACATTTTACCGTCTGATCTAAATGTGTCTCTGTTTTGTACAATGGATATTGGGTCCCCGCTCCCCTGCACTTGATGCAATTTACACTGCATTTGAAAATGCATTTGAAAATTTGAAAATTTCCTTCTTCCTCTGCTCTCTCAGTTAAATGACTTGGGGTTTGCTGGCCTGAAATAAGAGGAAGTGTTAGTCAGAGTCAGTAGGATGCAATGTTACAGTTGGTGTAACCATTGTATCCCACGCCTTCTTTATTAAGTAAAATGGCTCTTCAAAGCTATTAATGTGTAGCTGAATCTCTTCTGTTCACACCAGTTTAACTTCAGTAGTTACTCCTAAGTTGCACTGCAGAGTAAGCAAGAGGAGATCAATCACTCTGTCTTCTTGCTTAAGTGCTGAGTAAACACAGGTCCCACTAGAAAGAATGGCATGTTCAGTTTGCAGGTTTTAATCTCTAGAGACTTGGTTTCTTTTTTAAATATCACAGGCAGTTCATATTCCTTGCCAGCTGATTGTTTTACTTTCCTTTGAAATCTATAGTAGCCATGTTACCGGAATATTTTGCTTAATTGCTTTGCCCTGTGGGATGGAATCCGGAAATGTGAATTTCATTCTGAAGATGTCATTTCTCCTTAATGTTGCATCTTTCCCCATGTTACCATAGACAGACAGTGCATTGCATGTACACATCAGTGTAATGCTCACCTAGGAGTTAGACTAGTAAAATATGCAATGGAATGCTTGAATCCCCAGGTATACCAGTGTACTTAGGTTGGGATTTTCAAAGAAGCCTAAGGACTTAGATACCTGTAGGTGGCTAACCCCGGAGAATCTTCTGAAAAATCACAATTGCAAGGCCAGATTTTTTTCCCCCCACAAGGGTTGGGCACCCATAACAACCGAAGTAAGTGGGAGAACGGTGTGGTTGCTCCACCTGGAAAAACAAAGTCACAACACGTGAGTTTGAAGGATTTTAAATGTATTATAATATATGAAGAATCTCTGATCTACCTAAAACTTCATCTTTGATATTTTACTCTGTACTGATAGAACCAGACAAAGTGGTTCCCATTTGATGATAGCTTTTATTTTAATGGTCAGGTTAGCCTACTTTATTTACTGGGCCTGATTCTGATATGTCTTAGACTTTATACTGGGGTTATTCCATATCTTCACACTTCACATAGCAATATTAGGCTATTAATAAAATGATGCTGATCTAATTCAGCACAGATGTGTTGAATTTTAGAACACTTCCCCTTTTTTCAGTCTGGTTCTTTTGCTAGAATGAGCTAAACTTTATGAAATATTCACAGCAATATCTTTTGTTAATGGATCCACAACAGTGAGATTGTAATAGGCACAGAAAAATCTTTGAAAAAATTGTGGTGTCCTTCCCATCTTTTGTTTTGTTTTGTTGGATAAAGTCTGGGGTGGCTTCAATTTTTTTCTCTCCTTTTTAAAAGCTGACTAGATTGAATATTCCAGATCATGTCAACAAACCTGTTCTTCAGGATCATGGGAGTCTTGGTTCGTACGACCACAGAGTTCTAAAGTTCTGTACCAGGGGTGCAGTGAGGAGTAAAAGCAAATAAAAGTAAATTTCAAAGCTAAGCAAAATTATACGTTTCCAGATCACATTGAGGATGGTGTAAGTTCTAGGATTTCAGGCCCCATTTTGATTCAGGGTTTCAGTTTTAGTTCTTCAGACTACGGTAATATAAGTTCAGTATGATTCATGTCTTTTACTACTCACATCCCCCTACGCTTCAGAATTACACTCCACAGGCTGCCTGCCTGGAAGTCACAGTGAGCTTTTCCTTCCTAGCTGCCATCACCCTTCTGTGTGCAATTTATAGACGTATGTTAAACACTTGTACAGCACCTAGCACAATGGGGTCCTGATTCTATTGAGTCCTCCATGTGGTACCATAATGTAAATACAGTAGAACCTCAGCGTTACAAACACAAGAGTTCCAATCTGACCAGTCAAGCTCACATATTATTTGGAACTGGAAGGATGGAACTGGGGAACAGTAGAGACAAAAAAAGAAGACAACTACAGTACCGTGTTAAAAGTAAACCACTAAAAAAAATAAATAAAGGGAAAGCAGCATTTTTCTTCTGCATAATAACGTTTCAAAGCGGTATTAAGTCAATGTTCAGTGATAAACTTTTGAAGGAACAACCCTACTGTTTTGTTCTGAGTTACGAATATTTCAGAGTTAGGAACATCCTACATTCCCATGGTTTTTGGAACTCTGAGCTTCTACTCTAATATTGTTTAATTTGCACATCCAATTTGCAAATCGTGGTTGGATTTTGCTCAGAGTAAAGACATCCTTCCATAAAAACCTCTCTTTCATACCCCTTAATAAAACAGACACACAAACAGAAAACTTCAACAACCCAGAGCACTTTCCTCTCTCCGAAAAACTCTGGGAGTTGGTCCGGTCCCATCTGTAGGGCACTTGATAACAACTTAACGCTATAAGGAGATCTGATAAACCCCAGTGGTTGCAATCCATGTGCTGGCATTAACTATAATTACTGTGTCGCACTGTCTCTTATGGCAGGGGACAGCAACCGAAAGATAAAAAGAGCCATTTTAAAAATAATTCCTCCAATAACCAAGTGTTTTGAAAGCTGCAATGGATATAGCCTCCTGGTGGGGGGAGCTGGGCCAGGGTGCCTGCCACAGGGTCCCCTGCTGGCGGGGGGAGCCCAGAACTAGGAGCGGGCTCCCCACAGAGTCCCCCAGAGTTGGTGGGAGCCCAGAGCCTGTCATTGGCCGCCTGCAGGGTCCCCTGGTGGTGGGGTGGAGCCACAAGGGAGCAGCCAAAGAGCTGCATGTGGCTCTGGAGCCACGGGTTGCAGACCTCACAACAAGTATTGAGTTGCTCCCTGGATAGAAGCTATTTTGGGAAGACTGTGTGTGTGTTTCACACCAAGATTACTGACTTGGATGCTGTTGGTGTGCAAGGTGCTGTACATGACTTAGAGGAAAGCCTAATCTATACCTATGGCCGTGGTTTTCAAACCATGGGTTGGGAACCAATACTGGGTCGCAGACCCTCAGGTACTGGGTCATGATGCCCCCACTACCACCCCCAAAAGACTGGAATGCATTGCTCAAAGATGTAGTTGTTGGATTGCAGACATAAATGATTTTTTTCAACTGGGTGCTGAGAAAAAAAAAATTGAAAACCACTGCCCTACGGACCTTTACATTAGAAAAATGCCAGATTCTGAGCACTTCCCACAAGGCTATTCTAGTCAGTGATTTCAATGGGAGTTGAAAATACTAAGAGCCTGGTATCTTGTAAATGGCATTTCATGTGTTGTTGCACAGATCACTTGGGAAGAAAGGAAGGTTAGTGCTTTTGGAAGTAAAACAAAGGCCTTCTCTGTTACTGGGATTGTCTTGAATACAGCCAGATCATGGCTTTCCCAGCAGGTCGTCTTGGTGCCACTACACCAGTTGCTACCCTTTGCTGGTTGAGTCCTAGGTATAGACAAAGGCTGTCTTGGTGACGCTAACTAGGGAGCCTCCACGTCACCCACCTGACTCTCCTAGTTCTCAGACTGTCTTGCCTTGATGCATTAGTGATCCAAGTTACTGAACCTGAAAATGGGGTAACTCAGCAGTGATGCCACATTGGGGTTTTTTTGATTGTAGAATGGGAGCTTTGATTCTTGAGTCCAAATCCCAGCTACACTCGTGAATGATTGTGGCTTTGGGCAAGTCCCAAAAGAAACCTCTTTATGCCACAGTTTTTCTTTTCTGCAAAATGGGATGAGGACAAATCTATCTTGTGGGGGAGCCATGAGTCTTTCTGTATGTTTAAAAATTGCTTTTACGTCTCTGGGTGAAAGACACTGTGTTATGCGAAGCATTGTTGTCACTTACTCTCACCCTATCCTAAAATTCGAGTGGCTGCTTTATTTTGAAAAAAATCTCATGGCACCTATCGTACATTCTAGGGAGCCATGTAAGCAGATGTCTGTTGTATGCAGAATTCAATGTGATCAGCACATGGGATGAAGCCTGGATAGAACATTTCACGTGGCATTCCCTGCTTTAGGGTACTCCAAGGTGTCTGGTTATTGTTAGAGGAGCTGCAGTGCTGTGATCTGGGCCCACGTTTCAAACACCCCATCGTTCTCAGTTGCCTCGTTTGGGGAGGTTTGTTTGAATCTGTGTAAGGATGGGGTTGGGGGGCTTTTCCAGTGCTTGCTACATAATGACCTAACCAGCTTGGTATCTCCTTGCAACATTGTGTAGCTAATTGGACTAAACATTTGCTTTGCAAGCTTGCTGAAGAGGATAAAATGGGGTTGCCAGGAGGGGGGCCTTTGAGAATCCAGCACCTGCTTCTCCCTTCTTTCCTTGGAGATGAGACACCTTCCTTGCAATGCCTGCCAGCCCAGGAGTGATCAATCAGACTCTGATCTCATGCAGGAGAGTGCAGTGTCTCTATCCTGGTGTGCCATGTGGCATCGCACAACTCTTACTACTGAGTTGTTGAGCTGGTTCAAGTTTACATCCTCTCCAGTAGCTTGGGATCTCTAGTGCTTTGTTGAAGGGTGATTTAGATGAGATTTTAAAGAAATTATCCCCTGGAGTCTGATCTTGGCAAGTTATTCGCTTCCCAGGAGAGCAAAATATTTAAATAGAAGACTGGGGACCTGGGGCTGATAAGGACAGCTGTACAGAAATGAACCATTGTTTCCATTTCCCAACAGCTCTGATTTTTTTTTCACCTTTTTTCCAATATCAATCCCGTAATTGTGGCCAGCCAGTTCAGGGGCGGGACAGGGGCTTGAGCCTGGGGCCCCCTTTTTGGCCGGGGCCTGGGGCTTAAGCCCCTAAAGCCCATTTGATAATCTAGCCTTTCTGGACAGGACAGAGCTTCATGTTTGAAGAATTCACTTTGAAACTGGATTTGAGTTGAAGGACTTTCCTGAGGTCACACAGCAAGGGAGTGGAAGAGTCAGGAACTGCATCTAGCTGTTCCTCTAGCCATAAAAAGAACTTCATTGTCTGCTCTGTGTGGACATGGAATATCTCCGAAGAGCTATTTGTAGTACAGGCCAGAGTTCTCCCGCTACCTTACGCAACTTGCTTTTGCTAGTTGCCTCTCCTCCAACCCAGGGCTGCTTGCAGTTGAGCAGTGGTTGAAGGGGTCACTGGATGCAGGGTCAGATTCATACCTGAGGGGTTCATCCACAAAGGGGATAGCTGTACCGAGGGTGGCCATTGCAGGACTGCTATCGCTCCTTCTTGAGAACAGTTCTGCTGTTCTAACTTCCATCCAGAGCCTTGTCAGGAGGGTCTGGCTAGTAGAAGGACTCCTGAAGGATGTTTCCTGACCATTCCTTAATTCTGGGATGAGGCTGGCTGACCATATCTGTCAGAACAAGGACTGCAGGATGATTGTACCACTGCCTGCAATAGCACATCTGGTTTGTGTAAGCAGACAGTAATATCATAGCTATATGATAAAGGTGCATGTGTTTCAATAAAACAGAAGCCTGGAGCATGATATTCTTCTCTTTGCTCCTGCAGAGAATGGAGACTTCTTGGCCTTGGATCTTGGTGGTACGAACTTCCGTGTGCTGAGAGTGAAGGTGTCTGATAATGGCCTGCGGAAGGTGGAAATGGAGAATCAGATCTATGCCATTCCAGAGGATCTCATGCGTGGGAGTGGAGTACAGGTCGGTTTAACACCTACATGCTCCCTGCCTTTTTTGTTCCTGAGCACGTTCTCTCACTGACTTGCCCAGCCGGCTGTGTCTTGCTGACATGACTCTCCGGGGTATTCGAGAAGGAAGCAAACCTGTAGCTTGGATGCGACAGCCATCAGGACTAGATAAGTGCCAAGGCTGAGACTTCTAAAAATGACTAGTGATTTTTAGGTGCCTCGGGCCCTGCCTTTGCTAGGTTTGAAGGTGGGTTTTTAGAACACACTGCCCTACTGCAGACAGGCCAGTGTGTATTTTAACACATGGTAGCTGGTAGGTAGCAACGCGAGGTTTCACAACTAATGTATTCAAACTACAACTTGCTGTCCCTTCGCTAGGGATGTCTAATATTTGGTAAAGACCCCTTAGTGTTAGCATGACCTCTGCTTTTTTGGATGATGAATTTGAGACCACAGGAAGGGGCCTTGTTTTCAGAGGGCAGGTCCTTAGCGCACTCTGAAAATTAGGGCCCTCAAAGGGTATCTCATGTTGAGTGCTCAGAACTGCTCAGTCACTAAAAATCTTGGTCCGAGAGCAGGTGATACACTGGTCTGTCCTGAGCCGCTGCCAGTATTGAAAGGACAGCTGTAAAGCAGAGCGTGTGTAACTCTAATTCCCCTCTGATCCCATCCTCCCCTACATGGGCCTAATCCCAGTTTAAATCTTACATAAAGGGCCTCTCCCCCCTCATCAATTCACATGTCATCTTGCAGCATCGTATTTGCCCTCAGGAGGTGCAGGCATTATGCGGTGGAAAGATGTTCCTCTGCTGGGTCACAAATAATAGTCAATTGCTGCCTTCTCGGCCAGGGGAAATCTCTCTTGCTGTCCACGTGAGGCGGTGACACAAGTGATGACATGTGCTCAGAGAAAGAGAGTTCATCCTCGGCAGCTTTGTGTGAAGCATGTGCGTGCTGGATACAGAGAGGAGGGGGTGGAGATAATGTGGTTGAAGCAAAGCAATTTTAGTATCACTGCAAGATCCTGATGTGGTGGGAATTAAGGATGTTGGGAGTAACACACATGGGTTCTATCGCCACCAATTCCACCAACCTTCCCACCTCAGTGCCTCAGTTTCTCCCTTCGACTTGTGAGTCTGTGTTGCCTACCATTAAAAATGCTTCAAGCTGGAGAGACAAAGAGTGGTGTAAGTGTAAACTATAGCAACTGGCAGGTGATGAAACGTATTGTGTGGCTGTCTCCTAACCTTTCCTTTCCTTTGACTATTGAGTTTTTTGCTCAGAATAAATACAAATGGAATAAAATAATCATAGCTGTGGTGTTTCAGTGAAATAACTTTTAAGGGGGGATGTTCACGACTCCATTTTTGTGGAATATAGTTTTAAAATGTAATCCAGCTTCACCCCCTTGTTTTATACCACTTGAAGACAAACTGGTGTAATCTGTCTGTCCAGCTGTCTTTCTCATGAAAGCTTGGTGCATAGAAGGCACTTTTAGAGAGATGTTAATGCTTTAAATGAAATTCATTTCTACACAGGGTTTACAGTATGGCAAAAGGGAGGAAAATGGCTTGGAATAAACAGCTGAAGGAATAGAAGTTCAGTGCTGTTCTCTGCTGAAAAAAGGAAACAAACAGATATAGAGGATTGATCCAGCGTCAGCTTGGGTGATGCTGCGAGCAGAGAATTTCTCTTCATTCCAGCCACCCACTATTCCCCAAGTGCAAATGGACAAAGATTCTCTTTGCACCATGGCGCTGACCCCTGCTTGAGACCAGAATTTGATGCACCCAGTGCAGATCACTATGGATAGCAGTTTACCTTATCTACAGTAGGAGTCTGTACTGGCGGTTACTGCTTAAAAGAGCTACCCTTTGAATTGTTGGTTTGATGAAGACATAACTAAATCTCAGCTGTGATTATTGTGTATTCATTATCTTGGTGATAAATCCACAATGCGGTCCAGGTCTACAAAACCAACTCAGAGAGGTTTTTTCTTTATCAAAGTACTGGACTATCCTGAGCTGTCAGAGGGTTCATAATATTTTGTTCTCTCTGTAGTTCCAAGACCTCAAAGTGCATGATAAAAATTAGCTAGTTCCCTCTACCACTCTGTACCAGAGCAAACTGAGATGCAGAGAGGGACTTGTCAAAATGTGTAGACAGTAGCCATCAGAACTAGGAATAGAACCTGGGAAGCCTGAATCCCAGATCTCTTGCTTTAACCACAAGATATCAAATTCCTTTCCCATAATGTAGTTTCTGTTACATAAAATCTACCATACTGAAACAGAGAAAACATGCTTGGAGATTTAGTTTTTAAAAAAGGAAACTACACCCAAGTGCCATGCTAATGGACAACTTATAAGTGAGCCTTAATCATAACTGTTTGGATTTTTATTACAATGTGCTCCATGAAGTCCCAAAATATCAAACCAATTAAAACCAGAAACACAGATGCAGTATAGAGAACTTTTTACATGCCTGTGGAAGTTGCCTCTTGTGTTTCAGGAAGGCTGACGGGTTATGGCCTTAAGTTTCCTTTCTTATGAGAGAGTTACTCTCCAGTAGCTATATTGTTTGAATAAAGGAGAGTGATGTCGGCAAGTAAAACGGAGTCAGTGGCACACAGTGGAATCTAGGATTCAGCGCTCTCGGTTGTGAAATGATCCTGACCTGACTTTATGCTGTCAGGACTTGATCCTAAGCCCACGGAGGTCTGTGAAAAAACTCCCAGTGACTCTAGTGGGTGCCAGATGATGCCCTGAATGCTAACACTAAATAGACAGATGGGGGTACTCAGGATCAGAGCAGTCTGACAGGTGGTGGCTCTCTGTTCTACAGCTCTTTGACCATATTGCCGAATGCCTTGCCAACTTCATGGAAAAGCTGCACATAAAGGACAAGAAACTGCCTCTTGGATTCACTTTCTCTTTTCCATGCCACCAGACCAAACTGGATGAGGTAAGTGAAGCTTTTACCTCCTGTGGCTTGCAGACTATAAAGGATTGACTTGCAGGCTGAAGCCTGGACTGCTGTCAGCGATCAGGGGAGGCAAAGGAGACCAGTGGCTAGGTTTTAATCATGCTGTCTGTTTTCAGCCTGCTCTGCACTTGAAAATGCACCGACCTTAAATTGTTTTTTGTTTTTTTTTTTTAAACCAACTTAGTTAAACTGGTGCCAACCACTGTATGAATTTTGGCTTGAACACCAGGCTTGCTTTGGTTTAGTCTGTTAAACCTGCAAAGACCTTAAACATGCCTTCATGCTCTACAAGTGCATCTTCCCTCAGAAAAAAAGGTTGAAGTAATGATTATGGGAGGACTTAGGGTTTGCCTTGACCTGCTCAGTCACATGAAAATTGCAGATTGCCGCCTCTTCATGGGGCTTGCACCTCTTGTTAGTTGCCATGTGTTAGCGAACATGAGATGAGGGATGCCTTTTTGCATGCTGATGCATGGAACTTCAACTCTTTGGTGATTCTTACTGATCTGTTTCTACAGCACCATGAAGCACAACACGTTTTACTGACAAATCACCCAGACGATTTCTTCCCTGAGGCATTTACGATCCACATTAGGGAAATAAGATAATTTGAGATGACAAGAAACCATTGAGGGAGGGTGATGAAAGGACAAGAAAAAAGGGGAGGGTGAAATGCCAAGGTGTAGTGTTGTTTACAAGAATCCTGAGTGATTATTTGAGGATTGTTTTTGTGAATAGCACTGGAGTGGAGGTGTGTGCTGGGAAGCTGGCGGAGAAGAGGATTTTAGGGCAAGGATTTGAAAGCTGATGAAGGCAGTTGGTTATCACATAGGTAGCAGGGAGTTGCGTAATGGCAGACGGGGCAGGGTGGAGACAGATCTGGAGCCCCAGGTGCAGGAAGGGGAGACAAAGGCATCAGTGAGGACAGACCCAGAAGCAGGGCAGGCAGAAAGTGAATCAGTGCAGACAGGGGAAGCGGGGAGGAGCACCATGCAGCGTAAGGACAGGTGTCCCATCACTATATGCGAGCAGGCATGTCATTCATGGAGCCCTCTGCCACAGTGGAGATATCACAGCAGGCCTGATCCTCTCCCCACTGAAGTTATCGTAAGTGTGAGTGTGAGTAAGTGAGAGATACCAGCAGAGGGGTTTTTTTTGCAGAAATCCCCAGTGTGGAGATAGGCCTTTAGTGAAAGATGGCTGAAGGCTCTGGGTTTTGTAAAGGGGTTGTTCTTACCTCTTTTCATAGAGTATCCTCGTTACGTGGACTAAAGGGTTCAAATCCAGTGGAGTAGAAGGAAAAGATGTTGTTGCCATGATACGGAAAGCCATCAAGAAACGAGGGGTAAGTGTTACCCATGCTCTAAACTCCCACATTTTTGGGAATCAGTGCTAGGCACTCTATATGACAAAAACATGTATAAAGCCTGGTCTTGATCTAGCGTTCAGATCAACGTCCATGTACAGCCCTGCCCACAGGAGAAAGGGGTTGTATTTCAAACTACACACATAGACTTGTTTCCTTCAGGATGGAAAAAGCACTGTCTGAATGCCCAAGGTGGTTGTCCTAGGATTCAGAGTCAGGACACTGCAAGGTTGTCAGTCATATTGATGCAGATATGCTCTGTTCATCTGGAAGCTAAGGCAAGGCAGCTGTGCTCTTTAAATAGAACAAACAAACCTTTCTCTCCCCACTTTTTTTAATGGGTTATATCCTGTAGATCCAGGACTACATGCTCCTGCCACATTCTTTTCTTACATTGTTCTGCTCTAGACTGGATTATCAGCTGGGAAAGTTGATGCACACATATTGGCATGCCTTTTGATATCACAATTATTTTTGCATTCAGGAGGACTAGAGATAGGGAGAGAAACAGATGTAGTAACCTCCATCTCTGTTGCCCCACCTTTTTCTGTAAAGCCTAAAGTGCTTGAGTTCTGCCTATGCCTCTCTCCTCTGTACAAGACTAGCATGTATCCCATCAGCTGACAGCTTGAGCTAACAGCTCCATGACTGAAAGGGGAAGTGGAGTTGTAGGTCAGGTGTCTATAAGGAAGGGTTGACTGAACACTGATCAATGCTGAATCCTCCTATATTTTGGGGAAGAAGTCTGGTTAGATGTGAAGTTACTTCTGTGAGCATGATGATAAGGTTTGTGTGGTTTATTTGCATCTGTTGCAAGTTTTCTTTCCTGTGTCATAACTTTTAATCTTCTAAAAACACCAAGAGCCAGGGGTGGGCCCTTAATAGACGTCTAGATAAATCCATCTGCTACCCTTCTCAAGGGGGTGTTGAGCTCCTTAATGAATGTTTGTGCAGTGCTTTGACATTGATTAGCACTATGTAAGGTTGCGTCTATACTTACAAATTAAGCCGACTTAAGCAGCATTGACTTAAGGAAAATTAAAGTCAACTTTATAAAATCTAATTCCAAAGGGGTAGCCGTGTTAGTCTATTGTAGAAAGACAACAGAGTCTTGTGGCACTTTTAAAG
>ML685810.1:9591422-9602802 GCA_007922175.1 Pelusios castaneus
CTGTTAGTCTTTAAAAGTGCCACAAGACTCTGTTGTCTTTATAAAATCTAGTATAAAGTCGACTTTACTGGCTAAGTCGACTTTATTAAGTCGACTTAGGGCTAATCTGTGTCTACACTGGCTAAGTCAACTTTGTCGATTTAAAGGGCTGCAGGGGTCCCCCACTGCCCTCCCTGCCAGGGTGGCTGGCATAGGCAGAGCCTTGTGTGCCCCCCGCCCCCCAGAGGGCAGGACAGAGCCAGTGTCCCTGTCCTGCTCAGCCCCTATTGTACTCAGGTACAATGGGCCAAATGCTGAGCCCCCTGGCACTTGGCAAGGGGTGCCCCCCTGCCACCGTGGAACAGACCCAGGTCCACTTAGCCCCTACAAGTCGACTTAGGCGTCCAGTGTGGACACTCTATGTCGATTTTGGCAGGGTCCCCTTTAAGTCGACTTAATTTTTGCGTGTAGACATGCTAAGTCGACTTAACAAAGTCAACTTATTTGGCCAAGTGTAGACATAGCCTAAGGTATTCTAATTACCAAAGATAGGCAAACTATTCATGTTCTGCCTTCACTGAATCTGTGCCAATGAAAATTCAGCTCCATTTGAACCATGATTTTCAAAAGGTTGGGGATTTAGTTGGAGTTGGTCCTGCTTTGAGCAGGAGGTTGGAATGACCTCCTGAGGTTCCTTCCGTCCCTATGATTCTATGAAAAGGAGCTGGTGATTTTGTGTGCTGATTTTGAGATTCCTTAAGAAAGGGACCTGATAGGAAGTGCTGATCCCCCTGCCCTGTGAACATCAGTCCTCTGAAACGAGGCTGAATGTTTGTTGGCTTGGGTCCCAAATCTTGGCCTTGGCACCTCGCTCTTCCAATCAGCTAAAGTAAAGCTTTCTCCACTCCCACAATTAATCTTAAGAATGGGAAGTTTTGATCAAACTTCACTTCATGGACTTCATATCTCTCTCCTTCGCCTGTTTCAGGACTTTGATATAGATCTGGTCGCTGTGGTGAATGACACTGTAGGGACAATGATGACCTGTGGCTTTGATGACCACAACTGTGAAGTCGGACTCATTATCGGTAAAGTGTAATGTAACCTTGATGGAAAATAGATCCTGTCAGACTCACTGGATATCTTTTTGATGAGATTTCAAGTTTGGCTGATGAAAGTAACAGTGAGGATGTGATATTCATAGATTTCTGTAAGTTGTTTAACCTGGTACCACACAACAATTTGATTAAGAAGCTAGAACAGTGCAAAATTAACATAGCAAGCATTAAAAAGTGACAAACCGACAGATTTTTTTCAAAAAATAACTGTAAGCAAGAAGTAGTCTTGAGATATTTCTAGTGGGGTCCCACCAGGATCGGTTCTAAGCTATGTAACATTTAAATGACCTGGAGGAAAACATAATACCACTGACAAAGTTGAAGATGACCCAAAGATTTTGGGGAGTGATAAATAATGAAGATGATAGCTTGGTAAGTTGGGCTCAAACAAAAAAGATCCATTTCAGTATGGCCAAATTTAAACAGATGCATTCAAGAAGAAAGAATGTAGGTCATGCTTACGGGATGGAGAGGAACTCTATCCTGGGAAGCAGTAATGAAGACCACACCACTCTCTCTCCCAGGTGACTAACTTGTTGTGTGTTTGGCACAGGCACTGGTACCAATGCATGCTATATGGAGGAAATGCGTCACATTGACTTGGTGGAAGGGGATGAAGGGCGGATGTGCATCAACATGGAATGGGGAGCCTTTGGAGACGATGGCGCGCTGAATGACATCAGGACGGAGTTTGACCGTGAGATTGACATGGGCTCGCTCAACCCAGGGAAACAACTGTAAGCAAATTCCTGGTTTTGGCTCAGATGCAGGGGAGGGCAGTGGTGGTGGTCTATTTTGTATTTGATTTGGCAAGAAGATGAGATCATGTAGGTTAGAGGGCCCTCCAGGATGCAGGCTAGACCAATGCAAATTGGGACTGTCCCACAAATTTTGGTGGTATTTCTGAATGAGCCACCCCAGAGAGATCCTCCTCCCAACCCCATACCTTCTGCTTAACTTCATCTTCTGATGACTGGAGTAACATCTAATTTGTTCCATACAATTTGTTAGTCTTTAAAAATGACACAGAATTCCTTGTTTGTTTTGCTGAACTAAACTAAAACAGCTACCACTTTAGTATTTATTCCATACAGTGATCTGCATCCAAAGGCAAACAGCATCACCTAGTGTTCACATTCAGTGCAATCAACAGATGTCAAACTCAGTGACTGGGATATGGATTTTTAAATTAGAGATGGACCCAATCTATAAAACTTGGATCTGAACTTCCTTCAAGATGTGGAACTCTCATTTGTAGCTTGGAAAATCTCCCCCAGTGTTTTTAGCTGCCTTAATTGGAAGCCCAAAATCCTCCACCTTGCATGCATTTGTTGCAGTGGAATCTTGATGTTACTCTGGTTAACTGGGATAAATGATGTCCCTGGAATTCTGCGGTAATGTTTTGAAAAGTCCTGGTTTACACTTAAAACTTAGAATGACATACCTACAGCCCTTGGATGTGAAATTTTCATACCTGTGGGTATGTAACTATACTGGCCTAACTCTTAGTGAATTCATGGCTAAGTCAACGGAACAAATATTAACCCATTCATTTGGCATTGAAATTTTGTGAGTCACCTGCCTAGAATTCAGCTGTGCACTTGCCGTTCAGGAGCATCTCTAGGCGATGGCTTCTTAAAGGGACAGCATTGAATGGTCTGCGAAGTGAAGTAAACCTTCTGCTTTAACTGTTCTGCAGGTTTGAAAAGATGATCAGTGGCATGTACATGGGAGAGCTGGTCAGGCTTATCCTGGTGAAGATGGCCAAGGAGGAGCTGCTGTTTGGCGGAAGACTCACTCCAGACTTGCTCACCACAGGACATTTCCAGACCGGATATGTCTCTGCAATTGAACAGTAAGTAAAAGAGAGCCTGAGAAAAGAGTTCCATCTTAAATGTGCAGTTTGGCTTTATCCCCCTCTACTGGAGATGAGGGCACCCTCATCTCTTCAAGATGCACGCTCTTGGGAAGGGAAAGGAACGTCTAGCCATTGGGAGCTATTTTGTTGCGTAGATGCCAAGTGCAAAGTTAGCAGGCTCACCCCACTCTTCCCCTGTGAGATGGGGTCTCCTTAGGGGATAGAACTGTAGAAATGTCTGGCTGGAAGGGACCTTGAAAGGTCATCGAGTCCAACCCACTGTGCTAAGGCAGGACCAAGTAAACCTAGAGTGTCCTGGACAGGTGCTTGGTCCAGTCCAGTCTTAAAAACCTCAGAAGACTCCAGAATTTAACTACTCTTAAAGGCAGAAAGCTTTTTTTAATAGCTAACCTAAATCTCCCTTGCTGTAGATTAAACCCGTTATTGTGCATCCTACCTTCAGTGGACATGGAGAACAACATCCTACCTTCAGTGGACATGGAGAACAACTGATCACAGTCTTCTTTATAACAACCCTTAATACATTTCAAGACTGTTCTTGTTTCTTCCCCTCAAGTCTTCCTTTCTCAAGACTAACCATTCCCAGCTTGTTTAATCTTTCCTCATAGGTCAGATTTTCTAAATCTTTGATCCTTTTTGTTGCTCTCCTCTGTACTCTTTCCATTTACCCACATCTTTCCTAAAGTGGAACTGGAGAAAGTAGCTCAGCTGAGGCCTCACCAGTGCTGAGTAGTGTGAGACAGTTATCTCTTCTAGTTGATGCTCCTGTTAATATGCTCCAGAATTATAGTAGCCTTTTTCACAACTGCAATTTATTGTTGACTCGTATTCTATTTGAAATCCACTCTAACTGCCAGATCCTCTTCTGTGGTATTACACTTGTTTGGGTTTTTTTGCTCTATTTTTACTACTGCATTTGATTTTCCCTTCCTAAGTGTAGTCCTTTGCATTTGTCTTCATTAATTTCAAATCAGTTCTTCAGTTTTTCAAGGTCATATGGAATTCTAATCCTGTCCTCCAAAGTGAGGGCACCACACTAGGAAGGACTGTTTTCTAAAAACATTATAAACATAATCTATACTCCATTATCCAAGTCGTTAATGAAACCCCACAGGATATGTCTTCTCAATCTGTCGGACAATGATTGATAACTACTCTTTGAGAACTTTTTTTTTTTTTCCAGGCTGTTTTCCACTCACTTTAGAGTAATTTCATTTAGACCTCATTTTCCCCAGTCTATGAGGATGTCATGTGGGACTGTGTCAAAAGCCTTGCTGAAATCAAGATATATTACATCTAGTGCTTTTAGGCCAGTAATACTGCCAAAGAAGGAAATTAAGTTGAGTTGATGTGATTAGTTCTTGACAAATCCATGTTGGCTAAATCCATGTTGAATCACCCTAGTAGTTAAATACTGGAACAAATTTACCAAAAGAGGCTGTGGAATCTCTGTCATGCAGGTATTTAAGAAGAGTTTAGACATGCACTTTTCAGGGATGGTCTAGATAATAGTTAGGTCCCCTGCACTGAAGCAGAACTATCGAGGTCCCTTCCAGTCCTACCTTTCTGTGATTCCATTAATCTGTAGGAGAAAAGGTTGGACTGGCAGAAACCTTGGGCCCTGAGCTGATGCTCATGAAAGTTGATGGAAAACGTCCTTTGGGGTTGGATCAGGCCTGTAACATTTTATGTTAACTCAATAATATCTCTGGCTACTCCAATGAACTTTTTTTCCCCCTCTGATCTTCAGGGAGAAGGAAGGACTACAAAAAGCCCATGAGATCTTGACCCAACTTGGGTTGGAACCATCTCCAGAAGACTGCATAGCCACCCAGCATATCTGCCAGATTGTCTCCACACGCTCGGCAAACCTCTGTGCTGCAACCCTTGCCGCAGTGCTGCGCCGCATCAAGGAGAACAAAGGAGTTGACAGGCTACGCTCCACTGTCGGCGTGGATGGCTCAGTGTACAAGAAGCACCCCCAGTAAGCCTGAGAATCTAAGAGAGGCTAGGAGCATGTCTGGGAGGAAATGGCCATGGGTGGTAATTTGGTAGCTTGATAGGGTTTAATGCAACTCAGTCTCAGAGCACTGAAAGGGATGTGACTCCCAGTAAAATCAGTGAAAGTCTTGTGTGCTGTTCTCACCCCAAATCAGTATTGTATCAGTGAAGGCACAAGCAAAGAGGCTTTTAATAGATCTCTAAGGATGTGCATAGTTTGTAACAAGCATTCAAATACGTGTTTGAACTCAGAGCACAAGGTCTGGGAATTGGACCCTTGTCAGTTCTAATCTGAGAGGCAGTGCAATCCAGTGAATAAGCATGGGCCTAAAAACCTGGAGGCGCAGGTTCTAATCCCAATGATGCCAGTGTCCTGGGTCTCCACTTCCTACCCAGCTTTCCTTGAGGTGCCATTAGTGTTAATGTCTGTGGGGTTTTTTTTTTTGGTTTTTTTTAAAAAGGTTGAAGGAAAAGGCTTTAGAGGTGGGCGTGGAAAAAGTTAAACAGCTTCTGGAAAGGGCCTTCAGAAGTTGCTGCCTATCAATGGATAATATCTTGCAAGGCTGCAGACCTAAATAAGGTTTAGTCTTGTGTCAGGCTGGGTTGGTTGTCAGCAACAGGGGTAGAACCTGGGACCCCTGACTCTAAAAGCACGAGCCTCCTTTAACCAGGGCAGTAACACTTATCAGCGTCTATGTGTGAAGTAACCACCACTATGTAACCACCATCCAGCATGATGGATGATGCTCACTCCGGCCTCTGTCCCATGCAGTTTTGCCCGGCGCCTTCACAAGATGGTGCGGAAGCTGCTGCCGGACTGCGACGTCCGATTCGTTCGGTCGGAAGATGGAAGCGGTAAAGGGGCTGCCATGGTCACTGCGGTGGCCTACAGGTTAGCGGCCCAGCACAAGGTGAGGCAGAAGACCCTGGAAGCCCTGAAGTTGAGCCATGAGCAGCTGCTGGAGGTGAAGGCCAGGATGAGGATAGAAATGGAGAGAGGACTGAGCAAAGAATCGCATGCAGAGGCCACAGTGAAAATGCTGCCCACTTATGTGTGTTCCACTCCGGATGGAACAGGTAATATACTGGGTGTGCGAACACTCCTGGACCCTGCTTGATAGAACACTAGGTTCCAAAGGGCCAGAGCCTAGAGACAGAGTTCCTTTGTATTTCAGGGTTTGCAGCCTCATCCATTCAAGCGCCATCTCCGAGTGGTCTCTCATGTGGTGCTAGGCCTGAGAGTCACTGAGGAATAGGGTGGCCCTCTGGGGATTTGAAGCCCTATCGTTTTGGGCTCATTGGACTTCAGATTTGTGCCTGCTTTTGGGTTTCTAATGCATACTTTGAAGCAAAGACCGAGGCAGTGTGACCCAGTGGCTAGAGCACTGGACTAGGACTTGGCTCGCCTGTGTGGTGTTCCTGATTCTCCCACTGACCTTGCTGTGTGACCATAAGCAGGTCACTTCCCCGCTTTGTGCCCATTTCCCCTCTTGCACCTTTTCTGTCCTGCCTATTTAGACTGTTATCTCTATGAGTCAGTGCAGCACCTTGCTCAGTGAGACCCTGATCTCATTAAGATCTCTAGACACTGTCATGACATGAAGCGTAATGGGAAACAGAGATTTGGTCATCCATCATTCATTCTGAGTCTCCAGAAGAGAAGAGTCCAGAGGGTAGATTCTGAGATTTCACTGGTTTAACTCCCATGACTTCAGTTTCCACAGGTCTCCCTGAAGTTAGAATGAATCATTTCCAGGCTCATAGTCTTTCCTACTCCCATTTACTTTGCATTTCTTGATTGCTCCACTGGCTGTAGATGAGAGATTGGCGCTGGATGAGTCTTCGGTACATCATTTGCCAGAAGCCTCTGTGGATAGTATTATCACTGTCTTCATTTGGGTTTCAGAAAAAGGAGACTTCCTGGCCTTGGATCTTGGGGGAACTAATTTCCGTGTGCTCCTGGTGCGTGTGCGGAATGGGATTAGGCGTGGCGTTGAGATGCACAATAAGATCTACTCCATCCCGCAAGAGGTCATGCAGGGGACAGGAGAGGAGGTGAGCATGGGCCGACGTGAAATGAGAAGATGTGACATCTTGCCTGAAGTGGCCTAGTGGTTAGGATATGGGATGGGAAGAACCTGGGTTCTAGCTGGAGTTCTTACTACAGCGTGCTATTGTCTTGGACAAATCCCTTCAGACTTCCGTTTCTCAGTGTTTAAAATAGGCTGGAGACACTGCTCCACCTTTGCGAAGTGTTTTAACATCTATGGACAAGAACATATATAGAAGTGCTATTATTATAGGGATCTGAAATTATATGGTCTCTCAGACATATGTGTGTGCTCGGATTCCAAAGATGGATGTACTAGTAACGCCTGTCAGTAGAACCATAAAAGCTATTTCAGGTAACTCATTATTATAACTCGCTCTGTTGTTCTAGTGCTGTCATAGGTCTCAGATACTCCTCAAAGGCCAGTAAAGATCATCCATGTTCTACAGATAGGGAAACTGATGCAGAAAAGTTGAGTGACACCCCCCCCCTCCTGAGTCACATGATGACTTGAGTATAATTCTGCAAAATATTTCAGGGGGTTTGGGTGCAGAAGTACTCCTCAAAAGTTGTACCTAGAGCAAAGAATTCCGGGCCAGGTTCACTGCGATGCCATTTGCCCCATTAAAAAGTGAGCGTAAAGATGCAGTGATTCTTTGCCCACTTGTCACTGTCATAAATGACAAGAAGAGGCCAAGGCAAGAGAGAATCGGGTTCTTGGGGCTTTGTGACAAGAGGGAGAAGGGTGTAGGTGTGACATATTGATGTCATGCACAGGAAGGAAGACAAGGTTTTGCGGGGTGGTTCACTTGGTAGTTAGCTGGGTTTGTTCTTTTCAAAAGATGACAGGCAAAATAAGCCTTGCTAATAGTTCACAGCCAGTAGCAGAGTAAGATACAAACCATGGACTCAGGTCCACTGTTGTAGAGTGGTGGCTGTTAGCACTTGGCATCAGGGCTGGATTAAGGCAGGCTGCAGCCCTAGGCTTTGGCTAAAGGCAGGCTGCACTGTTCAGCAAAAATCCAGCCCTGCCATGCCAGTGTGGGCTTGCACTGGTTGTGCCCCGATGACTCATGGACCTGCCAGGCCCCAGAAGCCCTGGAGAACCAGCCTGACAGTGCTCTCAGCCCTGGTGCACCATCATTGGCCTGGCCCCCGTGGTCTGGCCTCTCTGTCTCACCGGCAGACCAGCAGCCTGGGGTGAATAGTGGGAGCACCATGGAATATGGCTTCTGGCCCAAACAGGCGTTCCATGCTGGGCCCCAACATAGCGCATTGTCCTGGCCCTGTGGTTGGCTGCTCTTCAAGCCCCCCTCCTCACCCCCAGTGCTCACTGGCTCCCTCCTCCCACTGCAGCTGGCAGGTCTGCAGGCCCACCTGGCCCGCCAGCACCAAGCACTGCCCCCCCAGTGCTGGTCTGAACCCATGGTTGGTGGGTCTGCTGGGCCTCAGGGCTGGTGCACCCAAATGCTGCTTCACCTTGCTCTGCCCCCGGCTGGCTGCTGTTGCAGTGGTGAGGAGGAAGGTGGCGGGGGGGGCACAAAAGTAGACAGCCTGAAATCCCTGGGCACCTTAATCCAGCCCTGCTCGAGATTCCCATCTTGCATTGACTGTAAAACACTCATTTGGGCCATGTACACACGATCACTTTATTGCGCAATAAGGCTCCTTACCGTGCAATAAAGCTGCTAGTGTACATACGATCCATTTCTGTTGCGCTGCAACACCGTCTTGCTGTGCAACAGTTAAGCCACTCAAATCGAGAGTGGTTAGCATTACTGCGGAAAGGCTGTTCCGCGGTAATGCTCGTGTGTACTCATTTTGCGTAATAGACAGCCTCCGGAAATGTCCCAGAGTGCCAATCAAGGCCACTCTGGGACACTGGAGCTGTCAAATATGTCAATTTCACTGTCTAGTGAGCAGTGAAATTGACTGTTATGGGAGCTGCCGGGTTCGGCGGCTCCCTTGGACTGAGCTAGGGAGCTGGCCCGAACCGGCTGCCCACGCCGGTTCGGGCCAGCCCCCTAGCTCAGCCCCGGGGCTTCGGGTGATGGCGGGGGATTGGCAACGCAGCCCCTGCCGCCACCGGAAGCCCAGCAGCTGGGCTAGGGGGCTGGCTGTGGGCAGTGCATGGTGGGACAGGTGCCCACCATGCACTGCTCTTCTATCACAAAGGAGCATTCACGTGGGTGAACGCTCCTTTGCGATAGAAGAAGCACATGGGTACACACAAAAGTGCTATATTTATAGCGCTTTCCCTGTCCTGCAATAGCTTATTGCGGGACAAGTTTATCGTGTGTACGTAGCCTTGGTCTCTTAAGCCATCTGTGCCCATTATCTCCTGTCACAAGGCCTTCTTCCAAGGAAGCAAGCTATTCTAGCAGCCAGCCTGACTGCTGAAAGCTCTTTCTACCTGGCAAGTAATAGCCCCATTACCTGAATCTGTAAAATAAATGAAACAAGGCTCTAAGAAAAGGAGTCGTTCTCACCCCCACCCACCCCAGTTGCATTGAAATGACTCATTGAAATATTATCCTCCATTCCCCTCACTAGAGAGTAAATCACAGATGTTCTAAAATCAAGCAGCAACTGTTGGGAAGTCAATGAAGTCTGAATTCCTAGCTGCTGTGACCCACTGCCTTTGGTGGAATTAAGGCAGGGAAGAATTTAGCCCAGTATTTAGCAAATGAAGAGAGTACTGAAGACGAATTTTCTTGCTTAAAATTTCCCCCTGAAATTCTATTTAGGCCTGGTCTGCCCTTAAATATGGGCCATCATAGTGGGTGTGAAAAATCCAAACCCCTGAATGCTATAGTTGTGCCAACCTAGCCCCTGGTGCAGACACAGGTAGGTCAAGGGAAGTCTACTTCCTTCAACCTAGCTAAAGTCACTCGAGGAGGGAAGAACCCCTTTTATTGTAGTAATTTGTGTCTATGCTATGGGGGCTATAATGGAAAATCATGGCTTCATAGGTGGGTAGAGGAGCCTTTAGAATAAAGATAACTGAGTGGCCACTGCCTTAACTCTGTAGTGGTGTTGTGGGCGTCCATCCTGGGGGTGGCTGTTTTTCAGTGCTGGGCAAAAATGATGCACTTCTTTGGAGATATTAAGCATCCTCAACACCCACTACGTCAACAAGAGTGGAGAATGCTTGGTCCCCAAATTCATAGGCTGATCAGTTTCAAGGCCCAAAGCCACTGTGTTGTTATTATCTGGTCTGACTATCTGCATAACACAAGCCTAATAACTTCTGCATTAGACCCATAACTTCTGTTGGAACTACAGCATAACTTTTTTTAAAAAATTCCAAAGGGGTAGCTGTGTTAGTCTATTGTAGAAAGACAACAGAGTCCTGTGGCACTTTTAAAGACTAACAGATTTATTTATCGCATGAGCTTTCGTGGGAGAAAATCCCACTTCGTCAGACGCTTTGAAGATAGGAAAGTTACAGAGTGGTAGGAAATTAAATGCAGGGGAGTGTATGACATAGCATCAGGTCAAGGGACTATGGATTTTTCTCGCATTACAACAAGTGATTTGACCTCCCCCTCCTCTATGTGCTGTTCCCCAGTGTTTTGAATCCTAACACCTATTTTGATTTGCTGTTACAGCCTGACCTGATGCTATGTCATACACTCCCCTGCATTTAATTTCCTACCACTCTGTAACTTTCCTATCTTCAAAGGGTCTGACGAAGTGGGATTTTCTCCCACGGAAGCTCATGCGATAAATAAATCTGTTAGTTTTTAAAAGTGCCACAGGACTCTGTTGTCTTTTTTAAAAAAGAGATTGTCTTAATTTAAAGACTTCAAATGAAAGAGAATCCATCGCTTTCCTGGGTGGGTTGCTCCAGTGGTGAGCTACCCTCGCTGTTTAGAAACAAGGAGCACTTTTTTTAGCGTGAATTTGTTTCAGCTTCCAGCCCTTGGATCATATCCTGCCTCCTTCTGCTCAATTAGAGCTGGCTGGTAGTTAAAATCCTTTCCTCAAGTAGGTATTTACAGACCATAATCAAATCACTTCTTGACCATCTCTTGGAGAAATCAGATAGTTCTGTAGTCTGTCACTATAAGGTATATATGTAGCTTAAGTCTGGAAAGTACTTTTCCATTCATTTGTGTGAAGAATGCTGTATTAATGTTGAATCATGCTGAAACTCCAGCAGTAGTTTGTTCTGATTTTTTTAATCTGCATGTGTGAAATGGAGAGAAAATCTTTTCTATAAAGAATAAGGGCCTGTGGAGGAAATCACTGGGTGTTTCAAGCTACCGTATTTTTCGGACTATAAGACGCACTTTTTTCCCCCTAAAAGTGGGGGGAAAATGAGGGTGCGTCTTATAGTCCGAATGCTGT
>ML685810.1:9603202-9621913 GCA_007922175.1 Pelusios castaneus
TTCTTTCTTTCTTTCTTTCTTTCTTTCTTTCTTTCTTTCTTTCTTTCCTTCCTTTTCTCTTCTTTGCCTTCCTTTCTCTTCCCTTCCTTTTCTCTTCTATTTAGTTTACCGGTACTATTTGGTTCAGAATATTTTTTTCTTGTTTTCCTGCTCTAAAAACTGGGTGCGTCTTATGGTCAGGTGTGTCTTATGGTCCGAAAAATACGGTAACTTTGGGGCCTAGAGGGTCTGGGGCCTGGATTTCATTGAAAACAGGGATGGATGGGAGGTGTAACCCAGCCCCAAACTCTGAAGTACCTCCTGAGACTTTTATGACTTTAGACTCTGTGGGTATGTCTACACTAGGAAAAGTTAAGCCGACTTAATAAGGTTGACTTAAAGTCGACCTTATTAAGTCGACTTAACAGAGTGGAGTAATTATAGATCGACTTAAGTGTCCTTAAGTCAACCAAAATTGCTTGTGTAGGCATATCCTGTGTGACTGGTAAATTATATCTATAAACTGAGTGCTAAGGATCAGGCCCAAAATGACTGTTTTAAATTTTGGCTATAGGCCAATATATTGTTTTTGCTCCATAATTAGCCAGAGGAGGAAGACCTCAATGGAGCTGAATTTTTTTATGACTTTGTTAAGCAGCTGGTAGCCTAGTACTTAATCAAGTTTTCTGCCTCTGGTTGTTTGTCTACAGCTGTTTGATCACATCGTCCACTGCATTTCTGACTTCCTGGAATACATGGGAATGAAAGGCGTGTCACTTCCTATGGGATTCACCTTCTCCTTCCCTTGCCAACAGAATAACCTTGATGAGGTAATCTATATCTAGTATTTGTGAATATTAACTAGAATGTGTTGTTCTACTGTTCAGAAACAGAGGGATGGACTAAAGATCACATATTTGTCCTCAAACTTTCTTTCCTACCTACCAGTGCTTACCACTGGTGCCAGCAGGCTGCTAGATGGTGACTGTGATCTGAGGATTGAGGGGCCCAGGTTCAAGATCTGTGATCCCTCACATCTTTTTTTTTTTTAGTTGTCTTATTAATTCTTCTCCTTCTCAATGTCCAGTTTTTCACCTTAGCTCATTTTATGTCCTTTCCCTATGAAGGACTTTCTGTTCCCTCCCTCCCCCAACATCCAAAGTCCTTTCCTTTTTAAACCTCACCATAAAACCTTCCTTTTCCTTCTATGGGGTCTTAATTCTCCCTGTAAAGCCTATTGCAATGCCATATCTGAAGAGCTTGGTATTTTAAAAAAAATGAATTGGAATTGGTTTGTTAAGGTGTCATGATTGCGTATCTATTTAATGCTTGTATTTCTGTGAATATCTGCCAGGACTGATGGGAACATTATGAGGGAGCTTTTCCCAAAGCAGGAATGGGAGCTAGGCATCCAATGATACCTTAGAAAAACTTACCTGTATTAATAACCTGTACCATTGCAACAAAGAAGAGGACACAGCGCTAGCTAATAGTGATGAAAACAATATCTGGGCTCTGCCTTCCTGTGTATAGTAAAATTTGTTGCAAAACATAGTTCATTCAGGTCAGTTGGTGTCCTCTTATATCAAAAGGTGATTTAAAAGTCTCACTTAAATAGGATCACCCCGACTATGGACTTGTGTCCCTGACCATCTTGGCTAATGGTATTACTAAAATCAGACCCTTTACGTTGTCACTAGTTGGGCGTCTAAAATTACTAATCTATCCTAAATTTAGACCACAGTTTAATTTAACTATATACATGAACTGATGTAGCTCTGAAAAGAACTTTTTACCAGGGGAGATACTAAGTGACCATAAATCTTTGCTATCTACTAACTGTTCTCCACTCTCTTCTCCACTGGTCTATTGGATTTTTTGATCTGTTTTTAAGGGGATACTCCTGAAATGGACTAAAGGGTTCAAAGCTACTGGCTGTGAAGGAGAAGATGTGGTGACTCTGCTGAAAGAAGCCATTCATAGGAGAGAGGTGAATGTCCACAAGAGAGTTGATCTGAGTGATCTGTGCACCATTGAAAGGGAGAATTTGTCTAGTCATTCAGATATGCCAGATCTGCTTGAAATTCTGACTACAGCTAGAAAGGAAATGTAGTTGTCTGAGTGTAGGGTCGGTAATTGACTAAATGACGGTTGTGTCTTAGTCATGACCAAGGACCTCTGAAGCTAAGAGCCAGGCTCTCTATGTCTTGAGCTATTGGACTAAGTCTCCTAGCTGGCAGTTGAAGCAGATTTAGGTGTGCGGTGCTGGTGTGAATTAATGGACATGTAACATGCCCCCCAAAAGGGCATTAGCTAAATTTCGTAGAGCTGCAGGTTCTAACACAAGTGGGGTCATTCAGGCCCTTCAACTTGCCAACATAAATGAGCTAAGTTATAGGCAGCATTAGCTTGTTTTGGGCATTTTGGAAGAGGCCCATCTTTGTAAAGTGCTTGTATCTGCAGAGGAAGAGTCCTAAGTACAAATATTGCTATCCAAGTTTAAGAGAAGGAAAGAAAAAACACATCTCCAAGTCTCAGAGCCCAGACCTTGTGCCACAAGGCTAAAAATATCAGTGAGATGTTCCTAATCACTCCAGAGGCCAAGCTTTGGAATCCTGCCACCTTGCAGGGTCCTAGAAATTAGGCTTCAGCCCAGACCTGAACGTCTGCACCTCCGTTAAATAGCTCCTTAGCCTAAGCTCCGCAAGCCCAAGTCAGCTGGCATGGGTCAGCCAGATGTGTCTCACTGCAGTGTAGATATACCCTCAGTGGTTTAACAAAAAAGGCGTCTGGTGGCACTTTTAAGGATGAACAAAGAGATTCCAGTAATGAGGGCTGTGTAACATCCTATGGCGGGAGACTTCAAAAAGTCAGATCCTTCTGCTCAGCCTCATCTGGGTTGAGGGTGTTACCTTGAATGCAGCAGTGAAAGGGGGTGTAAAAGGTGTTTGTGCTTCCTGGGTAATGCATGGTAGCCCTTCCTTCCCCAGGAATTTGATCTGGACGTGGTGGCAGTGGTGAATGATACAGTAGGCACCATGATGACGTGTGGTTATGAAGATCCTTATTGTGAAGTTGGGCTCATCGTTGGTAAGAACTGAAACTCTGCATAACAAACTCCATACTCCATTCCTATCCTGGTAATCCAGTTGGTGTCCTGCCTGTTAGGTGCTCCCCATGAGGTCTAGCACTCATCAGAATTCTCCACCAATGGTTGGAAAAATCTTCAAATATTTGAAATTTCAATGAAAAATGGCAATGTTGGTGGAAATCTTTTACTTTCCTCCCCCAATCAGCTTAATGTTCCTGAAGTGGTATAAGCATTAGTGACTTCATTACCTTCAATGGTGAAAGACTAAAAGATGCTGTTGAGTACTTGAGGTTTTGTGGATAGTGTGTTTTCACAGGCACAAATCATCAGGATGATCTCATTGCTTCATAGAGAGGCTTGTATAGCACTTATTGCTTTCTCCCAAGCTGTTTCATCTCAAGAGAACAGCAGCTATTCAGGCTTGCTGCAGAGAAGGTAGATAACTGTGTCACATGTGATTATGAAGACTGACATTTGCATTGACTAGGTGGCACAGAATAATGGTAAAATTCCCAAATTCTATTGCCTGCTTTATAACAAAGAAAGTTCTTAATTTAGTATGTCTGAACTTGTACTGGGCTATGGTCTACCAGACTTTCTTCCTTTCAGTGGAATTATGTCAAGAATATTTGGTCTTCAGCAGAGTGTGAACTGGAATTTCCTATGATTTCAACATTTGTTTTTGTTCCAAATTGGAACAAAACCTCAAATTTCCATGGAACAAATTTTTAAAGAAAAATTGCTTTTGAAACAGCTTTTTGTTTAAATTTCAACTTTTTTCCTCAGTTCTTTTGATGTAAAATAAATTTAGAAAATGAAAAACAAAGCATTCTGTTCCAAAAATGTCAAAATGGTAATTGTTTCCATTTTCTCCTTAGCAAAATTTTGCTGTAGAAAATGATACGTTCCCATGGAAAATTTAGATTCCACCACAGTGACGTTTAGCTAGCTCTAGCATTTAATTGGTAAGGTCGTAGCAGCAGATCATAGAATCATTGGGCTGGAAAGAACCTCATGAGGTCATCTAGTCCAACCCCCTGCTAAAAGCAGGACCACTCCCACTAAATCATCCCAGCCAGGGTTTTGTCTAATCGAACCTTAAATATCTCCAAAGACGGAGATTCTACCACCTCCCTAGGTAACCCATTCCAATGAGAGAACCCTCCTAATGAGAGAGGTTTTCCTAATATCCAACCTCGACCTCCCCAGCTGTAATTTGAAACCACTGCTCCTTCTTCTGTCCTCTGTTACCACCTAGAACAGCCTAGCTCCCTCCTCTTTGGCGCACCCCTTCAAGTAGATGAAGGTTGCTATCAAATCTCCCCTCAGTCTTCTCTTCTGTAGACTAAATAAGCCTATTTCCTTCAGTCTCTCCTCATAAGTCATGTGCCCCAGCCCCCTAATCATTTTCGTTGCCCTCCGCTTTACTCTTTCTAATTTGTCCACATCTTTTCTGTAGTGGGGAGCCCAAAACTGGACACAGTATTCCAGATGCGGCTTGACCAGTGCTGAATAGAGGGGAATAATCACATCCCTCGATCTGCTGGCAACACTCTTACTGATGCAGCCCAATATGCCATTGGCCTTTTTGGCAACCAGGGCACACTGTTGGCTCATATTCATCTTCCCGTCCACCATAACCCCCCGGTCCTTTTCTACAGCTACAGCCTGTAGCAGTGCATGGGATTTTTTCGTCTAAGTGCAGGACTTTGCACTTGTCCTTGTTGAACCTCATGAGGTTTCTTTTGGCCCAGTGTTCCAATTTGTCCAAGTATCCCTGGATCCTGTCATGCATAGTAGTAATACATTGGTGACTGCACGCTATGGGTGAATCTACACTTAGGAAGCTTAAGTCGACTTAATTTACTTCGCGTCTACACTGGGTTTTCCTTAATTCGACTTAAGCTGCTCCTTAAGTCGAATTAAGGAAAAGTTAGTTCGAATTAACACTTCATTTTAATACAAACTAGCACTTAAGTTGACTTTATAAAGTCGATTTAAGCCAGTGGAGATGGGGATTAGCACCTTGGTGGAGCTTATTAAGTCGACTTAAAACGTTAAATTCCAAAGGGGTAGCCGTGTTAGTCTATTGTAGAAAGACGGTCCACTTTAGGTCGACTTTAAAGTGGACCTTATTAAGTCGACTTCATAAAGTCGCCCTAACTTTTCAAGTGCAGACATAGCCTATAAGACACAACGGCTGTGTGCTAAACCAAACACTGTCAGCATTTGGAATAGAGCTCTTCCCTGCGTGTGCTGAAAGTCCCTTTGACCTGTGAGTAGTACTACAGCTCCTACCATCCAAATGTTTGTGCTTTTCTTTCCATTCCTCTCAGTGCTGGAGATGTTTCGTGAGCCTTTAGACCTTTCTGTGCTTTTCTGCTACAGGCACAGGCAGCAATGCCTGCTATATGGAGGAGATGAGGAACGTGGAGCTGGTGGAGGGCGAAGAGGGTAGAATGTGCATTAACATGGAGTGGGGAGCATTTGGCGACAACGGCTGCTTGGATGACTTCCGGACCGAGTTTGATGTGGCGGTGGATGAGCTTTCTCTCAATGCTGGGAAACAAAGGTGCGTGTGGCTGGCTGCCTTTGAAGATTGCTCTCATTGTCAGACTATTGTGCAGGACATACAGCATTAAGGGATCTCTTCAGCACATTGGGTGGCTATTCAGGCTGCACATCAGGGGCTAGGACTTGTCTCATTCGCTTCCTTACACAGCACCTGAACTTCGTGAAGACTCTCCCCAGCCTTCTGGCCATCACCTCAGCAGGATTTAAAATGGACCATGGCCGGAACTTGGGATGGAAATGTGGAGACATAGCATTAATCTAGCAGACCCTTTCCTAAGGGCCTGGTCCTACTCCCATTGAGCATGTTTCTTTTTCATCTCTCTGTGTCACTGTTTTCCACCTGCAGGATGGGGACTACGCTACCACCTGACAGGGAGGGTGTCGGGTTTAATTCACTGGTCATGACACTCCTTTTACTTGCCCTCTGGTGTGAATCAGGAGTAACTCTGCTGAAGTCAGTGGCATTTACACCCTTGTTCTGTAATAGGAAAAATCAGGCCCATTGTTTTGTGATGCTTGGAAAGCTGGCATCATTATAGGTGGCAAGTATTTAAAGAGCAGCCTAGAGTTCTGATACCAACCCCATCCCAGAGCCAGATGGTTCTCACCCCATTTCAGCTGAGCTAAGGAAGGGGGGCATTTTATGCTCATGTTCTTAATGTTGAGCAGATTTCCTCCCACAGAGCAACTCAGCTCTAAATGCTCATCAGATTATGCCAGTGCCAGAATTCAGCTCATGTCGTGGCACCCCCAAATCACCCCATTTTAAGCTGTCTTCCTTCTTAACTACTCCAGCACTGAGCCACACCAATCATAAACAGGTTTTTGTCCTGCCAGTGCCTTGTGAGGTGGGGAAGGATTATTATTTTCATCATACAGGTGGAGAGCCCAGGCACTGGGGGGGAGATTCAATGACTTATGTAAGATCAACCAGAAATTTGTAGCAAAGCATGGCATGCAATCAAGATCTCTGACATCCCAATCCTTTCCCTGAGCCCTCAGCGGTCCTTTCTACCCCTTGCTCAGATGTGTCTTTTCAACTCCAGGTTTGAGAAAATGATCAGTGGGATGTACCTGGGTGAGATCGTCCGAAACATCCTGATCGACTTCACCAAGCGGGGGCTGCTCTTCCGGGGAAAGATCTCTGAAAGGCTGAAGACTAGGGGCATATTCGAGACAAAGTTCCTGTCTCAAATCGAGAGGTGAGGTTACAGACACAAGAGGGAGAGGTTGGAAAAACTCTTGCCCCTTTGGTACAGATGGGCTATAACTGAGTTGGGGAAAGTATACCCAAGGACATTTAGCAAAGTCTTGAGTACAGATGTGGAAAAAATAGATTTTTTTTATTTTGTTTTGCTTTGGTTCAGTGATAATTCCAATATATTGTTTAAAAAGTAGTTTCAGGTTGAACCAAAACTGATCATATGTATTTTTTGTTGTTTTTACATTTTTGGCAAATTTTAAAAAATTACTATGGGTTTCATTGATCAAAAAAGTTTCATGTTACCTGAAATCCAACATTTTGTTATGATTCTTTTTATAACACATTTTAATGTTTAATAATATATATTATTGTATATAGTGTGTGTATATATATTTCCAGAGGGGTAGCCATGTTAGTCTGTGTACAGCAAAAAACAACGAGAGTCCTGTGGCACCTTATAGACTAACAGATTTCCTTCGGTATAAGCTTTCGTGGGCCCACTTCATCAGATGCATCTCATGAAGTGGGTTATAGCCCACGAAAGCTTATGCCGAAGAAAATCTGTTAGTCTATAAGGTGCCACAGAACTCTCGTTGTTGTTTTTTGTGTGTGTGTGTATGTATGGTTTTGTTTCTTTTTTTTGCCTTCCTCCCTTCTCCCCCCATCAAATAGTGTCAGACAAAACATTTTGTCCAGTTGTTGTTCTGAGCATTCAGCAGCTTGCTGGATCCTAACTCCCACTAACCCCAGTCAATCTTTCACAGGATCTGCTTCTTTCAGAACAGTATCGTCAAGGATTTTCATGCTGCTTTAAAACCAGTCCCCATACAGCAGTGACAGTCAATCTTCTTTATTTATTTATTTTTGGAATGTCCCTGATGGATGTTTTCTTCCTGAAATTACTTTCCTCGTTGCACACACATGCTTCAGTTTGTTGTGTGGTTGCTCATGGATGCTGCCTTGCACACCCTGCTCGGTTGCAATGTTGATCTTTAGTTGTTGCCGTTTTTTAAAATAAAATGTCATTCATTAAACCATTTGCAGGGGGAGGCAGAGGCTCTGATTCCTGATTGACACAAGATAAAACTCCACAAGAGATTCCAAGCAAACAGGAACCAGGAATAGTAACAGGGTCAAACTAGCTTACGATGTAGTCCTGATGACATCATTTGGAATTTCATCAGAGTTAAATGAGATCCAGAGTCCTTCCAAATTCTTAGGTGCACAGATGAGTTCTGTGTAAATAGCTAGGCAGAATCACAAGGCTCTGCCTCTCTCCATGTAAACACAGGAGAGACAAAGAAATGGCGTGAGGCTTTTTTGTGTGGTGCTGGCAGAGGATGAACCAAAGTGTTGAGTGAAGCATTCTCTTCTCTCCTGCTGCTCTATATATTAACAAGCTCCTATTAAATGGACAAGCTATTTTTGCACTTGCTGTCGGTGGCTTCATGCTGAGGTAGCCATTCTAATTAAACCTCATTCACTAGAGTGAGATCTACTGAGTCGAAAAACAGAGATTTTTCAAAGGTTCCAAGGGGATTTAGGTACCCAAATCCAATTGAAATCCAATGGGAGTAGGTTGTCTAATTTCCTTCGATCCCTTTCGAACGCCCAGCGTACATGAAGCAATGCCCCTTTGCTACCCAAGAGACCCGCCCTGGGATATTCAGAGTCAGTTCTGTTGGCATTAGTGACAAATAGTTTTAAAGACACTTAAGCGCTCATGAAAACAAGACAGTCTCCTATACAGCTTCCAGACTGCAACTCTGAGTGGAGTGGAAACATTTAAATGAGACAAGTGAGGCAATCTGTTTTATTGGCTCAGCTACTATTGGCAGAAAAGGGGGGGCTTTGGGGCTTCCCAGAGCTCTTCCTCAGGTCTGGAGGGGGTAACCAGAGTCCAAGCTAAATCTTAGCTCGGTGGAGCCAGCTCAGCTCTGGGAGAATGAACTGGAAAATCGCTCTCCATTGTGCATCATCAACAGGATTCTCTGCTTAGTTCCAATCGGTTACGCTTACTGCAAGCAGTGGAGCTGCAATGAAGGCAGAACCTGGTCTGCAGAAACTTTTACTACAGGTGTGATGCACGAGAGGGGAAGAATTAGCCCAGATTGATGTCATTAGTGCAGATTGATGTGATTCAGATCACAGCGACGCTCCAAGGAGTCCAGATTGCCCCCACATTCTGACATTGACAGCCGCTTTTCTAATGCCGCTATCCTGCTTTGTCTGTGTCTTCCTCCAGTGATTGCCTTGCCCTGCTTCAGGTCCGCTCCATCCTCCAGCACTTGGGCCTGGAGAGCACGTGTGATGACAGCATCATTGTGAAGGAGGTGTGCACCGTGGTAGCCAGGCGTGCCGCTCAGCTCTGTGGCGCTGGTATGGCAGCTGTGGTGGATAAAATCCGGGAGAACCGCAAGCTGGATTTCCTTAAGGTCACAGTTGGTGTGGACGGGACACTCTACAAACTGCATCCCCAGTAAGTTATCCTGTGTGAGTGTGTCTGTAGGTCAGGGTTTGTTTTAAGAGGACATTGGCAGGCAGATCCCACAAGCAAGCAACAGCAGCAGAGATAAGAACCAGGGGTGGGATGAAAACTTTGTATCCACCTTTTTTTGGATAATCCAAAGATATTCATATCCTTCAGTATCCTCCCCCCCCAGTGAAAACAAAAATTGGTTTTATATTGGAATGAAACAGCTTTTACTTTTGGGACATTGTCCCCCCCAGGCTCTTCTCTGTCGTTTTGATTCTAAATCTTTTGCAAAAAAACACCATGATCATTTTCAATCAGCCCTAAAAGAGTGGGATGAAATTAATAAGCCAAACAATAAAGGTCCGCTCCATTAGATGGCGGCATATGTTCTGCATGGAAGAGGTGGAAGTACGCTTAGCAAAGGCCTGCGAGACATACTTTAGAGATTCTGTATCCAACTGGTCTTGATGTTCATTTATGAATAGCTGTGGTGCTGTGTATAAATTTTCATTGCTGATTGGATCCTGGCAGAGCTCGGGAAGCATCTTCCCTCACCTCAGGGTGCTCTATGCAGCAGAGTGTTGTGGGCTAGATCAGCTCTGAGGATGCCATTTGGAAAAGTTTGGCTTTTTGGTCCCTCAAAAGCCAAGGAGAAAAGGCCTTTGGGTCCAGAGTCTCATTGAGCTAAACCCTTCCTCCTCAGCTACTAATCCAGGGGAAGTAGTAGAAGGGGTGTAGAGGCCAGGGCCTCTGCTGATTATGGACCCACTAGGCTATACTCTTTCTTGAAGAAGATGTACCAACTGCGATAGCCCCAACGTTGCTCTGGTGGCTTGGAATGGCTCTGTGCTGGTCTGGGAAGTGTTGCTCCCAACCAGAGGACTTCCTTGTCCACAGCCTGACAGCTTGGTCCGAGTTTGTCTTGTTAGATGGCGGCTAATGTAACCCACATCAGTACAGTGTGGGGCTCTGTTTCCATCTCTCGGCTGGCCCGTATGGAGAGGCCTAGGGTGTTACTGTCACACTCCTTTAGCGCAAGCAGCAGAGTCCGTGCTGTTAGAGCTCTGCTGCTGATTGCTCCAGGTGGCCATTGTGGGAACTCTGGGGGAAACTGACCATTCCTTAGCTTTAAAATGTTAAATGGATTAGACTCTCACATCTAAAATGAACCAAGCCTAAAACCCAGGGCCACGATTGGGAGCATCATGAATGGATAGATCTATTCATCCCTTTCCTCTCCTCCCCCCAACTGCAGCTTCTCCTCCATCATGCATAAAACTGTGAAGCAGCTGGCCCCCAAGTGTGAAGTGACCTTCCTCCAGTCGGAAGATGGCAGCGGCAAGGGTGCAGCGCTCATCACAGCGGTGGCGTGCCGGATCCGGGAGGCCGGGCAGCGATAAGGGGTGGCCAGAAGGCTTGGATTTAACAGAGCAAAGCAGCAGTGGAGCTCTTCTCAGCTCCCTACACACGCTCCGGAGTTCCTCACAAGCAGACTCTTAGCTTTACTTGTTCTGTTGAGATACCACCACCGAGACCTGAGACACTGGGTGTCCTGTCTTTTATTTTGTTAGGCATTCCATACCAAGTAAAGCTAAAAGTGTTGTTTGGGTGTGCACCTGCCTTTCCCATCCAATCCCCATGTGTTTCACTGCAGCCTATTTAAAGATCCAGCCCTCCCTCCCCAATCCCGATTGCATTTGTTCCGCAGCGGTCGAAGGATAATGCTAGAGCAATTAAGAGACACTTCATTGTCACTTTCATAGTAAACAGTACTAATCCATAGGTGTCCAAGTCTTAACATCAGCAGATTAGAAAGCAAAACTTCTTTTAAGATTGGGCTAAAGACCTCTGCTAGTCTTTTACCCTGATCAAGGCTGTGTTATTTCCATGAAAGTCATGGTAACTCTTAAAAGCACAGGGTGCAGCGTTTAAACCAGTGTGTTTGAATCTGCACTGAAGGATACAAAGTATCCGTACAGAGTGGTAAGTAATGTTAAAGTATCTGCTGGGTCAAGTTAAAGGTGCTTCGTTAACTTGACTGGCAGAGCACGTGCCTGGAAATACCTGGGGACTCAGGGTCTAGTCCCATTTCCCAGCTTCTCCCCCCTATATTAAACCCAGTAGTTGGCACATGTGCCTGTGAGTTTGTCCCATCAGTGGCCCCTGCTGGCACATTTTCCGTAGAAAATACCCTCACTGAAATGAATGGTTTCTCTTCTCCAAAAGTTAAACACTGTGTCCTCAACTGATGTGGTGAGTTTGGTTTTATTGTTGTCTGTGAAATAGGTCTGTCTTTATTCGTAGAAACCTCGTAGGTCACATCTGCATTGATGCACTGTATTTATTGTTTCAAGGGATCATGTGTCTTTTGTGTGCATTGTCATGAAAGGGAGCGCTTGTTAGGACTAGTTTTAATGTGGCTTGAGAGAATAGTGCAGGGCGCTCTTTTATTATTATTTAAAATAACTTTCTGGGATCAGGGTGGAGAGAGTGAAATTTCTGAGGACAGATGTGTGGAAGGGATGCAGTTGCTCGAGGCCTTATATTATTAGGGGACATGGAAGCGTGAGGGTCATGTATTCAGTACACTAGAAGAAATAGCGGCAGCCAGGGGACAAAATAATTGCCTATTTAAAGGTCTGAGCTTGCTAGTTGTGACTCCCGAGTAATCACTGCTGATAGGAGCTGGCCCCATTGAAGTCAGCAGGGTTCTAATTCCATTTACACTGAAGTAAGTCAATGATAAAATTTCCCTTGATGTTAGCAGTGCAGGAGCAGATTCTTGGTTTAGTCACTGGAGCTCTGGCTGTTTCCAGTCTGAAGGATTCAGTATTTTATTCTGCAGATACACTTCTCTCTTGGCCACCAGCTCTCATTGAAATCACAACCAGAGTTTTACCATTGACTTCAACAAGAATGTCCCTACAAACACGTATGCACAGTGTTTTACTTTAAGCAAATGAATAGTATGCTGGAATTGATGGCAGCACTCAGCCGCTTATAATTAAGCACGAGCATGTGGCAGGAACTCGGGTCACTGGTGGCGAGGAAACCAAGGTAATTTTGTCACCCAGCATTCCAAAATCCTTCTGGTTTTGCAAATCGGCCTCATCAAAGCCAGCAGCAGCCTTGTTCTGTACAGCACAACTCCTGCCATCACTTTGCTTTTTATGATAAAGAGTTAATAAGTTTGCCAACAGAAAACTGTGCAGATGAACTAAATTCTGCAATTTCTTATTTCCAAAGCCAGCAAATCCATACGGGAGGGAGGGGGAGGGAATTGCATAAACTTTTCTGTAAATATTTAACACAAAGTAACACGTCTGGTGATGTACACATAAAAGTCTTGAACTGATCATCAGTTTGGAGGGATATAGATTTTTTTTCAATGTGTTTTTTTTTTTTTGGTATATTTTTATACTGCTTGAGGGGTAATTTACTATTAAAAGTATCTTCTGTGTGAGGTGTGAATTCCAATAGCACCATTTTAAAGCATGCCATGTGTCTTTTTGGCATTTTACATGCTTTTATTTTTCTATGAGTCACAAGATTTACAGTATAAAATAAATGGAAAAAATCAAAATTGACATGTACAGCAATAATGTAAGAGACTCATCCAGTTTAGTAGACATTTTAGATGAATTTAATTAATTTATCTTTTTTAATTAAAATTTAAAAAAACAAAAAACCAGAAAACCATGTAATCCAATACCAAGCAGTTGTGTGTGATTCTTTTACTGGGAACACTAGTCTTTGTCTACTGATAAAAGCATTTTTGCTTTGATAATATTTTGCTTACAGTGGAGAGGGTTACTCTTGGGTATATTTGCAAACTTGAAGACAAGGGACTATCCAGCCATGTACCTCATTTTGAAATGCATGGTATGTCACCCGTAGTGAGTTCACTTTTGCCATAAATGCTTTCTTTGCTAACAATGGCACAGGGGCTATGGAGACTGATTTGGCATCTGGCTCAGCAAAGCACTTGAACCTGTGGCTTATGGGCTGTAAGCACATGCTTAAAAGTAACTGCATACTTAAATGCTTTGCTGCTTCCAGGCCGTGGCAGTGTTGGATCCCCCTTTTCCTTGCAGCACAGTGGATTCTGTATGTGCAAATGGTTTCTCACTTGAGGAGTTCCAGAGACATGAGGCGATCATCTTGCATGAATAAAGGGTTGCAGGGTTGAAGTGGTACAAACTGAGCATGCTCCTTTAAAGCTCTGTGTGCATGAAACTGCTGCCCAGCAGTACTAGGGCATAGTCTTTCTTCCCTGGCTTAAGGTCCGAGCCCAATGCCTGCTGAAACGAATGGGAGTGCATAGTCAATCAGGCTTAGGCTGGAGGCCTAGCTCTGAGACCGTGGGATGGGGGTGGGTCACAGAGCCCAGGCAATTTTATAACCCCAGCCTCTGCAGCCCAGCCAGGTTCTGAGATTCAGTGCCACTGGTTTTTTACACCCCATAGATTTCCAAGGGCACCAAATACCTGGTCTCTTACAGAGCAGACTAAATGGATGCCAGATACATTACAAGGAACTCACAACTCTCTTTGAGAATTCTTGTCTGCAATGTGTATTTCTGTAGCTGATGGGGTTTCTCCCATTCAGAGGCTCAATAAAATCTGTGAAGAGGTGGTTACTTTTGTGTGGAAAAGCAACACATTACTGTAGATGGGAAGTATTGTTTTAAAATCCCTGGGACCAAGTTGCCAAACTTTCTCAAAGTTCAGCGGGAATTCCTCTCCGAGTTTTTGGTTTGCCCAGTTGCAACACAATGGGCTAGTGGCAAAGGCTGTCTCCGAGCTTCCCCAAAACTTGGTTCTGGGGTTCACAGTATGGTGCCCATCTCTCTTAAAAACATTTATACCTCCTTGTACAGCTTCTTAGGGATGCACTGGATACACTTGAATTAAGTTGCAGTATATGCTCCTGCACTCTCTTCATGCCCACTTTGAGTCCAATGCAAACCAGAATCTAGTGTGTTCCCAGTTCACGTAAAAAAAAAAAAAAAAATTATACTTGAAACATACAAATGATCTCCAGACCATGTAACTGGAAATATTCCTTGGCATATGGATCGGTTGTGTCTATACTGAACGTTTCCTCTGTTCACTTTGAGTACGGTTCATGGACTTTCCTGAATCGGACAAGAAAGCTATCAGTACATATAGAAAGCTGCTATGTTACCATTACTTACAGCTTAGAACTTAGGAGAACTATATTAAGAATCTATAGCTGAAGACAGGATGTGAATGGAGCTCTTTCAGGGGGACATTTTTCTTGGTTCAGAAGGTGACCAATGTGAAAAGGAACTGAAACATAACAAAGCAGGATTGTAACTTTGAACCAGAAATTACAATGCAGTGTTATGTTCATGTCTGTCAATGTGAGAAGAAAAGGTCAGAACATGTAGACAGACATTGATTCTCAACACTGGTCTGTTTTTCCTCCAAGAAGAAACTTTTGTGGCGCGTTTCAGGATGGCTTTTTTTTTTTTTGTTCCCATTAAGATGTATTTTCTTTGTTCTCTTTAATGTAAAGTTTATTCTTCATTCAGAAAGTCAGAGATTCATCTTTTAGCAAGCTGACACCTATTTCCCCCCAATGTACGTTGCCATATGTAAGAGAGAGAATCATTCTTTCTACTTTACAAATTATTCACTTGGCTGTTACCTTGGACAGAATTTTTATTTGATCAACAATAAGATATTTTGCATGGTGGGAAGAACCTTAACATGCAGATCTCAGAGCAGAATGAGCTAGGCTAAGTGTGAATTACCATGAAATCTATCTGTAAGCAACACTCATGAACTAATAAAAGATTCTAAATTGCAGTAAAACATTTGAGAGGCAACATGGTCCAGTGGATAATGGCTTCTGGTACCAGCTCAGCCACTGATTGTCTGCATAACCTTTTCTCAGAGATATCTCTGAATATCTTCACAATCCCAACTTAATTCAGTTGGAACTCTGGATGTTCAGCCTCTAAAAATTAGACCCTTTGAAAAGAAATGTCTATGCCTCAGTTTGCTCATCTGTAAAATGGGGATAGTAATGCGTAATCGTCAGGCAAAGCACATTGAGAGCTATAGGAAGAGAGTATTATAAAAGGGTAAGAATTATTGGGTATGTCTACACTAGCAATTTAGGTCGATTAAGGACTCTTAAGTCGATCTAAATTACTCCATGTCATCACTGGACTTTCATTAAGTCGACTTAATGAAAGTTTAAGTCGACTTAATAACAACCCTCCTTAGGTCAACTTAAGCCTTAAGTCGACTTCTGAAGTCAACTTAAGGACGGTGTGGATGGGGAGTAGCCCTTAAGTCGACTTTATTAAGTAGACTTAATGCCAGTGTGGACACCTATGTCCAATGTTAAGTCGACTTAATAAAGTCGACTTAAAACGAGCCACTTTAAGTTGACTTAATAAGGTCAACTTTAAGTCGACTTAAAGTTGACCGTATTAAATCGACTTAAAGTCAACTTAACTTTTTCTATTGTAGACATACCCATTATGCCTTGTTGTTTAAGATGGGATATTGACTTCTGACGGTGGTCCTGTGTTGCAAGATTCACAGGATAGTTCACAGAGAGCGAGGCTACTTTTATGTCCTTCCCCAATTCTTGTAAACTTTGAGCTAGACCCTGATAAAACCTGGGTTCTTATTAGCCGGAAACAAAGGAAAGTACATCTTAATGAGGTTTTCTGAATGGGCTCCTTAAGGGGCTGGGGGAGATTTGATTTAAAGCCAAAGATTGTTCAGCTCTTAGCAGAAGTGATTGACTCTAGATTTCAGCTGTTCTGTTCTTATGTATTTACAATATTTATTTGTAGTAATTTACCGTAATACATAGGATTTCCTTATTTTTGTACTTTTCATACCATTTTTCTTAGTGTTGTGGTGTCCTTCCAGCTTTCCTCTGGCATAACAATTATTCCTACAAATAAAAATTGTTCCCCAAGGCATGATTTTTATCTCTTTGGGCTTGTTTGGTTCTTTTCAGATCATTTAAGAACATTTTGATCTCATCTCCCAGGGAGACCCACATGGACAGAACATTAAGGGCAAGTCTGCACCTTACACGAAGGGTCCAATCCCACAAAGAATCGACACAGACTGTTCAAGATGAGCGATACATAAAAAGCAACAACAGTATACAAAAGGCAATCAGTAAATTGGAGTTCTTCCGTTTGACTGATAAGCAGTTAATCTAGGTTAGGGGTTGGCAACGCCGGACTTGTGTGCCAAGAGTGGCAGGCAAGCCAATTTGTGAGTGGCATGCGACACCCTGCGCTGCACCACCAAAGTTGCTCCTCCTACCAAAAGCCACTGCTGGAGGCCGAAGCGCTGCTAAAACACTGCTTGCAGTGGCTGCTTTCAGTGGTGGGTGGCAGGCTAGCTTCAGCCACTGCTGAACTTCCAGCTGGTGGCCATTTTTGTCTGTGAAGCACGCTGCTGGCACCAGCTGAGGCTCAGGGAGGAGGGGGTGGCATGGGCCGACCCCTGATCTAGATAAATATTTGTATTTAAAATGCATGAGCTAAGATTTTCATAAATGGCTAGTGATTTTGGGATACGTTTGGGGGACCCTGATTTCCCCCCACCCCGAAATAGCTTAGCAACCATTGTGAAAAGTAAACCCTTTAAAGTGTCTCAAGTTAGTCACCAAAATAAATACATGCACCCCAAATCACTAGTCTTTTTGTAAAGCGTGGCCATGATTTTCAACATAAATGTTCCCTTAAGAATAGTCAGCAGGCTGGAGAAATGAAGAAAGAAGACAGGTTTAGAAAAATGAAAATTAACCTAGAATGGGAGAGAGCATTACACCGCCCTCCCCCTCCCAAAAAGTGAAGTATCTGTTTGGATAGAAAAACACACCCACCTACCCATCCCAACTCACATGGCTGTTCCAGGACAAGCTATATGGATCAGTGATGACATTTTCAAAAGGGCTCAGTACTTGGAGCTTGCACTGACTCCAGTGCAAACTCTGACCTGCTAGTGACTCATGGTCTACTGGCAATTTCTTCTCATCTGCAGTGTGGCCTTGTCCCTGAAGCACAGAAGTTGGTTAGATCTTGGTTCTATTCCCAGGTCTACCACTGGCCTGTTGGGTGACCTTGGCAAGACAGTGTACCTACCCCACTTTGCCTCAGTTTTTAATCTGCAAAATGGGAATGATGATACTGGTCTTTGTAAAGAGCCTTGTACTTTATGGAAGAAAATTCTATATAAGAGCTAGCTTATTATTATTTAACTTTGAACAGAGATTTAAAGTGCCACAGGACTCTGTTGTCTTTCTACAATAGACTAACATGGCTACCCCTTTGGAATTTTCTTTTTCTAATACAGACCTTTCTCTAGCTTGCTTTTTCTCTGGTATTTAAATATTTTTAATCTTCTGTTTGTTGTTAAAGAAACATCCCTCCTCCACCCTCTCCCCAGAGCGCATAAAAAGAAAATATGAGCTCAAACAGAATTATGTCCTCTAGAAGCTGGTGTAAATCAAAAATTACTCTGCTGTTTTAATGCCCCAGTAAAGTCAAAGTAGGATCCTTTTCTGCAGACCTCTGGTACATCAGCCATCACACTCAGTGCTTCGTAACTGATGCCGCATGCCCAGAGACGCCGGGGGGGTCTGAACTGCCAAGCATAGAGGTGCCCTGATCTCTCTCTCTCTCTCTCTCTCTCTCTCTCTCTCTCTCTCTCTCTCACACACACACGGGAAAAACAGTGGGTTAAAAACAAAACGGCCAAAAATTAAGTAGCAGTTTGACCACTAGAGGGAGTGCTGACACTGCCATGAACGTACTTGGCGGCACACTACAACAGCTTGATAATCATGCAAAATCTCTTTCCTAGTGCTAGCTAAACTCTTCATGAAAATCTGCCTGAAAAGCAAGGCTGGCTTTCCTACGTGCGGTTCTTTCAGGGTCACAGGCAGACTCTGTGTATTTAAATAACTCTGGTGACATTTGGAGTTTTGAAGGGTGGGTCAGTACCCACAGCTGTCATCATGAAGCTTCCCAGGCTGTTGGTGGGTGTGTGGCTGGAGCGCTGTGATCATCCCCCATCATCCTCTGATGTGTCCATCCCTATCCACTGCTGGAGAGAGGACCCTGGTCTTCAGGAACTGTTGGTTTCTTCTATTGCTGCAAGTCTGACAGTGCCAATCATATAACTTCTCACTCAGTCGGCCTCTAAAATTGTAAGGGGCATATTTTGCAGGGGTGGCAACACCTTTACAGTTCAACTGGACGGATAATATTTGTGCTGAAGTAAATGAATATTGCGCTTCACAGGGGAAGACTAGGAAATTGATTTGCAGCCCAAATGTAACCCATATGCCTGAAAAGGCTATCTCTGAGAGACCTGCTGA
>ML685810.1:9633213-9672555 GCA_007922175.1 Pelusios castaneus
GCAATCAGCTGGAGCCCCGGTTTAAAGCGCCGAGGCTTCAGCTGACTCCCGGAGCCCATATGTCAATTTCACTGCTCAGCTAGAGCAGTGAAATTGACATATGACAGCTCCGATGTCCCAGAGTGGCCTTGATTGGCACTCTGGGACATTTCCGGAGGCCAATCAGTGCAGGGTAAGGGTACACACGAGCTCAAATGCGCAACAGATGATCCGCAACAGCTGTTACCACTCTCATCGGAGTGGTTGTTGGAATGCGCATCAACAAGGCGCTTAGTGCACAGCAACGTTTCACGTATGTACAGTTTGCTTGTTAATGCGCGGTAATGTTTTTTAATGCGCAATACGGTGCTCGTGTAGGCAAGCCCTAACACAGCTACCCTCTGGAACATATACCTGAGGCATTGTTCCTGCTGGAGGGAGCCACAGAACTGCATGATAGTGTGGGTAGGTTGTATTTGGACTCTGTCTAGTGACTGGCAAGGAGAGGGTTAATTGACACACAGGCCTGTGGAATGGCTTGTACCCCTGATGAGGGAACTGGCAACAGCTGGGAGCATTGTGCAGCAAGCCAAGCACTGGGCAGAGAAGGTGTTAAGTGCAGGTGGGGAGGGCTGCTCAATCAGGCAGGGGAAAGGCACTTGTAGGAGTGAAGGTAGGGGTTGATGGACTCTCAGAGGGCAAAATAGATGGCAGAAACCTTCCTTTAGTTCATGGCTTGGCCTCAGGTAAGGTGTTATTTTGTTTGACTGTGGGAGAGGGGGCTTGTCTGGTTTCTCTGCCTCTGGACAGGAATCGGACTGGGACAGTAGGGCTTTGTGTGGTGACAGCATGGGATGCTGTGGATTGAAATACAGGTTGTTTCATGGAGAAGCATGGTTTCTGGAGGTGGCTGGGGAAGCTTACAGTAATTTTTGACTGTCTGTGGGCAGTGTGAACTATTGTGTAATTTCAAGGGATTATTTTCTCTCTGATTCAGGCTGTGAAGTTTTTTTCTTTCTGTTATGGGACTATTCTAACCCAAGTTTCTCAGTTAGGGAAATACCCTACTTATATCCCAAGAACCTCTCTCTCCCTTTCTTCAGTTTTGTTCCATTCTCCTTCACTTCCTTTTTAAAATGTTTTTGTTCCCTTTAAACAAGTATTGAGTGGCCAAGGTTAATGCTGACTGCTCTGTGTTTTGACTCTAGTTTTCTAGCTAACCACAGCTAATTTGCTCCTTCTCTGCAGACTAAGGGCTTGCCTATGCTTGAAATGCTACAGCTGCACAGAAATGTGCTGGTCTGTGTACTTATAATCTTTTCTAAGTGGCACTGGCTCACAGCTTACACCCTAGAATGGGTGCCTGCTAGGGATTTTTGGAATAAGACTGGTTTTATTTGTGCCTAGGCCAACTGATTGTAAGCATGAATGATATTTCAAGCCCTGCAACTCTGGTGTCTTTAGGATTGCAGGCCTGATTGGCTGAATAGAGTGGTGTCTGGTTTGCAGGTGCTGCCTGCTATAGCACCTTAATGTGGGCATGGGGCTTTGCAGGCCCTAAGCACAAGGCGAAGTGCTCCTCGGCAGACCTTGCAATCCAAGGTCCCCACTGGAGTGATGGAGGTGTGATGAAATGGGAATGGTCTGTAATGGTGGTTCATTCCTATGTATACCTCAGGTTCCCTCTCTAATTGCATTATTACCTAGGGTGGGGGTGAAAAATCTGCTCTAGGGGTGGAACTGGGAGGCTGGTGCATTTGTGTCCCTAATTGTTCTGTCTGGAGTAGGTTGCAAAGGAAGTTGAGGGAATTTGCTGAAATTTGACTCATGTTAAAGGAGAATCTGGGAAGATAGTGGAAACTCTGCTGTGCAGGATACTCCCCCCTAGCTGCCAGGAAGGAGACTCCACCCTGACTCCCCCACTCCAGCTGGGAAGCAGAAGGAAGGCTCCATCTTAAGATCAAAGGGAAAGGTATCAAGAATCAGGGTGGACCAGATGGCTGGTGCTGGGGGAACTTCCTTTGTGCACTGCTTGCATTTGTTGTAGAACAAGCCAAATCCTTGCTGAATCAAACCTTATGCTGGCAAAGCTCTCACAGTTTCATTCGTACTGAGCAAGGGCGTGAGGCTCTGGACCAGTGCATTTAAGCTTGGTCTGCTTGTTCAGACTCCCAGTGCCATTGGGCTTTGGCATGCAAATGATAAGTACTGGAACCTTTCAGAAAGGGAAAAGTCCTTTTTTGCAAGCAGTTGTTTGAGTGCATTGGTGCCTGGGACTGCTCAAACCCCAAGAAGCTGCATTCTTGTAAAGGCCTAGTTTAACCTGAAAAAGAGCCAAGACAATTCCAAATACAGCCTGCCATGCCTCCAGATATTTACATTCCTTTTAAAAACAGGTGTGAAATGGTAGCATATTGCTCTTCAAGGAACCAAGAGCACTCTTTTTGGTGGTAGAAATAGGAGTTAAGCCAGTGAGGTGGTGTTCTGACTCTTTAAATTCTGTCCATGCTCCCTTTTAGATAAGGTACTCTCCTCTTCCTCCCCTGAAACTGAATTTGCCCTTGCTGTATGCAGTTAAAGAGCTGCTGTATTCCTCCCTAGAGCAGGCTGCATTCCAGGGGTGAGTTGTGGAAGAATTCCTGCAAATCATGTGTGGATAAGTTTTTAAAATACTCAGGCTCACTTAAGCAGAAAAACACCATATAAACATGACATGTAGCATATGGAATGAACAGTGGTGTCAGGATACTCATCCTGTTTTAATGTAAGTATTGACCCTTTGAATTTCTAAACCACCTTCTATTTGAGGATCAGACAGCTTCCCTAATATTAAGTATGTCTCTCCATACCATGGAGAGTTAGGGAAAGGTTCTCTCACTTGACAAATGGGGTAAAAGAGGCACAGATGGGGAACCTGAGGCAGAGATGATGGCCCAGTCCTCAAAAAAGGTGTTTAGGCATGTAAGTGGCTTGCTAAAGGTTCCCATAAGTTGGATTGGGACAGGAGGCCGGTGGGGAGGGGGTGTGTTTTGAAGAATTCACTCCCTCACTCTTGGTTTGTGTGCACTAAGGCAGATCCCATGATTGAATGTTTCTTTTTGCTAAAGAGGGAAAATATTCACTCTTCTGAGTGGGAGTCTTGGTACAACACTGGTAATGACTCAATTGTTTTAAAACAAACAAACAAACAAATAAAAACAACCCTTGGCTTCTATAGCTGCTTTAATAGCTTATAATGTGTTACTATCTGGTTGTCAGTAATGAGCGTTTCAGAGGAAACCTGGCTCTAACTTAGTTTTGGGACCAGCTGGTACGGTCAAGCATCTTATTTCCCTGCTTCCAGAGACTTGGCAGCATTGATTCCAAGTGGATTTTGAAATCTTCATCTTTGAGACATGACAATGTCATGCTTTTCTTTCAGATGCTGCAGCTATGTCCCCTGGCTGTTTCCTTCTCCTCTGTGCCAGAAGAATGCTGGAGTGAGGCCCTTAAGAAAGATAAACTAGACTGTTCCTGCAACAAAGAGTGTGGGATGCAAGGGGAAGGAAGCCTGTGTGCCATAGTAAACATAGCTAGGTTGGGATATTTCAAGGAGCCCAAGAGTTAGGTGCCTATTGAAATTCAAGGGCGACTGGGCACCTAATTCTTTTAGGCCACCCTTGAAATCCCAGCCTGGGCTTCTACGATCTACAAAATCCAATGGCAGTGGCCCTGTTTGGCTAATATTGAGGTTCCCCAGGTTTACATGGGACTGAATCCTAACAATCTGTCTTTGGGCAAGGAGCACCTGCTCTTAGCTATGGATCTATTCAAAAGGAGGAAGGTTCAACTGAGTGAAGAGAAAGGGCTGGTGATGGCTGGGAGATTAAGGAGATGGCCATCAGGGTTATAACTTTGCCTCCAAAATTTCAAGTGCAAAGCCACTCCTATCCCGCTTCTGCTCGGTTAGGAGAGACTGCTCTGATTACCCATAGGTCAGTCGTTATCCACCTTCCTTCAACTGCAAAGGTCTCCTACCTGATCTCCCTCTTCAGAAATGAGCCAAGTTGGCTTTCCACTCTTCTGTTTCCTCAGTGATATGGACATGTGCTCTCCAGTTTATTGCAGCTGGACACAGAACACCCCAGATTAACATGCTCCTGGTAAATTAAAGGGGCATCATCTACTTTGATACAGTAAAGCTCTGGGCTTTGTTCCCAGTTGCAGAGCGGTGACCAAGTCACTCTGTGCCTTGATTGTGTTATCAGTCAAATGGTTCTAGGACTAATCTGGGATGCTGAGACTCCATATCTGTAAAGAGTTGTAAGTACCTTTGATGGCTATGGAAAAGGCAAACTATAACTAGTAGAGTGGCTATTGAGCTACATCTTGGCCGGCAGCAAGCCTGCACGACTTGTATTGCATTAACCTTCCAGATCCTGCTCCGTTACAAAAGGAAGACCACTGAAGTTACTCTGGTTTGCAGGATGGTTAAGAGTAAATGCATGGCCTGCTAAAAGAAGAGATCAGATGCTCCATAAGGAGGGCTATGTAAGAAGTGAGATAGCTACAGCAAGTCTAACTTTGACATAAAATAATAAAAACACATCTTGTACCATAGTTTCCCTTTGTGCCCCAAGAGGGTGCATGTTAGAAGATCAAAGGAAAGATGTTTTGATATAATTCAGCCTGGTGGGTAAAAAGCAAACTAACAACAGGGAAAGTGAATGGAGTACAGTTCAGATTATGGCAACATAAGCAGCTGAATAGAAAGCTAAGGTTTTAGCCTGAATGCACGTGAATTGCAGAATGGACTGCAAGTTGCAAGGCTCTGCTTTCATCCTCTTGTCACTTAATCAACTATCTCTGCAGGAAGCATATGTTAGTTCTGGAGACCTGTGTGCGCGCACACATGCGAGTAGTGCTCTGATTCTGTTTATCTGCACTGCTTTTTAAAAGATAGAACAGACTCTGGTGCTGGCAAAGACCACTAGCTATTCCGTGTTTAGATTAATATAGACTGTCAGCAGACACACATGCTCTGCTCTGTCTGGAGAATGTAACTTTTAATGTATTAATCTCCAGCAAACAGACTTTTCTCCACGCTGATGATGTCAATTAAAAAGACTCTAATTTTGGAAATTGCCTGAGATTTGATGGGGTGAATACTTCAGGACTTCTCATTATTCTCAAACCTGATTTCTGTATACTTCTGAGTGTTCCACCATTCATAGACACTGTAACCAACTCACTGTGCCTTAGCTACTAATTTGACTGTCAATGGCTTTTTCTGATAGGCCAGTTTTTTCTCTTTCTTAGCTTAATCCCACTGTAGTGTAATGAGTGGAACTGGAGGAAAAAGGATCTGATATTTGAAACCATAAACGTCAGACCCTCGGCAAGTAACACTAACCGCTCAGCATGTCGAATAAAACCTTGGTTTTTTACAATGATGTCCGCTTGAGGTATCACTCATTATTCCTATTCCTAGTTGAGCTAGGAGTATGCTTAACTGGGGGTTGGGGGACACCTGAAAAGCCACTTCACAAAGGTCCACCACTTATTACAGAATTCACTGCTCTCCAAAGCTAGGCAAGCAGCAGAGAAAGGCTTTCAAAACCAAACTTTTCTGATTTCAGGAGGTTTCTAGGTTTAATAAAGGGCAGCTGATTTAAACGTTGAATTCTTCAGGGAGAGAGCACAGCATGCAACTCTGCTGTGATGGTCTGCATTGATCCCAATGAAGAATAATTACTTGTTTTTGTCAGCCATGGAGTTCTTCAGTTTTTAAAGATGAGGTGTGCGCAGACAGTCGATGGTCACACAGTGGGTCTTACACTGTGCAGTGCTGTGTATGCATAGCAGTTCATCTATGTTGTGTTGTTAGAACAATATCAGAGGCGGAGCAGGGACTTTACAATTAAAACCCAGGTTCTAGTCCCAGCACTGAGAAAGGAGTGATGCAATTTGGTGGGTCTCTGTATAAATGGAAACCTAACCCTTCAAACGTTAAACTTTGCTTGGTGGCCTCAAAAATGTAAGTGTCTAAATGTACTTGGGACTAAAAGTCATCTTTCCAGAACCAAGCTTAATAGAGAGTGGCTTTTGATTCTTTTTTATTTTATTGCATCTTAGATTATTCTCCACAAAGTTGTTGGTGAGGAAAAAGTCAAAATGTACCTACCTCTTGATAATGGAAGCCAAGAAACTTTGGCTTAACCAAGTATACGAATAGCCCCACTTGAAGTAACTGTGGCCCACTGATGAACTTTAGGCTCTTAACAATAATTGGCTAGTTTACAACAGGGAAATTAAACTCCAAAAACTCACATTAAGGCTATGTAACTGATTGAAAGCCAGGGTAGTTAGAAATTGAAGGTTACCTTGGTAGCACTAACATGGATAAGTGGGACATACATTCTCTTTTCTATTCCTTTTCTTCGAGACATGTCTTTGACATATGGCATGTGTTGAATATATTAAAATAAGCAGTCAATTACGGAAATTATTGTATTTACATATAATCACTCTTCACAAATTGTCACTTGAGTGATTTGGGGGCCGGGAAGGTACCCATGCACAGTAACTGATGGGTTTTGGGGGGGGAGGGTCCAAAGTTATCACATTCTAGGGCACCTTTTTGTCATTGTATTCTTTAAGGTGAAGTATTGCACAAAAATAAATCTCATTTTATTTCCTGAGCCAGTATATTAGTAGAGAATAGATGCTATCCTGCTGATTACGGTACATCTCTACTCCTTTTAAGAAGTGATAAGTATTCAGTCTCACTTGCATCCTTGAATATTGAGATGGTGCCCAGGGATAGTCCAAAGGTTCCATTAATTTGCAGGTCAAGAGGAAAATGAAGGACATTACTGGAGAGTCAAATTCCAAAGGGGTAGCCGTGTTAGTCTATTGTAGAAAGACAACAGAGTCCTGTGGCACTTTTAAAGACTAACAGATTTATTTATCGCATGAGCTTTCATGGGAGAAAATCCCACTTCGTCAGATGCTTTGAAGATGGGGAAGTTACAGAATGGGAGGAAATTAAATGCAGGGGAGTGTATGACATAGGATCAGGTCAGGCTGTAACAGCAAATCAAAATAGGTGTTAGGATTTAAACACTGGGGAACAGCACATAGAGGAGGGTGAGGTCAAATCACTTGTAATGAGAGAAAAATCCATAGTCCCTGTTTAACCCCAAGACAACTGAGTCAAATTTGCATATAAATTCGAGTTCTGCAGTTTCTCTTTGAAGCTGTGATTTGTTATTCATCTGTTTCAACACAGCTATTAACAAGTCGTCAAGGGAGTGAGCAGGGAGATTGAAGTGTTCCCCTATTGGTTTTGTAGTGTTGCAATTTCTGATGTCAGATTTGTGTCCATTTATTCTTTGGCGCAGAGACTGTCCTGTTTGTCCAATATATAAGGCAGAGGGGCATTTCCGGCACATGATGGCATAAATCACATTGGTGGATGAGCAGGTGAATGAGCCCTTGATGGAGTAGGTGGCTTGATTAGGCCCTGTGATGGTGTCATCACCTAAGACCCTATGCTATCAACACACCTAGCTATCTGAGAGACACTACACTATGGGATAGGTGCCCAGAATTCATTGCACTACACCGCAATATTGCAAAGAATTCTGTTGTGTTGCAAGGAGCAACATGTGTACATGCTCTCCTGCAGTAAAGGTCACGTGTTTTTTATAGTGTGATTGCCATGTTGCGCTTTAATCTGATCGTGTGTACGTAGCCTAAGTGACATTAGCTGGAGCGGGAGAAGGAAAAAATGTCTCAGCATTCCCGCTGTGGTGTACAGAGATCTTCCAGGGGTATTCAACTCATCTAGGTATTGGTCTAGTTTTATAATAGGCTACTTGAAAAGCACTAGCAAAGTTAATACAACCCAAAATTTCATGCCGACAACATATAAATACCGTTCTATGCACTGTATCAGTGTTTCTCCACCTTCGGAGTGGTTACATTGTTTTATGATAGTAAAAATGAAAAAAAGTGTATTTTCAGTAATAGTACGCTGTGAAACTCTTTTATTTTTGTCTGATTTTTGTAAGCAAGTAATTTTTAAGTGAAGGGGAATTTGAGCTATGCAAGACAAATCAGCCTCCTGTACAGTAGTCTGGAAAGGGTGAGAGCCACTGATCTACAGAGTAATTTTACAGCCTGACTGTCTGAGCCCTGGGAGCCAATGTCAGCCCAGCTGCAGGTGTTTATATGCCATGTAGATGTACCTTACATTCTCTGGGGCAGGAATGGTCTCTGTTTTTGGTTTATACATTGATTATGTGCTTGTTAGCCCAAAAGGATGACAGTATAACTCCTATTTCATGAACTGATAGAGGAGTTCAAAAAATAAAAATTCATAAAACTGGATGCATTGAAATTACAGAAGGTATCATGCATAAACAGTAGTGTGGTGAACTGCTTGGCTTTCTTCTTCTCCTTCAAACCGTTCCAAAGCTATTTCTGATGCCTTTGGTACATGGGAAATGTGATGAGATGACGACTTATTCCTCTACAGTATCACTTCAATTATTGCTTTTCCCTGTTTCCCCTCCTGCTCCCAGTTGGGGAAAAATATGTAGAACAGGTTGTTTGTAAGACTGATGTCCAAAAAATCAGATTCTAGTATACTAACAATACCCAACATGTTAAATCAGCTTCCTCAGATATTTCTCTTTTGAGTAATCTCTACTTTTTAGAAGTTGAACAAGAAGTTAAGGGGGAAAACCTAATTTTATAGAATCCTACAAAAGTAGGGCTGGATGGGGCCTTGAGAAGTCAAGTTCAGCTCTTTGCACTGAGGTAGGACCAAGAAAGCCAATGTATCTTTATGTACATTTCTAATATTTCCCCTATTTTTCCTTCCTAAACTTTTTCTACAGACAGAGCAAAACACGTGGTGTTAGTTTGAACTAACTTTTCTGTTTGCTTAAAGATAAGAAGAAGGAATGAAAGTAGATCTCTCCAGAGATAGCACAGTTCGTGTTTCTCCAGTCAAATAGGCTGTTGTCTCTGTTTTCTAATAACTCTGCCTCTGTGCAGAGACAGTAGTCCTTAGCTACATAAAATGTAGTAATACCGGTACATGGGCAGTTTAGATACCTAGAATTAGCTATGTGTTATCAGTGGAGCGTGAAAACACTTTAGTGGATTGTTTGGTTTTTTTACATATGGGGAAACTGAGGAACAGAGCCAAATCCAAGGTCACCCAGAAGACCAGTGGTTGAGCCAAGAATAGAGCTGAGGTTTCCTGAGTCCTAGACCAGTGTTCTACACACTAAGCCATGGTCCCTTGAGGTACATTGTGCAGAGACTTTTAATGGTGGTGACAAGGAAATGGCTGACAGCTGTAACAAATTTATTTCCCTTCATGGCTAATGAATACATTGCTAAGTAATATAAGGACATCTGCTTTTCTTTTATTTATGGGGACTGCTTACAATCAGTTGGCTTTAATTAAGTTTCTGGTTTATTTTTTCCTCTTTCTTGTACCAACTGCTCAGTCTGTTTTCCTGTGATTTTTATTGTCCAGCTACAGTAACAGGCTGAATTTCAAATTCCAAAGGGGTAGCCGTGTTAGTCTATTGTAGGAAGACAACAGAGTCCTGTGGCACTTTTAAAGACCAACAGATTTATTTATCGCATGAGCTTTCGTGGGAGAAAATTACAAAGTGGGATTTTCTCCCACGAAAGCTCATGCGATAAATAAATCTGTTAGTCTTTAAAAGTGCCACAGGACTCTGTTGTCAGGCTGAATTTCAGCTGTCTTGCTAAGTATTCCACCTACATCCGAGTGTTCCAGTAGACAATGAAGGTCCTGTAAAATCACTTAATTTCTTCCCCTCCCCCTTTTAGCATCCGTCTCTTCCCAGGGTTTGTTTCCAGATGGTCTGTGGTAGCATCTCTTCAGCTCATGATGTAGAAGCTGCCCTGCTCTGCATAGTTAATGATCTACTTGCTGTTGCTGAGGGCTGTCTGATAGACTTTCTCCTTAGCCTGCATGTGGCTTCAGAAAGGATCAACTGAGAGGCTGCATTTTTATTTTACAATGGAAGAAAGTGAGGCATGGGAGTTCAGCAACTTCTGTCAAGATAAATGACTTCACTATACTATCCTAGAACTTGCCCAATGTTGCATAGTCAGTGATGGACCCAGGAGTCCTGGTTTAATCAGTTCCCTCCCTGCTCTAGGCATGCTTCCTCCCTATGTCAGGAAGGAAAGGCTTTCACGTGAATAAGACCTGGTCCAACCATGGCTTGCCATGCAGGATTGTGTTGTCAAATGTCCAGTTAAGTAGATCTTTTAGTTTAAAACCAAACTAAGAATCACAAATGTTGATTTCATTTTATTTTATTCATGTGGTGCAGCCTTCTACATTTTACTTGTTTGTTGTATAACAACTGGCAGGGTGTAAATCTGTAGATTAAATATAAATCACTCGTGTTCAATTAAAGCAAAAGATGAAACAAAAATGAACTTCTAAATTTGAAACTGCCCAAAACAGACCCCACCTGAAGGGTGTTGTGAAAGCCGGTTACGAACCATATTGTAAAGCTGAATGATGCATGTACACATGCCAGCTTGTACATAGGTAATCAAACATATGTGCCCTTGTGCATGCATTCATGGTTCAATTTGCTAGGATTCAATATCTTCCTCACCCCAATCCCCACACACTTCCCCCAATAATAAGTGCCAAGGTGCTTGTTCCCACTAGAGCTGTATCACAGCACTTCTGCAAATCAAGCCTTAAAATATTTGCAGCAACTTTGGTTTTGTTTTAATGGTGATCAGAGGTGGGTGTGGTGGTGAATGGATGACAGTGGACAGTCAGAGCGGATAATAAACTTGGTGGAGCCAGAGACTGGGAGTCTCTTGTTTAGTTGTGCTACAGTGAATGTGGAGTAACTCCTTGGAGCTGGTCTGGATTTACAGCACACATGACTGAGACTGGAATTCAGAAGTTAGAGTTTAAAAACATGTAAGCAAGAAATGAAAATGAGATTAGTTCCTCTTTGAGAACACACACATGCAGAACTGAAGAATGGATTTTCAGCGCTGGCTAACTCCCTTAGTTGGCCTCGGAAATTACAGCTAGGTTTGTTCCTGAGATACTGGAAAGACAATTATATAGAAAAAGATCTAGAGATAGTGATGGATTACTAGTGAGATTAGTTTGGAGGGTGATATGGTGTGGGGAAAACAAGGCATTTGGATTGTGGGTAGGATATGTAGCGGTGACATGAAAATGTAGGACTGGAAGGGACCTCAAGAGATCATTTAGTCCAATCCCTTGCACTGATGCAGGACTAAGCATTATCTAGACCAGTGGTTCCCAACCTTTTTGGCTTGAGGGCCACAGATACCATTTTTACAACCCTGAAGGGCCACCAGTCTCCACCAGCCAGACCCCCTTCCTGACCCCCCCACACACTGCAGCCAGATGCAAGGCATTCAGTAAGTAGGCTGCCTCCTTCTTTGCTGATCTCCCATCTCTCTGGCTGCAACAGGGAAACCTCATGTGTCCAGCTGTGTTCCTAGGCAGTGGCTCCCATTTGTAGCCAGGGGGAGGGAAAAATCAATGCTCCCCTTCCTCTGGCTCCAGAAGCGATCCCAGTGCCTAGGTACCCAGGCAGAGCACTTAGCTGTGTTCGCTGCTACAACCAGGCGGAGGGGAGTGCTGATCTCCCATCTCCTTGGTTGCAGCAAGGAGCCTGCACTGGTGTTTTAGCCCCATGACAATGTGTTCCATCTAAGTCCTTAGGCAGTGGCTCCCTTCTGCAGCTAGCAGGAGGGGAGCCATGGACTGCTTTGAAAGCCCTCACGATTCCGAACCACGTTTGGCCTCCAAACAATAGGATACAGACCATCCTTGACAGATGTTTGTTTACACCTGTTCTTAAAAGCCTCCAAAGAAGGAGATAATCTAGCCTCACTAGCAGGATGTGTACAATGAGGGGAAAAGCTTGCTTTGTACCCTCAGTCATGCAGTCCTTGAATATCTGTGGAAACTTCTAATGAGTTATGACTGCAGGGTTTGGTCCAATATGACTTTGAAAGATTTGAGTAGTTGTTCATCTCCTTTTCAGTCATCCTTGACTAGTAAATATTACGTAGGTTTTCCATGCACCTATTCCTCCCCTGCTCCACTTTCTGGCTTGGCTCTTAAAATCTAAATTGCTGTGACATTTCGAAGCAGTAGAACATAACAGAAGTTTGAGCTCTGGAATATTTGTTTTTAAAAGCTGTAATTTCTCAGGCCTCCTCAATTTAGATTCCAGTCTCTATTCTAATCTGCCAAGGCTGCTTCATTTTTCTCTGTCTAATGGTTGATTGTGCCTAGTGTATTCTCTGCTGGAATACCTAGATACCCAATCTGGTTTGGGTTTTAAGATAGTTTTGACATGTGAGCCAAGACACTCAAAGAAAATGTCAGCTCTACTGGCAGTGTCTAGTAATGAAGCATTAACAGGCTTCTTGCTCTGTGAAAGTGATACTTGGACCTCTGTGGTTCAGGAGCCAAATTAGCGATCAGCATTATCAAAAGAGGTACAGTAGTGTGAATTCATTGTTTCACATTTCTCTCTCTCCATAAAATTCTCACAGCGAAATGACTGGCCCAGTCATTCTACAATAGGTTAGTAAAAGCATCCTGATTAGTTGTTAATTTAAATGATGCAGTGTTTTAATAGCATGTGCTACAAAGAGCTGTAGAGGAGCTGTTAAAGACCCAGTTTTAGCTCTTGTGCCTCAGGCTGAGTATCACTGTGCTGAGGTGTACCCAGGGCAGTGTGCTCTGCCAGATGCTTTACCACCAATAGAACCGTAACAGCTGCTGGGCTGAATTTAGCTGCAGCTGGACTGATGTCAATGGAGTTGCACCTGTTGACACCAGAATTGAATTCAGCCCTCAAACTACATTTGTGACCATGTGGTGAAATTCACCCCCAGTAGAGAAAATCAAAACGAGGTGTATGCCACTGCTGAAGTGCTAGGTAAATGGTGCAGAGAGATTAATTTCTTTCAGAGGGAGAGACCTTTTTCCTCTAATCTTATTTTAAATCTGTGTTTCCAAGTAATTCTCTTTTGTGACTCAAGCAGTTGGCAAAGGCTGGCTTATGCTTTCCTAACATCCCATCTGTAGGAGCCATCATCTCTTTATCTCTCATAGAATAACATCACCTAGGGCATTGGTGGGTATTGATCCACGTGCTGCTGGCACAGGTAAAATATTGCTGCTGCTCTAAATTTAACGGATGAATCTAGGCATCTTAAACCTTGAGACTCTTACATCTGTCTTTGAAATGATTCCCATCTTCAGAGCATCCCGTCCCAGCAAAGGTAAGTCCTGCTGTGACATACTCATGAACCTCACCCTGCTGTGACAATGACTTCTCTTACCTCAGTCCATCGGGTGAGAAGCTGATCTGATGTCAACTGATATACGAAAGCAAATAAAAATGTATGGGGCAGAAGGTTCATTTAATTGACCTAAAGAAACCCTTGAAGGCTTGTGGGACAATAGGGGTGTGTTTTGTTGTTGTGTTTTCCCCTTCTTCCCTCCATTGTTGCTAAGGGAGCAATGACATGCTTGTGTCCTCCATTGTGTGTGGTCTGACTGATAAGAGACAAACTAAGGAAGTCTACTGGAATGAGCTACCTCAACGCTTTTTTTTACTTCAGTCTTCACAGGCAGGTTCAGCTTCCAGGCTACTACACTGGGTAACACAGATTGGAGGGAAGGAGAACAGCCCTCAGTGATGGGAGGTCAGGTTAGGGACTACTTAGAGAAGTTGGATATGCAAATGTCTATGGGGCTGGATGATCTGCATCCGAGGGTGCTAAGAGAGTTGGCTGATGTGATTGCAGAGCCGCTGGCCGTTACCTTTGAAAACTTGTGGCAAATGAGGGAGGTCCCGGATGATTGGAAAAAGGCAAATATAGTACCCATCTTCAAGAAAGAGAAAAAGGAGGATCCGGGGAACTACAGAACAATCAGCCTTACCTCAGTGCCAGGAAAAATCATGGAGCAGGTCCTCAAAGAATCCATCCTGAAACACTTGGAAGAAAATAGTGATCAGGAACAGTCAGCATGGATTCACCAAGGGCAAATTGTGCCTGACCAACCCAATTGCCTTCTATGATGAGATGACTGGATTTGTGGATGCGGGAATAGCCGTCGATGTGATATACCTCAACTTTAGCAAAGCTTTTGATACGGTTTCCCACAGCATTCTTGTCAGCAAGTTAAGGAAGTATGGGTTGGATGAATAAACCATAAGGTGGATAGAAAACTGGCTAAATCATTGGGCTCGGTGGGTAGGAATCAATGGCTCAATGTCTAGTTGGCAATCAGTAATGAGTGGAGTGCCTGGGGTCAGTCCTGGGGCCGGTCTGTTCAACATCTTTATTAATGATCTAGATGATGGGATAGATTGCACACTCAGTAAGTTCACGGATGACGCCAAGCTGGAGGGAATGGTAGACACGCTGGGGGGAAGGGACAGGATTCAGGGAGACCTAGATAAATTGGAGCATTGGGCCAAAAGAAATCTCATGAGGTTCAACAAGGACAAGTGCAAATTCCTGCACTTAGGATGGAAAAATCCCATGCACTGCTACAGGCTGGGGACCAATTGGCTAAGTAGCAGCACTGTAGAAAAGGACCTGGGGGTTATGGTGGAAGGGAAATGGATATGAGCCAACAGTGTGCCCTTGTTGTCAAAAAGGCCAATGGCATATTAGGCTGCATCAATAGGAGCATTGCCAGCAGAGGGAGGGATGTGATCATTCCCCTCTATTCGGCACTGGTGAGGCCACGTCTGGAATACTGTGTCCAGTTTTGGGCTCCCACTACAGAAAGGATGTGGACAAGTTAGAAAGAGTCCAGTGGAGGGCAACAAAATGATTGGGGACTGGAGCACATGATGTGTGAGGAAAGACTGAAGGAACTAGACTTATTTAGTCTGCAGAAGAGAAGACTGAGTGGGGATTTGATAGCAACCTTCAACTACTTGAAGGGGTGCTCCAAAGAGGAGGGAGCGAGGCTGTTCTCAGTAGTAATATAGGACAGAACAAGGAGCAATGGTTTCAAGTTGCAGGTGTGGAGGTCGAGGTTGGATATTAGGAAAAACTTTCTCATTAGGAGGGTGGTGAAACAGTGGAATGGGTTATCTAGGGAGGTGATAGAAACTCCATCTTTGGAGATATTTAAGGCCTGGTTAGACAATAGCCTGCCTGGGATTATTTAGTGGGTGTGGTCCTGCTTTTAGCAGGGGGTTGGACTAGATGACCTCATGAGGTCCCTTCCTAAGATTCTATTATTCTATCATGGCTGTATTTTCATTGGAAATGCAAGACAGTGCATTTGTTTCTCATGAAACCTCCCCTTGGAACTGCCTGAATATGCCCATCTTCCTCAGCATCCAGGCAGTGGTGCAGTCTGCTCAGAGTGATGACTCTTGCTTATATGTGGTGCCCTGGGGACATGTGCAATTGAAACCTCTGCTCTGGTAACTAGTTTCTGTAAAGATGAAATGATCCCTTTCGGTGACGTTTTTTCATTTCTTTGGTACATGTGCACTGAATTGCAATTGAGGTTGGTCTCTTGGCTCTCTTTCCTGGAGAGTGATACAGCAAACTGACTCTGGACTGCAATAAACAGCCCTAATGAATAAAATCTGATTTGCAAGAGGTTGTGTCTGATTGTATGTACTGCTGCCCCCTAATTGCATCTTACACAAGAGGATTGGTGTGTTTGTGTAAATAGCTAATGACGTGGCAATTAAGAGCTAAGTATCTATTTTTTCTATCTAGAACAACACAGCTACCTTTGTAGACCCTGAGTCGGAGAGATCAGACTTTCTGATGGTAAATTTGAACTTAAAAAAAAAAAAAATTCATCCCTAGGATTATATCACTGAGTGTAATGAAACAATAATGAACAGGACTCACTGGATGGACACTACTCTTTTGTGTTACAGTTGAGCTTGGGGGCCAGCCAAGCTCAGGGCTCTATTGTACGAGAAACCGTGAATTCCTATAGTAAGAGGTATCCTGCTCTTAACTCTGAGCTTCCGAATTAAATAAACACTATAGGTGAAGGGCCGGAGGGCAATCGGACACAAAAAGTTTATTGACTTAGTGCTTTTCAGTGGCAGAGTCAGGTCTCAGGAGTCCTAATCCATTGCTCTATCCACTGGATCCTATTGCTTCTGACTTCATTTGTGCTAATCATAGTGTCTCACAGCTCTAAAAGCATATTACACAGTAAGACCATTTGGCAAACCTTTCAAACCCTCCCTGTCCCCTAGTTAAGTTTCTCTCCCTCCATCCTCCCTCTGTTTGTAGGAGGTGTGCATGTACGTATAATTTCTGACACCGGTTTGCTATTGCCTTGAGAATTTAATGACTAGAATGGCAACACAAAAAATAGGCTTGTCTCAACTGAATTTGCACTGAATGTTGTAAACTTGGTTAGACAGGAGACATGCGCTCGGGGGTGATTTGTCAAAGTTGGCCCATGAGACTAGGAGTGTGTGTGCATGCCCCTATACCTTTTGTTGGAAATTTCCCTTAGCCATTTGTAAATGATTAATGCCTGGCTCTTGTTTTCTCGCTATTTCGGAGAATGGACTATTGTGGCTCTTTTTTAATGGTGCCTGTATAAACCAAAGCAGCTTCAGAACTGGTCCTCCATTTCTTATTCAACAGTTCCCCTCTGTCTCACTTGGAAGGAAGGAAAGAGTTGCAGATGCATGTATCTATCTTCCCATCCCCTCCTTCTCACGCCAGCTGAGGTCTGGCCTGGGTGTATGGCGGGCAAAGGTTTGGCAGGAAGAGGACTTTGTTTGCCTGTCCCTGGATGCTGGGAGCTCATTTTTCCTTCTAATTCTAAGACTAGGGATATATTATGCCAACTGCTGACCTTTTAAAATGACAGCCTCTGCCTTTCTGTTGTACTAGGCATTGCATGTACAAAGAGACACTGAGGTGGTGTGTCAGTGCGAGTATCAGCATGAAATATTTCAGTGTCCTGTCTCCCACAAAAGCTTATGCAATAAATAAATTTGTTAAAAGTGCCCGCGGACTCCTTGTTTGTTTTGCTGAACTAGACTGACACAGATACTCATAGAAACAGTTCCAGGGGGTGTGTCGAAACCATGGACAAAAATTGTTGGCCTGTTCTTGCTGCCTGCAGAATTGCTCGAGCAAGGCTTCAAGGCAAGATCTTGTTCTCCCGAGCTTTGAGTCAGGTTGAACTGGTGCTGATGTAAACAGAGGGAGTGTGCTGTTGAACCACAAAAGCCAGACTTCAGAAGAAGTCTGACATCACCCTGGACTGAGAATTTCAGCCTCAAAGAGCCTCAGGGATAAGTTAAATCAGCGAGACTTTCCAACCTGCTCTTGGGTGTTCCCATTTAAGAAACTTGATCCACTAGTGTAGTCAGAGGCGGCTTTTGGGGTAGGCGAAGCAGGTGCACGCCTAGGGCCCCAAGCTGTATGGAGCCCCCTTGCATGTCCCAAAAGCCGTGTCTGCCTTGGTTGGCAGCAGGCGGAGGAGCTGGCCCCTGTGTCCGGGGTTGATGGTGGGGAGCTGGGGCCGGCAGTGAGCTGGGGCTGTGGGAGGGGCAGGGCCAGGAATGGCAGTGGGGAGCTGGGGCTGGTGACAGGGGGCCCCCGTGGGCCTCTACAGGGCCCCACAGGCCTACAGGGGGCCCTGCAATCTGCCTTCGTCTAGGGCCCCCAGTAGCCAAAGGCTGCCTCTGAGTGTAGTTAATCATAGGGCAGATTAGTCATGGACTGCAACTAGCCTGCCATATTGGAGTAACCTGTGGGATATCCAAAAGCAGAATTCAGTTTATTATGCAGCACTAAGGTTGTAGCTGCCTGACATTTGAAATGGAGAAGGCCCCTTTATCTGAGGCGTTTAGAATCTGAGCTAAACTAGCTGGAGCATATCCCTAATACCAAGGCTCCACTTGTGAATTCATATCAGCTGGTCAACAGAATTCTCTCTGTAAAGAAATGCCTATTCCCTACAATGCTACTCCTGTCTGCAGACCACTCTGAGTGTCCACTCCAGAGCAAGGGTGGTGGAATCAGGCCCGAATTAAGGCCTGGAGGATCAGGATCTTTTGTACCTTCTTTCTGAAGACACAGGCCCTGGCTGTCTGAGTTCAGGGCTTGTTTACACACTATCATAATTGAAGGGAGAGACAAGGAGAGAGAGAGAGAGAGAGAGGTAATATCTTTTACTGGGCCAACTTCTGTAGGTGTCTTTTGACCTTACACAGAGCCCAGATCTGGCACCGCATATTGTAACCCAAGGTGCAATCTATCCTGATATAATCATTTAAAAACCAGTATAATAGTGCCTACACTTGAGCTGTACTACTTTCTGTCTAAACCAATATAATTAGAATATTCCAAAACTATGTATGGATGCCCTTAGATGCAGCTCCGTTAGTAAAACAGACTCCTGAAGTTCTCGAGCAGCCAGGTTGTTGCTCCTTGTTCCTTTGTGAGCAGACAGTCCTTGTGGTACACATTCTAATGGATATCATTAAACAAATCAAGACTTCCAGCTACAAGCTTAAATGAAGGAGCTTTGATGGCTTTTAACAGCCAAATAAATTATTCCTGCCATGAAAGTAGCAACACGTAGCAAGCTCAATTATTCTCAGACATTAAACATTGCTAGGGAGGACTGAAATATTCATGTTCTCTTTAACTGAAAATTAAAAAAATGCATCACAGGGTGACAGTGACTGGCATGAATGATGATTTGCCCTTTAGATGAGTTGCCAAATCAACAAATAAACGCAGCAGTGGCTCAGGAAACTTTATTTATGTCTAAAACATGCTGGGGCATTTGCCTGGAGATGTTTCATACAGCATGGTCCCAAAAAAGCATATTTAAACCACCGAATCAAGTACTATCAGATGCAGAGTGTATAAGCTGCACAGGGGTGTGTGAGAGTGAGAGAATGGTTCCCATGTGCTTAATCCCAAATGAGTCTTGGGGGGGGGGGGGCACGAGTGTTCCATTTATTTAACTATGGAACATATGAAATGGTTTATTCAGTTTTAAAGTGGTGGGTGGTTTCTGAGAAGGAAGCAGGGTTGAGTGATACGGTCTAGTGGTTAAGGCACTCAACTGGGACAAGACAGCATTGGTTTTATTTCCTGGATGTATTGAAGACTCTGTGAGCCTATGGCTTTCTTTCTGTCTCTCAGTTCCCTACTATTTGATTTGGTGGATGCACCCTACTCCTGGTGGGGGGGGCCTCCAGCCATTACTGTAATACTGCAAAAAACTTACAGAAGCCAGAGAGAAGTCGGTTATGCAACTTGAAGGCTGGAATTATAAATGACTTATTAATCAGTTGAGTGAGTTACCAGGATATTTTTATGGAAATTGCAGCAGCTGTTAGTAATAATAATAATTATAAAAACTGATTTAATTCCTGATTCAGCTGCTGTAAGGAAAATTTTTGGCTGATCATTTTAACTGAGAATATATTTCCGAGAGTTGTATTCTAAACACATACTATTACTTTTCTTAAAGTCACTGCTTGTATCCTCTTGAGGTCTCTGACTGCACTCCGTACAGGAGCTAAGCCTCTTGAAAGCTTGTAGCACAGGGCACAAGGAAATGTTTTCAATTTCTGGAGAGCCAAGGGCAAGTGATCCATTTCTGAACTGTCAGATTCTGTGATGCTTCCTGACCGCACCCACGCCTGTGAAGCACCTCACTACCCGCTGCCCTTGGCACCAAAGACTTGTCTATTTTTGACAGGGCTTCAGCTCCCCAGCTCTATGGCAACACAATCCGTCTCCTTTACTCTCCAGGCATCAATGTTATTTCACACATTAGTGGTAGGCACACTCCAACCTTTGAGGCTTTGAATCGTCTCACCGGAGGGTCCAGGCTCTAGCCCACTGGACGCTCCTCGTGTTTGCTGAGGCTTCCAAAGAATCAGTACTCAGAGCACTCATCAACTTCCCATTTCCATCTCTGGTCACCATTCCGCTTTGCTCCAAGTCCTTAGATAAGATTATACTGACATGAAGTATGTGTTTGTTTCACAAATCCTAGCGAGTCCAGTAGTAGTGTATAGAAGTATTGGAATGAAAAGTTACATGTGGAATAAAATCGTAATATCTCTTCTAGTGCTTAAGTTTAATTTACAAGAGACACTATGTCTTGTAGAGAATGGCTCACTCAAAATTCTTGCAGCGCTTTACATCCGGGTTTGGATGTGACTGTTGCTGTATGAGACAGACATGCAGTCAGCTTGCCGAGTAGGTGGAGAATTTACCATTTCCTTATGTGCCAAGATACACTGGGATAATATTTTGTGAAATCTACAGGATGGGGTGTCCGATGTGTCTTTATTCATAATCTCCCATTTCACTGCTGCCTTTGTGTGACAAGAGTCATGCAGTGTAAAGCAGACAATTCCAAGTACCCAGTGGCAGACAGGGGTCTTTACCTACTGTCTGAAAGACACTCCCAAGATCTTAAGAATGTAATTTTCAGTATAAATGTATAACTCTTTATTAGCCGTTCTTTTGTTGCACAATGAATGTCAACCAGTCAGCACTGAATCTTGATAGAGGTCTTGCGCACCACACTTCAGTCAACTATTATGCCTATAGCTGGCCCAGGAGATCCCTCTAAGACCATATGCATCCCTGTGCCCTCTGCCACCACGGGGTGCCTGGGTCACACTAACTATGAAGCAGAGGTAGACAGCGTGGTCCTGTGAGCAAAGATCTGGCCAGGGACACAGTCCTAGTTTCTAGTTCCAGCTTTCCTGTTGCTAAGCCATGTCACCTTTGACACATGGATTCTAAATCATGTGTAACAAAGGCAACTCATCCTGTCATTCCTATAGTCTCCCAGAAGTCACTAAATACTGGATCAAAAGTTCTGCTTTCAGGGGAATGGATGGTGTCAGCGGCAGGTAATACAATAGGAATCTTTCACTACCATATCCAGAATCCAGGCAAAGCTGGTAATGGCTTAAAATGGATACAGTCTGGTGGCTGCTTAGCAGCCTCAGGGAAATGAGTTAGTGGGTCCCTGCTCTGAATGGACAAATTGCCCATGTTACGAAATACCTGCTAGGCATTGATTGTCAATGGCTTCATTTCAGGAAAGCACTTAGGACAGCACCTAGTGCTTGCTTGAGTAGGGTGAACTCTCCGTACAGAAGGAATGGAGATGGAACTATCTTCTTATTCCTGGAAGTGGGCTCTCTAGGTACAGATAGGGCACGGTGATGGGAAAGCCTGCTCTTCTAAATATGGTGAATTTTAGCTCCTATGAAAGTGAAGGGGCTAAATAACACTGATCTGACCCATGCAATGGTGTGTGACCTTCCTCCGTTCTAGCCCAGAACTGCTTTTCTATAACCAGAAGGGATGTTTTCATGTGGCATAATAAATGGCAATTGCTGTGTCTCTTGCTCCTTACACCATGGGCATAATATATAGGAACCACATGAGTATGATGGGGGACAAATAACCATGTCCAATATATGTGTATAACATGCAGGGCTTAGCTAGACTCACTATTGTTCTGATAGAGTACTGATGACTTCTGAAACGTAGGCCACTAGAGGGCTCTCAAGTTCTCCAAATGGATATTACCTGATTTCCTATATGTAAAGTAAGTGTGTTGGCCTGCTCCTCTGAGAATGTTTGTGTGAAGCCTTTCTTTGGCTAAATTACGAATCTGGGATTGTCTAAGGAGGTCAGGTGCCCAACTCCCGATTAATTATAATGGGCTTTTGATGCCTAATTTTCTGAGTCTTTTCTGGAAATCCCAGCCCTGGTTGGGGGCGGTGTGTGTGTGTGTGTGTGTGTGTGTGTGTGTGTGTGTGTCTATATATATATATATATATATATATGTGTATGTATATATATATATATATATGTGTGTGTGTGTGTGTGTGTGTATATGTATATATATATATATGTGTGTGTGTGTGTGTGTGTGTGTGTGTGTGTGTGTGTGTATATATATAAATAAAATCAAGGTTCTAATCCTTCATGCTTACAGGGATAACCAACTGCTTACAATGTAATTTGAATGCTAACCCTATGGGAAATCTAGTCTATATAGAGTTCTTTGCATCTTCTCCTGAACTAGCTATATAGCAAACCATCACACTGAGCCAATATGTAACTTTTATTCCTAGACTCTTTATGCTTAGGCTGATGCATGCTTTTACAAGTGAACTTGCATAATTTGCCCATCAACCAAGTGATAGATTTCCAATGAAATAACGAATTGCTCATTTGAAAGGCCCATCCTTTGCACTAAATGTTTTCATGGTTACTCACTCTTCTTTCCCTCCTCCATTCCTTCCAGCTAAATGCTATCTTTTCCCTGCCTCCATGTACCTTTCAGTTCTTGATCTATAATTCCAACTCTTGCTATTGATTGTTCAATCAAGGCGATTTTGAGCATAGAATGTTAATAGACTATAAACTGCTGTACCAGCAAGAGTGACAGAATAATTTATTGCCTTTCCTGCTACCGTACAACAATCTGGCTATATTTTTTTGCACGTGAACACGAAATTATGCCAAAGCTTAAGAACACAAGAAAAATAAATCGAAACTATAGATTGGTTCTCCCCCCCCCCCCTCCAGTTTGTAAACTTTTCTGGATCGCTTTTGGAATTAAAAATACATCATCATCATCATAGCAGATTTTGCTATTTATCGTAAGTGTAGCTGGATGAATGCACAGTAGTACAGGGCTTTGCCCACACATGATTGTTCTATTTTATCAATAGCTCTGTTCTGTGGCTCATAGGAACTCCCTGTTTGGAACAAGTCACCCTTCTGGTCTTTGGAGGTTTCCCAGGGTTTGAACATCTTACAAATATTGGAACAGGGAAATGCACCTGAAGAAGCAGAAATTAAATTTTGTGGAATGTCTTGGAGAGCAGACAGTCCCTTTGCTTTGTTTTCAGCACCTGCAAAATGGGCATGAAAACATTCCCTTGCCTCACAGAGATACTATGAAATTATTTGTAAAGGGAGCTCAACGGAAGAGCAAATTGAATAAAGTTGACACTTAAAGTCTAAGAAAGTACAGCTGGTTGGAGAAATTAGGCTGAGCCATACTCTCTCAGAACATGCTCTCTGTTTTTGTTTTTCTATTCCTGCAGTGCCTCGGGTCCCAGGTCACAGAGTAGGATCCAGCTGGGCCGGCTGTTGTGTGGACACAAGAAAAAGAGAATCTGTAGAAATCCAAAAGCCTTGCAAAATTAGGTCAATTTCACTGGAATTGAGTTTTTGGAAGAAAGCCAGGAGGAATGTTCAGTCAGTGTTGAAAAATCCTATTTTGGGGCTTTTTCATTCAGAATCTTTTCTCTGTTTTGAATTTATTTTATCACAATACTAAAACATTTTGATTTTGTTGAAACTCAATCTTTCAACTGCCCCCCCCCCCAAATAATTTTTTAAAAATTGTTTCAAGAGGAATTCTGAAATTTTGAGTTTAATTCCAATTCAGAGCAAAACTAGACTTGGAAATCTTTTTAAAAGGAGTTTTCATCCACCCCACAGCTGAAGGATCTCAAGAGTTATCTGAAATATTATCTGTCTCTCTAGGTTATTGCACTGTCTCTGTGGTATATCTGAACACATTATACCCTTTTTAATAAAAGAGATTTACAATTTTTGAATGATGTAAAACTCTTGGGATGCACAGTGTATAATCTCTAATCTTAAATTGTCACTGACCCAGGATTAAATATTGACCTTCTACCATGTTAACCTGTGAAGAGTAATTTTTTACATTGGGTGAGAGGGGAAAAAAGGAAACAAGGGAGGTTTAAATTTTTTAGTGACATCTGCTTTGAAGTTGCTTAGGTCTACGATGTTAAAAGTAGTCCTGGCAGGGATAAAATGGTGGGCAGAGTACAAGTGACAGGGTCCAGTTTGATAGTTTTTTAGTCAGGCAACAGTTGCGTTTAACAGAGATCACCACTTGGCCCCCGACCTTACAATGAGATTGAAGTGGGCAGGCTGATGTATAATCCTATTGAAACGAGTGGCTTCCATGTGTCAATGGGGATCAGATTCCAAAACTGAGGTGTAGTTGTGGTGTAATGAATAGACCTGAGTTCTATTCTCATGCTGTCTGGATGGCCTTAGGCAAGTTGTATATCATTCCCTCATTGTCTCCATTTGCCAATGTGCAAAACTAGAGTGAGACAAACCTGTTTTTTGATAGTCTTTCGACATTTAATAATAAGTGTTCTAAGAGCTGGGTAGTATTAATTATTCTATCTGGCTTGAGAACTTGATTTTTATTTAATGCTTGTAAAGGATAATATCAATGTTGAGCATTGTTCTGTGGCTCTTTTTGTTTTTAAGATCAGTTGCACACAATTATGGATTTTAAACTTTTAAAATCCATTTTAAATGTTCATGGGAAATCATGAGGGGGTAGAAAATGGGAGGTCTAAAAATAATTATATTTAATGACAGCAGACCCTGCAATTGAAAAAGTTAAAGCTTGGTCATTAAAACACAGATTGTCCACATCACATGTCTAAACAGACAAAGTAAAATAGCCTTAACACAAACTCTAACTTCTCAAGCAGCATTTTTTGTCTGTCTGTACACTTTTATTATTGATGGAAAGGGTTTCATTAGTTTGTGTATGGTGGAATAGACATCCACTGACACTTACTGATAAGTATCCACGCTGTGTTATCTCTTAACATATTGGTTGTTTTATGTTGGTGTCTGTCTCACACAAGAATATATAATGATAATTTTGTTCCCTTTGGAAACCAGCAATGTTGGACAGCTAGTTGCTGTGCAATAGAAGCCCCAAATTTAACAATTTGTAAAAAAGAAAAAAGTGCAGAGAACTAAAGAGGTTTGAGTTTTACAGTGCATTCACATTTTAACAGTAAAGATGCATTATGAAACTGATGGTTTTTTAAAATTTGGCTGCTCAGAAGAGGATTAAATCTACATATCTTCTGAGCTGTGCGCCTGGGGCTCCTTTTGCCATGCTGTCTGGTAACTGTTAGTCTGGGCTAAAGATATGTCCTATAATCCATCTGTAACTTTGTGGGATGTGATGGTGCTTCACACCATGGCAACTTGAAGTTGCATGGCAACAGCAAGAACAGAACTCGGAACTTGCTGCTCCAATTGTACACATCTGCACCTTGAGCCTAAAGAGGATCTCCTCTAGTCTCTTGCCCGAGAGGGACTATGGCATGTCCTCAAGTAGTTCTGATTCCATCCAGCAGAGGGGAAGAAGTTCATATAATTGCCAGCTCATACACATGATAAACATGAGAATACATAACACCCCCATTTCATGTAAGGACCAACTTTGGACTATGATTTCTAACAATGAAAGAATTAATTACCCCCCTATAATTCACTTACAATTACTAATTAATTGTGCTTCTAAAGCTGTCCTATGCTTAAATGCATTCCCTGAAACTAATCTCCTGCTGGTGAAAAGGCATTTTCTACTTTATACAATAAAGCCACATGGCTGGATTCCACAAGGTGCTTAGAGCCCCAAGGTGCCTGGTGTCCACATCTTTGACTGACCTAGGGGTCTCTTGCAAACCACATAACTTCAAATAGTTGCTCTGGTCCCATGAAACATAGTATCCTACATGGTAACTATACCAGCGTGGACCCTGATGGAGATGCATGTTGATCAGTTTTGCTCAATCGGGTAACTTTGAAACCCACTTGGTTACGTCAGTGTGATATTTCTAATGTTGGTGAATCCTCTGGCCCTGGAACTGTGTACTTGGAGGAAATACACTAAAGCAACTTTTGGTCTGGTTGTTGTTTCTATGGCCAGTGACTGAGCCAATAACAGCAAGAGAAGGATGATCACTCCTTGAGCATCTTTTGAGATGGTATCTCCAATTTCTCCACAAAGCTCAGTAATTTACAGAGGTCTACCTGTATCCCCTCAGACAGTGTGCAACATGGGACCTGATTGCTCTTGGTTAACAAGCATCAGTTGAGAAAATACCCTGTCTATAATAAGCAGACACAGCTATAATTAACTTGAGGTACCACATTCTCACACATTGCTCCCTTACAGATTCCTTCTATTGAATGTGGTCTGTGTTCCCTAGCTCTTCCACGCTATCTGCCAGATGCTATCAGTCCTTCATGCTGTTACTGATTTCGGTTTTCTTGATCCGCTAATTGGCTTCGTCTCTCTGATTCAGTGAGCGACTTCTGACATCTAGCACTGGAATTCCCTGATCAGCCAGCCCTCTCTGCCTTAGCAGCTCTGTAACAAAGTTATAATCCCAGTGTCTGTGTTTGAGGAAAAAGGAAAACCATATTGATTGGTTGAAGTAAATATTCACATATGAAATGTCAGTTAAATCTGCATGGATAACCAGAAGCAATTGGGTAAAGATTAAAACCTAGAATGTGGCTGGTAAGAAAGAACAGTCATGTCAAGACACCAGTGGGCTGGAGACAATGAGAAATAACTTCAATTTTCTCTCACCCCGAACTCAAACTGTATCTTGAAGAAATGTTTGAGGCCTTTTTTGGCAGGGGAGGGGGATGAAGGTTGGGGGTTTGGTTGGTTTTTTTTGTGCCTCTTTTCTTTCAGGTCCTACCAGAAGGATAAATTCAGCATTCCTAGCTATTTCTAATGTGCTTTTCTGACTCCTAGTCCCTGAGCACTCTGTCTTCCTTGTGTTTCCCCCACAAGGCCTGTGTGTGGTAGGGACATACCATTGTCTGTCATCTCTATTGCATGAATGAGGCACAAAGGGACTAGATGGCATGCCCAGTCTCACACAGGAAATCTGAGGTGGAACAGTGAATTGACCCTGTGTCCTAGACTAGTACTGTAAGCCCTGGGCTGTTCCACTTTTTCCTCTTTATTTCCGACTTGTTCAGAAACACTAGAAGTCTCATGAGTGGGCCTGTGCGTAACAGGGTCTGCCTTACTTGCACAGAGCTGAGATGTCTGGGAAAGTCTGAATGGAGCTCCTTGGCCGAGACAGGTGAGTACTTGTTCCACCTGGATATAAGCCAAGTAGCAAGATGTGGTGGTATTGAGAAAATTATTGGATAACAAGTGAAGAGTGGTCCATTTTTGATAACTTTCTTAGCTAGCAACTGGGAGACGAAGAGGGAAGATGCACGGTCTAATGGTTGTCATTGGATTGGGACTTGGGAGATCTGGAAATTCAACCAGCTCTGTCCCAGACCTCCATCCTTTCAGTAACAACCTCTTAGCTAATGCCAAATAATCTGGGGAAATGCCTCACAGATATGCATCCATCTTAATATATCTGGGCCACCAGTGCTAAACTATGAAAAAAGTTGCTCATTATTCTGAGCTCCTTGTTGTATTTTCAGTCTTATTTTTCTGCCGTGTCCCTGGTTACTTTTACAGAGAGAATTCACTTTGCTGTTACATTTTTTCCAGTCATGCTTTTGTATTAACCAAGCTGTAATTAGCAACAAACATTAACAAGTTTTGCAAACTCATTTTTAATACTTGGTTACAGCAAACCTGTTCTGAAGCTTTTGCAGTATGATTTGCAGTATGACAACTAACCTTTACTAGCTGACCTGTTTGCATAAAATATTGTTTCCTGGGACAGCTATACTAATTTCCCAACCCTTTTTTCTATTGAACTCGTTGGCAGTTTGCCAGTGACTTCAGTAGGGACAGAATAGAGTACTGTGGTAATATATTGTAACAAGTAGAACTACACTAGGGAAAATGGTTGATTCCACTCCCCTCCCTTTCCCTCCCCCGAAAGATTCTGACAGCTAAGAGTACAGAATAATAGAGGATTGTAATGAGAATTCCCCATGCTAAACTTCTTTGTCCGGCCAGCCCACCCTTTGAACTCCTGAGATTTAGATAAACAGAACCAGGATCCATACCTCACTAGATCTAGTTTATATGGCATTATAAGCCAAAACTCCCTCCCAGATTCTGATCAAAGTGCTCCGTGTCACTGTCATCCATTTCTCAAATTCAGTGGCGTACATGGTATGCTCTTGAAAGAGAGACCCTGCCTGCAAAGTTCAGATCTAGTTCATCTGTGAGTGCCATATTCCTGGCTTCTTCCCCCCCCCCCCCCCCCGCCATGAATAAAGTGAGAGACCAGTTGTGCCGTTCCCATCTGCATCCAAAGCTAGGAAAAGGGCTGGTGGAAGATATTGTAATTCACAACTGGGATTCCAATTGAGGCTCATCTCTAAAATGAGCTAGAGAAGGGAAATACCCACTGGAAGGGAAGTTTTTATTTTTTATAGGCTGTCTAATGGGTAGGGGAAAAATGGGCGGGGAAGGACAAATGGCACAGTGTCCAGATAGTGCTTCTATTATCAGAACAGCAGTGGGCCTCCCTCCTCCATGAACCCGGTCCTATGGGATGTTGTGCACTCTAGCCCCATTAAAACCAGTGACAGTTGGTAGCATGTGCAGGAGTGAGCCCCATGTGCAGAATGAAGCATGGCCATTTATTCCTAGATGAGATGTTGGATGTCATTTCATGGGTTGCTCAGGCTAGGTTCTTCCTGAGTGAATCTTCACAGACCCCATGGGCCTTTCACCGTAGGTAGAGGTGGGGTATAGGAGATTTGTTCCCTTCCTGTACTGGAAATGCTACTAGGATGCTCTCACAAGCAGCAGGGGGGATGGTCTTGGCCAGGTTTACACCACATGGAGAGAAACAGTAGTAAAATTTACCATGTTAGGCCCTGATCTTGAATACAACTCTACAGGCTGATGTATGCTCCCCCATAGCAGTTGTCAGGGCCAGGAGAACTAGCCTGTCCCCATTGGCTCAGGCTATATATTTATTGTCTGCAATCAATAACAAGGACAACAAAACATAAGCAACTGAATCAATATCACAAAGGAATGTTTGTTGTATAACTTGTTACACAAAGCTGGCACATTGTGGAATATATAACAATTTAAAATGAGGATTGGAGAAGAGTGATGCATATAGCAAGAGATGCCTATGTGGAATATGCAGAGTGACTTATTCTGCAAGTCTAATGGAAGGTAATTTGAAACTCTAATATATGGTTTTGATATGTTACTATTGAAAAGAGCCTCTCGATGGATTTGAAATGTAAAGCCAAAGGTGTTTGAGAAAGACGGATGCTATAATTCAGAGTATTTGCTGCATTGGTATTTTTAGAGACTTGTTTTCTGGGAAAAGTGGTTTGTTTGGTGTGGTGGCTTTTTTTTCTTCCCCCATTATCTAGTGCCATTAATAGCAAAGCTTGCTTCAGGTACCATCCATCTACAAATTTTGTAGTTTGGAGATAAGAATGTTGAGAACAGATCAGACTGGGCTTCATAGAGTCCAGTATCTTGTCTCTCCAAGATTTGTATTTATCAGAACTTTAAAACCCCCCTCAAACTCAGGATGCTTTTATTCATATAAATAGTTTTCCTGACCTCTTGGCCTCTGTGTCATCTGGCAGTGGATTCCATGGGCTAGCCATGCATTGGATGGAAAAATCACTTTTAGAAATGTGCTCTCTCCCAATTTCATTTATAAGCTTTTACTCTTCTAAAGGTTTCTTGTCTAGAACTGCCCAAATCCCTTTTCTACAGTAAACTTTTCCTGTTGCTGTGGGTTTGCTTAATTGTGATGAATTTAGTGGCAATGGAAGGGACAAGATTGAGGGAACTGAAGCCTCCGGATCTGTCTACCAGAGCTTTGTAATCATTGGAGGAGGGAAGTGGCTTGCATTCATATGCATGCTATTTCTACAGTAAGGCACTGACTTCATGGAGGTGCCTTTCCATTAGGGAGTGGAGGAGAGAGCACCTGAGAGTGCTAGTGAAGGAACTGCCAGCATAGTGTGGTATGCATATCCCTCAGGTAGGAACCAGCCTATGGGTAGCAACTTGTTTCAAGCTGCTGACCAAATATCCACTGTGGCATATTGAGGATTATGCTGGAATTACAAGCATTTATTGTGCGTGTGCATGTGCATGCACACACGGGGGATGACGGGGGAGTTCTTAGGGCCCTTCCCTAAAGTCAGTCTGGAATGATCAAGCTTAAAGCATGATCAGGTGAGTTGTGCCTCATTTATTTTTAGGGAGCAGCCTGTTTTCTCTCTCTGGTTTTGGGTTCTTCTGTGTTATCATTCTGGATTCTCAGAAATGGTTATTTTGTAAATTTCCAGCAAGGTTATTTGTTTTTATCTAATTTCAATGTGTGTGTGACATGTAACCAAATAGCCATCAGTGGGTAATATTTTTATAACTACTATTTTAGTTAAGCATCCCACTCTTGGAGCCCACTGATAACTCATTAACCAAGACGACAGAGTCCTGTGGCACTTTTAAAGACTAACAGATTTATTTATCGCATGAGCTTTCGTGGGAGAAAATCCCACTTCGTCAGACGCTTTGAAGATGGGAAAGTTACAGAGTGGTAGGAAATTAAATGCAGGGGAGTATATGACATAGCATCAGGTCAGGCTGTAACAGCAAATCAAAATAGGTGTTAGGATTCAAAACACTGGGGAACAGCACATAGAGGAGGGGGAGGTCAAATCACTTGTTGTAATGCGAGAAAAATCCATAGTCCCTGTTTAACCCCAAGACAACTGAGTCAAATTTGCATATAAGTTCGAGTTCTGCAGACTCTCTTTGAAGCTGTGATTTGTTATTCATCTGTTTCAACACAGCTATTAACAAGTCGTCAAGGGAGTGAGCAGGGAGATTGAAGTGTTCCCCTACAGGTTTTGCACCAAAGAGATGGTGACTTATGAATTTGCCCTTCATTCAGAAGTCTACTAGTACAGCACCCTAATTAGCCAGTGGGGGGATTCTGATAGTACAATATAAAAAGTCTTTAGTCCAAGTGAGATTGATGTTAATTGAATTCATCTATTCATAAGAAGGGAGTACTGTCATAATGAATGTGGAGAATTACTGCTTGCTGTATGCATTTTAAAGACTGAGACATCTTGGAGAAACCTTCCTATGGGGGAAAATAAGGAAAGAGTAGGATCAGTTTTTCCTCTCTTTGGGAAGAAAATTTTGAATCTCCCTGCAAAGAAGAGCATTTTCTAACTGTTCAGCCATGCTGGATCCCATGTGCTGCAGCTGTTACCCCCTACAGACGCATGTGGAGTGTAGCTGCAGAAACAAAAGTTCTCCCTTTTGGAGGGCACTCTCCCGTTGGACCAAAGAACAATGCTGATCCTATTTCCTTTTCCATCAGTGGAATGCAGAGAAAGCCTGGATCTGTTTGGAGGAGGTGCAAAAGTGGAGATGGATTCCTCCACAAGATGATTCCCTCCCAATCCTGCAGGCAATCTTCTGTGGAGAACCAGGTCTGTGGAGAGGAGGGACAGATGTGTTCTGCTGGAGCCTTCCCTCTTAGCTTCATCAATAATGGCTGGTTATTATAGCACTTAGAAGCTCTGAGATCAGAGCCCCCCTACGCTAGGTGCCTTACAAACACATAGCAAGAGACATGGAGCATGACTCAATTGCTGGTGGATTCTCTGTATGAATTAACAGTGTGCTCTTGTTGCCAAAAAGGCCAATGACATACTGGGCTGCATCAGGAGGAGCATTGGCAGCAGATCAAGGGATGTGATAATTCCCCTCTATTCGGCACTGGTGAGGCCACATCTGGAATATTGTGTTCAGTTTTGGGCTCCCCACTACAGAAAGGTTGTGGACAAATTAGAAAGAGTCCAGCGGAGAGCAACAAAAATGATTAGGGGGCTGGAGCACATGACGTATGAGGAAAGACTGAAGGAAGTAGGCTTATTTAGTCTGCAGAAGAGAAGACTGAGGGGGGGATTTGATAGCAACCTTCAACTACTTGAAGGGGTCTCCAAAGAGGGGGGAGCTAGGATGTTCTCAGTAGCAACAGAGGACAGAACAAGGAGCAATGGTTTCAAGCTGCAGGTGGGGAGGTTGAGGTTGGATATTAGGAAAAACTTTCTCACTAGGAGGGTGGTGAAGCATTGGAATGGGCTACCTAGGGAGGTGGTGGAATCTCTGTCTTTGGAGACATTTAAGGTCCAGTTAGACAAAACCCTGGCTGGGATGATTTACTGGGAGTGGTCTTGCTTTTAGCAGGGGGTTGGACTAGATGACCCCATGAGGTCTCTTCCAGCCCTATGATTCTACCTTGGTCTTTAAATCATGATTTGAGGACTTCAATAACTCAATCATAGGTTAGAGGTTCATTGCAGGAGGAGGTGGGTGAGGTTCTGTGGCCTGCATTGTGCAGGAGGTCAGACTAGATCAGTGGTTCCCAACCTTTTTGGTTCGAGGGCCACAAATATAATTTTTAGAACCCTGAGGCGTCACCAGTCTATTTAATTACATTTACATTAAAATTAAATTCAAATGAAATTTTAATTAAAATTAATTAATTAAATTTAAATAAAATTTTTATTAGACTAGTGGCCCTTCAGGGTTGTAAAAATAATATTTGTGGCCTTTGAGCCAAAAATATATATTTTTTTTTAAGTTTGGGGAAAAAAGTGGGTTTTTTTTTGTTTTGTTTTTTAAAAGGGCGGGGGGGGGGGGGGATGCCCATGAACAGGGCCGGTTTGTGGGCAGGTGTTTCTTGGGCCCCAGCAACAGCAAGGCCCATGCTCCCATCCCCTCCATGCCAGCCCATAGCCCTGGCCCCCCGCAGCCCATGGCCACTCCTCAGCAGCCTGCATGCCCACAGATTTACTGGCTGCCCTCCACTTCCCAGCCGTGCCGTGCTGGCCCGGGGGGCCCCCCCCCAAAACACACTCCCCAGTTGTGCTGTGGTGTGCTGAGACAGCCCGCGCCCTCCTCTTCACGCGTGCCAGCCCGTGGCCCCTCCTGCAGCCCCTGGAGCCCTGACTGGGACTGGAGGGGAGGCGAGTGGCCCCAACCGGGCTCCCAGTTGTGCGCTGGGACTGGGCAACTGTGGCCTGGGCCCCAGCCAGCGGCAGGGCAGCGCGGGACATTTTGAAAAGCCCCGTGGCTGAGAACCCCTGGACTAGATGATCATGTTCGTCTCGTCTGACCTTAGATTCTGAGTCTGAGACAATCTTTGCCTCAAAGAGAACACTATTTTTAAATACACAGCACAGACTATGGGTAATGGAATAATATTGTACTCCTGCTAGAGATTAAATGATCTCTTCATCCCAGGTTTATTTCGCATCCAGGAATGAAATCAACCTGGATCTCCTGAGTCCCAGTCCAGTACTTTAACCACAAGACACTCCTTCCGTTGGGAGCTGAAGAGCAGGCTCGGGTCCCTTTTGCTCAGATTTATGAAGCATAAGAAGAAGGTTTACTCATTTCCCCTTTGAACATTTGTTCATGTTCTTTCCCTGTGACCTGAGCACTTAAACAATATTTGGGACCTTGCCATGTTGTTTCCGTTAGGAGAACTGAGTCATGTATTTCTTTGGTGCAGTCTTGTTTGTTTACAAAGCATATTACAAAGCACACCAAGTCCTATTTCCCTGAATACAGCAGGAACAAACAGCAGGCAGGCTCCCAGTCCAAAAATCCAAGCCTGTATTCCAGCCAATCCTGTGCCCCAAGAAGCTTTGTCTCTGCTTCCTCTAGTGCCACACATGACTCCTTTTCAATTTCTCAGTTTACAGCTGCTTTCCCTACACAGGCACACAGCTCCAGCCAAAGGATACCCCAGCTCTTGTGTTTTCAGTCAGTCCAAGGGAACCCCTCTTATTCTCTCTGAAGCTCAGGTCTACCTGGCCAGGTCAGTGCTTTGGATGGTGGCTTTTTGTTTGTTTCTAGCTATTTTATTCCATAAAGGAGATTAACTGGGTCTTGCATTCAGCCTAAAAGAAAAGCAGCTAGTATGTCCATCCTCTTGAAAGCAGTCTGTAATTGGCTATAGGTCACACAGTGCTTGTTGGCAGCCATTAACAATCTGATATACTTGTTGTAATCTGATTTTGTATAACAATAACAGCCTCACATTGCAAACTGTCCTAAATCTATTGAGTGAGTCAGCATGTTAAACCTCATAGCAATGTTTTCCCAGCATAGTTAAGAGTAAGATTTTCCCACCATTTAAAAAACAACTAAAATAAAATTAATGGAGTGGGAAAAAAGCCCCACCACAAGGTTACATGAGGTGGGTAATTTACTTTTTATTTGCCCTTTACTTGGGCTAATGAGAGCTACAGTTCACTGTGAGCTTTGGTTTTTAATTAGAGAGAAATTCAAACTGAACCTCCTGAGATTAGAAAACATCTTGCCAAACTGCACAGAAAACAACCTCCTTTTTCTGCATTCAGAGGGAAGCAGAAGCCCCCAGATACCATGAGACATTCTTGGGATATGCCGGGCCTGATCCAGAATCACCAAGTACTAGGAATTGCCCAAGTAAGTTTGCTCTCCAGAGCTTCGTAGTGCAACAGGTTGCTTGTATGGTAGCACCAAAAAGCCTCAGACATGATTAGGCACCATTGTGCTAGGATCTGTAATAATTAATAATGCCTAAGGCTTTTATAGCATTCCTATCCCCGTTTTATGGATGGAGAAATTGAGGCACAAAACTTGTGCCAAGTCTCTCCCAGTAGGCCAGTGGCAGAGTTGGGAATAGAACGCATGTCCTCAGAGTTCCAGTAGACAATGCTACCTCTCTCCCTACCAAATGTTTGCCTAAATCAGTCTCTGTCTCACAGTGTGTGCAGCCTGAATAGAGACAGCAGACATAGGAAAGGAGAGGGGCAGTATTTTACCAATAGGGAAACTGGGTCTCAGAGATTCTTACTGGGAAGTGGGTTGTAGAGATTGGAACAGAACCTGGATTTCTGAATTCTTGCTTCAATGCCTTAGCTTGTAGCCATTTCCTCCAATACTAGTTCAAAATGATGACTAATAGCTTGAAATTCCACTTGAACATTTAGCCTTTGCCAGGGGTCTACATTGACCCTATATAAATGTTTCAATTGCTAAATGTTAGCTTTTCAAGTTGGTGTTCTTTAATTCCTTCCACTCTGTAGCATGAAGCATTCCCTGGCAGAGTGCTTAAATACTATTGCTGCCATCGGTGGAGAGGGACCTTGCTACCCAAGGTCAAAGAGTGACATCTTCATAGCCACCTTTCCAGCAACTAAAAAATGAATGGAGTGGCTTTTTTGTCTCAAAGTTTCAGGGTTACTGCAAGGTATTTCTCTTGCAAAAGCCAAAGGGGTTATCTTGACAGTTGCATACCAAATAATGGCATTGCACCTCTCCATCAATGCTTAGGTCACCTCACTAAGGATTTATTCAGGTGTTCTGGGTCTGGTGACAGTTTCTGAAGATACACTGGCTATCTTAACCAGATCTAATCTGTCTTTGCTGTGGGATGCTGACACCAAGCAGTGGCACAGTGAAGATTCTTGTTTTGCCAGGCAGCATTATTGATGGAAACTGAAGACCTAGAGAAGCTATTTTTCCAGGCTTGCCCCCACTGACTTGTAGTCTAGGACAGTATCCTAGCAAATGAGGTAGAATTTGATTTAAGGGAGTGCTGGAACTAAAGAACTGGGAAACAGGACTTCAGGGTTCTGTTCCTAGGTCTGGGAAGGAAGTATAGACTTAGTGATTAAACTGGGTGAGGACTGGGAGCCAGGATTCTTGAGATGTAAACAGATACATATTTGACTAGATTCCAGTCAGAGTCCAGCATGTTGGAGTCGGACAATAGCGCGCTCGCTTTTATAAAACAGATGGGCAGTCCATTTTTCAGCTCCTCTGACTCCACAATGACCTCAGCAGAAAAGATGAAACCCAAGAGCTCTGTGGGCAGTTGAGGGTTATAGCAAGTCCTGTAGCATCAGACACCAGTTAAGGGAGTAAAGGCTACTGAGGTGGCGGTAGGGACTAGCATGCATCACCTGTGCTGAGGTGAGTTCTAGTCCCCATCCTACAGAGTGACAAGCATATGTGGTGGTGCTCATGCAGCCCCTTTGATGAAGGCTTTGTTATGGCTACACATCGCGGATTGCTTCCACGATCACATAAGAGAAGGAATGAACTGTTCAGGCTGCCAGCTCAGGACCAGTTTGCTGCCACTTCAGGGGTTGGTGAAATGTACACTTATTGGTATTCTTGTAGCATCTAGAGGCCTCAGCTGATGAGGAGCCTGCTGTGCTAGGTGCTGTAGGTATAGTAGCTTCACCCCCTTGCAATCTAAATAGACAAGACAGAGAGATTTGACCAAGGTCATGAAAGACTTGGGCTCTATTCTTAATTCATCTGGGATCTTGGGCCTGGTCTCGACTCACTGACTGTACGCCATTGACTGGACTAGACCCCACCTACACCTTCTACTCAATCCCTCTTATGCAATGCCACCCTCTTATGCTGCTGACTTTAAAGAGAGGGGGCATAGGCTGACAACTGTTGGTGGGCAACACCCTTCACAAACCATAAACCTGGATTAGGTTAGAGCCAGTGACTCATTTCCCAATTCCCTGTGCTATCCAGTTACCTATGCCAGCAGTGTATCATGTTGGATATGGCGGAAGTATTGGCTTGACCCAAACATAAACACCAGAAGATTGAAGTGCCTACTATGGCTGAACCTTATTTGCTTAAGAAATAGGGATGGCAATAATAAATAGATAAATCCAAGTAATTATTTACAGGGAAATAGTGTCACTTACATCACTGGAATCTAGTACTTAATTAAAATAACAGTTCAGTTTCCATCCCAGCCTACAGCTGATGCACACTGATAGCTTAAACAATTTATCAAATTAAATTGTTATGGAAGATTTAATGTCTCTTCAGACACCCAGTTATTAAAGTGATATCTTCCCTAATGTTCTAGAAATAAATTACTTTAATCAGCAGTTTTGCTTTGATATAATTGAACTATCCATTTCTTATGATCAACATAGGAAGAAACTTATGACTGAAGTGTTGTGGTTAAACTCTGCTCTTACATCAGTGTTAATGCACAGTAACTCCATTAATGAAGGTGGCTTTACCAAAGAGAAATTTTTCTTGAGTTGTCGGCCCTGTTTCATGTACCAGAGCATGCTGGGTAATATGAGAACTCCAGTTTTCTGACACTACATTGGCTCTTAATATAAAGAGAATGATTTACAGAGATGCTGTAACTGCACAGACTGATTTCCTTGAATGGTTCCCTCCTGTGATGTGTGCTCCTTTCCCCAAGTTCCATGTAGGCTGTAACAGGATCACATTTGTTGCTGCTGCTTGCTTTGGTTCTGTTCAGCACTGCGGTGGGCAGTCATGTGCAATGTGGCTATAAAATGATGTCAGAGCAACATTTTCAGGATGGCCAGTGCCAACTATTTAAAATGTAATGAGAATAGCTTAAAATGTATTATCTAAAATATTTTGTTTTTATTTTACTCCTGGGTTTTGTCTTTTTAGAGTCCAGGTTCTCAAGCTTCTCTTACTGAAACTCAATTTAATTTAAAAAGAAAGCTAACAGTCTCACATACATGCCTCCTGGAGCTGGACCTTTTGTTCTTAAAGCCTCATAGCATCATTCCATCTTACTATATTATCTCATGTGGGTGTCTGACTACACATGTTGCAAAGTAGTGCAGAGTAAGACCTCGATTTTTAGGATTACTAAGAGGCAATCTTTGCATGCTGCTGGGATCTATTGTCTAAGGCTGTACATACGTGGTAATCTGTCTGTCCCCATTCCAGCCACCGATGCCCATCCACCAACTTGTCTACACTAGAGGTCTGCAGTAGTGCAGTTAAGGGAAACTGCAATTTGCAGTGCTGGGGCTTAAAACCCTGGTAAGCTCTGTCAGTGTGAATCATAGGCTGTATATGCTCTGGGCTTGCACTGGTGCAGTTCCACTGGGATAAATTCCCATGGACAGCCAGGCCTAAGAATGATATGAGTGTCATTAAAGCTACCAATTCTTTTACCATCTCCCCGTGCTTAAGAGAATCTGTCACAGCCTCGTTGACAACACAGCCTACTACCTAAACCTTCATCACTCCTCCCTGACCTGCCCCACCTGCACCGCTCTCAAACCATGTGGGGATATGAGATAGATGCAGAGGGTGGAATGAAGGAGGACCTGCAAACCTAGATGTGGGTCAGGACTGAGTCAAATCTCCAAATCCCTCTCTTCTTCTGTGGGGTTGAAATCCAGATCTCATTTTTGTGGAAGGAGCCTAGATGTAATAACAAGGTGATGATGTGACCTGATATCTGGGGTTACATGGCCGATTTCTCTTCTGTTGCATTCAGGACTCAGGACCCACTACCTTTGGTACAGCCAGAGACGGCCTTAGGCTATCTGGGGCCCTAGGCAAAGGCCCATTGTGGGGCCCCCTACAAGGCCTAAGCCCGGAGCTGGCCCCTGAGGCAGGCTGCACTGGCCCCTGGCCCCCGCGCCAGACCCCACACCCTGAGCCAGCCCCCACACCTCGCGCCAGACCCCGGGCCCCCACACCAGTTTCTGGGACCCTGACCAGGGCCTCACCGGCTTGCCACCCTGTGCCCTAAGCTGGCCCCTAAGCCGCCCCGCGCCTGCTCCTGAACCCCGAGCCAGCCCCTGTGCCAACCCCCAGGCCCCTGAACAGGGCCATGCTGGCCCCCGCGCCCCCAAGCCGTTCCCTGAGCCAGCCCCCGGGCCACTGCGCCAGCCCCCGGGCTCCTGAGCCAGCTCCCGGGCCCCCGCACCAGCTCAGGCCCTGAGATCGCCCCCACCCTGGGCTCCCAAGCTGGCCCTCAGGCCCCCGAACAAGGTCGCGCCAACTCCTGGACCCCTGAGCTGCCCTGTGCCCTGAGCCAGCCCCCAGCTGTCCCACGCCGGCTCCTGGGCCCCGAGCCAGCCCTCGTGCTGGTCCCTGGGCTCCCAAGCTTGCCCTTGGGCCCCTGAACAGGGTCACACCAGCTCCCAGGCCCCGATCCAGTCCCTGGCCCCCAAACCGGCTCCCCCCACAGCACTTACTTTGCTGTGGAGGTGGGGACAGGGCAGAGCGGGGAATTGCAGCCAGCAGGAGGGAGCCTGGAGCAATGTTCCCTCTAAGGTTTGGCAGCTTGTGTGCAAAATTTTCAAGCCATGTGCAAAACATTTTCTGAATAAAATTTTTGTGTAAACTCGCACAATAGAAATTATAGGCACTAATTGAAGTTAAAGTGATTGTAAATAGAATTAATTAATTGGGTTTAATTAATTGAATTTGAATGAATTTTGAATTGAAATTTAATTTTTAGAAAAGTTTTTATTTAAAATTAATTTTTAAAAAGTTTTTTTAAAAAAAGGAGATGGAAGGAAAGAAAGAAGGAAGGAAGAGAAAGAAAAAAGAGAGAAGGAAGGAAGAGAAAGAAAGAAAAAAGA
>ML685810.1:9672565-9737820 GCA_007922175.1 Pelusios castaneus
AAGACAAGGAAGGAAGAGAGAAAGAAAAAAGGAAGGAAGAGAAAGAAGGAAGAGAAAAAGGAAGACAAAGAAAGAAAGAGAAGCTGAGGCCGCTGGCTGGGGGGACCCGACTGGGGCCCCCGGGAGGCCGCCGGCGGGGCTGAGCAGACCCCGGCTCCAGAGGCTGATCCCGGCCCCGGGCCAGGAAGTCGAGGCAGCCGGCAGGTAGGAGCCCGGGAGCCCACCTCACCCGTGGCCACTCCGCTGCCCCAGCCGCGTGGGGCAGGCAGGCAGGCAGGCCGGCCTGCGCACCTGCCCTGGCCCAGAGCCTGCCTGCTCCGCCCTGGGGGTGGGGAGGGCCAGCCTAGAGGCCGGGCGCAGGCCGGATCTGCTGCAGCAAAGCCACAGCCCCGGGGATCTGGAGGGAGCGGCGGAGGCTGCCGGGCTGTGCGGGGGTTCCTCAGTGCTGCGCGCAGGATGCAACAGCTGCTGTGCAGCTGCGCAGCTTAGAGGGAACATAGGCCTGGAGCCACGGCAGGCGGCTCTTGTGGCTCTAGCCCTCAGGCCACGCTGGGGGGCGGGGCCAGCAGGGGGAGCCTGAGTGGTGCTGCTGCCACTCAGGATTGGCGTGCTGGGGGTTGCTGACCCCTGTTAGGGAAGCAGGTGACTGACCCTGACGGGGCCCCTTATTGCTCGGGGCCCTAGGCGGCCGCCTGCCTCACCTACCCCAAAAGCCACCTCTGGGTACAGCTCTGATCAGCTTTGTCTCTTCAAAACAGCAGTAGACTCTGGAGGCAATTTCTTGCCTATACGCAGCAGCATGGAGCCGGAAGCTGTGGGCATCGTCTGTGCTCTGACCCATCCCACTTGCTTCTCTGATTCTTCAGGTGCTGCCTACTCACTTTCACAGGAACAATAAAAGGAGTCAGGCATGCTGGATCACTTGATTATCTGTTCTGTTCATCCCCTCTGAAGCACCTGGCATTGGCCCCTGTCTAAAGACAGGACCATTAATCTGCCCGGGTTTGGCCATTCTTATGTTATCTGTGGGGGTGTGGATCGTAACAGGGTCACTGGGTTTCAAGTTGAAAAATAATCACTGAGTTCTAGAAGCCCCTCTGCAGGAGCAGAGAGGATTAATCTCTGTCTCTCCACCTTGCTTCACAGCCTCTGCTGCCTGCTCCTTACCCATGCACCTGCACACATGGACTCCTGGAGGGCTTGCTCTCTTCTTCAGCCTTTTCTGCCACAGCTTTTCACTTGAAACTTCCAGCATATATAGCCTGCTGGTGCAGTTGTGAGCTAGCAAATAATTTCCCAGGGTACCAGGTGAGGTTGTATCGCCTGTGCTGAAGCATGTGTTATTGTGGCTTCACTGCTTTGGAAGCCAAGCTGACTAGATTAAGGCTAGTCTAGGCATGTCTACCCGAGCTGCAGCCATACTTTGATTGCAGGATAAGAAATAAGAATGGGCATACTGGGTCAGACCAATGGTTCAGATAGCCCCGTGTCCTGTCTTTGAATTAGATCTAATGCCAGGTGCTTCAGAGGGAATGAACAGAATAGGACAATTTAGAGCAATCCATCTATTGTCATCCAGGCCACTCAGAGGTTTTGGGACACCCAGAGCATGGGATTGTATCCCTGACACTGATGGACCTATCCTTCAAGAACCCATCTAATTCTTTTTCAAACCACTTTTTGATAGACATCCCTTTGAATATATTGTGTGCTGAAAAAACAACGTAATTGCATTTGGGCTACAGTGTTGCTGTTTCCATGCTTCAGTTTATGGGGTCTAATACTCAATCACCACTGAGATGGGCTGAATCAAAGCGCCACGAAAAGCTCACTAGGAAACAGTCAAAGTGCAAAGAGGATTGGATTCTCCATTATGACACATGAGCCTTACTGTGGATAAATTGTATAGAGAATTGTTTGACCAAGCTCTGGTCGTTATGAAATACATTCAAGGGAGTAAGTAACCAATGTCAGTCAGGTTTATTGCTCTGAGCCAATAACGAAGTACAGGGAAAAAAGGTTCCATACAATACCAGTTTCCAAGAAGCTGTCTCATGAAGAGTTTATTTACCTTAAATAAAAGATGAGCTTTCAAAGTTGCATGTTTTAGCAAGTATTATTTATAGGATGACTTTACAAGTTACACATTTCTTTGCACATCATTAAAATTCAACCCATCAGTTTCCCCTGGTTCCTTAACTTGTTGTTCTGTTCCTTTCCTTATCTTTATTTTGGATACAAACATTCCAGGTAGTGAGCTATGAAAGGTACCTTCTGCTAGAGTAGACTAATCATAGGCTTTGTTGTCTGTCTTTAGTATATTTTACTACTGGCCTGTAAGAATAACTCCCAATCTGTTGCTATGGTAACATACTTAGGACCTGATCCTGACAGCTTTCCTATCTACTTAAGACAAGATATTAGTTCAATTAATAAAAGTTATAGGATACTGAGAATAAGTGAAGGGGATTCCAGTAAAGGTGCAGACCAAATTAGATAACATTACTGCTATAATATTTGTACTTGATGCCATTTGTGCTTAATGCAAACTAATACATACTGGTGATACACATTAATAATATGATAATGTATATATGCAAGCCAGCATGTATTGGTCAACATGTGAGGTATGTGTACAGTGCAAATTAAGGTGTAATTATAAAGCAGGGGGCAGACCTGGGCTAACTTGAACGTAGCTATCATTGGTGGCGGTAGTGGAAGATGTGGTGGCTCATGCTAGCAACCCAAGAATGTATTATGGTCCCCGGCGGGCATGTACTGAAGTAGCTAGCTGATGTTGAACTCATGACTCAACTTCTGTACTGTTAACCATCATAGTTAGATTAACAGTAGCACAGGTATGCATGCCTACGACAGACAGGTAACACAGTAGCTACGCAACTGGTATACTGCAGCCGCTGTTCATCATCCTCTTATTGCTGCTCCAAGGTCTCTCCTCAGCTACTTGTAGCTTGTCTTAGACTGTTCAACCCCCCAAAAGCTTGGGCCCAGATCCTCCAGTATATTTAGGCACTTAACTCCCACTAAAATCAAATGAGAGTTTGGTGCCTAAAAACCATTTGAGGATCTAGGCCTTTGTCTTGTTCTGTTTGTGCAACACCTAACCCAACAGATGGTGTGGGCCTCTAGGAACCAATGCAACACACATAATAAATCCTGTGGAATCAGATGTAGGTTATTTGTTACTGGAAAATTTAAAAAAGCAAGTATGTAAACCTGAGAACCACTAGATTATTTTAAGTAAAAAGTCTGCTCAAATAGCATCCGTTTGAAATAGATTTTTACCACTGAGGCCATGATCCCAATTCAACTGCAGTCAACAGCTGAGCTACTTTTCAATTCAATTCGAACAGTATATCTCTGTAAATTATGGTTTTATTTTTTTTCTTCATTCTTCTGGCAAAGTCTGCCCACTGATGACATGCCAGCTGAATGATCTCCAAGTTACTTTTTTGCATCTGGAATTGTTCCAGCAAACCAGGCAGTTGAAGGCCACCCAGTGAGTACACCCTCAATTATTCTCAAGAATAACTGAGCGATTTAAAACCACGTGTAATATCTGCTTTCCCTGGACTTTCAGGGACAATTCAGCCATTGCTGGGGTGCCTCTTACTGCTCACTTATTCTCCTCCGCTTTACTTTTATATGTAATGGGGTTTAGACTCGTTCTGTCTCTGCTACATGGTGCTTCTTGTGGCCTCATTGGGACACATTCAGTTTGACTATCTTTTTGAGTGTGAGTGTGAGCGAGCAGAATTCAGCCCTGGTTGATCTGTCTGATTCCATCTCTTTCTCAGAGTTGCCCAAACATTAAAACAAATTGTAATAAACCCAAGATTGGATGGTAAAGTTCACTGATGCCAGTGCTACAGAAACGGTCTCAAAACACACCTGAGTCCATAACTCTGATTAATCCTGGGTTGCTCAGATCTTGAGCTTCTTCCAGCATTTTGGCTCAAAACTTAGAGGAAGGGTGTGAATCCACTAGCATACAAATGGGAGGAAAATGTTGGTATAAAAATCTCCCACACCACTGGGTGTACTTCACTCATGTTATGTATGCACCTACCCAGCACCTCCATAGTATATAGTGTTGCCTTTGTCAGATAGTGGCATACGTCAGGGCACTGCAGCTCTGTTTCTCAGTGAAGGAGAAATTAGTGACATGGACAAAATCAGTGACAAAACCCTGGCTGGGAAGATTTAGTGGGATTGGTCTGGCTTTTAGCGGAGGGTTGGACTAGATACCTCCTGAGATCCCTTCCAACCTTAATAATCTATGATTAAAGAGCAAGCTTTCTTGCTGTTTGCAATAGCTTGGACAAAAAAGAACAAAAAGACAGGCATACGGTTAGAAGGGACCACATCCAGCCTAACCTCTGCCAAGACGCAACATTTGTTGTGCCTAACGATCTGAGATGGATGGCTATCCAGTCTCTTTCTGGGAACCTCTGGAGAAGTAATTTCCACAACCTCCCAAGGCCTTACTGCTCTTATAGGCAGGAAGCTTTTCCTGAGAGCTAATCTAAATCTGTTATACTGCAGTTTGAACCATTGCCTTTTGACCTGCCCTCTTTGGCAAGAGAGAACAATTTTTCTCTGTCTTTTTTGATCAGCCATTCAGCCATTGAAGACTGCTATCATGTCCAATTCCCACCTTAGTCTCCTCTTCTTTTTAAACTAAACATACACAGTTCCTTAAGCCTTTTCTCATATGATTTGCATTCTATCCTTTTGATCATCTTTGTTGCTTGCCTCTGGATCCTTTCCAGTTTCTCTACATCCTTTCTGGCAGTGACCAAAAATAATACAGCATTTCTTCAGACTCTGCAGTGCTCAGATACTTGGGGTATGTTTACACTGGAGTTGAGAGAGTGATTCCCAGCCCACGTAGACAGATGTGCTAGTGTGGATGTTATTACTTAGGTTAGCCAACTCAGTCGGAGCCCTTGGTTCTATACTCAAGTGACTAGTCTGTGCCACTATATCACACTATATTTTTTTAGCCTGCTAGCTCCAGCAGAGCTAGTGAGTGTCTGCCTACCCAGATTGGGATGTACGCTCCTAGCTGCATTGTAGATGCACCTTACAAAAAAACTTGCAAGAGTATGTGTTATGGCACCATCTAGTGACTCCATTGTAGCAGTGTTTATTGTGTAGGTGGGCCTGACCTTCAGGAGTGTTAACCACTCACAGCAATAGGAATAGAGAAGAGCATGGGTGCGTGGCACCTCTGGAATCAATGGGAGCAGCGGCTGCTGTTGATGGAATGATGCTTCTGGGGCAACAGAGATCCAAGGTGGTTCTGGGGGCAGTCCAGACTGGCAGATTGCAGCTCATGGCAGGTTCTTGGGTTGCTGTGGTATGTAATGTTGAAATGAAAATAATATAATTGTGAAATAGAAGCTCTCCATGCCTTCATGCAAAGCACACCCCAAAAAGGAACTGAATCTAGCCACTTAAATTAGACTGGTTTGTAGAGCAGCATCTTTGGCATTCTATGGTTTTCATTCCTTTTATTCTTCTGGATTTTTTGCAAAGCGCCCTTATGTGAAAGTAGCACCCGTCTGTCCCCATGACTCAGGCAGGATTTGTAAGTCACTGAATCTGTATGAATTAGGAACTCCTATTTCTCTTAGACACCCCTAGCGGTGCGCACCAGGTATAAAAGCAATCTGAGGTGCACCTTACACAGCTACACTGGAGGTGTTAAGTCATCCATCTGGATAAATGTCGTCATTTTCTGAAGAAACAAAGAGTCCTGTGGCACTTTTAAAGACTAACAACTAATAAAGTTTTTAGTCTTTAAAAGTGCCACAGGAATCCTTGCTTGGCTGACCTAGACTAACATGGCCACCCCTTTGGAAATCATTTTCTGAGTTAATTTGCAATTGCAAGTGTCTACATCACAAATCCCTTAACTTCAATTTTCTTCTTCCTAAAAGTTTAAATTAATCTTTGCCTTCCAAAACTGCAATTGTCCCATTTTACTAATTCTCCTAACAATAATTATTTCCCACCTACCTCACTCCTACTCTTAATAAGCTCTGTAGCTATTAATTTCTCTGGTAGACAAAAGTGTTACGAATGTAAAAAGACATTTTGATTGAAGTACATAGCTCCCCTAAACTCAAACAACAAAAGAGTGTAAACTCCAGCTAGCACCTCATAATTTTATTTTCTTAAGTTTATTATCAAACTGTCTTCTGCAGTTGTTTTCAAACGCTTCATTGGAAAACACTCAACTCATTTCCTTCATCAGCAATTAAAAAAAAAAAACGTCGAAACAGGTAGATTGTCAGAAAACTGTATCTGTAATTTTCCATGCTGTAGCCATGTTGGTCACTAAAGAGTTGGCAAACTCTATTGTTCTGATGATATCACAGAATCCGTGTGCTAAATGATGGGTTCTGTATGAGCTATTACCACTGGAGAGCGAGGTCTTGGAGTCACCATGGATAATTCTCTGAAAAATGTCAATTTGGTGTGCAGTGGTGGTCAAAAAGCCTAAGGCCTGGTCCACACTAGAAAATTAAGATAGCTTATCTGTGTTGCTCAGGGGTGTGAGAAATCAATAGCTGAGTGGTGTACTTATGCCAACCTGCATCCCTATATAGACAAACTAGGTTGATGAATGAAGTCTTCTGTTGGCCTAGCTACCTCTTCTTGGGGAGTTAGATTACCTATACCAATAGGAGAATCCCCCAATTGGCTTTGGTAGTGTCTATGCTAAAGCGCTGAAGTGGTGCAGATGTGGGTGAAGTGCTGGAGTGTTCTAACTGTAGACAAATCCTATTAGAAATAGGACAAAAAATAAGACAGAACATTATATGAAAGCAACAGTAAAAATCCAGGGTGCAGCTGCTCCTCAAATACTGCATCCATTTCCAGTCATCCTATCTCAAAAAGGATATAGTGGAACTGGAAAAGGTTCTGAGAAGGGCAGCAAAGATGATCAAGGACTTGGAGCAGTTTCCATACCAGGAGAAACTGAAAAGATTAGTTTAGGAAAGAGATGACTCAGGAGGGATATGGAAGAGGTCAATAAAATCATGAATGGCATGGAGAAAGTAAACAGAGAAGATTGTTTTTAAACCAGGGGTCTCCTGAAGAAATTAATAGGCAGCAAGTTGAATACAAACAAGAGGGGAGAACTTTTTCACAGATCACGTGACCTGAATAAAGACTCCTATGGAAAAATGTCAAATTATTTTAGTTTACAAAGCTATAAGTGATCATAACACTTTTAAATGCTCTGGAAACTCTTTGATTCACACTGCTGCATTACTAAAGCTGTTTTAACTCTCCTTAATTTTCACATACTGCTGATAGTTACTTTACCTCATGCAAATGGTTAGGAATCTGTTAATCAAGCTGAGCTAGCATCTTTCCCATTGCAAGTAATTAGGATGATGGCTTTATTTAATATCCTGCCAACTGGTCTGCCTTCTATGTAAGCTGTGAAAAGATGGCCCAATGTTGATAAAAAAGCACCATTTCCTAGGCTAATGTGCCTTGGAATATTGGCATGAACTTATTTCTACATGCAGTACATATGCTAGGCAATGGTGTCTGTCTTAAAAGCCAGTCAGATCCCAGAGGGAGAGCATGCATCTTGGAGTGGAGCTGATTTTTTTTTTAATAGAAGACATTGCCTGAAGCAGAAACTAACTAGAACTAACCCTGGAGCACGTGTGGTGTAATATATTCAAACTGGGACTTGCTTTTACAATGTAGACCAAACCACTATGCTTCTCGCTTAGCCAGTCCTATCTTTAGAGTCTATGAAGGCTTGGAATTGGCCCTTCTAGCTCTGCATGTAGAGGCATTCTGCTCTTGGGGCTTTCCGCTTTCTTGTAGAAGAGGGATGCAGCCATTTCCACAATCGGGCAGGTCATTCCTCCCCTTTAAACCAGATACTCATGTTTATCTGAGATCCTGATAAACTAGATACTGGTTTTGTCCCGTATCCACATGGATACAACTGTGCAGAACACACTGGTCTATCAACCCCTTTGTCATGCAGGTGGGGGTGTGTTCATGTCATTCCATAAATCCTATATTTTGGCGATGCATCAGTGGCTATCCTATCCATGATACTGCACTCTACTTCCCATTTCACCAGGATCTTGTGGAGGCCTTTCCTAATAGTCTGCTAGGGCAGGGTATGGAGAGTAGATAGATCAGGGCTGGATGGAAGAGGTGAAGTTCAGGTGTTCTAGAGGAGTAGGTGGAACCAGTGATGTATGTGGGCCTGACCTCCCAATTCCTTTGGGCTTATTCAGGAAAGATGATGGCGCTGCTTCTGGCTGTATGGTAGCATGGCTTGGATGGAATCATACTGCCAGAGAGCTGGGATGGGAACAGTGGGGACAGTGCTGGCATAGCATGCTGCTATCTTAAAGGGTCCATTTACGTTAATTCAAGGTGGATGAATCAATGGGAAAGGAAGGAATTGTCAAAATCTCAGTTTGAAGTAAATCTTTTTGAAGGCTAAGCAGTGTTTAGTTGTATGTTAATTCTTAAATGTGAGTAGGACAGGACATGGTGGATTGAAACATCAAGCCTTCTGTTGTCCTTATGGCCTTATGTGTGGTGTAAGTTGCTAGGAACCTATGACTTTTTTCTGTGTACTGCACCTTTAAATAGCTAGAAGCCTGCTAGTGACAGCTGCCATTTTGTGTTGCTTTCAGATGTAGCATGTTGCAGATGAGGTGAGCACACTGCGCACATAGCACTCAGTCTCTCATGGAAACCTAACTTTGGTGTCTGTTTTGTGGCATTTTCCTTTCTATTGTGTATGGGGAAAACCATAGGATATCCTTAACTGAAGAAGAAATGCTTGAAATCTTGCAAAAGAACCTGTTCTTCCTCTCGTAAGATTTTTCAGACAGAATTGCAATAAGACTTGATTTATTTTGCCTTCCATTAGCCTCTATCTTCTTTGCTCTTCATTCTTGCTATTTGTGGTTTTTACATTTAAGTGATGCACAGGTATCTACTCACGTCAGCAGAGCCTCTTGCACAAATTCCTGGTATTTCCAGGGCCTGCAGCTCTGTCTGGCAAGATGCCATGCCCCTCTCTTCCTATTCATTGTGGTGGGAGCAAGGAGTATTCAGCACCTTATAGAACTGAGCATCTGGTCCTGAGTGGCATGGAGCTCCTGAAGCTTTCCTTTACTTGAATAGGAGCTATGGTTGCTTAGCATAACATGATGTGAGTGCAATCCAGTAGAACAAGATGCAAAGCTATTGCACATTCCACCTCATCCGCTCCCTGAAGTGCTCCTTGACTGCAGTGTCTGATGGGCCTGAGAACATTCAAAGGCAGTACTCGTGTCCCCTTGAGAATGGATGCATGGAGAGCTATGCATATCCTGCTTCCTTGATGTAAAATAACCTGTCCTCCTTTTCCTTCAACAAACATTTCATGCAGATGATGATGCTTAAGGGGCCAATTTGCTATAATGACCAGTTGAGGTTTATCAATAAATTGGTACCAGTTGCTCCAGGAAACTGTTCTTGTACTTGTAGAATTCTGGCCAGCCAACCTAACAGCAGAAAAATTAAAAGCTCTCTATAAAGTAGCCTCAGACTAGCTATTTAATCTTGATCTGTTCCTGCCCCCAGCATTTCACAATGAGAAAAGATTAACCCTGGTGCTCATAGCTCTGCGTTAAAAGACCAATATCTGGTGAGCATCAGACATGGGCCAGTTGGTCAGCAATGCAGGGGAATTGGCGTGAGTAAGGTTCCCATTCAGCTCGGCTTAGTTTGGAGCTCCACTCCTAAGAAGGAGAGCAAGGAAGGCTGCTCACTAGCTATTTCTTGCTGCTAGCAAGTGGCAGAACCTTGACTCTTGTCCTGAATCAGTTAACTTTTTCATCCACCCTCTGGGATGCCCAGGAATCCCACTGTGATGGAATGATGCCTTGATCATTTTCCTGCTATTTCACTGCAGGTGTTTATATTAATTCCGCTTCCAGGACAGCTAGGAATGGGGTCACAATCCACATTGACTGTCCACCAGCCTTTTTGGGCATGTTTATGCTGCAATTGGGACCTTCGTGTGTAGTCACACCCGAGTTAGCTTTGAGTGGGATAGCTGCAGTAGCATCATCAGTGGTTACCTGAATTTGTACCCAGGATCCTTGGCAGGATTTTTATCTGGGGAACTAGCCCAGGAAGCTGCCGCTTTCAGTGAGTTTGAATGCTCAAAACTAGCTTGGTTATGCTTGAGTGTGTTGCACCTGTGCCCTTTAGTGCTAGGAGAGAGACCCCCAACAAAACTATTTCTCCTTGTGCTTATGAGGCAGCTGCCCTTTCAGACAATACAGTGAGGACCCCCAGAAGGAAAGAACTAAAGAACCATGGATCTGGAGTTGGGAGTTGTAACAGACTCTGATCCCCCTGGGTGGGCACAGAAGGGAATGTGTTACACACACTCACCAGTGGGTTACAGTTGCTTTAATATTATAGCTGGCTGCTCATTTGATTCAAGTGCTCCTTTTCATTCACAACACTCAGTTGGAGCCTATATCCCACAAACGACTATTTCTGCACCAAGCACACAGCACTGTTTGGTGCCATCAGTATGTGGGATACCCTTAATATCCATTTGCATTTGGGGAAGTGGGAATACAAGGCTTTTTCTGTTGTCCCACTCCTCATAAGGTGTGGGGCAAGTACATTTTATTCACCTTTGATAAGTTCTGGTAGGCAGGATCTCTTGGTGGTGGTGGTGGTGGTTACATTGCTCAGTGTAATGGGATCATTGGTGCAACCTCAATTGAACTAAATAGATATGACAGCTTGGTAAGGCTGGCACACTAGTTTTTTAAAATCATTCCTTCTATGGTGTTACTTTGTAGGATATGTCTTTTATTTCTATCAGTCTTTAGGGACTATCTTGACAGCAGGGGAAAAACAAATCAATTGCTAGAATTTTATAAATGGAGGCGTTAGCAATCTAATAGCAGCAATGTCCCATTGGTGCTAATGAGTTGGGATTGCAACAACCGCAGCCTCCTTATCTACTGATTCATAAAGACACTCCGGGTGCACATGGCAGGTGCAGGTACCCAGTTGGCTCTTACAAACGGCAAGAAAAAGTTGATTGCCACAAATGTTTTGTGTGAAGCTAATAAATCCCCAAATGATGGGGCTACAAAAGCAGTGCTGGAGGAAGGCTGTGTTTGAAAAGGAACATCATTTCGAATCTCCACCGGGTTGGGGATTGGGCTGAAACAAGTGCTCCAACCTCCTGTGAAAATGTTCCACCTGTATGGCCCAAGCATGCTGAGCTACATGCTAATGAGGAACAAACGTTTTGAGCCTCAGTTGCTGGTACACAGAGTGTCCCTGTCTGATTTTTTTTCAGTGTAGTCACAGGCCATTAGCAGGAGCTCACACTTTATTATTTTTTACAATGACTTTGTCCACTGAGTGTTGGATGAAGCTTCTGGGTCGTGGAGTACTTGTCTTTCCATTCTCAGCACTGTTTTGCAGATGTTTCAGACTGCTTGGATTCATTTAGCTTTGTCTCAAAGTGCTGTCCAATTTTTTCTTGTCCTCTTTGGATACATCAATAGCTTATTCTGCTCTAATTGTGCTCAACTGATGTGTATTTGTTGTCTCCTCCCCCCATGGCTAGAAGGTGTATTTGTCGTCCTTTCTAGAGCAGTGGTTCTCAACCACTGTATTGGGACACATTGTGTCACCACTCAGTGGTAAGTGTATTCATGGAGAGCCAGGGAAATGGCTGGATTTGGTTTGGGGACGGTGGACAAGTGTGTCCTGTAGAGTGGCAACATGCTGCTAGGTGTGTCATGACTTGGAAAAGGGTGAGAACTGCTGCTCTAGAGATTTAGGGAATTGGAAAGAGGCCAGTGCCTCTGGCATAGGAAGAGGGGAAATACAGGGGTTCAATAGTACTGTTCACAGTATGATCTGCTGAAAGGATGACAGTGACATGCTGCCTCCCCCAACATCTGTCTGTGTGGTACAGTTCTCTTCCACCATGTCTCTCGGCTTGTGCTCTAAACTAGTTTGTGTTTATTTAGGGTTTTCCTCTTTCAAGTACATTTCACTCTCTCCCTAATAGAAATGTCCCATTTCAAATCCCCCCAGCTTCTGTCAAAAATACTCAGCTCGTTAATTTTTTTTACCGCAGACACAGGCAAGAAAGTGAGTATGAACAGAAGAGATAAATGCCATCAATGTGTAACGATGGGTTAGCTCCCTTTCATTTTCTGTCTAACTTCCATTATCTTGCCCTTTTCAGCCAGTGGCTCAGTCACTGTTAGACACAGAAGTGATGCAAAAGCTTGGTTAGCTTCCAACTCTTATCAAAGAAGAAGCACTTTGTGCTATCAAAGGTTGTACTTGGCTGTAACGAAATAACCAACCCCCTGGCACTTTCCCTCCTGAAATAGCATGCAGTAACCTCTTGATGATACAGGAGGATTTGCTGTTACACAAAGTACCATTGTTCTGAGAACGCAGCTGAAAGTGAACAGAAGAAAAGATTAAACAGAAGATTCTGAACTCTAAAATCAGAGTGAACGGACACAGAATACTGCTTTCCTGTATAATTACATTTCTTGAAGAATGTGATCTCCATTCCTCTGTGGACTGCTACCTATATTCCAAGGCTGCAGCCTCTGAGCAAGGGGTTGGACATACACTGAGTAAGAGCCAATCCTTGCCCTGCAATAGAGTTTACAATTTTGTTAAACCAGACAAAGGTTGGAAGGGGACAGGGGTGGCATGAGGGAAAGGAAGGGAGACGGTCCCATCATCAGACAGTAGGTCAGCAGCAGAACCAGATCTCTTGAGTCATACAATCATAGAAGATTAGGGTTGGGAGGGAGCTCAGGAGGTCATTGAGTCCAACCCCCTGCTAAACGCAGGACCAACCCCAACTAAATCATCCTAGTCAGGGATTTCTCAAGCTAGGACTTAAAAACCTCCAAGGATGGAGATGCTACAATGTCCCTAGGTAACACATTCCAGTGCTTCACCACTTCCCAATGAAAAATATTGCCCTAAAATCCAGCCTAATAATCTACCAGTGCACGGCTTGACAAATCCAGAGCACCAAGTTGCCATGGTGCCCAGGATTTTGCCTCTGGCACCTAGCAGCACTGAGGCAATCAGGGAGGCAAATACCCCCAGTCTTTTTTTAAAAAAAAAACAAAAAACGGTGGGACTGACACTTTCACTTATTCTGGCAGCGGCTTTTTTTGGCACTACTAAAAGCATCAGCACCTGTGGTGGCTATTCAGCGGTGGGGAGGCCCTGTGCTACACCGGCACCAGAAGAAGTGGCAGCAGTCTTTCAGTTTTGGGTTTGGGCTGGCCCCCAAGTGTGAGGGAGATTTGTCAAGGCCTGCCCCAGTGTAACTCTAGCTCTGTCATCTACCAACACTGGAACCCCCCTTCTGGTAGTTGAAGGCTGCTATCAAATCCCCCTTCTACCTTCTCTTTCTCCTCTGCAGACTAAACAAGCCTATTTCCCTCAGCCACTCCTCATAAGTCATGTGCTCCAGGCCCTTGATCATTCTGGAGCCCACTCCAGACTCCTGGATTGTTGTCTCTCTGCCCTGAAGTTAGATAGAACCTTTCAGTACTTTGCATCTGTTACAAGGGGCACATTACTAAAGGAACTGTGAACTCTCTAAACATCTCCCCAAATCACTCTGGGCAAGGAGTCAGCCCATGTTCCCTGCCCCCATCTCAACCCTATTCAGTCACCAATTCCACTCCCATAAAGCATCTATGTTCCTTGAAGATCCAGGTCCTGAATTGACCATGCCCTGCTTAGCCTGGTAATTCTGATGGAATCTAAGGGTACTTTTTCACTATAGCTAGCATGAATGATCTGATCCAGGTTAGGTTAGCGCAGGACACATGGGAGTAAAGCTCCCTTGTGTGTATCGCATGGTTCTTAGGGCTGCAGTCAGCTGAGCTGCTCCAACTCTTTCCTGGTGAATGGTAGATCGTGTCTGTCTCAGGCACACAGGGGGAATTGGAGGACCAGGTTGGAGAACTACCAGCACTGTGTCCTCATTGCAAAGTGGGGTGGGGTTACCAGCTTAAATCCCAAATGAGCCCTAGTTGAAAGGACCACCAAATGTGAGTGAGAGGGCTGTGTGTGGACTGGAGGAAGGTTAGAGGCAGCACCCAGGTAAGACCTGTGGTTAACTCTGTAATGAAGAGACATCCTGATAACAAGGTGATGGGACTGCAGAAACATATGGTTCACTGCCCTCCTTAGCAGAGATAATCAGAGCCAGGGTCGTGATTCAAGACCATCCTTGATGGCTAGGAAATGTGGATCCAGATCCAGCCATTGCAGGTAGGACCGATTTCTGATAAGTGTGCAGTGAACCTTCTTATTCTCCGTAGAATTCACAAGAATTTACCCTCTTAGATCCAGACCAGCCGAACTCCTGGATTGATCAGCCCATTGGCTTGTTTGACAATACTGCTTGAGGCGCGTGCACACGTACCAATGCCTAGCTGCTTTTGCTGTTATTTAGGGGCACATTATCAACTGGCTCCATTAGAAATAATGGTGTCTGATTAACAGTAATGGCACATGTGTGCATATAACTTCTCACAGGCAGCTTTTGAAATGGTCTTCCCAGCTCAAGCCAGATAAATCAGACCCTAATGAGCACTCTTAATAAGGGATAAGTATCATAAAGTGGTGGTATTTGATTTTTATATTTTGGCATGGAGTTTCTCTGAGTTTTCCAAGCATTGAAATTGCCCATTCTCACGTTTGCTTAGCCCATTGATGCATTATGCCATGTGCAATTAATGATTGGTGCATATGCCAAGATGCAAGAGAGGGACACGAGTGAAAAGGAGTATCCTTTGGTTCCAAACCTAAAATTATTTTCTCACAAGTGCTTTGAGAGCATTTAAATGAGATTTTTCTCAGTGAAGAAACCCCCTTGGATCACAGAAATCTAGGGTTTGGAGGAACCTCAGGAGGTCACCTATTCAAGTGGTGTAGGGTTTTTTTGTTTTTAAATGGATAAACTGTAGGCTGATACACTCGTTTCCCAGCCCCAAGTAAATCAGGTATCCTTCAGTCAGTTGTGGTCCATTCTCATGAAGGTGACCCGTGGAAGAACATATAAAAAGTTCATACAGAACAAAATAATACCTACAACCAACAATCTCCACTATCATACATATCTGCAGGTGAAGCTCTAGTTCATATAAAGCTATTTCTCCCCACCCTCTCCTTTCTAAGGTAGCCCCTTACATTTCCCTTGGTCAGTCTAATAAATCAGAGTTATTTGGCTGATGCATTATTCCTTGAGGTACTGGCTAGGGCTTGCCCTTGTACCCTGCCATACTAACCGTTTTGGGATTCCAGGCTTGGCAGTTGAATGGTAGACAGTCAGGTTATGCAGAGATGAATGAATTAAGCTATGATGACATCCATGCTGAAAACCAAAAGTGTCATTATAATATATTTTTGGTGCTCACTTTCACATACAGCGTGGCTGCCCACAGCCAACATTTGTTTATCGGAGGAGAGCAGGCATGAGAAAATGCCATACTTCCCCAAATGAGAAGTGATAACGCTGTACTATACTGCTGGATTCCAGGCTGGTTCCTATCTCTGAGGTAGAATTAAATCTTTCCATGAGAATTCACACTGCAATAAGAGCAGCACTTCAGTTTGAATGGAGAATGAGTACTTTTATACCTTGAACAAAGCTAACAGGAAAGGAGAATGAAATCCTGGCCTTACCTACTGGTCAGACTCTCCTTGGATGGCTTGAAGTCAAATAACTGTGTTGTTTTTTTAACTGCAGCTGATCCAAAAATGGAATTCCAATCCCACAGAAATTCCAGTATTTAGACCTTTATCTTGCCATAAATCAGAGCAAAAAGTCCAAGTATCTCAGCTTGTTGCAAAAAGAAAAGATGAACATGTTTCATGTTGACATTTTTGATTGAAATCATTATGATGTTTCTGAGTAGAAACATGACATTACGTTTTCCCTGTGGAAAGTTCTGCAGTGATTTAGCTCTCTGCCCTCTCCCTTCCTCCTTAGAAAATTTCTGTTTTGATGAAACTCTGTTTTCAAGCAAGGGAAAATATTCTGTTCAAGACTCTAACCAGACCTTGTTGCTGTAATCTGTTCTTGGGTCAGATAGTATTTCCATTGCATGTGATCAGCAGCACGTTGCTCTGACTGTTGATGACAATGATGGTAGATTCACTGAAATCTACAGGACTATTTGCAGGGAAGGCTGACAGAAACACTTTAAAATGTTTTTATTTGTATTGTGGCAGCACCTAGGAAACTCAGCTGCTAAGGACTGTACATGGTATCTGTTTAATAATACAGTTACTCCACCTGGAAGAAAGACTCTAGCCCAGGGGTCAGCAACCCAAAAGAGAAGAGCCATTTCCCCCCATTCCCCAATAAACAAGTATTCTAAGAGCCTCAGAGTTGTGCTGCTCCCCCTGCCCCCAGCCTGGCCGCAGCCCCTTCCCCCATCCAGCCCTATTGTTGCCCCCAGCCCCCCCCGGCCCCCACAGCCTAGCTGAGTCCCCTCTCTCCCCCTGCCCAGCTGCAGCCCCTCTCCCTCCCTAGTCCGGAGGCAGCCCTGACTTGGGCCCCCCTGCCCAGCCCCAGGCACCACCCAGCATCCCCCCATGCCCAGCTGGCCTTCCAGCTCCTAGCAGTCCCCTTAAGTTCAGCTGACCCTCCTGGCACACCCACCCAGCCCCTGGACAGCACACAGCACACGCCCTTCCCCACGGCTAAACCTCCTCCCTGCCCAGCCCCAAGTGATTAGACCTCCGGGCATCCTCCCACCTCCCCAAGCCCAGCTGGCCCTGCCCACGCCCAGGATGGTGCCCCCCTCCCCACCAGTGGCAGACCGAGGCTATCTGATGTCCCGGGGGCCATCACACATTTGCCTCCCGCCCTGTGCAGCCCCTCCCCACACAGGGCAGGAAGGGTGCCCAGGGGCTGGGTAAAAGACATCCCATCTCCTCCAAATGGGGTAGAGAACAGGTTCCTTTCCAGAAGCATGTTGCTGTTGGTAATCTAGTATATAATAGCTGTGATGCTAAATACTCTATAAAATGCTAGTTAGACTTGGTTATTTATGTACCTATGAGGGTTTTTTGGTTGTCAAATGGGGCAGGCGAGTGTTCTGTGCCTGTACATTTGTAAACACTTCTGCAACCTCCCTCAGGGACAAAAAGAGAGAGCTCTAGAGACAATTTTAGGAAGCTCCTGTATAGAGCTAAACTGTCAGGTTCATCTGTGTTGGAGCAAGATTCAGTAGGCTCCCAGTAGGAAAAGGCAAAAGTTGAAACCAATCCCCTTTCTCAGGCAGATGCAGGATTGGAAAGCAGAAAGCAGACTTTTTAAGATTTGCCATTTCTTATCAAGCCAGAGGGGACTTACTAGGGGGATCACAAGTCATTAGGTAACACAATGCTTTACTGATTCATCCTACTGGAACCCTCACAGACGTGCAATATGCTCTGGGGTACCGGCTTCCTACTGCTGGCAGATCAAATGAATGGCTGTGAAATGCTGTCATGGGGAAGTGCTGGGTGCTGTTTTGACCATCAGGCCACTTAGAGTATGAATATGGATATAGGAACCATAGCTTAAGATCAATTTAAAAAAAAATTTTTAGCCAAGGTGCTGTAAATTACCCCATTTCTATGTAGCTCATCATCTTTCAGCTAATGTAAGATTGTTCCCTATAGTTCGGTAGAAAGCAGACGAGTTTCCTTTTCTGTGTAGCATGTGCCAAGGCCCGGAACACAAACAATGGAAGAAGAGCGATTAATTTTTCTACCATAAATGGGTTTAATTTTTTAAATTTTGGTCCAGATAATCATTTAATGAGAAAATGGCTTTAATGAGCCATGAGATCTCTGCTTCCACAGCACTCCCACCCCTCTGATTTCTCAATAAACCAAATAATCTTTAAGGTTGAACTCTTCTCTTTTTAAACAAAGCTTTATCTTTCTCTTCCAGCAAAACAACCCCACGTGTGCTTATTAAAATAGAATAAAACTATGAAGGAGGGAATCAGTCATTCCACTATAATTTTTCCTTCACATTTTTTTAATGGGAAAGATAATTGTAGCTTGGATAAGATAACTCTACAAACTAGTTAACTTTTTTCCTTGTTGTACCTACTGCAGTGTAAAATGAAGGTCCTGGACAAGGAAGGAGGAGTGGGGAAGGAATATGCATTTTAGTTAAAAGGAGAGATGCTCCTGACATAGGGTTTGTCTGCACAGGGAACCTGACCAGAAGAAGTTGTTGCAAAACAGCTCCCTATGTGGACACTACTCTGGGAAACGGCACTTTATTCCAGGGTAATTATTCTGCTTGGGAAGTATATGAATTGTTCTAGAATAAAATCAGTGTTCTTCTGGAATAGTGTATCTACAGAGAGAACTATTCCAGTTAGTTTCCCAGTATAGACAAACCCATCAACTCTGATCCTGCAATGAATCTGAGCTGGCTGACTCCTAGAGGATTTACTTGTGTGAAGGGTCTGTCCTAAGCAATCCATTTGCAGGATTGAAGCCATTGTTTCATCTCAACCTTGCCTGACAATCAGAAAAGTTTGGTTGAAGTCCCTCCCCTCAGTCCTGTGCAGCCTATTACTTTGTTTTATATGTTTGCATATATGGAAGTTGAAGTGAAGTTAAACTCTGAAGCTTTTAAGAGCATCCTTTTACCAGAGTAATATTTCTGCATAATGAAAGCTTCCCTATTCAGGAAAGCACTTCAGCACAACTTTAGGCAAGTGGGCATAAGCACATGCTTAATTTCTTAAGAATGTCCTGTCCTCAATAAGGATGTACGTCACCATGCACTGTCCTAGATCAGAGACTGTATAAGGTAGTGCTGGTTTGAGAGGCGTTTAAATGTTTGTTAATGAATCCAGTGTCTGTCTAAATATTTGACTTGGTCTCAAGCTAGGTAACCTTTCAGAACTGACAAAGATACTTGTCTTGACATACACCAGGAACTTTATTTTTGGGGGGAGGTGTGATGGGATGCCCATTTGTGTGTTGTATATGGATGGCAATGAAGTGTCAGGTGCATGTTTTTTTGTTTGGGGGATTTTTATTTCTGTTTTATAGCTCTTCATAGTGATAATTTAGAAATTTTAGACATACCTGGGGCGAGACACACCCTATTTCTTTCTCTCTGATCCTGGGTAAGGGCATTCTTTTTTGGCAAGGAAGTCTGTTTTTATTTAAATGACCATTGTGTAAAACTCTAACAAATGGAGCGGGCATCTCACTCAACCTGATGAAGTGGAAAGATCTAATAACAATACTGATAAACATAGACCGGCAGTAACTGTTTGCCCCTACTCTGCCATGGAGAGGTCACAGTGGCTGCGTCTACACTTGTAAATTAAGTCGACATAAGCTTGCTTACGTCGACTTAATTTACCCTGCATCTACACTACAGTTTCCTTAAGTGGACTTAAGCAGCTTGCTTAAGTCGACTTAAGGAAAATAAAGTCAACTTAATGAAAATTAAGTTGACTTTATTAAACCTAGATTTAAGTAGATGTAAGGCTTAATTCGACTTTTTAAAGTCGAATTAAGCCAGTGTAGATGTGGGGTAGCCCTAAGTCGATTTAGGGCTACCCCAGGACTACACCAATGCCCTCCCTGCCGGGGGGGGGCACAGGGGGAGCCTGGCATGCCCCCCAAAGGGCAGGGCAGAGCCCTGTGTGACGCTGTCTGGGTTTAGGGATGCATTTATGATATTATTTTCTATTCATATATCATAAAGGCTATAATCCATAGGAACTATGCCATGTTTGGTATCAACAGAAAGGTAGTAATTTGCTGGGAATGATTATATAGTTTATGTCTAGGAATTATCTTTGGATTAGAAGTTAGGAACTTGGTGCTATATCTATACTTTAACTTGTATGATTTTGTGTAAACACCCGAGACAGGCTGTCTACAACCATTGTCTCCTTAATGTTAAGGAATCTGCCAGGTACAATGGGCCCAGGGAGTAACCTGATGAGCCATTAAGGACACAATGGTTGTATTCCTTATGTCCTTAATGGCTCATTAAGGGGGAAGAATAGAGTCTAGAGGAGTGCAATAAAATAAGAGGTTTAGAACATATGACTAGTGAGGAAAGACTGAAAACTGGGCACATTTCATCTCAAGCAGTGAAGGTTGAAGAAAGAGTAATCTTTGCATCTGTAAAAGTTCTTAAAAAATGACTGATCAATTATTTTTCATATCCACCAAGGGTAGAACAAGAAGCAATCAGCTTAGTATGCAGCAAGGGAGATTCAGGTTAGGTTTAAACTCTAAGGATAGGTAAAGCTCTGCAACAAGTTTTCTGGGGAGATTGTGGAACCCCCATCTTTGGAGCATCAAAACAGGTGAGAGAAATATCTGTCATGGATGGCCTAGGTATATGTCATCCTGCCCCAGCCTGAGGGGGAATGGACTAGAGGACCTCTTGAGGTCTTCTTCCAACTCTACGTTTTATGATTCTATGATTTGTTCAAGTGAAACTTTACAGGCATATTCACATATTGCACTGACAACAGACATTGTCAGTCACCTCCTCATTCTTGCTACTGCACTCCAGCAATTCTAAGATCGTGGAAGGCTCTGTTGGGGTCTTGGCCAGTTGGCATAGCATAGAGGGCAGCCTCCAGGCTGATCTATATTACTCTGAGGCTGCAACCAGCCTAAAACTGGCCTCAGAGTTGGGAACACAACCAGATCCTTTGCAGAATCTTCTTTGGAAACTGAGGGCAGCTGAGGCTGCAATGATGAGGCAAATGCCATTTGTCTGCACATTTGAGTGTAATTAAGCTAATTGTATTGTATACATACAAGTAATGTTGCAAAAGATGCTTCGGTGAACATGCAGTCAAAGTGAGTTGTTCTTGGAAATTTAGCCTTGAGTTTTCAACATCTGAGTAGACAGGATGCACTGAGAAACTGTTTTTTCTTAATGACTGTGTGTGACAAGTCTCTTTGGAAAGAAAGAAAGAAGCTTCAATTTTTTGTTCCTGGCCCATCCTTCCAGTGGTCAAAGGGGTGTTTGTCTGAACTAGAATGCACAGCATGTTGTAATAGTAATTTTTTCCTCAACCAAACAGCCAGCATTAGGGGAAGTCAATATCATACATGGATTGGTGCCATTGAATTCAATCCAAGGAAATTTAATTTCTTTGCTGGTTCTCTGTCAATAGGTCTTTGCAGTGTCAAAGACCTATCCAACATATACATCATCCCATGGAGTGTTCCTTATGAACTGATAGAAGTGCATGTACTAAAAACTTGTGAATGGGTTTGTTCCAGAGGCATAGCCATGTTAGTTTAGTTCATCAAAACAAACAAGGAATCTTGTAGCATTTTTAAAGACTAACACATTTATCACAAGATCTTTTGGGGGTATAATCCCACTTCATCAGATACATGAAATGGAAGCTGTAGTATATCAGGTGAATAGATAACTACAGAAAAGGGAAACCTCCGACAGACAGGGCCAAACTCAGAACATGCTATTTTTATTTAATAATTTATCTTTGAAGAAGAGCACAGAGTAAGCCCTTAACAGAGAACATTTCAAGGGTAACCTTTCTCTGTATTTATTTATTCACCTGACATGCTACAGCTTCCATTTCACGCATCTGATGAAGTGGGATTACACCTACAAAAGCTCATGTGGTAAAAATTAATTTGTTATTTAGAAGTGCCCCAGGAGTCCTTGTTTGTCTGTTTTTTAAATGGTTTTGATGACTTGGCAAAACGACATTGTTTTCTATAGGCAGAACATGTTAGTTGAATTTGGAACTAAGGAGTGCTTACCTACCGAGTTCAGATTAAACCATGGAAACAATCCATTACCAAAATATAGGCATACGGCAGCCTATGCCACTCTGCAACACGCTGTCTGCCACTGGAATGGCTGAATCCATTTCTACTGGCATGGTGAGGTTACTGTTAGACATCAAGTTGCATGATGATGAAATCAAAGAGTTAGCAATGTCCTTGCTCCTCAACTCCAGAAAATGAGTAAATAGTTGAATAGGGATTTGTGTATCAATATGGTTTCAATTATGAATCCATTATAACATCTCTATAATATCTTTCACTTATGTGCATTGCCTAAAAGTAAGATGGCGATAGAACCTAAAGAAAGCCCCATTTTCAGCAGGAAACACCTGGTGGTTTAACAGATCTGTCCTCCTCCAGAGGGTGGACTCCTCTGGGGACACCATTGTTGTTCCATGTCACTTCCCACCCAGCCCCTTGCATAAGGCGAGGTCCTGGGAGAAAAGGGGTGAAGCCTGGACATCTCTAAGGACTGCCTTAATTTACCTTGGGATTCATTCCAACCCTTGGATCAGGAGAATGCAATGAGATGTAAAGACTGAGACCTTTTGTCTCTTGCTGTCTGATCTATGGTCAGAACATTAGGTAATCTGGGCTCAGATACCCATTTAGAGAGAATTGTTAATTTGTTTTGAGGTCTTAAATGGTCCATAGACTTCTTATTGACCCTCTGCATGGGGTGCATCTCAGCCTGATTGGGGCTGAAAGTAATGTAGCACTTTTCTATTTAGATGCATATTTGGCCAAGATTTGAGACATGCTTAGTTATTTTGTTTTTGGATGCCTATCTTGAGAGACCTTAAAAGTTCCTGATTTTTCATGTGGGTGCCTGGCACTTTCTGACAACCAGGTCCCCTGAAGATATTTCAGGTTCGACACTCCAAACTGGAGGTTCCCCAAATCACTAGGCATATCTGAATGCCTTGGCTTAATTCCTTGTGTCAAGGGACTCTCTTCTATTGTGTGTGTATGTTGGACCTATGCACTGGAGCCTGACACCAGGTGTTTCTCTAGATGCTAGTCTACACAGGGACGATTCTAGGGGCAGGCAAAAAGGTGGTTTTGCCCTGGGCACCCAGACTTCCAGGAAGCGCTGAAAACATTTTCCGCCCTGGTTGGTAGAACACATAGGGCAAGTTGTGATTCTACAGATAATCAGAGAGAGGGAAATATGTTGCCACTTTGCAACTTCTGCTTATTTTCTTTCCAACAGAACTTGGAAACATTTGGATATTTTTAATATCCAAGTCATAAACTGCTTTTCTTATAAATAAAACAGCTGCTTTTATGAACTCCTCACCCTGCCTGCCTCAATGTTTGGCTTCAAATACCGACTTCTCTCTGCACGTGCATGCAGGTGGTGATTGAGTGTGTATATAATAAAGCCAAGAGCTCTTTCCATTTATCGAGTGAAGACATGCTCCTTGGCACAGTGCTGAACAAGCAAAGCCATTGGGCTTAAATTCCCCACCCATCAATAGGCAGCTGAGTTATGCGACTGCTGTCACCTCTAGCTGCAATGAAATGGTATCTGTTCTCTGTTCAAGGCTTGCTCTGTCCTCTTCTTTAAAGATAAATAATTGTTAAATAAAAATAGCATGTTTTGAGTTTTGGCCCTGTCTGTCGGAGGAAGCTAAAACTAGCCCAAGTGTTGGCAAACTGGAGAGCAACATGAAGATCTGGCCTTTGCACATGCATATGGGATTGCAACTGAACTGGATTTCTCTTTCTTCTTCCTTCCATAGATTCATAGATTTTTTTAAGGTCAGACAGGACCAATACGATCATCTAGTATGATCTCCTGCACAATGCAGGCCACAGAACCTGCTGCACACTCCTTTCATTTGGCTGTCATCTTGGGGTTAGAAGAAGTAGTCAGCAGCACTCTCCCCACCCGGTTCTATTTCTGGCACTGCCAATAATTCCCTGCAAACTCTGGGGGAACAAGTTCCCCAGTCCATGCCTAAGTTTCCCAATCTGCAAAATGGCAGTATTAGTGCTTGTTCATGGCATGGGCATGTTATGACTATGGGTCCAATCCTCCAAATTGCCCATGCCTTCCTATGAAGTGCAATTGGGTTTTGATTTCAATAGGCACTTGAGGGCATCCAGCACCTTGCTGTGGATGCGTAGAAGAGTCCAGTGCCATATTTGCAAACCTATGGTGAGTGCCTGCATCTTCCAAAGAAGGAGGTGGTTCTGACATTATTAGAGCTAGTCAAAAATTCTCCATTAAATCCTTTGGATTTTTTACCAAAATGAAAAAATCTGTGGAAACGATCTGCTTTCCTTGAAAATCCCCTCTCCCCCCTTTTTAAACCCAAACTGAAAACTTTTCTTTTGAAAATTTTGACCAAAAACATTTTTTTCCCCCTTTTGGCAAAATTTTCCATTGGGCCAGTGCTGAATTTAGGCACAAGCTAAGTAAGCTACATTTAGGGCCTCAGATCACAAGGGATCCCCCGTTGTTAGCCACTAGTAACATAGTGTTATACCTATTTAGGCATTGGTTGGAACTTGGAAATGACTGAACTGAACTCACTAAGGAGTGAGAAGGTTCAGATGCCATGCCAGATTGATTCTCAGTTGAGGGAGAGGGAGAGGAGAAGGTGGGGGGTGGGGACAGATGACTGAGTTACAAGCACTATCTGATTAGTAATCAGCGCTATCTTTTAACAAGGATTGGGCTGGTTAAATAGTGCTTGTATCTCTTAGACTCCATACAGAGTCTTTTGTTATTTTAAGTGACCATTATAGCTGAAATCACTGATAAGTGCTAGTGCTTAGACCTGCTATGGGATAGTCACAGTGTGTCTGTGGAGAGACTGCCAGCCTGCATCATCATAAGTTCCCCCACTGAGACCTAAAATCACAAAAGTCAGATCACAGAGTGTGGAGGTAGCAGCAGGCAGTGCCTTCTTTCCCTCTTTTCCTTGGAGGGTGAAATCATGCAAAATCACCTCTGAACTGTGGGTCTCCAGTACTGACCCAGGAAGACAACACAGTGAGTGGAGTGCGGTGGCAGGAGAAGGGAGAGGCATATTAAAGGAACATTTGTTTGTTGAACTATATTTTAGTGACTTTGCTCCAGAATGTTAGATTTGTGACTGGGAAACTTATATAGATGTTTCCTGGTGGGCCAAGATTTTTAAAATGCTTTATTTGCCAAAGTTACATCTTACATTATCACCATCCTGAGAGGTCATTATCTTGGATAGTTTCTGTACTAAACATTTTTTTGTTTTAATTAATTTTTACATAAGAGCATGAGAATGGCCATAGTGGATCAGACCAATGTTTATCTAGCCCAGTACACTGTCTTCTGACAATGGCCAGTGCCTGATGCTTCAGGGAATGAACAGGACAGGCAGTCATGGAACTATCCATCATCTCTTGTCATCTTGTCCCACCTTCTGGCAAAAAGACTAAGAACAATTGTATCACGTACAATCCATCCTGCCTATCCCAGTTAATACCATTGATGGACCTAGTCTCTATAAACGTATCTAATTCTTTTTTGAACACTTGGTCTTTACAACATCCTCTGGCAAAGAGTTAAATAGGTTAATTGTGTGTTATGGGAAGAAATGCTTCCTTTTATTGTTTTAAACTTAATGCCTATTAATTTTATTGGGGGACACCTAATTCTTGTGTTATGTGAAGTATTAACTATATGCTAATTAAGAAATCATGCGGTATTTAATAATGTAAACAAGGTTTTTTGCAAGTTGCAAGTGTTTAGATTATTAGTTGTTCATTGCATCTTTACCTATGTATATATGCAAATATAAAGACTTATTTATTTTTTTCATTGTTCTTTTTGTTAGAATGTAATAGATTTTTTTCTCTTTATTTTATTTATTTTTTGTTATGATATGGGGCTCTAAATATTGACATAGCTTAGGGCCTCAACATGTCTTAATCAGGCCATATGTGTGTATGGAAGGGTGAAGGCAGCGATGAAATCTTCTGAGCAGTTCCAGAATTGCAGGACTCTCTGATCATCCCAACAAATTCAGTTATTACTAGTAACAGCACTGAATAAAAGTAAAACCAGTTTCTGTGTTGTGAAAGTGGAAGAAAGCAGTTTTAATGCTAGTTCTGCTGTAGATCTGGCCAGGCTGAAAATTGCAGATCCTTTTATCATCCAGCTTTGGCAACACAAGATACAGCTTCAGATTCACGCAGTTAAGCTTGGGACCCGCCCCTCTCATAAAGCAATTTGGGACGTTGAGTTTGAAGAAGATTTTGAAATGTAGGTAGGACACAGGCAATCTCTGAATGAAGATAGAAATGAGTCTCTGATCCTGGGAGGATGATGGGAGGGGAAGTCAAAACAATTTCAAAGGAAAGCAAAGAATGTCTATATGAATGATTTAATGAAGAAATCAATGAGGCAGCAGTGTCTAAAGAGGACTAGATGAAAAATATACTTAGGGTCTTTCCACGCTTTGCAGAAAACTCAAAAAATTCAGTGTTGATCTTTGCAGAAAAATAAAAACACTTTGCATTCATTTCTCTACTGAGCCCGAATGACCTCCCTATAACATCAATTTTTTAAAATGTTACTCAGGCCACCAAAAGGCAGGAAGAATCACTCAGCACCATCAGACTCCAGTTTCACACTGGATCAAGGGAGTTGGATTAGCATAAGACAGGAGTAATACAATGGTGATTTGAGTCCAGGAAAATTCTAAGTGATTGCACAGTCTTGTGTAGCTGGGTGAGAGTTACTTAAGAAGAATAGGCTGAATTCAAATTTTGATTCAATAACCCAGGCTGTGAGAAATGAGTTTCCCCTCTTGCATTTCCTAGTGTATCTTATTCTCTTCTGTCTAGCAGATTGCAAGCACTCCGGAGTAGTGCCTATCCTTCACTTCTTTGTTTTGTTCTGCACTGAGCACAGATTTGGCTCTAGAAGGCATAACCATTGACTGTGAAACTGTCTCATTTGTTATCAGATCAGGTCAAAAGCCAAGTTTTTGATGACTTGTGGTAATCTGAGATTTCTTGATACGCCTCTCAAGAATTTTAATTTTGGTATGCTGGTCAAAATCCTAGTCAGAGAGATTGAGGCCAGAAGGGAAGGTCAATCAAATAGTCTGACCTGTATATCATAGGCCACCAACATCCAGCATCTGCACACTTAACCAACAATGTAATCAGGCCAAAGGGATAACAGGGTATGTTTTCATTTTGTCCTATTTAAATTGTTTCAAGAAGTTTTACGTGGATACAGCATTCTTTGTTTCCTGTTTAAAATTCTTGATTTGATGGTGCTGTGCAGTAGCAACAAGGCTGTCAGGGAAATTCCTGGGTCTGCAGCTCCAGATGGGCTGACTCTGAGCCTGATTTTCCTCTCACTTACAGTAGGGGAAATTAAAGATTTCTAGTTTCCACCAAACTCAGTAGTGCTCTGCTCACTGAGGCCTGGGATGTTTCCTGAAAGTTGCTCAGTTAGACAGAAATGCTGTTGAGTTGGGCATAGGGTCTTGTTTCATTTGGCTAATAATGGAAAGCCTTTTGTAGTGGGAGATAGGGTCTTAATTATGTCATTGTGAACGGGCAAAGCTTTGGACTGCCCAAGATTTTTAACCCTGTTTGAGGGATACAGGTAGGTTCTGTCTCTTCTGTGACTTTGAACAACTGTGTAAGCAGGGATCCAGGTATAGCCTGCTGTAACAAGGTCAGTTGTACGGATGATAACAAGTTCATTCATTCATAAATTGGTGACATGGAGCAGGGCCAAGAAGATTGTGAAAAGTACCCAGTGAACCCTACTTTTTGAGTGCTTGACCAGAGATCTCTTTTAAGGACCCTGATTTTCAGAGGAGTCGGGGATGCCCAGTACTTCCTCAAAACGAATCTCGAGCTGGGCATGCAGAGACCTCCTTAACAATCTTGTCTTAGATGCATAAAACTAGTCCATGAGTAAACCACAACTGTGCCTGTGTTCAGAGCCGGCTTTTGGGGTAGGCGAAGCAGGCGCACGCCTAGGGCCCCAAGCTGTATGGGGCCCCTTGCCTGTCCCAAAAGCCGTGTCTGCCTTGGTTGGCAGCGGGCGGAGGAGCTGGCCCCTGTGTCCGGGGTTGGTGGTGGGGAGCTGGGGCCGGCAGTGAGCTGGGATGGGCAGGACCGGGAATGGCGGCAGGGAGCTGGGGCTGGTGACAGGGGGCCCCCGTGGGCCTCTACAGGGCCCCACAGGCCTATAGGGGGCTCCGCAATGTGCCTTCGCCTAGGGCCCCCAATAGCCAAAGGCCGCCTCTGCCTGTGTTACAGGTCTCTGGCCACGCAAATCCACAGAGGATCTAAATTGTTTCAACTCTCACTTGTGTGGCATAGACACTTCGTTTGGCACACTGGGGAATGACCTAGCGACCTCCAGAATGGAAAGTGTGAGCTGCTTACTTGAGCTACAAGGCTTTCTAGTGGGGGTGTGAAACAATTCATCTCCTCTCTAGGCCAGCAAAGAGTGGGATTTGCTACATCTCAAAAGTGAGGAGCTGAGACTGCAGACAGCCAAATGCTAATGTTATGAATCTCAGCAAATGGGAGATGGTTTTGGAAGTGCTGATCCAACTCTACTGAAAGCAACACAAAGACTAATGCTGCTGCTTCAGTATCTCATCTTACTGTATAATCTTGTCAGTGCTGTTTCTTCCCCTTCACCTGTGGGTTCAATTAAAGCTATATTTGGATCTTTTCCAGCTAGTTAAACTTGTCACTCGAAAAGATGAGAGAGATTTCATTTTAAAGATATGGAGAATCAAAGCATTTTCTGCTAAGCATTCTAACCCACCCTGTGTGTCATCTTGATCCCCAAGACTACGGCTTGTCAGGGGCCTCATTAAGATGCTGTCTTTCTGCTTCAGACTGTGTTTAAAAACAGGTAGTTTTCAAGTTAGTTCCTCCAAGCAGCTCCGTGAATTTGTGGGAACTAAGTTTTTTGTTCAAATAAACAAAGTGAATGGGACTGGTGAATCACTAAAGTTGATTGAGAAAAAGGATGGCCTTTGTGGTTGAGTCTTAAAGTGAGACTTGGGGTTCAATTCCTGTCTCAGCAGCCAGTTGTCTGTAGTCTTGTGTAGCTCTAAGATACAATATTACCATGTTAGATAACGCATGCCACGTAGCAGGTTTTTAAAAGACTAAAGGGTTGTGTAGACAATGCTTTGAATTTGTGACTCGGGCTTTGAAGTCTAGGGTTGAGGGTGGGTTTCAGAGCCAGACCTCCAACTCAAGCTGTAGCTTCAAAGCAGTGTTTGCACACCTATTGTTAGTGTGGTAGTGTGAACCCAAGTGTGTTGATGCTTACTGCTATGGCCTCACAAACCTTTAGGCTTTTCAAAAGTGCTCTGCAGTGGCCTAATTAAGGCTCCCACTGACACTGTTGGGAATTCTACTGTTGTTGACTTGACTGGGAGCCATTAGGCCAAAGATGAGCAACTGTGACAATCCCATCCCTTAGTGTCTGTCTCAGTACCCCATGTGTAAAAATAAGTCTAATAACCCTTCTGTTACCTTGTCTGAGACTGTAAGCTCTTTAAGGCAGGGACTCTCTTTCCTGATGGGGATGTACAGCACGATGGAGCCTCAGTCTCAGTTGAATCTGCTGGATACTATTGCTTTCGGCAATTACATTTTTTTCTTTTTCCTCCTTCCCGCCATATAGCTCTTTGAACTAGTGTTTTATGATCAACATCTCTGTTTTCTTCAGCATCCTTCCAATTTCTTTTCTGTCTAATCCTTTGTAGCTATTAACTGTTTTTTGAAATGGGATGTTTGAAGTCAAGTCACATGGTCATCACCAATTGTGCTGCATTTACGTGAGTGCCTTGACTCCAAATCTGCCTGTGGCAATGAAGGAGCCCAAGCTTTGTCAGACGAATCTTGACTGAATAAACTGGTAGGCTCATTCCTGAACACACAGGAGGCGCTGATGGGAAAATGCTGTCTAATGTAGTCTAACAATGGTTTTGCTGCAAGGGTCTCTCCAAGGCCACACACAAGACACAATAACATGCAGGTTTGCAAGTTTCATCTACACTGGGATTTTAGACACTTGTGTGGCTGTAGTTGCATTATGGTTAAAATCTAGTGTCAGTTCAGGTTAGAATCGAGAACTAGCTACCATTTGGACTATAAACAGTACAACCTTTACTGGTCAATGCTCAGTGCAGGCCAGTGGTTAATTAACCTGCAACCCTCAGGAAGCACCAGCAGCGTTGAGCAGATGAGCGCCTGAATTGGGTAATGAAACCCCTGATGACGGGCATGCCAGCAAAAGGCAAATAAGCAAATTCACTTAGTGTTTTTGCCAATGGTATCCACACAGGACAGATTGGGCCTTCAGCCATGGCTGATAACCAGTCTAGGAGTGCAGCCCTGAAGACAGGCTGATGAGAAGTCTATGCACTGGGAGCTCCTGCAGAGTAACTGGTTTCAAATGTATTGACTTCTGTTGATCCAAACAAGTGACGCTGAGAGGGTGATGCATTGCTGACAGATGGGCAAAGCAGCACCTCCATATTAATTGTCCTGGCCATTGCAGCCATGTTGTATGGAGAGGACACTGCATTCTTGCTGGCTGCATGGTCACAACACGGCAGGTGGAAGTTACATGTTCATCTGGAAAAAAAATAAGAAACTAAAAGCTTTTCTGGCTTGGAAGCTGGAATGTTAGGACAGCGGGCCCAGAACTGTCAGATGATGACAACCTACATTACACAAGCAGCATACAGAAGTCAGCCTGGTTAAGCCATGAGCTGTACAAACTCAATGATGACATTTCAGCACTCAGGAAACAAGACCTGCAGATGCTGATTCTGTGTAATTGATTCTGCCAATTACATCTTCTTTTGGCAGGGGAAAAGCAACAAAGAAAATCATATGCATGATGTTTCTTTTATTATGAGAAATAACTGGTAAATCTCTGAGAAAACGCTCATTGGGAAGTCGGAACATATTATTTCACTTTCATTTCAAATGATTATTAGCTCTGTGAACATCATTCGTATTTCTGCATCAACACTCAAATCTACCACAAGGAGAAGGATATATTTTATGATTCTTCATATCTAGATGTCAAAAGAATACCATCCACTGAGCAATGTTTCCTTCTCAGTGACTTCAGCTCGAGAGTCGGTGCAGATAACTCACAGCAAGATGTACGAGGATATTTTGGCATTAGCAAGATGAATAAGAATGGCCAATGACTGCTTGAATTCTGCGCCCAAAACCAAATGCGTATAACCAATTCATATTTTGGAAGAAAAGATTGCCACAAAGTGTCATGGTGACATGGACAATCAGGCCATGGGCACCAATTAGCACTTGTCATCGTCATCGGCAGGGAAGACCTACCCTCTGTGCAGAACACTCACACATTTCACAGTACTGTTAGTGACACTGATTGGTCTTTGCTCATTCGCAAAGTTAAGATTACAGCTAAGAACTATGTACCAGGAAAAGCTTTCACAAAAGTCATCTTAGTGTGCCTACAGTGGCTGATGAATTCAGGGCCGGCCTTAGACCATTGGCGGCCTTAGGCAAATTTATCCTTGGCGGCCCCCCCACTCACCAAAGCGTTCACACTCCCTTCCCCACTCCTCCCTCCCCTCCCCCGCTGCGGCCCTTTTCCCGATCCTCGCCCGCCTCCTTCCCTGATCTGCTGGCCTCCCCGCGACCCCTTCCCCACCCAGCTGCCAGCTCCCCATTCCCCTGCGGCCCCTTCCCCCAAGGCTCTCCATGGGGGGGGCCCATGGGGGGGGCTCATGGGGGGGGGGCCACCCCATGCTGGAGGGGGAAGGTCAGGCTGGGCTGGGCCACTCCGCCCCCAGGACTCCTGCAATCTGAGGCCACTGTCGGGGCATTTCTGCCCCCAAAATAGGCTTGGGGCACAAGCCTGATCTGGCCATGAGGGGGTCGGATCCACACGCGCCCCCCTCCACCCCACTGGGGGTTGCCACAAGCCACTGCCACAGGCCACGCCCTGGATCACTGGCGTCGCAGCGGGACGCCAGTGGGGGCCACTGGGCTCCGGATCCCCAGCTCTGCCGGTGGTGGTGCAGCAGGCCCTGGAACCCCAACCCTGCCGGGAGGCCAGATCTTGCTGGTGGCTCTGCATTGGGCCTGGGATCCCTGGCCACGCGGGGGAGTCGGATCCAGCTGGTGGTAGCGTGGCAGTATCCCCGGCCCCTGCAAGAGCTGGGCCGCCAGTGGAGGCCGGACCCCACGCGCCCAGCGCCAGCAACTCCACTTGAGCCAGCCCTGGCCATGGCCCCAAGGCCACCAGCGGGAGCCAGCTGAGGCCGCTGCCCTGGCCACGGCTGGGGACCTGAGGCCACCACCAGGAGTTGGCCCTGGCCCCAGCAGAGCCGCCAGTGGGGGACGTGGCTGGGGACTATCGTGTGGGCCAAGCTGGGCGCCGGCAGGCCCTGAGCACCCACCCTGGGGGCGGGGAGGGCCGGCCAGAGGCCAGGCAAAGCGCTCCCGCCCCGCTGCGTTCGGCCCTGCCTTCCTCAATCCTCAACCACCCCCTTCCCCGAATTTGACTGAGTTTTGAATTGAAATTTGATTTTTAGAAAGATTTTTATTTAACAATTTTTTAAAAGTTTTTTTTAAAAAAGAGAAGGAAGGAAAGAGAAAGAGAGAAGGAAGGAAAGAGAAAGAGAGAAGGAAGGGAGGGGAAAAAAAAGGAAGAGAAAGAAGGAAAGAAGAGAAAGAAAGAAGCCGAGGCCGTCGGCGAGGGAGAAGGAGAGCCGAGTGTGGCCCTGTGCCAGGAGGCCGTCAGTGGGGTGGAGCCGACCCTGGTCCCGGGCTGGGAAGTCGAGGCTGCCAGCAGGTGGGAGCCCGCCCTGGCTGAGGACATCCCGCTGCTCTGGCTGCTTGGGGCAGGCCGGCCCGTGCACCTGCCCTGCCCTTGGGCCTGCCTGCCCCTCCCCTGGGGGTGGGAGGGCCAGCCCAGAGGCCGGGCACCAGCCGGGCCTGCCGTGGCAAAGCTGCAGCCCTGGGCTTTGGGGGGGGAGGGGTGGCAGGGGTGCCGGGCTGCGAAGAGGGTGCAACGGCCGCACACCCGCACAGCTTAGAGGGAACATAGTTGCTGGGCCCCTTTAATTCCTGGGGGAAATTAGGCGGCCCCTAAAATCAGCAGCCCAAGATGGCTGCCTAGCTTGCCAAACACTAAGGCTGGCCCTGGAAGAATTATCTGCCTTTAATCAGTGTGATTCAACACTGTATGATCAACTGTAAACATTTTTTCCTGCATCAACGTTAAGGAAAGTGTAGAGAGCAAACCCAACCATTGTACTTTGCTTTTGTGAATCTAACCAAAGCATGTAACACAGTCAGCAGAGCAGGTCTATTTGCAATATTAGAAAAGATAGGATGTTCATCAACCTTGTTAAGTCTTGTACGTTCATTTCATGGCAGTGTGCCAGCAAACATCCAGTTTAACAAGTCTACTTCAGACAGCTTTGTGATGAAAAGCAGAATGAAGCAAGGACGTATTCTTGCTGCTACACTCTTTGGAATTTTCTCGGTGCTCCTGAACTGTGCGTTTAAGGATACAAAAGATGGAGAGTATCTCCACGCAAGATTTATAGGAACCTCTTCAATCTCTTAAGACTTTACACCCTCTTGACTTCAGTCTTTGTCTTATCAGGGAACTTCAATTTGCTGATGATGCTGCCCTTATAGCTCACAATGAAGATCTACTCCAGGAACTCATAGACCACTTTTAAAGTGCTTGTCAGGCATTGGATCTCATCAGCATTAAGAAAATGGTTGTATTAGGGCTGGAGGGGTATCACAAGATCCTGGAATCACTTAAAATGCAAATCAGCTAAAAGTAGTTCAAAAGTTCAGTTATTGAGGCTCTACAGTGACCACTAATCTTACTGGATGAAGAATCAAATGTTCACATTGGAAAAGCTGCCACCACCTTTAGTAGATGAACTCAAAGAGCATGGAACAACTCCAAGCTTGCTAGCAAGATCAAAATTCTAATGTACCAATCTTGCATCTTCAGCGCATTTCTGTTTAGTGGGGAAACATAGACAGCTTATGCTCATCAGGAGACGAGGATAAACCAGCATTTCCCAAACTAACTTGTCCATGGAACACTTTTGGGCTTGGAACATGTTGACGGAACACACACATGCTGGGCTGAGAGTGGAGGGGGGGACACATACAGAAAAAATGCCGCACGTATTGCTCAAAAGTTGATTTAAAAGGTGTGTGTGGGTGTGTGTGTGGGTGGGTTGGATGCCTTTTATTTTACAAAGAAGGAAAAATATCACTAGTATTGACACTTTTTCATGGAACACCTATTCCACATCATATGAAACACCAATGTTCTGCAGACCAAGTTTGGGAAATGCTGGGTTAAACAGTTTTCACTTACACAGTATACTCAGCGTTGAATGGCAAGATAAAGTTACCAATGCAAAAATTCTTCTATGGGCAAATGCACCAAGTGTGACAGCCTTGCTCAAGCAAAGATGATTGCGCTGGCTGGGCCATCTGACAAGGTTGGAAGATGGACACATACCCACGGACCTACTATCTGGGGACCTATCAGAAGGAATGAGAACAAAGGAAGATCCCAAGCTTTGCTATAACAATGCATGCAAGTGAGTTATGAATGAATTTGGAATTGATCTGGACTGATAGAAAACCTTGGCAAGTGATTGTAACAAGTGACATCAGTCTCTCCATCAGGGCATCTAAGGCTATGTACACACTACCATTTTTAACGCGCAATAATCCTCTTCCGCATTAATTCTCCCGTGGCTGTTGTTGCGCGAGATCGCGTACACACTATGCTTGCTCTAACGGAACAAAGCCCCCCCCCTTCTGAGCGCAGTCCTCCAGGAAAGCGAAGGGGATTGTGGGTACGTATCCCAGAGTCCCCAGTATCATCTCCCGTGGTGCATTCCGCTACTGACGCTACCCAGCGGTTGCCAATAGCAACGAGCGCGAATTTCAAATTGAAGCAACCTTCTTCTCGGCACTGCCTTTTCAGAATCGACATGGATTCAGCTGTGATCTTGAATGCTGCCTTCAGCATTGTGAACACAGCCCAGATTCTGTTGCGGTTTGCCTTTGGCTATGATTCGGAGCATGACACGGATGACTCGGTCTCGGATGATGACAGCATTGAAAACCAAACGGACATTCTGATCAGTTTCGCTGACCAGCAACACAGCCTGAACCGCCGTGTTTGGTCCCGGCAGACGAGCACAGACTGGTGGGAACGAATCGTCCTTCAGCTGTGGGATGATGATCAGTGGCAACAGAACTTTAGAATGCGGAAAGCCACATTTATGGAGCTATGCCAGGAGCTTGCCCCTGCCCTTCGATGCAAGGACACGAGGATGAGACCCGCCATGACCGTGGAGAAGCGTGTGGCTATCGCACTTTGGAAACTGGCGACTCCAGACTGCTACCGCTCGGTCGCAAACCAGTTTGGGGTTGGACGCTCGACCGTTGGAGTGGCACTGTCACAAGTATGCAGAGCCATCAACCGTATTCTGCTCAGGAGGATGGTGACCCCGGGAAACGTGAGGGAGATCATCGCAGGATTTGATGAGTTGGGCTTCCCGAACTGTGGTGGTGCAATAGATGGGACTCACATCCCTATTCTCGCTCCCGACCACCTTGCCTCTGAATACATCAACAGGAAAGGATACTTTTCGATGGTTCTACAGGCACTGGTGGACCACCGTGGTCGCTTTATGGACATTAATGCTGGCTGGTCTGGAAAGGTGCACGATGCACGCATCTTTAGAAACTCTGGACTATTCAGAAGGCTACATGCTGGCACATTTTTTCCAGACGAGAAAATAATTGTGGGCGGTGTAGAGATGCCAGTGGTGATACTTGGGGACCCCGCCTACCCACTGATGCCATGGCTCATGAAGCCGTACACCGGGAAGTTGGATCCTGACAAGGAGCGTTTCAATTACCGGTTAAGTAGATGCAGAATGGTTGTGGAGTGTGCCTTTGGCCGTTTAAAAGCGCGCTGGAGAGCGCTGTATGGCAGGCTAGATCTCCACGAGGACAGGATCCCATTAGTTATTTCGGCTTGCTGTGTTCTTCACAATATATGTGAAAGCCGGGGGGAGAGATTCAGGAACTCTTGGACCACTGAGGCACAACGTCTGGAAAATGCCTACCAGCAACCAGACACGAGGGGTATCCGGGGGGCGCAGCTAAGGGCAGTTCGCATAAGGGATGCGTTAAAAACCCATTTTAGTACTGTTGGTTAAAATTGTACCTTTGAATATAGTTACTAACCATTTCCTATATGTTTCAACTGTTAAAAATTAAGCTTTAGAAATTTTGTGTTTTTCCCCTGTAAACATTCATTGAATCAAAAACCGTTAATGTTAAATTAATGAAACAAATAAAGAAAGTCTGATTAAGTTTAACAAGGATTCAACTTTATTTAATTAACATTGATCAAAACTCGGGTTTGAGGGGAGTAGGGACTAAAGGTGGGTGTAGGTGCGGGACTCAACTACATATGTTGGGGGAGGGGTTCTGTTAGGGTTACACCATGGATGTCCATGGTGGTCTAAAAACTGTCTGGGGGGGGAATGTGGCGTGGATGCACTGAAAGGCATATGAGGCTGATGATGGGGGGTGCGAGCCTGTAGCAGACCGACCATGGTCTTGAGGAGGTTGGTCTGCTCCTGCATGATGCCTATCAGGGCATCCTTCTGCTGCTCTCTCCTCGCACTGCTCTGTCTCCTGTCCTGCCTGCACTGCCTCCTCCATTGCCTTGTCTCCCTCGCAGAAGCCTCATGGAACTGCATGAGCTCCTGGAAGACGTCTTCCTTGCTCCTGCGAGGCCTCCGCCTTATCCTCCTCAGACGCTCAGCTGCAGCTGTAGACTGTCCACCGAAGGTCATTCCTGTTCAGATATGAAAAATGTAGAATGCCGCTATTGTTCTCGCCACGGTCAGGAGCAAATGATGTTGTTCTCCCCACACATTCCTTCAATACACAAGAGGGGACCTATGGGGGGGCGGTAACAGATTTCCCAAAGCTTGGTACGGGTTGCAGAGCTAGTACAACGGAGAGTTGACTATTGCCACACCAAGTTCTGATCCCGTGCCCGAGATGGCTGAAATAGAGGCAGATCTCACACTGCTTAGAGTGCCTCTGCAAGCGAGAATGCATCTCCTTCATGTTGCCGACTTCAAGCCGGGACCTTACGCTGCAGGACTGTGCGCAGCAATGTTGCCCGCAGGAGTGCTTGCGAGTCTGAAAGGAAGAGTGTCCCTGAATGGTGGAGTGCAAAGGAATGCTCTACCATGTAATTTGAAGAGAAGACTCTGGAAATATTTGGATGACGCGTTCAGTGAGTTGAAAGGGAACGACTACTTGGAAATCGAGGCATACATCGATGACGTTTTTAAGTAATGCTAGTAACACCTTTACAGTTCTGTAAGGAACAGAACTGAGGACACCGAAAACAAAAACCCCTTGCAAAAAAACCATGTCTACGCTGAGCTGTAGCACCTAGAATAGAGGACATTGCGAACGGGACTTACCAGAGCTGCCTTCTGATGATTCCTGGGTAGGCGTGGAGAAGGAATCAGTGGAGCTTGTTTCTGGCTGGGTGGAAAATAACTCCTGGCTCCCCGGGTCAGTGGCTCCGTTCTCTCCGTCCTCGTAGTCTTCTTCTTCTGATTCCTCGTCCACAATTGCCTCGTCGCCTTCTGCTTCCTTCTCTGTTTGGGGTGCAGTCTCCGAGGTGTCTACCGTGCAGTTCGGGGTGGTTGTGGGATCGCCGCCCAGGATCGCCTCCAGCTCCTTATAGTACTTGCACGTTGCTGGCGCGGAGCCAGAGCGCCGGTTAGCCTCTCTGGCTCTGTGAAATGTTATCCGCAGCTCCTTCACCTTTGCCCGGCACTGCAGGGTGTCTCGCTCGTACCCCTTTTCGGTCATGGCTTTGGATATTTGACCGAAAATGTCAAAATTCCTCCGGCTGCCACGTAACTGTGACTGCACGGCGGACTCTCCCCAGATGCCGATCAAGTCCATCACCTCTGCTGCTGTCCAGGCTGGAGCTCGTTTGCTGCGGCGCGACGACATTGCGAGCGAAGCACACAGAGGCAGCAGCACCGAACAGCGAGGCAGAAGGGAGAGTGGTGAATTCAAAAATTCGCGGGACAGAAGAGGAGGTCGGGAAAAATGACGTCACGACGATAGAGTACAGGCGGAAGTGCAGAAGGGATGGAATTTGAATTGTGGGCCATTTCCGTTATATTCACATTGCGCGATAAGCGTACACACACTGGCCATCGCGCAACAACTATTCCGCGTTAGCAGCAACCACGCTCGTTTAGGTGGTTTACATTTTGCGCAAAAAGAAGGGACTTAACGCGGAATAACTGTAAGTTGTGTGTGTACGCTCTGTTTGTTATTGCGCATTAAAGGGCTTTATCGCGCAATAACTTTGTAGTGTGTACAAGGCCTAAGTTCATGGCAGGAACTGGCTCCTACAGCTTGAAAAGAGAAGAGCTTGTAGGAAGCAAGCAGCTCCCAACCAAGACACACATTTGCAATAATTGTCAAAGATTATGCAGTTTTCAGATTAGACTACTTAGTAACATGACATTGCAAATAATCGATATCTCATAGGCTGCAATTTCTACCATCTCTTGCAGATGAAAGGATGCCAAGCATATGGTTAAAATCCCAGAAGAGAAGTTCTCTAACTATTGTTTAAAGTAATCCCTAGGGATCCCAAGGGTCTTCAGAAAAGTCTTATTTCTGAGTTCACAGAGGCTTCAAGTAGAAAATAGTATGGAAGGGTAACAATATTGATTGATTCAGTGGGAGATTGTCTGGAGAACTCATTGTAGCAAACCTTTTTAACAGGAAGAATTGGAAGGTACAATATGAAAAATTAACAGAGGGGGCCTTGGTGGCGGCTAATCTTCTGCAAAGCTAAAGTATAAAGCAGAACTGAAGAGATCTGTAATAATAATCAGCAAGGAGTCTCTGCAGCGGGTCTGCTTTGCAGAATGGCAGTCGACGCTGCAGAAAGTGGGCTTCTAGAGTTTGAAGCTGCTTTTCATGCAGAGTAAAATAAGTCACCTAACTGCAAAACACCATGCAGTGTTGTCAGCTGACACTTTCTAAGCTAGCTTGGGGATTTAGCTGCACAACTTTCATTAATTTCCAGTGGAAGTTGTGGGCGGTAAACCTTAATGTTACGGCAAAAATGGTTATTAGTAAAATTATAATGTATTCTTATAATGTTAATCGGAATACACTTGTCTGCACCTTCATTAAATTTGAAGAAATTCTTGGGGCTTGGAGATTAATAATGTACATAATTTTGGTTTTCATTGCTTGTTTTACTAACTGAAGTATATATGCTAATTAAAGAAATTTAGTTAATTCCTACTTTCAAGTCAAAAGTGACAAGGGACAAGAAGCTTCCAGGCGAATATTGCCTCCTTGTCAGTAGTTCAGTATTTTATCCTCTTTATGTCCAATGGCAGACCCTGGAATGAAGTTTTAGCTCCTATTTTGTGGTATGATTCTAGGGAGTTATTTTATGTAATGTTGGGAAGAGAGAATTCAATATTAGCCATTGTGGTTCTTTGTTTTTGGATAGAGTGTTGTCACATTTTGGTGCTCAACCCCGTGAGTGGTGGTCACCTGTTGTCCTATAAAGCTAAGTGCCTTAAATGTGGTAGCTTCCTATGCAGATAGTCTCAGATCATTTCTTGTGGGTGCAGTTTGGATACAGATCCACATATTTGTATTCACGCAGGGTTCTACCTATCTGAATACTCCCAGTCAGCATACAAGTCTGTAATGAGTGTCTGTGTTGAGCTACATTGGTTTAGCATCCTGCTTGTTACACCCATGTCCACAATATGGTTTTCACCAGATTTGGTGGTGGTTGGCCAAATGACCCCAACATATTCCCAGTCCCAAATTTCCCCCAAACTGTCAGTTTTGAATCTCCCACGAAGTCCCAAATGCTTAGGTCCTTTCTTGTCTTAGGTAAAAGATAACTTTTGTGGTCTTTTATAATCCAGTGAACTTGAAATACATCCTTCTCTAAATCCAGTGCCTTAACTAAGAGGAAAGATGGCCAGGGAGTTGTGCTGCGTTTATCCTCAATTTTGCTTTCTACCATGCAAATTGGTGTGTCCCTGAAGCCTCCAATATGCCAGTGAATGGCCACTTGTCCATGATTAGCACTTGCCTGTGATTGCACCTGGGTGTAGATGTTGGCCTTTCCTTTGCCTGGGGGAAGGGGAGAGAATCTGTTTATACACTCAGATTTGTCTGGTTCAATTGCACTTTAGTTCCATATTTCTTTCATATTTGTACACTTTTGGCATTCACCAGACATGCACCGCACGAATATTAATGATCAGTGTGGTATTGGTCTTATCCAGTGACGCCATACATCACCCCTTCTTAGATATGTATTATATAAATGCATTGTGGTGCACTTAACTGATCAGGCAACTGAGAGTCACTACCTGGCACCAGGGAGCCCCTTGACCTCTGGCCACGGGTGGTCTTAGTGATTCTGGGGCCCTAGGCAAAAGTCCTGCCCAGGCCCCCACCAGGCCCCCTGGCTGGTCGATGGGGGGCCCCTCCCTGGCCCCCTGCTAGGACTACCTATGCCTCTGACATTGGGGTTCCCCTTTGGAAGTTTGACAAGAGTTTTTAATTGTGAAGCTTGTTTATTTTAATCTCAGGATCTGTTTGGTTAAAAGGCAAAATCCCCCTAATTGGAGTGTCTTCTCAATGAACTAGTCATCGTTAAGAAAGGTTACTATTCTAATTTTTTTAAGATTTCAGAGAGAAGGGATGTACAGCACCCTGCTTGTCTGAAGAACCTGCAGGGGGCAGTTCCAGGGAAGATGGAGCTAGGCTGTTCTCAGCGGTGGCGATGACAGAACAAGGAGTGATAGTGTCATTCTGCAGCGGGGGAGGTCTAGGTTGGATATTAAGAAAAGCTTTTTCCTGAGAAGAGTGGTGAATGGCTTACCTAGGTAGATGGTGGAGGTTTTCAAGGCCAGGCTTGACAAAGTCCTGGGTGAAATGATGATTTAGTTGGGGTTGGTCCTGTTTTGAGCAGGGGTTTAGACTAGATGACCTCCTGAGGTCCCTTCCAACCCTAATAGTGTATGATTGTCAAGGCCACAAAAAGCTAAGAGAAAGGACTCCTGTCTCCAGGTTCATAAAGTAAAGTTTTAAACACTTATAAAGAATTTCCAGAATATGCTTATTAAAAACTGATTCCTTTTATGAACTGTCAGGTTTCCATGTTTTTATTAGTTACACACAGAGTTGGGAATGTGGTTCGTAGAAAACCTTTTATTTCTTAAATGCTTAAAAATGGCATATGTTTCCTTAAGATATTTATTTGTAAATGTTTTGTATTTGAATGAAAGCCTCCCAATAATGGCCTGATGCCATTAGTACATAAACAAATATTTTATGAACAAATATACCATTGAATCACTATCCTTAGCTACTAATGTAAGAAGCAATTTGAGTACAAGTTATTAATTTGAAAATTAGTTAGTTACCTGGCAGTAGTTTTGCAGCTACCCTACCAAAGTTGGAAAGAACAGGTCTTGGAGAAAAACAAACAAGGAGTCCTGTGGCACTTTTAAAGACTAACACATTTATTTTTTGCATGAGCTTTTGTGGGCCAAGTCTCACTTCATTAGATGTTAGAAGGTGGAGAAAACTTGCATTGAAGAAAAGCTTCTAGTCTGGGAGGGAAAGATGAATCCTGTGATTACATTTCACTGCATCAAGTCAGATTACTTTAGCAAATCAAACAAGGTGTATAGATTAAAATAGCGTGTATCAACATATCAGACGTGGTGAGGTTCAGAGAGGTGAGAATCACAGTTTGTAATGAAAAACAGCGTCCAGTGGCACTTTTAAAGCCTAATGTTTGTAGTTAGAAACCTCTATTCAAACCCAAGGTGACAGTATCAAATTTGAATATGAATTCTAACTCTGAAGTCTCTTTGAAGCCTTGACCTAGAACAGGGGTCGGCAACCCAAAAGATAAGAGCCATTTCTAAAAATTCCTTCAATAACAAGTGTTTTGAGAACCAGAATGGGTGAAACCTTGTGATGGAGGCAGCTGGGCCAGGGTGGCTGCAGCAGGATCCCCTGGTGGGGGGACGGAGCCTGGAACCAGGAGTGGGTCCCCTGGTAGTGAGGGGATCCTCGTGCAGGCTGCCCGCAGAGTCCCCTGGTGGCAGGATTGTACCCGGAGCTGCAAGGAGGCAGCCAAAGAGCTGCATGCAGCTACAGAGCTGCAGGTTGCAAACCCCTGACCTAGAATAAATTTGTTTGAGGATGCTCTCAGATAAATCCAGTACATAGTGGCCTGGGAGATGAAAGTGATTTCCTACTGGTTTTTGAATGTTCTTATTTATGATGTCAGATTGTGTCCATTTATTCTTTTATGCAGAGACAGTCCAGTTTGTCCAATGTATAAGGCAGAAGGGCATTGTTGGTGCATGATGGAATAAATCACGTTGGTGGACGAGCAGGTGAATGAGCCCATGATGGAGTAGCTGGTTTGAGTAGGTCCTATGATGGTGTCATTAGTATTGATATGTGGGCAGAATTGGCAGTGGGGTTTGTTACAGGGATGTGTGCCTGCCTTACTGTTTCTGTTGTAACGGGAAGTGATTCTTAAGACAAATCGGTGCCTTTTTGGGGATTATTTAAGCTAAAGACTCTAAGAATCACATACATTTAGAAAGACTATTTCAAAGCTAGGAGACTTGTTTGAAACAGACCTTCAACTCGTAATAAATCTAAGGAATATCTCAGACATTGGACTTAATATAAGAAAGAGCTAAAATTCTCTAAATTTTAGAGATGTGAGAGAGATCAAAATAAGTCCTTTGGTCTCATTTAGAGCATGTTGTCTCTACCAGAGGTAGGTCCACTCTGAAAGGTGTAATTTCTGAAGGGTGTTTGCAGCAGGGGCGTTGCTGGATAGAAAAAAGATCTGGGGCTGTGGCCCTCCAGCCCACTCCCTGCTAGCTTCCGCCCCCCAGCTAGGCCACACCCCCAGCCCCCACCCAGTCCCCCCACCACGACCCAGCCCCCACCAAGTCTCCTTGTCCCCATGCCCCCTTCACCTCTCCCCAGGCCTCTAACTCCATCCATCCCTCCCCAGCCCCCCATCCTGACCCCTTGCTTGATGGACTTGCGAGTCCGGACCCCTCCATTCCCACCCCCAGTCTCCGTGTTCCCCCCTTACCTTAACCCCTGATACAAAGGCCCAGGACCGGCCTGCGGCGGCGGAGCAGGACAGCCGGATCAGGCCATGCTGCCGGCCGCCACGCTCTGCTCCCGCCACCGCCGCATGCCGGTCCCTCGGGCCTGATCCTGCCCCTCTGCCGCCGCACGCCGGCCCCTCGGGCCTGATTCTGCCCCTCTGCCGCTGCATGCCGGCCCCTCAGGCCTGATCCTGCCCCTTTGCCGCTGCACACCGGCCCCTTGGGCCTGATTCTGCCCCACTGCACACCGGCCCCTCAGGTCTGATTCTGCCCCTCTGCTCCCGCCACTGCATGCCGGTCCCTTAGGCCTGATCCTGCCCCTCTGCCACCACCATCATGGGCAGGCAGCATGGCTAGATCAGGCCTGGGGCCCCTTTCCCAGCTCCTCTGTCTCCCTGCCCCGTGCTCATTTCCCGGCTCCACTGTCTCCCTGCCCCGTGCTCCTTTCCTGGCTCCTCTATCCCCCTGCCCCATGCTCCTCTGCCCCTTTCCCGGCCCCACTGCCCGCCGCCTCCTCCTCCTCCCAGCCCCCTTACCTGGCCGGAGGCTCGGAGCTGCAGGGACGGCCGGCAGAGCCGCTTCTGGGCCAGGCCGCTCCCACCCTGAGCATGCTCTGTCTGAGCATGCTCAGGGCGGGAGATTTGAATCTCCCCAGCCTGGCCGCAGCAGGAGTCTGCGGCTTTGCTGGGGCCCCTGGGCAGAACGCAGCGTTCCACCTGGGTATGCATGTGCCTGCTGGGGAAAATAGATCCGGGGCTCAGGATTTTCTACCCGGGGCTGGCGCCCTGCCAGCCCGCCGCCGCCGCCGCCTCTGGTTTGCAGAGAGATGTACAAAAGAATTTGTAAATGAAATAAACATAATAATAAAACAGCCAGTTGTCAATAGCAATCATTTTTGTTTGTTTGTTTAACTGTGGCATCACCTGATGCCTGGCAAAGAACCCCATGTGACTGAAATAGGGCAGTGTGAGCTAGATCTAACTCCCCAGTCTTATCACAAAATCTCAACCTTCAATTGTGAAATCAAAGAACAAGAGTCCAGCATACTCGCTGTGTTTTGCTTTATTTTTAAAGGGCTGGGTAATTTCACAACCCACATGGTTTTGTAGCGTGTAAACTAAAAAAACTCTTCTGCACATGGGTGTACATTGATCATCAGAAGTGCCAGGGAAGAATTATCCATCCATGCACAGCAACATTTATAGGACTGTGGCATGGATTTAGATGTATTAGTGTTTTACCTTCCTTCAGAAGCCTCAGATATCGGGCAGTGCAGAAAGCAGTGTAAGACTTAGTAGACCATATCAGCAGATCTATCCCTGGGTTAATATGGGGGCAGAGGGCAGATGGATTGGGCCTTCCTGTTAAAGTGTTAGTGGGTCTGGATCAGCTCTCAGTGCCGGGTACAGTAGTTCTGTGTGAGCTGCTTTAGCATGGCCCTTAAGGTGCAATTGCCCGTGGCCATGTCTCCATCTCCCCTGGAAAATTCCAGGACTGCAGCTGAAGCCAGACAGTTGGTGAATTCAACACTTTCCCTGGCACATAAAGGATGATACCCTCAGGGAGTCTAACACCAAGACACACCATAAGGCAATAACTTATCTGGCCCTAGCATGAGTGGGGAAACACATTTTTATTTCCTTTAAATCAGGCAGGATGCATTCACATGTGCATCAAGTTGGCGTGAAGCTGGTATTTCTTTGTCAGCTTTGGTCCATAGAAACCTTCACTGTTGTTCACCCTATCAATAAGAAGCCACAAATAGAATTTATAATGATATGTACATATTCATTCTGAGAACCAAAATAGAAGCTGCTCACTGTTTACTAGTGACCTTCTACTGGCATTAACTAGACTTTCTGGAGCTCAGTAGTAACTTTACAAATGCACTTGTAGGTGGGTATAAATTATTATTAGTAGGAATGGTCTCTGCTTGGCCATAAGGAAGATGAAGTCCAATGAAGAATAGATGGCTGCACATTAATTTGCTAAATTTGTGTCAGTTTTTGAAACATGTAGAAAATTCCTCTATTGAAAATTTTCCATGCAGTTTGGAGCCACTCAAAATTATTGTACTCTTGTTTTTGACAGTTCCAAGATTGATTGATTTTTGGTTTAATTCAAATGCCTGGTTAATTTGTTTTGTTCCTTCTTTAAATCATGCTTTTTGGGATTCTGGCAACGTCTTTAATCTTCTCGTCGATATAAATTACTTTTCAACAATTGAAATACAATTTTCTTTTGTGTTCTCTCTGTCTGAAATGTAATAACCACAACAAGGGCTGGGGGAAGCAAAACCTTTTTTCCTTCATACAGAACATAATTCTCTCAGGAGTTTCTCATAAGCTGTCCGCCAACAACCCATCTGTGTCCACTTATTCTCTGTCATTTCCATATGCCAACATTTATTTTCACAAAATGTAAAATTTAAAAACAAGGTCAAACTCAAGGCCATGTAATAGTAAACCTCTGTCTGTCTGTCAATACAACTGTACTTTATAACCAAAATGCCCTAATAGTAGAAGTGAATTGGTATTTTGCAGCTCATTTTTACAAATCCGAGTTTTCTGTTCAGGCCAGTAATTCATGCATTTAGATTTAATTTTACTGTATCTTAGATTATTTTCAGCAGCTCTTATTACCCTGCCTGTGATCTAATGGTTCAAAAGCACAGGAAATTTGCTTCCTGTATTTTTTTTACCGTATCTGCCACTGACTTGCTGTGTAGCCTTGAGCAATTCTCTTAAGCCAACAATTTTCAAAAGCATCCCTTGTTTTGGGATGCCTCACGTTTTTGGGAACCCAATTAATCCCAAGGACCTGATTTGTTTTCTCCCCCATTTCCACAGAGGTGCTTAGCACCATCAGATTCCAGTGACTGGACCTAGGGCTCTTGGTATCTGAATTTTTCAAAGCTAAGTCATGGCCACATGTTCAGAAGACCTTGGCTCCCAGTCAAGCATTTAAAATGAACTGCACCTTTCATTGTTTTTGGGAAGAGGTGGGGGAGTCTCCATTGTGCTACTGTGTGCTGAGCACCTCATACAGCTGCTCACAAGGGAGCTGAGGTGTCTTGAAAATGTGGCTTTGAGGGTCTCCAGTTGGGCACCCATAAATGGAGGCAATCCAAAGATGGTGGATGTGTCTGATGTTGGTTGCAATCCATCTGTGGCTCTGAGCTTCCTGCCTCTTAAGCCAGTGCAAATCAGGCACTAATGCCATTGAAGTGTGAGGAGAATTGAACTCCATCTGTTTACACGTCTGACTGTAACAAGACTTTAGACTTTACCATATAGTGACTTTCTTAGTCTTAGCCAATAGTTGTAAAACCCGTTGATGTTCAGGCATTAATATAATTCTCCACTGGCCCCCATTGCTCCTGGCTCTTGCCAATGTCTCTTCAATTAGCTGTTCCAAAAGTCCTCAGTTCCACTTGTGTTATTCCCAGGTAAATATCTGATACTTCTGAGAGATTTTGCATTTGCTTCCAGTCTAATTCAGAGCACAGAAATTCCAAGGTTGGGGAAAAGTCATTTTGAAAACTTGGTCCAAATTTAACAGCCAAAATTAGGTCAGACTCCAATTGTATGTTGTACTTTCAATTGAGCTGTTCTAATTGGAGTGCTTTGCATATCCCCAGACTTCTGATATTTATTACTTGGGATCAAAGACACCCCTATTGTGTGGACAGCTGTACACACAATAAAAACATGATCTCTGCTTGAAATTGATTTTTGCTCTATGTTGTGAATAATAAACCCTGAGTTACAGGTAATGTGACAGCAATGCTGTCTGTGCCTGCACATCTGATTTATAAAGCTATAAGTCAGTTTATATAGCTTGATTTGGGCATTAGGTTGACTGATTTACACAAGCTGAGAATTTGTTTTTTAAATCTAACAAATACATGCTCTCTTTACTCACTCTTTGAAGAGTGATTCCTCTTCCTGGTGGCTATAAAATAAGCATTGCAGTGTTTTATATCATTTAAAATTTATATGTGGGAGTTAATGTTCAATGGTGCCCATTTACTGTGGAAGCCAATGACAAATGCAAAATTGTCCAGATGCTGTATGCTCAAGTCTGCTCAGTTGCACTTGAATGAGGTGGTCCGTGGGTTGTTGGAGAGAATGAATTTGTCATACATAGCAAGTCAGTCTTGCAAAACATTTTTGACTTGTTACTTTTCAAATTGGGCATAAAACAGTTTCATACTGTGAAGTTGTACTTTAATGGTAAGAGATGGGACTTGTGAAAATGTTAAAGCAAAAATATTCTTTGCTTTGTAACTTTTGAGGTGCAGAGACAGTTTGTACAGCTTTATATGGAGATTTACTGGAAAGTGACTAGTAAATAATATTGTCAAGGTAGGTGTCACCAGATGGCGCTGTTAGAAATCTTCCAAGTTCATTTTCTTAGTGTCCGAGCAAATGTTCAGTTTTGGGAAGATGTTTGGTGGTAGTTGATGGTTTTGCGTTATACAGGGTCCTATATGAAAGCAATGCTTCTTGGGGAAGGCAGTTGGATTGCACAAGGAGAGTGTGCTATCCTCTTTGGCCTCTGTTGGGAGCCTGTTTATAAGGCAGAGCTGTTTCCTGGGAATTAGGCTTTGGTGTGGAGCTGAGTCTCTGATCTTGCCTTGCAAGCTTTCTGACCATGTCTGTTCCAGGGCAGGTGTAAGGTCTGATCCTGTAAGTGCCTTGTGGAGATGCTCAATACCTTGAAATTTCACTTCAATAGTAACTGGGGACACTTGACATTTTATAGGATTGGTTCCTAGGGGGCAGCAATAATCACAATAACTAGAGTTCCTTACCAGTCTTCAAGATTAGTGCCATCAGGTGGCAGGTGAAATTCACTGAAACATTGCTTCAGGCCCATGTAGGCCTTGAAAATAAGGTTCAATTGGTCCCTTGGTCTCATTTTAGCCCCTTACATAGTGTGCTTTGCAATGATCAAGTCTGGAGGGGAGAAAGTGCGGATAATGATGTTGGGGTCCTTACCTGAGTGGAAAAATCAAAATCTATTAGCAGAGAAAATTGGAAGAAGCTGCTCCCTGGGAAACTAGGACTTCTACCTTGTGAACCTTGGCTAGCAAAACCTCACTAACCATATGTATGTTGGGATACAAACCCTAGCTAACAATGCATTCTGCTCTGCAGCTGTTTAAAAACTTGCTGTGGCATAATGTGCCAGTCCTGGTAGCAGTGAAGAAATTGAAATTGTTTCCAGCATAGCAGATGGGGCCCCTTTTCTTTTTCTCAATACTGGTGACTTCTTGCCAAATTAATTTGCTCTTTGTAGGAATTTCATTAGCTGTAGTATGAGTCTCTTTTACCTGGCAAGCCAGCAAAAAAAACACGTGTAGGTGTTTTCTTTCTGGTATGGAAGAAGCAAACAATTCACCCTTTTTGAGCTGAGCAGAATCTGCCCAGAGAGAAGATTGTTCTGCTGTTAGCACCCTGGATGGACAGATTAAACTTCCCTGGCCCACTGAGGCTCTACCTTCTCTCGGAGACTGTTTTTTGCCACGACCAGCTGGTTTGAGGAGTGGCATGTCCTCATACTCAGAAAACCTGGTGATAGGTATATTAAAAATTGTGATTGTAATTGTGATTTATGATTTCTGTTGCAGTACAGGCAGGGGGGTCTAATGAGGGATCATCACCCCATTTTATTAGATGCTGTAAAAACAAATAGAGAGAGTTCCTGCCTTAGGGAGGGCATGGTCTAGGAGACAAATTAGATAAGAGAAGCAAATAGGGGCTGATCACTTCCCTGTATCTATGTAACTTCTAGGCACTCTTATGGGGTTATGTGCAATTTTTTATAGGGGTCTTAATAAAACACACCCACCCACCCATGCCCACACTTCCCCTTTCCAAGGGAGAGATGATACGGTAAATAGCAATTGTCCCTTCAAGACGTGGGTCTTGAAGCTTTGCTAATATTCATAATGTGAGATCACTAGGTTAAAAACCGGAGATGTTATATTTCCTGAAATATAGTAGTAATAATAATCCTTAGCTCTTACAGAGTGCTCTGTTAACAGATCTCAAAGCACTTTACAAAGGAGATCAGTATCACCAAGGTGGAAACTGAGGCAGAGAGGCCCAAGTGACTTGTCCAAGGTCATCCAGCAGGGTAGTGATAGAGCTGGGAATAGAACTAGGGTATCCTGAGTCTCGTGCTCTATTCAGTAGGCCCTACAGAGTAATTTATGTAATGCTTTTGAGCCAGGGGATCTCAAAATACCCCACAACAAATAGGGATGTATCATTATTTGGGTAATTTGGGGTAATTTAGGGGGAGTGGTCCTGCTTTTTAGCAGGGGGTTGGACTAGATGACCTCGTGAGGTCCCTTCCAACCCTATTATTCTATGATTATCCCCATTTTTGTAGATCGAGGAGAAGTCTTTCCCAAGCAAAGTGGGGGGGGGGTCTCCTGACTCCAGGTTCCCTTCTCCTTATTCACTAGACCATGCGTGTTCTCACTTAGGATTTTCTGAGACCTATGACAGTTGTGGTCCTGTGGGTTCTGAGCAATCATTTCATATCTTATGCACTAAGGAGTGGATTCTGTGCAGTACTGAACTGTCTCAACCCCAGATAAGCACATTCAGACTTGCGGGCCTTCGACGTGTTGCAGAAGGCATTCCACTCCAATGACCTGATTTTAAGCAAGGCCTGCACTAGCTGTTGGGGACCGTCTGTCTGGCTATAGTAGGGCTGTTTCCTACAATAAATTTTCTTGTGCTTTGTTCTTCCTGTATTTAATGCCCCAAAGGATGGAGTTTCTATCCCATTCCATTGGGAGAGTATTCCATAGTTTGAACATTTTTCACTATCAGTAAGGTCTTCAGATAATGGGGGTATACAACCTGGTGTTCAGTTCTGCAGATTCTATGTTCTTCAACATTAGGTGGACTCTAATATTTTCTGAACGGCAACTTCATTTTAAATGCGTAACTGCATTCCTCAATGTAATTATTTCATTGAAATTACAACTTTCTTCCTCCATAGACTTCAAACCAGGCAGGGCTGATGTAGTGTGAATTCCAATTAGCTCATACAATCTTGAATGCTATCAGTTTGGCAGTTGAGGCATAATTTATAATCCTTTCCGTTAAGTTCAACACAGACATTTTTATTCAATGTGTGGGGTACGTGTTTAAAAATGGGGTATAAATATGCACTGATTTTTTTTTTTAAGTTATAAATCAAATGACTGTGTCCTGGATCTAAACCAGTGAATTTTGAGGAGATCCTATTCTTGATTTTTCCAAGAGAAAACATGTCAAGAAATGAATATCTGCGCATAATACAGCTTGTGTTCAGCACTGAACCAAAAATGTTTCAGACTTCTAGATGCTACTCTACATACATCTACTCATGTGTTGTAATAATAGCTGCTGTTGTGCTCCTTTGCAAATCAGGCCTCTTTGGGTATACCTACGCTGAAATACAAGACCAAGAAACTTGTGGAACTCCTTACCTGAGGAGGTTGTGAAGGCTGGGACTATAACAATATTTAAAAGGGAACTGGATAAGTTCATGGGGGCTAAGTCCATAAATGGCTATTAGCCAGAAAGGGGTTAAGAATAGTGTCCCTAGCCTCTGCTTATCAGAGGATGGAGACGGATGGCAGGAGAGTGATCACTTGATCATTGCCTGTTGGGTTCACTCCCTCGGGCACCTGGCACTGGCCACTGTCGGTAGACAGATACTGGGCTAGATGGACCTCTGGTCTGACCCAGTACGGCCTTTCTTATGTTCTTATGTTCTTAAGCTCAGAATCAGGCTCAAACCCAAACCCCTCTTCTATCTACACACTATTCTGTCCGACTGGGGCCAGCAAGCCCTCTGGATGCAGGTCGGGGCCTAGCAAGAGGGAATGGGTTGGAGCCTGAGTCACACTGGGGCTTAGGTTCAAATTTGTAACTTTGAAGTGTGGGTGCAACTCCAGCCTAGATCCCTCAGACTCTGTTCCTGAGAATCCACCACTGCTATCCCATGATCTCAAGGGATGATTGTCATAATTCATTAGCTCAACACCATTCTTGGTGCACACACAAAAAGACTCTAGGCAACCATTTTAAGTCTATCTGCAGCCTTTGCTTGGAGTTTACTGGACTTGCTTGGTCAATCTTCCATGGCTCCGTCCCTTCCTGCTGGGAGCAGTTCTGGGGAGGAATTGCTTATCTGCTTTCCTGACCCAAGGTGGCTCTCTGTCAGGATGCTGCAGAAGTTCATTGGAGCACCATTTCTATTCAATGTGCATGTGGGTCCTCAGCAGAAATGTGGGGGTGTTTCCACCTTGCACCTACTCGCAGGATAGGGTTAAGAACACACTGCCTAGGGATCATGGATACAGAACAAAGCTTTGAGAAATTTAGAGCTTCATAGAAGGGTTGGAAGCAAAGTTTAGGAACACCCAGATTGCTGACGGTGCAGATAAGTAACACTCTGCAGTCAGTCATTTTAATTGGTGCCATAAGTAGTCAGCAAATACATTATTTATTGCCCTACAAATGTCTACTTTGCAAAAGGGATCCTCTAATACAGTACAAGCTATAGAATAGTGCCAATATGGGGTGGAGTCATTGCTCTGTGCTGTGTGCAATCATTTGCAGCAGTCTGTGTGGATGTACAATACTACCTTTCAGATGTATGTGCAAGGTACTGGAGACTCAGGTGCCACCTTTTAGATTCTTCTGGGGGTGAAAATTTATATAGCACCTGTTTCTGGTCTGACATGTTCTGTGACCCTCTGTAGGACATAGCACCCATAAGCCTCACCTACTGCCTGCTGCAATTGGGAAGAGAATAATGAGAAGGAACCAGAGAGAGAGTAGAGAGAAACTGAGTAAACAGTGATAAAAGAAACAGATCTGGGAAACAGATATTGAGTATAACCTGAGAAGCAGGCTATGCTGAATGAAAAGTGGGTCTGGCCAAGGCAAGCGGGAATAAACTGCTGCAGAATCTGTCCCCATTAGTTCCTTATTATTCAAGTGCTGCCACCATAAATGAATTGATTTGAAGATGATTCATCTGGTGCAGGGGTGGGCAATAACATTCACAGGTGGGCCAGGGGCACAGCGGAGAGCAAACCCCGGTAGCTGCAGACAAGTGCCCACTGCAATTTTCAGATGTGCTCAACACCTATTCATTTCACTGAAAATCCTACTGGGCACCCATCTACATCTTAAAGTGCCTTAATCCCTTAAAACCCCCCAGATACATTCATTAGATTTCAGATTCATAACTATACTATATATGGCTTCGGCATGTCGGAGAGGCATACTAAAGCACAGGACATTGCAGCTGAGGCTAATTAAATTTGCTCAGTCCCAGTTAATTCGGATGATCAGTTGTCCTGCTGAGAAGGGAGTTTTGAATTCTGCTTTGAGGCTAGCGTGGGCCGAGAGAAGCCTAGGTCACCTCTCAAGAGGAGATTTTTCCAGCATTTGTGCATGACAACTGGATAGAAATATAGCTAGTGGAGGATCAAAAAAAAAGATGTTTTGTCATAGCCTGTAGAGTGGGATTCTTTGGCCCAGCATGGCTGCTTTGCACTAGGTATAACCTCTCTCAAGTGATGCAAAGTGTCTTTGACTGTCCATAGCCAGTGGAAAATTCATGGTACAAGGGAACTCTCCTCTACGAGCATTACTCTGCTATGAAGGAATTGGGGATGGGAGGTGGGGAGGATGGAATATTGACAGTGAGGTGGAGCATTATGAACCTTATGCTGTCAGAGGACTGGGGGTAGCAGAGCTTTGCAAGTGGTATAAGGTAGAGCTGCTCCCGCATGGCTTTAACTTGCAGTGGGGCTGGGTGACACAGGAACAGGGATCTGGTTCCTTCTGGCACACCTCTCTCATGCCACTGCATTTGAGCTCCAATGGAAGGGAGGGGGAGGCTGGAGAATGCTCCCCAGCATAGTCCCTTTTCCCACCCGATAAGCAGCTAACAAAGTATGTGCTCCCAGGAGCAGTCATCTTCACTTAGCTGTGATGTTCCCTATAATGTCACATGCACAAAGCCATTCCATGGCAGAAATATGTTGTGTTTGTTTTTGCATCATGAAGTAACCTGCAATGAAAAGGGATCTTCTGAAGGCTCAGCACATAAGCACGTATGCGACTGGGTCTTCAGTGGAGATGTCAATTGGCTGTGCTTTTGCAGTGCTAGTTCAGCTAAAAATTGTAAATTACAATCTGCTGGAGAGAATTACAAGAATTTTTTCTCTCTGTTAGGAATACTCTGTTACTAATTACAGTACAGTCTATGCTTTCTTCATGTATGAGGATGGCGCTTCCCCCCTCAGCGGGAATGGTCATGAGCAGTTCACCGGCTGTACGAAGGACCAAATTCAGGCCTGGGATAAAGAGATGTAGCTGTTTGTTGAAGGTGGTGGGAACTATGCCTACTTCCACCAGGCTGGATTTGGCCCAGTATTTATATATTGTATCCTAGTGGGGTTTGCTCTCTCTCGATTGTGTAAGGTTCCAATCCAGCAAAGCCCTGAGGTTCATGTGCAAATTTTAAGCATGTTATGTCATCCTATTGGAGTTGCATGCATGCACTTAAAAGCTAAGCTTGTTGAACTCTGAGAGTTCTGCAATAACTCTTTGTTCTTGTGTTTTGAGGTCTTGAAACTGAGTGGAAGTGACTGCTGCTTCATTCAAACCCAGAAAATAACTCTCACCTGCCCACCTTTCTAGTTCTTGACTGACACTGTCAACTCCCACACGATGATTGCCAGCTAAAATAATTGTTTATCCACCAGCCAGTTTGCAACACAACCTCACGAAATAAGCATTTATTTATGAAAATATGTTTTGACTCAACAGTAAACAAAATTAGTCTTTGATTTACATAGACGTTACTACAAGGATACACATCGTACAATGCAGTAATCATTAAGTGGACCATGAATTAAACATCAGCCACTGGTACAACACACTGAGATTTTTTTTGAATGTATTATATTGCAGAGAATTAGAATCACTTTGTCCAGGACTAAAAGCTTAGATTCAGACTCATCGCCTTTAAGGCCGGAAGGAGCCATCATGGTCATCTCGTCTGAACTCTTGCACATTTCAGGCCATGGAACCTCACCCACCCACTCCTGTAATGGGCCCCTAAACTCTGGCTGAGTTTCTGAAGTCTTCACATCTTGATTTAAAGACTTCAAGTTACAGAGAATCTACTCTAGTTTCATTTACTGTAGTTCAAACCAATAAGTGACCTTTGCCCTGCATTGTGGAAGGAGGCAGGAAAAAAAAATCCATCCCAGAGTCTCTGGAGGGAAAGCCAGAGAAAGCTGAGTGTGATTTATTTTTTTCTTCAGCTGTTGCTTTAGAATTTATTTCCCCCCTTCTCCAGGACATCATGAAACTCGACCTAGAAGTTGTACTGTGTATTTACCTGCACGCAAACCATTTCTCATAGTTAAAATCCTGGCCTCTGTGTTTTATGAATGGACTGACCAAGTGATAAATCTGTGTCTTGGGCGTTGACACTCTTTATGTAGGGTTTGTGCTGGAGGGGGAGTGGGGGCAGGGGGAAATTATGAACATATTAAAAGATTTGAGTTAGGAAGTCCTTCTTTCAGAAATCCCTCCCTTTCCCAACCCTTTGGGATGGTTAGAGGCAGAGTCCTTTGCTTTGGAGTCAGTCTGTTTGAAATCCCTAGGTTTTGAATAAACAGAAAGCTGCATTTGCCCTGATACTCTAGTGTGCAGGGTGCTTAATTAGCAAATATATGGCCATTTAGTGTACTAGGGCATCTCTTCTCTATCCAGAAGAGAGCATGCACCTCCCATTAATGTCAGTGGGAGTAATATGTATGGGTAATGAGGGAGGAATAGATCTTCTATGTGATTATTTCAGAATATTCAGCAGTGCAGAAAGCTTGGAAAGAAATCAACATGCTTGGGAATTGGACTTCTGATCAAAGAACTGAAAGCAAACCTGAAAACAGGTTTAATTAAACAGATAAAGCCCAAGGACTCTGCATCACAGCTACACTATTGGAAAGGAAAGGTATGATAGTATTTTTGACTTCCATATATTTTGCGGGGGGGGGGGTGGGGTGGAGGGGAGAGGGAGTGTCCCCATATGCTCTTTCATGAGCTCCTTAGCTCAGCATAGAGGATTTCCAAGGAAATATCCTTACCTTATTGCACAAGACGGTCATGTGAACTAGCTAACTTAACTTGTTTCATACATTTACGTGCATCCTATATATTTCTAACAGACATGGATTGGAAATAGAAGTCCAGTTCCAGATCCTAATTCTGCAAGCCTTTCTACTCTGCCTGTTTCATAGTGAACACTTGGGTTTTACCAACCCAGTTTCTACTGAGTAGAAAGAAATGCTTTAATTTTTTTTTTTTTTTTTTTTTTTTTTTGTGGCTTAGGCTTTGGAAGTGCCCTGCTTATTGGGCCAGCTCCATTGAAGTCATTGGCATTATGCCCTCTTACACCTCTTGAGCATCTGGCCCACTTAATTTCAAGAGCTGGTAAAGCCGTATTTGAGATAGATTTGGATTCTGCATGACACCTCCATTTTAAGATTTGGCTCTTGCACAACTGATATAGCTTATGCACAGGTTAATAAAAGCAAACCCCTGATCTAACCTTGTAAACCATTCAGAACTCTTTGTAAACAGTTACAGCATATAGATACCAAGGACTGTGTATTCCATAATGTTTAATTTTACAACACAAACTGTAACATTACCTACTACTATCTCACTGATTTATTTCTTTAAGTAAAAACACTTAGGTATGAACAGAGTTGCTTGTGAAGTTATACAGTACACACACGAAGTTCCTTATGTCGTGAAGATGGAGACTTCATTATATTTCCCTATGTGTGTCCCTAGGGCTCTCCTTCATTTTAACGTAAAGTGTTGATTGTAAATACGTCAGCCATGGGTGAAAAAGAATTGTCTCGTTCTCTTTGTGTGCCTTGTAAGTATGGAATGACTGGAGAGTAAAATGTGCAGGGAATGTAGGTTGGTTAGGTTTTTTTCTAAAAGATCAACCTGTGGACTACTGACCCAGCACATGTTCTGTGTACATGACGCTGGGCGTATGAGCTAAATCTTGCCTGCTGTACTCATGTATGTACCCACATAGATCTTTCCTTCGATTTGCCTTTTATTTTGGCATTGTGTATCTGAATGAGTCAGCCAGTGTTTTGCTCTGAATTGACACAAGAATTGATTCCTGCATTAGAGCACCTTCTTATTGTATTGGCAATGCAGCGCCAATAATTCTTCCAAAAAAGGTATTATCCAACCTTCACTTAAAAACTTCCAATAAGATTGATTCCACAGAACCTTATCATGATAGCAAAAACTCACTGCTTCCAATATCAAGTACGCTGCTACTATTCCATGAATGCATTTCAGTTTACCAAGCTTGTTCGTACACTGGCTGCTTGAGTGTTGCATGGTAGTTTGAGAGTAGGTGGCCTAACTCTTGGGTCAGACCTAAAGCAATGGTTCTGAAGTCAGCAGAATGTAAACCAAAAAGGCAGATAATGGCTTTTGCCGGTTCCACTCAGCTGCAACCCTGCTCCCTTTACAGAAATCGGTGGACTTACTAAGTTTGTATTGGTGTCCTTGTCTAAATTAATGTATTTCTATCATCTATAAACACCGTTAAGGATGGGGATTTATTTAACAACTATATCTTCCTGCAGCCAGTTCACAGGCTGCGGAGTGACGTTTCTCCCAAACGTAATCTCTGATTAATGTCCTATATTTCAGTGGATTTAACCAAGGGGTGAATTTGGTTCCCATTCAGATAAGCAGTCTTTCCCACTGCCACCCTTGTATCTGTGTGGCATTTTGGTCTCTGACAATGAATCAGAGTCTTAAGCAGCAATTAATGGCATTGAAATGCTAGCCACGCAGTTGAAAGAATCTTCCATCTCTACTGTCCAATCACAGTTGCTTTTGTTGGAGAACCGATGTTTCTTGAGACACTCTGAAGGCCCTGCTGCCTCTGTTTGATAGGTTGTCAGGTGTCCCAGATGAAGATGTTCAATACTTAACATGGAGATCTGAGGAAAACCCAGTCCAGATACCAGTCCAGGATCCAAGCATGTTTGGAGAGGCTGGGAGCAGTGCACTGTTGAAGGCATAGGACCTGTCTGCTAACTGTGTTTCCTGACAATTAGGACTTACCCTGGCATTTTGTTTCTTGCTGCATTTCCCTTTAATGCGGAGATTGGGCTCGTTACACGAGGAAGGAACATGTTTGTGAATTTGGTATTTTGCATCTCTTGGACTACCAAAATGATGTTAGAAGTCTTAGACCCCATTCAGAGCTGTAAACAAAGGCATGTATTCACTCTAGAGGGTCTAATTAGCTCTGTGTAGGGGTCAGAGCTGGGCCAATGGATGGATGTGTATCTGAAACCACCAGTTCCAGCCCCCTAGAACAAACACCACGGTTCTGGCTCTATTCTGCAGGCATAGATCTTGATGATCTGAGTTGGTCTTTGCATCATGAGGTTAGGATCATGCAAAGAGTGAGTCTAGGGGACCAGGATGAAATTCAGTTTGAATTAGAGTTTTCAGCGGTAAGAGCAGAGAAAGCTGAACATGACGTCACCTGGGCAATAATAATTTAAGTCAGTCTGGAGGAGGTGGCGTATATCTTGACGGAAAGGTGAGCAGTGGAGAATAAAAAGGCCTGGTAGCAATAAAACTCAAGAGCTCAATCTTTCCTTTTCTTAGGAACGAACTGAAATCCTCTGTTTAACGTACTACTTGCGAGAGAGCAGTCTTCCTGTAATGTGTGCCTACTAAGTGGGTGGAGGTGAACACGTTTGTATTAGTTTTTTAATAAGTTGCCAGCCCTATCATACCCTTTCAACAGCATTCCTCCACGTTGTTAATCAGTTACAATGAATGGTGACTAAAGGAGCCAGCACGATGACAAAAATAGTTGGGAAAGTAGATGGGAAAAGTCCCCCCTGTGGAAATCTATATTGCATTCAGACACTGATCAATGGCAGAGCATAGCTTGAGAATGAATAGTAGTGTCAAAGGCCAAATTCTGATACCTACCACCTTTTTTCTGTAATGCTGTATCAGAAATTAAGATTTGCTTCCACTGAATGGCATTGGTTAAGAATTCAGCCCAGCAAATGACTGCACCATACCAGAGAGACAGTATTGCCAACTTAAGCAATGTGGTACATTGGGTCAGACAGGCACGCTGCTGAGAAGTGGCTACTGTTGCAACCACAGCATATCTTCATTAGGAAAAGGTGAAAGCAGGCACACTTGGATGCATGGTTAATGGAGACCTGGGGCGCAATGTTTTGCAACCCTCGCTCAGCTGGACGGCGGCTTAGGAGAGTGTGTTGGAATAGAAGCTGAAGCTCTCAGAGACCGTTTTAGAGTCACTGAGGGAGGAACCGTTGGATGTCATATCCACAGACAGGCGCTTAGTTTTGCTGTCTTCAAGGTCTTCCTCGGTGTTGCCAGTGACTAAGGACACAGTTGTTTCCAGCCGGCTGACCTTGTACATGCTGCTCTGGGTCTGGAGGTGTCTGGCAGACTTCATTTCCAGCCCTTCGTAATCACTAGCACTGATGAAAGGACACCACCGGAAAGCATGCTTAAAGCCAATGCGGAACCTGAGGAGACAGCCAAATGCAAGTATGTTAGGCCTAGCATATGCTGGGCTGGTTACAGAGTGCTTTTAGTGCAATCTGTAGGGAAACATACACAGCCTATGGACTGCTGCGGGAAGTGTGACCAGTACCCCAGGGTTCAATGTCAATTAGCACTAGGCAATTTTCCTGACTTACATATGACACTCCTGTTAATACATCCCAGAATTTTATTTGACACTTTTTTGACACTGCTTCCCATTGCTGACTCTCAATCAATTTGTGATCCATTATAATCCCCAGATCTTTCTAAGTAGTACAAGCGCCTAGCTAGTTATTCCCCATTTGTAGTTCTCCTTTCCATTGTAAAAGCACTTTGAGATCTTTTGGATGTCAAATGCTACATAAAAGCTAGTGATTAGTATACAACACCTTTTAATCCAGGATCTAAAACTCTTAATAAATATTCTTCATATTATTGGTGCTTAATAAATAAGTATTCCAGTGAAGGAGAGAATCAGTGCTATCCTTCTATTTCCAGTGGAAGAACAGAGGCAGAGAGATATCTAACTCCCCCCCACCAATGTCACAATGCAAGTTAGTGGCAAAACTGGGAACAGTGTCTAGGTGTTGCAACCCCTAATCCACCCCAATGTAACCACTGGACAGTACTGCCAATGGTTACCTGCTACCTTGCTATTTTCTTGGTAAAAGCCTTGCAAAACTCGTTTGCAGTTGGGGCACATAACTGAGAAATTTATTAGAAGTAGGTTTTGATTTATCTAGCCGCTCTTTGCATTCCTAGTTCTCATTTCCAAGGGCAGAGTCCTGGGACACTTATCCATCTGTTTATGAAGTAATGCTAATTAAGGCTTTACCAAGGTTCCTCATCATATTTAGATCCTAAACTCTTGGGAGCATGAGGAGTGCCTTAATCAGTTTTGCACGAACTTATGACATTATATACCAGTCTAATATGGGATCACATCCTGGAAAAAATTACTCAGTCCGTATACCCATGGGAGCCATAGAGGTTTGATGGAGTAGGCACTTGAGGATTTGGCCCAGTTTTATAATCTTGTATCTGCTACAACAGTAACAATTGTATTTAAATACACTTACATGAGTGTCTGTATAAAGTAGTGATTATCATATGGTGAGAGTAGGTCGGTATAATTGGTTAGCCCAGGGGCTTCCACTCATATCATGGTGATAAGCACCTTTATTAATGCCCTCCTACTGCAAGTCTGTATCTGTATCACATTCCAGGCATACTGCTGGTACCCGGCACCTGGGCCTGGATTACAGTCCATTGAAATTTGCTTGTATTTTCACAAAAATATTTTGAGACTGGATTGTTTCTGTTTTGAAAGTTCAAGAAATGAGATTTGACAACAGATTTATTGAAAGGAAAATGTTTCATTTTGAATTTTGGGGTTTCCCCCTTAACTTTTCTTCCTCCTTCTTGCCACTAGAAAAATAGGGGGTAAGGATGAGGAAGTGGGGAATAACCAAACACCTTTTCACCCCATTGGGGAAAATTGGAAAGTGTTTCCTTTTAAGGGAAAAACAAAGTGTCAAATGTTAACTTCATTTTGAAATTTTTCATTTAAAAATACAAGCTGACAACAATTAAAGTAATTTGATGCCATTTTTTATGGGAAAAGAAGTTGGATAATCCCAGATCTAATAGAGATTTTCATCCAGCTAAGAAAAGGAGTTCCATTAAGCTTCACTAGACTGTGCTATTGGATCCCAGAGGAACTGTAAGGAATATAGACTCTGGTGATTATGATCTACAGTCTCCCTGCTGTAATCCTGTCGACAAGGGAAAACTGCTGGAAGGAGCTTGGAATTTTTATTTGACTTTGGCTGCTAAAGCCTTTTAAAATGTAGTGCCTGATGGGTTTTTCCTCCCACAAAGGTGCTAGATACCTGCAGTTCCCAATGACTTCAGATGAAGATGTAGTTGTTTAGAATTTCAGAAAATAACCCCCTTAATTTAGAAAATGTAACAGGGAGAAGTCCTAGTGTCTCATTAATTTGATACACTCTGGTGTTAGGGAAACCAAAAAAGCGTGAGGAATAATATGGACAGCCACCCCTGATGTGTCGTCTACCTGCTAAGTTATATCTCACCTGACCCATCACACCACCATGTCTATGGTCCTCTTCTGCATCTGACCCATCCCCATTCTCCCCTTCATTGCACTCAGTCGGTAGCCAAACTATCAGGGGGTGATTGTCATGACTCACCTGTCATTGAGGCAGCAGTAGATGATTGGGTTATACATGGTGGAGCTCATGGCTAGCCACATGATTGCTAAGTAGACCTGCTGGATAAACTTCTCCTGGAGCAAATCGGAGTTAAAAAAATGCAGGAGGAAGAACATGTGGTAGGGCAGCCAGCAACCAGCGAATGTGCATACCACAACGATCATCATCTTCACCACCTGTACAAGACCAAGACCCCATTTAAGCCATTCAGTTGGCCACGCATACCCAACACACCTGAAAGCAGTGTGAGTGCATGTGGGGGAGAGTAATGGGCTGGCCAGCCTGGGAAGAGAAGTCCTCTGTTTGACCACAGGAAAACAGATGGAGCCCAGGCTTCCTCTCTGCCTGGCATATGTGTTTCAACTCTGCCCTGGAGGGACCATTTGGAGGAGTAGGTAGTGACCTCCTCTGGTTAACCCAGGGAGCAAATTATTTTTGTGCTGAGAATGATGGAGATTTTGAATTTGTCTTGAGGAAATGGATTAAACCCAAATATATTTCCCACCCCCCAATGCCACATGTTAATGGCTCTTGGCCACTACTGTTTGGGGCTGGGTTGGAAACAATTGCTCTGTCCTGAGCAAGAGCCCATTACCAATTATTCTGGGTGATCCAGTCACTTCAAAATGTAAATCCAATCCTTAAATTGAGGTCAGCATTGATGCACTTAGTGCCACATTGATTAAAATTTACCTCCTCTTGTTTGGTGGCCATTTTTGGGTATCTGGTTAGCTTCTTGTTGGACCTGATTTTCAAAGGGGTTGAGCATCTGTAGCTCCATTCACCTCATCTTTGGTTGGAAGTTGCAATGGTTTTGAAAATCAGGACCCTGGGCGTCAAGTTGTGCTCCCAGAAAAAGCAAGGCACCCCAAAGTTAGTGGCCAGTTTTGAATAGCTTGACTATTGTATGTTACATTCCATTTAAAGAATGGCTGAGAGAGTAAATGACAAGGCTTCAGTTTGTTCAGTTGCCTTTGCACACCTGCTCCCCCATTATTTTGCCCAGTGGCTGGCAAGCTGCTTACCTTGCGCTTGGCAGACACTTGCTCGTGGTACCGATCAGAAGAATCGCCAGGTATCTCGCTAGCCCACAGAGTGATGCCAACCACCGTGTAGGCACATCCTATCACCAGGAGTGGCAGGAGGTAGATCAGAACAGTCACGCAGAAGTGATACCTGAAAGAGTGTCTTGGTAAAATGCCATTGAGCATGCAGGAAAAAAACCCATATAGGCCATTGGCCATCTGATTCTCATATACGCTGAGCACCAGCAATTCTCATTGATTTCAGTTGGTGCTGTGGGTGCTCAGTACTTCTGCAGCGTCTGGCCCTTCAATTTCAGGAAAGCGTTGGACACCCTGGTGGAAATGTTGCATGAAAAATGTTAGGGCTGTGGGAAAGAGCACAAGCAGCAGTATCATTGTCACTTCGATATTTGAGCTCCAAAGGGGTTACAGCCTGACATGATAACTGTCACACACTCCCCTGCATTTAATTTCCTCCCATTCTGAAAGTTTCCCATCTTCAAAGCGTCTGACGAAGTGGGATTTTCTCCCACAAAAGCTCATGCGATAAATAAATCTGTTGGTCTTTAAAAGTGCCCCAGGACTCTATTTGGTTTTCGATATTTGAGTGACAGAAAAGATTGCAGGGTTTGCCAAACAGAGTCCTGGGGCACTTTTAAAGACTAACAGATTTATTTATCGCATGAGCTTTTGTGGGAGAAAATCCCAATTCGTCAGACGCTTTGAAGATGAGAAATTTACAGAATGCAGGGAAATGTATGACACAGGATCAGGTCAGGCTGTAACATGGGGTCGACAACCCCCGGCATGCGTGTCAAACGTGGCACATGGGCTGAACCTGAGCAGCACATGGCGCTGCTCAGGCTCCCCTGCTGGCCCCACCTCCGGGGCCCCAGCGCAGCTAGGGGCCACAAGAGCCGCGTGCCGCAACTCCAGACCCCTGCTGGCTGCGCCTCCTTGCTGCGGAGCGTGGCCAGCAAGTAAAAAGAAGCTGCGGCGCAGGGCAGCCAGCCCTGGCTATGGCTGGGAAGAGGGCGGGTCGGCCCACCCAGAGCTGCTGCTCCTGGCAGGAGCTGGCCCCCAGCCCCAGAACCGGAGGCTGCTTGCCAGCGGGAGTCAATCCTGGACCTGGCCGGCAACCGGTGGCCACCCACTGGTGAGAGCCAGCCCTGGCCTGGGCCGGGAACCCGAGGCTTGGCCCTGCCCCCTTTTGGCCCTGCTGAGGGTGCGGTGCATGGGGCTGGTACGGGGGCTGGAAAGGTTGCCGACCCCTGCTGTAACAGCAAATCAGAGTAGGTGTTGGGATTCAAACCCTGGGGAACAGCATATAGAGGAAGGTGAGGTCAAATCACCTGTTGTAATGAGAATAAAATCTGTAGTCCCTGACCCCGAGGCAACGTAGTCAAATATACATATACATTCAAGTTCTGCAGTTTCCCTTTGAAGCTGTGATTCGTTATTCATTTGTTTGAGCACCACTATTAACAAGTTGTCAATGGAGGGAGCAGGGAGATTGAAGTGTTCCCCTATTGGTTTTTGAATGTTATGATTTCTGATGTCGGAGTTGTGTCCATTTATTCTTTTGTGCAGAGACTGATCTGTTTGTCCAATATATAAGGCAGAGGGGCATTTCTGGCGCATGATGGCATAAATCACATTGGTGGATGAGCAGGTGAATGAGTCCTTGATGGAGCCAGGATCAGTTAAGCTGTTGCAGTAGGCATCTTTGATGCTTGAGGGGTGTGTGTGTGTGTGTGGGGGGGGGTAATAGTTATGCTAATGAGCAAATTACCTTTCTAAAGAGAAGAGCTATAATTGGCAGGAACAGGAAGTAAAGGGGGAGCTTAGAGAGTGATCTAGATATGGTAGAGAAAGCTGTCTGGAATGCTTTTCCTGACACACATGCCCGTTCTGAGGTGTGCAGTAAACTTAAGATTAAAGGTTAAAGATAGATTTGGGTGGGGCGGTGGGGGGCGGGGTGGGGAAAGAGGTTGTGTGTCTGTTGTGAGGAAGAGACCATGTGGTATGACATGCTGGGTAGCTGAGAGGTCCCTGTGACAAGCTAGTTTAAGCCACCTGTTAGGTCTTGTCATAAGCTTTGCAGGTGGTTCGGCTTTTCAAAGGGGCCTCAGAGGATTAGGCCTGAGATTGGCATTCAGTGCCCTTTTGACAATCTCAGTCATAAATGGTTTGGAGTGGAGGCTCTTTCTGTGCTTAATTTCTGTGCCTAGGGCCCCTGCCTGCAACTGCTCTACAAATCAATGCAGTCTCCAGAATCCAGCCAATTTCTGTCCACAGCTGCAGCTAATCTCCAGCCCTCCTGAAGTCTATTTATTGTTGTGGCAGCCTCCTGAGACGTGATTTGTAAGGCAGTGATTCCCCAGTGTGGCCGAGCTCTTTCTGGACCTGCCGCCGCTTCATGTCATCATCGTTTCATTGAAGAGCAATCCCATTACCCCCCCTGGTGAGCCATACAAATAAAGTGCTTCATGCCCCAGCCAGCTATCAATCAGGCAGTTCCATCCCTGATGGGAACACGTGCACAGCCAGTCTGAACAAGCAGCTGCTCAGGAAGGAGATCTATCTCCATCCACATGCATGTGATATTCCTGCTGTAGAAATGCCACAAGTGGCATCCATATAACCATTTGAGTGAGCTCACAGGCAGAACTAGAATCTTGAGGTCTGTCCTCATTCCCAGTAGAAGCAACACCACATTCCTTGAGGAACTGAATTTGTATGTTTAATCTTGATTAGCATTAACACTTTACTGGGAAAAATGAACTTTAAACACTGTGGTGTAATTGGACATAGCACTTCCTTCACTAGAATGTAGACTCCTACTTAACTTTGCACCTTCCTTCATACATCTTCTCCTAAAACCCCATTCTCCAATCCAGTCTGAGGCCTCCCTTCTTCCCTTTCACTTCTTAAAACTTGAACTGCCCAATACCTGGAATATCAGTTCTGCAGACAATTCTGGTATTTTGAAATCTGTTTTTGTCCTGAATCGGGACAGTCAAAATCTCAGTGGTTTGGGTTTTTTTTTTTTTTGGTTTTTTT
>ML685810.1:9750575-9830682 GCA_007922175.1 Pelusios castaneus
GGCTGCAGAAGCTCCGCTGGAGCTTCTGCAGCCACCCGATTCCCCCAGCTGGTTGGCTGTCAGTAGGAGCTTCGATTATCCGGGCTTTTTGATTATCCGGCTCACAGGCGCCGGTCATTAACCCGGATAATCGAGGTTCTACTGTATCTACAAAATGCTCTGAGCCCCTCAGATGGAAGGAATGGCATCAATTTCTAAGTATTTTTAAGCCAACCACTGTAAACCTTGCTCATTTCCTACTTGGACAAGACTCTTGTTGAGCCTTAATGGGAGTTTTGAATGAATAATAACTCCAAGGTTTAGCACGTAATTATTGGGTCAGATTCATCCCTGTTGTACCTGATGCAGAATCAATTAAAGAGCCATTTTGTACTCATTTTGTTCATGGAGTCTCATTTGGCTTCATCTCCATGAAGTACTAATCCAATTTATGGTGGATTTTGTAGGACTGTTTTCTATTTGGTTAATTACAGAGGCGCCTTTGCGGCACCACAGTTAAGGTTGTGTTGCGAATGCGATCCTCATTTAACTCAGGGTCTAAAACAATCTCAAATAGCTGAAACCAATTGCTCAGTGGCAGCAGAAATATGCCAGTGCAACAAGGATGTACTTGACTTTGTGAGCGACATCAGACATAAACAAAATGCCTTTTCCAAAAAGGAGCCATGGGGGGAAATTGCTCCCTGAAGAAATATTGTGCAAGAGCTTCATGACTTTTTAGATCCATGTCACTAAGGATTAATGGCAAATGGCATCTTTGCTCTGAATGTTAAGTTGTTTCTAAGGAATGGGTATTAGTGTAAGTGTCTACAATTGGGTGAAATTCACTTTAGTTTATCTGCCAAAAAAGGCAGTTTTGGTGGATCCAAATGATTTGCAAATTTATATTAAGTTCAGCTAAACTGGAAAAATTCAAAACCTTTGGGAAATGTTGAAACAAAAACTTTGGTTTTGCTTTTGAGCCTTCTGCTAAACACAAGGAGGAAACAGATGCATAAAATGATAGGGAGAGGCAGAGGCTTTTGTTAACTTACAGTATTCACTAGGGGACCTTGATTCAATTCATCCTTCTGTCTGATGAGTTGGGATTTGAACTTGGGTATTTCGTATCCTAGGAGTTAACCAGTAGCCTCCTGGCGAAGGAATGTTCTGATCTGACACTTTCTAGTTGAAGGTGTTCCGTTGCTTATATATGACTAAATAGTCATTTGAGTACGGACCTGAACTTGGGCTTGCCACAGCCTGAGTGTCATACCTCCGAGGCTACAGACTCACTCTTCCCCTTGTTCCCTAGTCCACTGGCCATTTAATGTTGTCATGAATGACAGAGCATGAGATTGACTGAAATTGGGGCATCCTACAGCAACATAGGAGTCCCAAGTTCAAACCCCTTCATATCAGGCAGAATGGGGGAAATTGAACCTGCCCTTCCACAGCCCGAGTGAGTACCCAAATTACTTGAAAGAAATTTTATAAGGGTGCTTCCCTCCTTCCCCTCTGCCCCCATCTTCTCCCCTCCTTACCCCCCCCCCCCCCCAACCTCCAATCCATTTCATGAATCTAGTTCTCCTTGGCTTTTGCAACAATGCCCAGAATTGAAATGAAGACATTTCGGCTGAGTTTTGATCCAACTAAGTTTTTTTTTTCCTCTCTCCCTCCCACTCCCCCAGTTGCCAGCAAACTAAGAAGCCCCTTATTCACCTGGTTCTGTAAATGATATGAAGGTTGTTCATTGCACTTGAGTGTTTTTTTCCCCCATGAACCAAAATTTGGTTTATGTTGGGAATCACAGCCACAAATGTTAAGCTGTATAGGTGCCCGTCAGGCTCTGTAGCTTGTGAAGCTGTCTGAGAGCCCAGAGGAAAGTGGGTAAGTAGTGAGACCCGGAGAATGATCTGATAGAGGCAATCCAGGGAGATATCCAACATGAAGGAAGACAAGTGGGGAGGACAGCCATCTTTTCTCTTCTTTCCCGGTCAGGCTCCAGCAAGTTAATTCCTTACCCAGCCAGCAATGCCAAGTGTCCAACTTTCAGAAGGGACATCACCATTACAGTCTCAGCAAAGCATCCAAAGAAATCGAATTAGCAACCAGATCTGAGTTTACACAGAGGGGTGATTGTGATAAGTAGGACTCCAGGTCTCAAAGCAGAAAACTAGGCACCTTTCTTCAATACAGAAACTAAAAAATACACTAACAGGTGCAAGGGAACTCCTGATCGTCATGGGGAAATAAAGTAATGAGCAAAGATAAGAGGGATTTCAGTTACTGTTGTTGATCCGCTATTGTTCCAGCGAAAGTCCTACAAAAAAGCCCACAGTGGCCCTCCAGTGGATCTTCAAGCCCATCTCTTTACATATTCAGAGGCAAGTATGCAGATTCCATTTCAGCTTGGAGGTTTGGCCGGATAGTATTTTTCCTTAGCCAGAGCTAGCAATCAACATGGGACTCTTTCTATACTGCTATTATTTAAAAATGATAGCAAATAGGATGACGTGCATTGATGGAATGTTATTCCAGGGCTCTATTAATAAAAGAATTATTTGGTTCACTTGAGAATTAGCATGTAAGTACTTGCGCTGTCTCTCTTTCCCCTCCTCCCTTTCCTTTCAAATATTAAGCCTGGCTGAATGAGGTGGGTTAAAAAAACAAAAACAAAAAATCCTGTTGTTTGCAACGGATTTGGGATTGAGAGAGAGGAATTGCTTTTTGTTTCCCCGGGAATTGAATTGTAATGGCTCTATAGAGCGCACGTGATGCACAGATGTGAATTTTCATTCATAAAAGGGCCTGCTGTAATCTTTTTTTAGCTGTTATCTCAGGAAGCAGCTATTATCAAATGCACAAACAAATCCTAGCTGCTGCTTTTTAGGACAACTAGTGTGATGGCCTCCTTTTGGGCTGGCACTCTGGGGATTGAACCAGGGGCCTTTGCAAGTGAAAGCCTGAGTTGAAGTGCTAAGGCTGTATAGCTGGGGGCTGTGCCAGTTGACAGCTGGAGTTGCATAGAGGCTTTCTGGGGGCTGGGGCAAAATCTGCAGCTGAGGCCCCCCACCTTTCCCAAACAATTATCACTGAGGGGAGGTTGTAGAGTAGCGTGGGGGTTGGAAAACAAGCCCACCCTATACTCATACTACAATGGCAGCTCCCACCGGGCTGGCCCCAGCTGCCCTTTCCAAGTGTTGTGACCTGGTTTGCGGATGACAGCTCTATTCAAGTTTGGTCAAGCTGCCCTTCCATCGTGGCTGTAGATAGACCCAGGTCTTAATAATTAAATTAAAGTAGGGAGCTTTGTGGCTCACTTTTTGGGTGCTTACCTTGAGAGGAGGCCCAATTTCCCAGAGAGATGAACATCCACCCTTTGTGACTCAGGAGCTTTTTAAAGTGTCTGAAGTGGAGCATGCAGAAACCATGTTAACTGAAATCACGGGTCATCTTTGGAAACTTATGTCCCAGTCTTTGAGTCGAGCTGAGCTTTCCATGCCCATTGCTCTATGCCCTCAACGAAAGAGGTTTGTGTTTCCCCTCACCCACTTCCAGAAGATTTAGTTCTTCACAAGAAACGCACCTCTGCCCTTGAATTGGCCCACTTCAGTCTCTTGAATAAGGCTGAGACCTCAGCTGGGTGGGAAGGGGATTTCTTGTCCCATGAAAATTTTGTTTGTTGGATTGTTTCCCCTCTCCCCTCCACCCCCATGGATTTCCAGAAATTTCCCATTTTGCATTGGGATGAAACCAAGACTTTTTCATGAAAAACCCAGGGCTAAGGAAGGAAAGAGACCCCCCCCCCCCCATCACTTACATCTCAAAGTAGTGAACTAACCACTAGTCTATAAACTCAGCCTGTCTTGTGCTATGGCCCCAAAATGTTGAGTCTACCAATGCAATTTCCTTTCAATAAGGACCAGTTGAAGGTCCTTAGGAAGACTTTAAGATGCTTGATGTGACAGATTTGAACTGCAGCTGTTTTGCAGCTGGCTGATGATGGCAAACATAACTCCGTTCTCTAAGTGTAGACAGAGACTGCCTGTTGCCCTGATCAAACAGGCATCTTCACGATAGTCCACCTGTCAGAGGTATAGGAAACATAGTGCGTGGATGATGCACTGCACCCTGAAATAGGCAAAAGGGGCTTTATTCAGAATGTGTGAATTATGACACCTATGGCAGCTCTTTGCTGTCACGGACCTTTGATAGAATTACCAGATGCTGAGGACTTGGAGAATTGGGCCCTTAGGAGGTGAGTTATTATCTTAGTTGTCTTACAGTAGCAACAAGCAGTCCTAAGTGAGATGAAGTGCTGGGTGCACCCACATAAGAGCCAGGAGATGCCTACACTGTAAGTAGGAAAGACATGCTAATAATTTTTAAAGTAAATTCCGCTACCCAGTTCGCCAACGTTCTTTTTGTCCAGATGCCACAGCCAAACAGGGATTTGCATCTGTCAGTCGAATCTTAAGTAAAATCTTAAAGGAAATTTCAGACATTAAAGGCAAGATTGTTAAAAAAGGGGTTAAAAATGTGCCAGAAGAATTTGTGGAATAAATGGGCAACTGAGTGCAGAATTTAGCAGGGCATGGCATCTGGACTTTGGGCTCTCACTTTGAGAACATGCCTCTCGCATTCTTCTTTCCTGATCAGAGCATCAACAAATCACGAGCTGAATATAGATATAACTCAGCAACAATGGGCCAGGATCTTGCCTGCCCTTACCTTTGGTTGGTCTGAATCAAGAGTTAACCCATAGAAATCACCGGAGTTACAGTAATAAATCAGATCACGGGGAGAATCAATATCTTTAAAAATTGATATTAAGCTTGCAGAAGTGCAGAGAGGTGAATACAAAATAATGAGAGCAGCAAGAAAATGTCACTTAACCAGCTTGTCTGGCATTCAGACTTGCAATTGTGAACTGTACCTCAGTAAGAATCTGTCCTTTTATTATGCAAATGAAAGAAAAATAAGCTTATTTTATTGGTAGTCGAGTCCAACCATCTTTCTTTTCTCCTAAAGTTAAAAGCATCGAATCAGCTGCTAATGAAATTGAATAGATTAAACCTCAGTTTAAAAACAAAGACAGCTTGGTATTGTAATTCGTTAGCAATGGTCAGAATAAATAGATACCATAATGTTAATTTACTGCAGCCTACATAGGCATGGTATTTTATCCTATCAAGAGGGCCTTTAACTTCCTTAAGAAAGAGGTTGATATTTACTTTCTCAGTATCATTATTGGCAGGACAGAATAGACTAACAACTGAAGCAAGGGACTTTGAATCAGGACTCTTGGATTCAGGCACCTGCTCTGTCACTAACTTAAAATGATCTTGGTCAAGTCGTTTAACTCTCTGTGCTGGACCCCTGCAACCCAACCCAGCTACACATGCTCTTTAAGAATAGAGGATCCAAATGCTATCCTCAATACTTTGAAGTTCCAAGTGGCCCTGGTATGTACTTAGTGATAGCTAGGAAGTGATAGGTGCCTATTGTTGTTAGAATGGTTCAGGTTTAGTTACCTTCTAAATAAGGTGTCTCCTTACATAAAGAAGATCTTTTCCTTTGTGATCCGGGTCCCCCTGCCATGATATACATATTACCCATTGGCTCTATCTTGGACAATGTTCCAGTGATGATCCTTTCTTTCCTGTCATCTTTACTAATTGTCCTAACCTCGGTGAGTTAGGTGCATTGGTTTGTTCTTGGCTTTTTCCATCGAGAGATGGGATATCAAATGCCAAGCAGGATGACAAATACAAAACATATAAGGGAACAAAAGAAAAGTACAGAAGGGACCACTGTGATTCTTTAGTCTGACCTCCTGCATAACATGGGCCATGGAACATCTATGAACTAACTCCCGTTTGAACTAGAGCATGTCTTTTTAGAGAAACCTCAATCTTTTAAAAACTGGCACAATGTTATCTTTCTTCCAGTCTCTTGGAACCTCCCCAGAGTTCTAAGATGGATTGAAAATCACAGCAGGCCAGAAAGCTCCATAGCTAGCTCTTTTAAAACTCAGGTGCTGATTTTAAAATGCCTGACTTTAGTAGCTCCCGTTTCACTTCCTCCCGCGTTACTTCTGAGATGAATAGTGCCTTGTAGAAACCGGATTGTGCAAACTCTCTGAGATAAGTAGTCCCACTTAAGTTAATGTGATTTCTCCTTTGAGTGAAGGTCTGTAAGAAAGTCTCACCAGGCCCCTGGCCTAAGGGTCTATGCTGTAGAATAGTTCTGTCTAGAATTTAGTTGCCTCTCTAGCTGTTTTCCCTGTCTGATTTCTGTGTGCTCAGAATGTACAAACCCAAGCAACAAGAAAAATGACTATTAATGGAGGGGTTAGACCATAAATTAAATCATTTAAAGTAAATAACTTAATGATTTTGATACACTTCTTTGTGGGAATGATATATAACTATGATACATGCATGCTTACAATTATCTGAACAAATATACCATGAAATTTAACTGTTTGCGTTATGCATTAACAAGTTATCTCTATGACTACGTACAGACACTGGCTAATGCCACCTGCGGCAGAGCAAAGGTACATGGACAAAAATGCCATGTGGGCTCTGGCACAGAGATTGTGTATTAAGAATCTCCATCCAAAGTCTGTTTAGTGTGATTTGTCCCTAAAATGGATTCTGAGAAATGAAAACTGTCACCACAAACGGCCAAATTCAGACCTGCTTTGACTCTGATCTCTGTTGAAAGAGTGTGTGCTTCCAAGTACCAACACAAGGCATTGGATGTCTCTTGGATTCCAGTTATTCCTTCGGTTTCTTCCATAATGGGGAACCTGGACACAACATGGTAACCCTCATCTTGGTGAACACATGGCTTGACCTTGTGGTGGAGAAAACACGAAATGGCATTCCACCCAAGCACCCAGGGTGGACCATAAAAGACTGAAGCACGATTCCAGACTACTGTGTAGACACGGTTCAGTGCTGTGTAGATGGTACCATTAAATTGTTATCTTTGACTTGTTATCAAAAGTGAGTGCTCCAGTATGGCAGTGCTGGAGTTCTGTCCCTACACTCTTTCTGTGTCTCCTTTTTACTTTTCCTCATTTCCCCACTTCCAGTTCTCTGCCTGTTATCCCTGCCATCGGACTGCAAACAAGCCAGCTAGGACAGCACTTCCTTCCTTAAATAAACCCAAGTCATTCCACAGCCAGACTGGGAATCAGTGAGGAATTTGACACCAGCTCACCCACCTGTCTCTTCAAAGTTATTTTAGGAAAAGCAAAATGGTGTATGGAATAAACACTGGCTTCGCATTACTAGGGCAATGTTAGAACTAGGAGCCACAGGTCTTGCAGCCTGCCAAAGCTCATTTGTAAGGAAGACAAGGGACACAACATAACAGGTCTCAGGGTACGTAAAACGACAGGATGAATAGCATGGATTCTTTTGCTATGTTATTTCAGATACACACATCTATAACTGCAATGATTTCCTACAGATGTTCATGCAAGCAACTGGAGCATTTAGCCAATACCAGTCAATAAATCAGTATTAGTCATTTAGTGCGTCCCTGTAAGAGGTAGGTTTTAGGTCCATTTTATACATAAATGAGGAGCCATACTGAAAGGTGGTGCCTATTTATGCATGCTCATAGAAGGATGTCTAATGTGTCAGGTTGAAGAATAATAATTCTAATTATATAGGCACCAAAACTTAACAGTTCACAATTACTGTTAACAGACCTTCCACTGCAGTGTGTGGGGGGAAGGATGGCGGTGGAAGAGAGGGTTAAGAAAACAGCCACGAGAACAATTAAAAGATTGGAAAACCTGACTTATGGTAGACTCAGAGTTCCATCTGTTTTCCTTAACAAAGAGAAGGTCAAGGGGGGACTTGATCAAAGTAAGTTCCTACGGGGGCAACAGACATTTGACAATAGGGTCTCTTCAGTCTAGTGGAGAAAGATCCAATGAGATCCAATGGCTGCAAGTCAGAGTTAGACAAATCCAGACAAGAAAGAGGTGCCAATTTTTACAGTAAGGGAAATGGCCCATTAGAACAACTTACAAAGGGTGGAGTAGATTCTTGTTCACTGAAATTTCTTAATTAAATCTAGATTTGCTGTTTTTCTGAAAGATCTCTTGTTGAAATAGAAGTCTTATGACCTGTGTTATACAAGAGTCTTCCTATATGGGTCCTTTTGGCCTTATAATCTGACATGCAAAACGGTCTTCCAAGGGCAGGTACTGAAATCCTCATTGCTCATTCACATCCAGGTGAATTGCAGATCAAATCTTTATGGGAGAAATTCATTCTATCAGTGCCATTGGAAGGAGGCAAAATTCAACCCCATCTAGCCAAGAGCCAGGACATTAGGTTGCTATCTGCCCCCTCATTCCCTGTGTACCTCCTCTCAATGCCCTCTCCCCACCCCCACCCCCAACAATCTCCAGCGCCAGGTTTTCAGCCCAAGAACTCGATAGCAGCCATATCTCCCTACCTTGGTTCCATGTGGGGTTGGTAGACACACATAATGAGGGTCTGTAGCCACTCCCAAGGACACTATCAAAGTGACCTGCTCTGCCCCATCATGGGCCAGCAAAGGGACTGGTTCTGCAACATGCTGGGCTTGAGGAAGATGCTATGCATGAAGTTTGTGGTATGGAGGATGTAGCCCTGCCCGCCCTCGGCTGACATTTAAGACAGGCTAGAGAGAGAATTTAAGGTTCACCCAGGAGCAGAAGTCCCAAGATGGTTTGTAATAAAGTTAATTGTAAGAACTGAAGTTTTACTGAGGCATATCTTTAAAAATTACTGTTTGGATGTTGGTGCAATATAAACTGTAAAATGCATGTAGCGATAAAACATACAAAATTCCCCATATATGGGGATAAACAGTGAGTCACTATCAGGTGAAAATAAAATAAGCACGTGCAAAAGAAGGCACTGGGTAAAGCATAATAAACAAGAATGAAAAATAAGCAGGAGCTATTGGGAGTGGCATGCTTGTCGGTGTAGAAATTGGCTTTACAACTAAATCCAGTCAAATCAGATTTATTCACTGTTTTTTGTTGTTGAATTAATCTGGTCTTGAGAGAATCCTCATAGACTCTAAGGTCAGAAGGGACCAGTACGATCATCTAGTCTGACCAGCACCATGCAGGCCACAAAACCTCACCCACCCACTCCTGCAATAAGCCTTTAACCCAGGGGTAGGCAACCCCTGGCAGACGTACCAACAGTGGCACACAAACCCATTCGGAGCAGCACTCGGTGGTGCCATAGAAATTGCCACTCCTGCCACCAAAAGATACTCCAAGTGGCTTCTTTTGGGGGCGGCTGCAGTGCGGAGGTCCCTGCCATGTCCATGCTCCAGGCATACCATGTAAAGAAGCCACCCAGAGCGGCTCCTCTCTGTGGTGTGCCACCGCCAAAAGGAGTCACTCCAGGTAACTGGGGATAGTGGTCCCCAGGCACACTGCTGAGAGGAATCCCTCAAGGTGGCTTCTTTCCATGAATGGGCTGTCGGCACCAGCTGAGGGTCGAGGAGGAGGGGCTGGCACAGGGGGTCGGCAAAGGTTGCCAGCCCCTGCTCTAACCTATGACCGAGTTATTAAAGTCCTCAGATCATGATTTAAAGACTAAGATATGCCTCTAATCACAGTTAAAATTTGTAATAAGTTACTGGTTATCAATCAATTTGTTATTGGCAAATTATCAGTACTGTGCACTAGAGATTAGTTTCATCCTAGATGAATAAGGCCATGTCTACACTAACTGTGGCAAATTCACCACCATCAGATTGAATGATTTTTCTGGATCGACTTAATGGTCAGTAAAAACATGTTAAGTCAATCTGGAAATTGACTAAATAAAACAGCCCCCTCAAGTGGCACAGTGCAGTGAAGATGCCACGCTGAAGGGGAGTTGGGAAGTTATGCAAGCTACTCAACTGACACTGAATTTTCCTGGCAACATAGACCAGGCCTAAGAGTGACATGTGCCATCAAGCCTTGCACTTTTAGGCATAAACTGGAGGCACAGCCATGGATGGACTTATCCTCTATGAACGTATCTAATTCTTTTTTTAACTCACTTATGCTTTTGGCCTTCACAACAACACCGATGCCAAGTTCCACAGATAGATTGTACATTATGTTAGTTTTAAACCTGCTGCCTATTAATTTCATTGAGTGACCCCTGGCTCTTGCATTACATAAAGGGGAAAATAACACTTTTTATCCATGCCATTCATGATTTTACAGACCTATATCAGACCCCCACTTTGTTGTCTCTTTCCTAAGATACAAAGTCCTAATCTTTTTAAAATCTCTTCTTATATGGAAGCTGTCCCTTCCTGATCATTTTTTTGCTCTTCTTTGTACCTTTTTTCCAATCCCAATGCGCCTTTTTTTGGGACGAGGTGACCAGAACTGCACGCAGTACTTTATCTGTGGCTGTACCATGGATTTGTAGAGTCGTCATGATATTTTCTGTTTTTTCTATCCTGCTTATTATCTAGCTGTGCCAATTCATTTGCTTCTAATGCCTTTCCAGCCACTGGCTTGATTTCCTACAGCAGAAGAGAGAGACAAGTTTGCCTCATGCAGAGGAAAGTGTTGCTCCATCATGCACTGAATCACATTGGCATGATTTGCCAGTGAGGGTAGTACACTGTGATGCACTTAGTTCTGTTGGAGATGAAGAGCAGTGTTTCAGAGAACAAACTTTCAGTGGAATTGCATTCAGGGCTGCTGGACAAATGATTTGTGCAAAACAGCCTCTTAGCACTGCCTAGACCAGGTGTTGCCAACCCATGGCTCCGGAGCCGCTTGTGGCTCTTGAACTGAGTTATTAAAGTCCTCAAATCATGATTTAAAGACTAAGATATGCCTCTAATCACAGTTAAAATTTGTAATCAGTTATTGGTTATCAATCAATTCATTACTGGCAAATTATCAGTACTGTGCACTAGAGATTAGTTTCATCCTAGATGAGTAAGGCCATGTCTACACTAACAGTGGCAATTTCACCATCAGATTGATTGATTCTTTTCCGAATTGACTTAGTTATGCAAGCTACTCAGCCCATATAGGATTCACTAGATGGGAGAGGATCCAGACAGCCCTTCCCAGTCAGTTAAACTGCTAGCCTGGGAGTCTGGATGGAGCTCAATTCTCAGCTCTCTGACTCCTCCTGACCTAAGGCATAAAAGCATAAGATCAGCCATACTGGGTCAGACCAATGGTTCATCTAGCCCAGTATCCTGTCTTGTGACAGAGGCCAATGCCAAGTGCTTCAATGGGAATGAATAGAACAGGTCCTCATCAAGTGATTCATTCATGGACCTACACTCCATGAACGTATCTAGTTCTTTTTTGGACACCATTATAGCCTTGGCCTTGACAACATCCTCTGGCAAGGAGTACACAGGTGGACTATGCATTATGTGAAGAAATACCTCCTATAGTTCATTTTAAACCTGCTTCCTATTGATTTCATTTGGTAACCACTAGTTTTTGTGTTATGAGAAGGGGGAAGTAACACTTATTTACCTTCTCCATACCAGTCATGATTTTATAGACCTCTATCATATTCCCCCCTCAGTCGTCTCTTTTCCAAGCTGAAAAGTTGCAGTCTTATTAATCTCTCCTCATATGGATGCTTTTCTATACCCTAGTAATTTCAGATGACCTTTTCTCTATCATTTCTAATTCCAATATATACATTTTGAGATGGGGTGACCAGATCTGCACACAATATTCAAAATGTGGGTGCACTATGGATTTATAAAGAGGAAACTGATTTAAATGATAGGTTATATAACACAGTTAGTAGTTCTGCAATTTCACATTTGCATTCATTCTGGTCCTGGTGACTTGTTACTGTCAGTTTGTTCCAATGCCTCCCCTAACGATACCTCAGTGTTGGACAGATTCTCACATTTGTCACCTAAAAAGAATGGTTTGGGTTGGGAACGTCCCTCACATCCTCAGCTGTGAAGACCAATGCATTTTCTCTTTAATAATACTGTCTTCCTTGAGTGCTCCTTTAGAATCTCAGTCATCCTGTGGCCCCACTGATTCTTAAGCAGGCTTCCTGATTCTCATGTACTTAAAATTTTTTTGTTGTTACTTTTTGAGTCTTTGCCTAGCTGTTCTTCAAACTATTCGTTGGCCCTCCTAAATGTATTTTTACACTTCACTTGCCAGAGCTTACAAGCAGGTCACTTCATCTCTGTGCTCCTCCATAGTCCTTCCGTTCTCCAAATCTGTGTCTGGGCCTGTCTGTTTAGATGATAAACTCCCTCTCACTAGATGTCCATACAGCACCTAGCACAACGGGGTCCTGATCTCAGTGGGGGCGGAGGGGAAACTAGTGCACTCAGCAGGAACAGTAGAACAAGGATGGCTTATCAGTTTCCTGGATGGCTGTGCTGGTGAAGGACTCTGGTTACCCTGGGGAGCCCAGGGATTCTCTCCTTTAGCTTTGCACAGTCCTTAAGGGTTGCTCCTTTCAAAAGCGTAACACATGCACGTACAGCTGCTCAGGCAGGGTATATTCTTCCCTATCTTTGGCTATGTCTACACTTGTTAATTTAAGTTGACTTAGCATGTCTACACTTAAATTTTAAGTCGACTTTGGGGGGGACCCTACAAAGTCGACCTAGAGCATCCACACTGGATGCCTAGGTCAACTTGTAGGGGCTAGGTGGATCTGGGACTGGTCCATGGTGGCAGGGGGGGCACCCCTTGCCAAGTGCCAGGAGGCTCAGCCTTTGCCCCATTGTACCTGGGTACAATGGAGCAAAGGGGGGACAGGGATACTGGCAGGGCATAGGGGCAGGGTGGGCAGGGCTCTGCCCTGCCCTGTGAGAGGGCATGCCAGGCTCTCCCTGTGCCACCCACCCTGGCAGGGAGGGCAGTGGGGAAGTCCTGGAGAGTCGACTTAGAGTCGACTTAGGGCTACTCCACGTCTACACTGGCTTAAGTCGACTTTAGAAAGCCAAAAGTCGACTTAATAGTAGGTTTAACAAAGTCGACTTAATTTTCCTTAAGTCGACTTAAGCAGCTGCTTAAGTCGACTTAAGGAAAGTGTAGTACAGATGTAGTATAGATGCAGAGTTAATTAAGTCGACTTAAGCAGCTTTTTTTTTCCCCCATCCAAAGATCTTCCTGCATCCTGGAACCATGAGCAGCGGAGATGCAAGAGAGTTGCTGAAACAAGTTGTTCTGCTATGCTAGTGTAATTCCTCTGGGACTGGTGCATTTTTAATGGGCCAACTGAGATGGCTAATTTAGCTTCAGGACTTGGATTGGGGCTTCAATTATATAGCGGTTTGGAGCACAGCTACTGAGAAGCAGGTGTCCATGTAGTGTCTTATGAAATGCCTTTCATTTGAGGGTGTTAAACTCCCACACTGTTAACTAATATTCATATTTTACAGAAGAGGAAGCTGTTGTGGATGAGTTAGGAGGGAACTCCTATTGAATGGAGGAAATAGTATGACGGAACAGCCTAGTTTGGCAATGAACTAATAGTTAATAATAGTAGTAAATGTGCCGATGGCCTGTGATGGAACGTTAGATGGGTGGGTTCTGAGTTAGTTTTTAGGTGTCTGGCTGGTGAGCCTTGCCCACATGCTCAGGGATGAACTGATCACCATATTTGGGGTCAGGAGGGGATTTTCCCTCAGGGCAGATTGGCAGGGACTTTGGAGGGGAGGAGGTTCACCTTCCCCTGTAGCATAGGGCATGGGTCACTTGCTGGTGTTACTCTGTACTTTAAACCATGATTTGGGGACTTAAATGACTCGGTCATAGGTTAGGTGTCTATTGCAGAGGGGGGCAGGAGGTTCTGTGGCCTGCATTGTGCAGGAGGTCAGACTAGATGATCACATTCATCCCTTCTGACCTTAAAATCTGAGTGAACCAGATTCAGTCCTCTGCTTTTATCATCAAGGCCTGCAAGTCTACACAGAGGAAACTGCATGGCATTGCTATTATAGAACAACTATTCTGCTATAAAAACAAGATGCATCTGATGAAGTGGGTTGGAGCCCACAAAACCTTATGCTCGAAGAAATTTGTTAGTCTCTAAGGTGCCACAGGACTCTTCTTGTTTTTGCTGTGCACAGACTAACTCGGCTACCCTTCTGGAACTTATCACCATATTCTGCTATAGCTATTCCAGTATGGCTGCTCTGTGAGGACACTGTTCTGAAAGAAATTATTTTATTCCAGAATACTTACTCTGCTGCCCAAGGGAAGTAATATTCCAAAATGGTATGTCCACAAGGATAGCTATAGTGGAATAACTATTATGGAATAGCTTTGCGGGCCAGTTCCTCCATAAGGAGAAGCTCTGAGATATTTTTTGATTGCTTCCTTTTAAACAGTACTCTTGTCATTTAGCCCCCAAAAGACAGAGGATGAGTGGGTGGGTGATAAGTAGACTCTTGTACATTCATGCACGATCTGTGTTGTGGCTGCGGAGAAAGGAATTGTGTGTGTGACACTGGACCTAGCTGCATAAGATCACCTGGCTATATGCTGATGATGTACAAAGTTGTTGCTGTATTAGGAAATGAAGCAGATGGGAGAAAGTTCTGTTACTCAGAAGTCTTGGGCAGAAATGAGCTCCCATGGGGTATTTATATTCCAACTCCTCTCTGCAGAGAGATTATCAAAGAATTCGTAGTGCATTGTTAAGTCTCAACTTTGACATAGAGTCACAGGGGCCAAGAGCAAAGCCTGTGTGTGCTTTTTGCTATCACACTGACACATGCAGTGAGTGTTGTGGAAACATTAATAGATTATAAAGTCAGACGGGACCATTGCGATCATCTAGTCTGACCTCCTGTATAATACAGGCCATAGAACTTCCCTTAATTCCTCTTTGAACTTGAATATACAATTCAGAAAAATATCTATCCTGATTTTTAAAATGTCCACCCCAAACTCTTGGTAAATTGATCTAAAGGTTAATTACCATCAGTGTTTAAAAAGTTGAATTTAAAACTCTTCTGAATTTGTCTAGCTACAACTTCAAGCTACTGGATCTTGTTTACCTTTCTCTGTTCAAATGAAGAGCCCTCTATTATCAAATTCTGTTCCTCATGTAACCTGATTTTTGAATGCTCAGTAATTTGAATGGGTTCTAGGCTTGCCAATGGGTTTAATCAGAAGGTAGTGAGGATTTTGTCCTGGAATCAGGCTCCAGTTAGTCTTTACAAGGACCCCCCCCCCCCCCCTTCCGGCGCATGACAGGAATGCTCACCGATAACCAAATTTGTGTGATTTTATAAGATGGCATAAACTGGTAGACAAATCAATTATTAAAAGAAAATGAATAATCATATGGACAACGATTAGAATTAGTTTTGTTCTAAGGCACATACGATATATATTTTTATACTGTGTGCTTTGGATTAATATCCTCACACCTTTTCCTGATGATAATTTGGTTGAAAGAGATGTCTGGTGCCTCAACTCTTGAGTGGAAGGGTGGAGGACTTGACTGTGCTAGCTAAGAGCTATAAATACTACTGAAGTGTACACTGAGAACAAAGATTCTAGCAAACAGTAGCTAAAAGAAGATTATGAAAAAAGCAGCTGACAATTGCATCGCAGTAAAGTGGTTTGCCCTTTTTATCAGGGTTGTCCCTAAGGACGGGGCGCAGGGCCCAGGGCCAATCGGCCTGTGCAGGGCCCCTTGCCCCCCAGCCTCCCTCTCCCCCCATGCTGCAGGGGGGCGGGGGGGCTGGCCCAGAGAGGCTGGACCTCATGCATCCGCCCTTCCCCTGGGCCAGCTGCCAAAGCCAAGCGCAGCCGAGGGTGGGCTGCAACACGGACCCTGTAACCATGGGGCTCGGGGAGATCATCCCGTTCGCCTGCCCTGCCCCAGGTATGGCTCTGCTTTTTATACCCTACCTAGTATGGGTCCTCCTATCTCCAAACTTGGCTTCTTCACCCCCAGATTGTTTGGGTACATTTATTCTATAGGCTGGCAAGTCTATGTATATTATTGATGATGAACATTCTGGAAGGATGACAATCTTTCTTCCCCTTTTATTTTTAGACATTTGTGTAGGTTTTGTGGTGTACTTGCACAGATTATTTATGCGCAGACTGGGTAAGTCCTTTTTTGTTTTGATGTTTCCTAACTGATCTCAGACAGAGTTCATGATCAAAATATAACCCTGGATTTCCACATCACAACCCAAAGCACAAACAAGTACATTATTTTAACTTATGCTAACTTATGAATTCCTATGCCTTTAGCTGTTTCATACAGGCTCACTATAATTTCCACACAGGCCTGCAAGGTACTTTCTGTTACAGCTTTTAATATAAAATGTACATACGATCATATAGATTAAAGATTTATTATAGATACATAATAAAAGGACCCCCCCAAACCTATAAAAATATGTTAATGTCTATGCAAGCAAGCAGGCTTGGTTATGGTTACATTGGTATAGGGACACCTAGTCTGTGATCATCAGCTTTAACCTTTTCTTTGATAAGCTAAGCAGATGGAATTCCTTCTCTCTCCTAAGTCAGCTTTTCCAATCCGTTAATCATTGTCATAACTTTTCCCTGAACCCGCTCCAATTAACATCTTTCTTGCATTGTGGATGCTAGAACTAGTTCCAGAAGGAGTCACATCAGTGCCAAATATGGAAGTTATGTATTTTCTCTGCTCCTCTGTTATACAACCAAAGATGGAGTTATCCTCTTTGGTCACAGCATCACAGTGGAGGCCTACATTCAGCTGACTATCCACCATAGGCCCCGGACTTTTTCCAGAGTGACTGCTTCCCAGGATAGAGACCCTATCTTGTAATTATGGCCTGCATTCTTTGCTTCTAGATGTGTGGCCTGTATTAAAGCCACACATTATGCAGCATCTCACGTTGCATTAGACAGAGCAACAGATTCAATTGGGCACAGAGAAATCCTCATACATTTCAGAGAGGAACCTGTATTCTGAGTCTAGACATCTGAGACCCCCCTTACCTTCTAATACCTACACTATGTTATTAAAAAGGAGGTGGAGTGTTGGGCAAGCAGTTTTCAAGTGCACTACTGCCTTCCTTCTCCCCCCCTCCCCCCACGAAGGGAGCTCAGTGGGTGTCTGCCTGCATAATGGAAGTCAGGATTTGGTCCCCGCTATAGCCTGTCGAAGCATTTTGTTTGAAGGCAAAAGATTCATGGAGAATTAAGGGTGCTCTGAGTCCCGGCTCTCTCTCTCTGGGTGTTTATTAATTCAAGAAACAATCTGTTCACTGATGTGGTGATTAAGGCCCCCAATATGTTAACAAGTATTGGATCCTCATTCTGCATCCAAGCTGAGTCTAAAGATTTAGGCTAATGATCTCCCGAATTCTGAAAACTCATTGGCGTAATTAGATTACAGTGAGCGCTCATAAATAAAGTAACAAGCCAGATATGTGCCACATGACAATAAGTCAGTCACTGAAAATGCATGACAGGCTGGAGATGAAGACGGCAATACTTCACGGAAAGCTGATCTTTGCTATCAGTTCTCGCCCTCCCCCGCCCCACAAATGAGTTTGATCAGAGCCTGATCACACAGTGAAGATGCTCTGCAGATACCGTGCAAGAGAGGGAAAGAGAGACCCTATCTCTTTCTCTCATTTGCTATCAAGATGTCAATTCCCGCCTCTCCTTGGCCATGATGCCAGCCTCTGTTGCCCATTTGGTACATTGTCAAACAAGTAGCTTCATGCTCTCTCCCATGCTGCCCCTCGTCCCCCTGCCAGCCCCTCTTTAAAACTCTTCTTTGCTGTGCTTATCTACAGAAAGCTTGACAATGCTTAGGAAGCTGTGGGGTGGTGACAACTGGACGTGGGGGGAGACCACTGCCTATGGCTATGTCTACACTTGATAAAATTAGTTCGAATTAGTTAGTTCGAACTAACTAATTCGAACTAATTTTAGTTAGTTCGAATTAGCTTAATTCGAACTAGAAAAAGTTAGTTCGAACTAAGCAAGTGCCATTCATGGCACTTGCTTAGTTCGAATGAGTGATCCCCATTCATTTCAATGGTCGGTTAGTTCGAACTAAGAAATTAGTTCGAATTAACATAGCCACATTGGTTAATTCGAACTAGTTAGTTCGAATTAACCCTTAGTTCGAATACCCTATTCAAACTTATTAGTTCGAATTAAGGAAGCCTTTAATTCGAACTAACTAAAGCCTAGTGTAGCCATTGCTTTAGTTAGTTTGAATTAAGTCTCCTTAATTCGAACTAACTTGCCAGTGTAGACATAGCCTATGAGACTGACCGGCATTATTTCCTTGGATTTCCCTGTCTGTAACCAATGGCTGTCTCCTGTTGTCTTTTGTCTTAGATTGGAACCTGTCTGGGGCAGGGGACTGGCTTTTTTGTGTGTTTGTATCACACCAAGGGCAATGGAGTTCTGGGGTTCATAGCTCCTAGGTGCTATGGTAATAAAAAGAATTAAAATATCACAGCTTGTTACGCATTGTGCAATCAAGTTCTGCTGTTCCCAGGTAGAGACAAAGCTGGCGACACTGAGAGGAGCTGTGCTTGGCATTTCAGTGCATTTTCATCTTAGCAGTGGCTAATTTTCACATGGAAGGCTTAATTAGCATTCTCCTACTTAGTAACTTGTTTGCTGTTCACCGTCCTCATAAGAATTGCCCTGAGTCTGTAAGCTGATGTGTTGACATTGTAACTAACAAAATGCAATTAGAGGATGAAATGCGTGCAACATATTGAGCCTCCAGTTGACGGCTTGACAAGAGAATGAATTTCCCAGTGCCTGTCTTTCAGAACTAGAGATTTTCTCTCTGCATAGAACCATGGCTAGATAAATTTGCCTATTTGTATTACTTGTCTGTGGCTTATAAAAGCAGGACGAATGTAGCCAAGGAAATATTGAGTGTTATGCTTAATTGATTTTTCAGCATGAATTGTTCATTGAGGCCACGCACAATTCCAGCTGTCCAAGACAATCCGGGCAAAAGCTTCATGGCTTCCCCAAACTTTTCACTGTCAGGAGTCCAAAGATGATGATGTGTAAGGCGCCGTATGTGTAATACGGTCTATGCAAGAGCAATAATATAGCTATGTTAGCTTTTATTGCATATCAAGAGATGAACCTGCTTAGTGACATTTCTCAAATGATTCAATCAGTAAAAGAGCATGAGACAGTGTTGACAGGTAGGTAGGACACTTGATCAGAAGTCAGAAAACTTAGGTTCTAGTCCTAGCTCTGCCACTGGCTTGCTGTGTGATCTTGGGCAAATCACTTTGCCTCCCACCATTCCATTTTGTCTGTTTAGACTACAAGCTCTCTTGGCAGTAACTGTATATATATGGACTCTAGGCACATCATATAAATAATGCTAATTATCTGAACCTCCCAATGTGTTGAAGTTCCTCAGTCACTATAATTGACTAGATCATCTCTATTATGAATTCTAAGCCATTACCTGTCTCTAATTTGGGGCTCTGTCCCAGGATAGTCCTTTCAATGGCTCTTAAAGAAACATTGACTTTTGGCTTCAGCTCACCAAGCAGTTTGATGATGAGATGCACGACGTGAGCCCTGACTGATCGTTCCATTGGGGTTTTGGATCTTTAATGTCTTTTTGAAGTCATGACATTTTACTCACCACATGACAAGCTTCTACAGAATGGAAGTTAAACAGCCAGTGTCCCTGACATCAAAGGGCAAAACAAAGAAGGTTGTGCCGTCAAAACAGTGGTGTCGTCCAGAATCTCTAGAAATGCTAGAAATAATTAGAGGGAACGTCAGCGGGAGAAAAATATATTCATGCTAGAAGAACTCATTCCACATCATTCATCTGCCAGTCTTGCTTGTGCTTCATAGAGCATACTTGGTGGTTTGTGTTAAAGGTATTTTGGCATCAATTTGGGATGGTTATTTTACTTACTCATATGTGGCTTTGGTGAGAATTAAGGAGGCATTCTGGAGTTCCCAGTGGCCAAAAGAGCTAATGTTATCCTGGAGTGCATAAACAGGGGAACCTCAAGCAGGAGCAGAGGGGTTATTTTACTTCTTTCTTTGGCATTGGTACTGACGACTGCTGGAATCTTATGTCCACTTCTTGTGTCCGCAATTCAAGAAGGACATTGATAAACTGAAGAGGGTTCAGAGAAGACTCATGAGAATACTGAAAGGATTGGAAAACATTCTTTATGATGGTAGACTCAAAGTTCAGTGTATTTAGATTAACGAAAAGAAGGTTAAGAGGTGGTTTGATTAGTGTGTCAGGATCTATATGTGGAACAAATGTTTAATAATGGGCTCTTCAGTTTAGCAGAGAAAGGTACAACATGATCAAATGGCTGGAAGATGAAGCTAGACAAATTCAGACCAGAAATAAGGTGTGAATTTTTAAGTGAGTCACTAACCATTGGAACCATTTACCAAGGGTTGTAGTGGATTCTCCATCAGTGACCACTTTTAAACCAAGATGGGATGTGCTTCTATGAGATCTGCTCTAGGAATTAGTTTGTAGAAGTTCTATGGACTATGTTTTACTGTTGGTCAGACTAGATGATCACAGTAGTCCCTTCTGGCCCAGTGTCTATAACCCTCTGCAAGGGCCCAAGGATAGGGCAGAGTAAGGTTAAAGGGTTGTTGGTCTGGAACTAGATAGCTCAAGCCTTGTAGAAAATTCCTACAGAATTTTATATGGGGAGCCATCTCCTTTCTCTAGGTTTGTTATCCAAACTGGAGAATTTGAGAGAATCCTATCCCAGTCATAAAATGTTTCAGGAGGGTTCAAAACACCTTGGGGAAGGGAATCTCATTCTCTACTGAATTCTACAGTCTTTTCAGAGTAGTTTTTCGTATAAACCTGTTGGTTTTCATCTATAGGACTTGTCATTTATAAGTAAAGCATGCCTCCCCCATATCTTTTCGGTGCCCTATGAATCTGAATTTCTGTAAGCTTGAATTCAGCAGGTCCGAAGTCCTGCAAGGCAAGATCATAATGTCATAATAGCATTCTTGAAGAGCCCATGCACTCCAATGGAGCACATCTCAGATACAAGGTCAGGTGTAGATTGGAGAAGTGGCTAGTGTTGTCACATAATCATGGATATAAGAGCTGGAAGGGAACTTGTCAGTGAGGCAGTCGCTTCCGCCCAACCAACACAGAACTGTTCTGTACATCACTGTATGGTTTTAAGCACTTTGCCAAGTTTGCTTGACTTCCTTTGTGAGGCTTTTCCACAGTCTAATATTCCTCATGAATAATGACAAGGAAGTATTTCCTTTTCCAAACTTCATGTCATAACTCCTAGCTTTCCACCTACCCTAACCATTTCTTTTACTGCCTCGGTGTTTACTTGCAGCTAATTGTCACTTCCTTTCCTTAAATCAAGACCCTTAGTAACTTTTGTTACATATCCCTTAAGTCCCTCCATTTTGTCAGTTTTTCCAGTATAGCTCCATTTTGCCATTTCATTCTGCAATTGTACTTGCCCTATGATGTGTTTTAAGAAACCGTTCCTATGAAAGTTGCCTTATAAAATAAAGCTGTATTAAACTGCATGCATAAATGCATCCTAAGAGCAATGCAGAAATTTGCATCTGTAGAGACAGAATAACATGTCCTATTATCCCTTCAATGAAGAACTAGCTGTAGAGAACAGAAAGCAACTAAGCACAGCAATGGTTCTGATCTAACATTTTGATCACTACTAGTATCACATCCAATTTAATTTATATTTCCATGTATTCCAAGATGACATGCCATTGGAATTAATTAGCTAGGGACCTTTCACTGAACAGTTGATTGTTCCACAAATGCAATCAATGAGAGAACCTTACTCATATGGAATAGCACTCATTTATGAATTATCAAAATCTGGGCACCAGGAATCTGTGCTGGTTTTATTTATTTTTGTTTCTATCTCCATTTAGTAGATCATTTTCGAACAGAATTTTTCCATTGGAAGATGTTGCATTGTGCAACGGGAATGTGTCAATTCCAATGAAACTTTGCTTATGGAAAACTCTAAATGTAACACACAGAACATTTTGATTTCATCAGAATGGAACGTTTTGATTTTTTTTCATTTCAGAACAATTTTTTTTGTTTAAAACTTTATTTTACCTTCTTATAAATTATCATTCCAAAAAGTCAATCAAACGTTTTGATTAAACTGAACCCCTTTTTAAAAAAAAAAATCCATTTCCTGGGTAATTTGAAATTCAATATCTCATTCTGAATCAGAAAGAAGCATATTTCAAAACTGGGGAATTTCTTTGGAAAATGGAAATTGTGACCCCTGCGCAGTGCAACTGAATAGCAGACTGGTGCAACAAACCAAATTAATTCTTTATGTAGTACTGTTGGGGCATGGAAAAGTGTGACCAGATTAGTTCAGTCAGGATAAAATACATGATCAGCAAGAGCATCTTCTTTATGATCAGCCAAGATGACTTGCTTTCAAGGTCAAGCCTGGTCAATACTTGTATGGAAGGCCTCCAGAGAAAACCAACCTAGTGTTCAGTATTGACATCATTTACCTCTCTCCTATCCAACTGCCTAAGAAAAGGTACATGAGAGAAATATTTTTAAAAGTTCTTGAACTTAAGTGCATGTACCTTGTCTGAAATTGACAATAAATCTATTGTTCAGACTAAACTTACAATGGATGCAATATCATGGGATTTCTTAGTGTTTACTTGCACCCTTTCTAGATTTAAAAATGGAAAATTGGTAATTATTTGTGCACTTATAGGCTGAGTTATAAATAGAATTGGATGCTCTTGTTAGATCAGAGCTGGCAGGCTCCAGCAGCTCAGGCACTAGATGCAGAGTCAAGAGATCTTTTATTTGTGGCTCCGTGACAGTACAAAGTTGGATTTTGTTGGAAACCACCACAGGCAATTAGTAACCAGGTTCCAATAACTCATGGGTAAAGTTCTATTCCAAGTAAGTACGGTTTTCTCATTGATTTGCATTTGTGGGGAAAGGAACCTCTTAGTGTAAGGTCCCTAGGTAATTAATCCAATTGTCTGTCATCTTGGAATATATAGAAATATCAATTTAATTAGATGTGGCACAATGAGTTCGTGACACTCTGTCTCCGGGGCAAATCCTCTCAATTCTGTATGCTGGTTACCACTATGACCAGTTGAGGAAACCTCCTTTCTTAAATGCTCTCAGATTTTCAGGTGAAGAAAGAGCTATAGTGTAAAAGGAGTAAAATATTGTCATGATACTGATTCTTGTTCAGAAGTAAACTGTTCAACAACTTAGGATCAGGAAGAAATTTTCCTCATGGAACATAGTAATGGGAATATTTGGGGGAGGGTTCCCATTTTCTTATACAGCTTTGAGTGGGAGACATAAATTGAGATCAGATGGGTGAATTCCACTCAACCAAATGTCCTGTGATTGCCAATAGTCTGGACCTCTTCCCATCTTTCCCCACCTCCTTCTGTATTTGTACATTTCACATATTTTTTTCCCTTCCATGGAATGCATTCTTTCTATACTATGTGGTCTCCACTTCTGTCTTTGTTTTCACTGTAGGAAAAGGAAAGACTCACGTTTTTTCGTACACCTTGCTGTCGTGCTCTGGCCATGCCACCAGACACACCACTCTGTTGGGAAGCTCTGCTGTCATTGAGTAGTAACCTTGCGGGAATGCAAGCAATAAAGCCAGGAACCAAATAACGCCGATGACCACCTTGGTGGCTATGGCTGACAATCTGGGTTGTAGTGGATGGATAATAGCCATATACCTGTGAGAGAGAGAGAGAGAGAGAGAGAGAGAGAGAGAGAGAGAGAGAGAGGGGGGCTTTAAAAATGTAGCAGTGCAATCTGGGAAGTAAAAGACATAGGTTCTTATTCAATGAGGCTATTAACATCATAAAGGATTTTCTCAGGGGCGGTAAAGTAGACAAGTATCCATGTCATAAAGTTACCTTTCCCACTGGCATGGAGCATTCTCAGCAGACACAGAAATCTGTTAAGTACTTTAAAGCCACCATCAATGTAGTATTAGAAATTATTTGGTGTTCCATCTCCATAACATTCTGGTGAGGTAAAGGTGTGCTTCTATTCCCATTTTACAGCTAGCAAACTGAGGCACAGAGAGGGTAGTAAGAAGGAGCAAGATATTAAAGGTATTTAGGCACTAACTCCTATTGAAATCAGTCAGTTAGGTCATTAAATACTCTTAACACTCCAGACATAGGTCATGCTGGATGTCTATGGCAGAGCTGGGAATATAACCTGTGTCATTTGAATCATAAAATGTTGCCTTAATCACTGGATCCTTCTTTTCCGAATGCCCCATGGTCATAGGAATGAAGTAAAAACTGTCTCTGCCCTTCCAGTAGCTGCAGTTCATAGGCAAGGATTACAGATATCACTGCCCACTTTGAGGTTTCTCCCAGGGCAGGTAAGTAGTAATCACATTTCACATGGTTTTCCTTGGTGGATTCATACTGCGAGAATCTTGAGGGGAAAAAGCTAGGCTGAGTGCTGCTGACTTGACTGTTTTTTCCTTTTTTCCTTGTTCATTTCCCTTTATCCTTGTCATTGTGAATATATAATTATATGTGAAATATTTTTATTATCTAATGTTAGAATAATTTCTTGCCTTCAGTTATTTAATTTTTGCCATATCCAAGCCTCACTGTATCTGATATTTTTGCCATACAAAAAGAGGGATTATTTTGTGCCACATTCTGGAATATTTGTGTCTGCTGAGCACGTGTTCAGGTAAAACGTGGTGCTAACTTGCAACCAGATTCATTACAGTTTCCTCTGTCTGAATTGCCAGATCTTACCTGAGTGCATATTTTAAAATCTACATGAATACCTCTAGGTAGGTTGCAGTTACCCGGAGCATCACTTCATGGACTTGGTGGTAATTTATTTTTTCTTTGGAATGAAGCCAAATAATGGGAAGGAAGGGGGAAAAAAATCTACATTTTTTCCAAGGTTTTTTTCTGGGTGGTGTTTCTTAAAATAGTTACAATAATAAAAAAATTCACAAGAGCTTGAAAAGGAAGGGATAGTTTGGGAAAGGGCTTATCCCTGGCAAAAACAGATGATATTGAAGGAAAAAGTAACGCCCCTGCTACTTTCCCTGTAGTAGCAAACGCTGATATCTTGCACTGTTCCTCCTGTTAGAGGAGAAATCATTGTGGCACAGTCTGGGTATATTGCTAATGCAAATGTTTGTTTATACAGTATACACTAGCTCTTGGATGGAGGTAGTCGCAAACAGTACTCGGGTAATCATTTTTTCAGGAGTCTCAGCCAAAACACTGCCCACTTCCCAGGGAGCAATGCTGCCTATAGAATGGAGTCTAGTTAGAGAGATTAAGGCTGAGAGCAACTCTCTTGTTGCTTGCCACAGCTATCTTGAAATGGAACATCATCACAAAACAATTCAGCATTTCCTTGAACTCTGAGCAGTGCCTGTTGGCTAAGCTTGTAAAACTAAGCATAATAATGCCCTGGTGACTCCTGCCATAACAGGGAATATTGTATAAAACAGGATGGTACAGTGAAGTCTTATAGAAGGTAAAGGTCTAGAATGAGAGTGCTGTTTTGATGGGGGGAACTTTTAGATCATGTGATCTGTTTCCCCAGATGTGATGAAAAAGATAATGCAATAGTTGTGTTGCAAAATGAGAGAGCTAAGGAAAAGGAAAAGGTGGTGGTGTCTCTAAAATGGTACGTGGGAGATTCAAATTCAAATCCTGGCTCTGCCACAGATTCCCTGTGTGGTCTTGGGCAAATCATTTAATTTTTCTGGCAAAGTTACCTTCTATTGTTCTAGCCATTTGAAAGCTATAATGTGTATCTTTTCACCTCATTCTCCTTTGTTTTTGGTTTTCCTCCCTATGGGATTGGGGAGGTAGAACAGCTCAAAGCTCAAGATTTCCTTCTTTATTCTGCCCCTGTGTTTATGCCCTATATGCACTTCCAGGCTCTGTGTGGCTGCCTCTGTATTACTATCTATTTGTATCACAGCTCCTAGGAGCCCTGGTCAGTGACCTGAGCCCTGCTGTGCTAGGTGCTGTCCAAAGAGAGTGGAGGAAGTGTCATTAGAGAGAAACAAAAGGAATTTCCTCCTTGATGGTCTGGAAGCTCCCCTTTAAAATGGACCTGACAACATTTTGCAGCAGAAATTGGCTCAAGCTATAAAATTTGGATACAGATTTTGAATACCCCAAATGTGGAGACATGTTCAGATCTAGAGTTTTGGGCCAGGCCTTTCAGAAGATGGGTGCCATTCTACACCATATGTGCATGAAAACAAATTCTCATGCAAATATCTCCCTCCCCCCACAAAAAAAAAATTGGATCTAGGAGTTTGTTTTGAGCTTACCTTGAGTTTGCGGAAGTGGCTCAAAATTTTAGCAGTTATTATCCAGTCGCTGCCCCTTAGGGCTATTACTAGAGAGAGCTGTAGTGCTTTAATGGACTGAAGTGAGCTGTGATCTCACTGCGTGATAACACATGTAATGTTTGGGATGGCTTAGCACCAGTTTCCTTTGTAAACCCATTTCAGGTTTGATGCTGCAAAGTCCTGAGCGCTTGTATTAGGTGCTAAGCACCCTAAATTCCCTCTGATAGAGAGAACTGAGGGCAGTCAGCATCCACGCCTTGCAGGAGTGAGATCCTGTGCCATAATTCTGTGTTTATTAAAATGAATCTGTTGAAAGCTGGGAGAGGTAAAGAATCCTGTCACAGAGGGGGAATTGTGGGAAGGGGATTACAGTGGAATTATTTACAGCTGAAGAAATACAGGCGCAGAAATGAGGGGCTTTTTGTAATAAATTCCCTGCTTTACAGCGTATCTATCAGCCCAACTAGAGCTGATCCCCCTACTCCCCAAGCTGGCAGTCAGGGCCGAATTCTCCCAGCTCATCAGCTCACAAATACTTGAGCTGCTGCATTTGGTGTTTGATTGGCAGAAGCTGAGTTTTCATTTGCAAAATTTAAAATGCACAGTGTATCACCCTTCCCTGAGAGATTGACCTGCAGTGGCAAGAGAGAGATTTGTGTAGAAACAGACTCACTTTGCCAGTTATGTGCCTCTGCCCATGGGTCCCAAAAAGCCTTATCAGTCTCTCACAGGTTATCCAGCTGGATAATTATTCATCTGAAGTCTCCATTGGCCATGTGGTACTTGAATTCAAATCTGGTTCTAAAGATTTAAGCATCTGGGCCTTCCAGGGCTGCCCTAGGGAGACTATTCAGCTACCTAACAAATCTCACTGACGGAATTTTTCCATATACACACAGCCTAAATTTTCCTTTTCTTATTTTCATCTCATTATTCCTAGCTCAGTTTGTTGGGGTTACTCTAAATGAATTCCTCTTGCTTCTGGATGCCTTTTGAATTCTTGTTGACAGTTGTGTCCCTCTGTCATCAGCCAGCCAAGCTTTGCACTACTTTCTTCCCAGTCTTTGTGGCCACTGATTCCAAGCATCTCTGCTTTTATGGAACAGCTTGAGACACTGTTGGCTTGATTTGCAAGAGTGCTGAGTTACCACAACTCCATCCAAAGTATAAAGGAGCTACTGGTTCTCAGTACCTCTGAAAATCTCAAGCTGGGCACCTGAAACTGAAGTAGCAAAAATCAGTGACTGCTTTTTGAGAATTTGGACCCTAGAAACATGTTTTTAGCCACAGTTGTGGGTGGGGTGTTTTTAAAAAGCACTATAAACAAGTTGGTTGCAACCAGTGTTCCTCTTCATGATGGGGATCCCTCTACCCTGATCTTTATTCTCCTTTTTTCAGGTCCTTTTACCCAGATGCCACACACTTTGTATGAACAATGACCACCCTTATGGGGTCTGGGTTGACTCAGATAAAACCAACTCCAGAGAAAAGCTCCAAGTCCCAACAATCTGTTCCCAGGCCTGGCTCTTACTGCGGAGCCAGGGTGAGAGGAAAAATTCCTTCAGAGTCTCAGTTCTTAGGAGGTATGCTTTGGGCTTGGACTTGTAGCAACTATGCTCAGCATTGACTCCCTTACAGACTTCCCAGAACCATTGCCCCGCAAGAACTGCTTCTGGCCTTTTTTATAAGGAATCAGCCACTTGAGCTTCCTTCCTTGCGCTGTCTCTCTTGTTGGCTCATTCAGCAAGCCAGTTCCAGGCTTTGTCTTCTGCAAGCAGCTCCATCAATTCCTCTGCACTCTTAGAGTTGGGTGCCTAACTCTCCTTGATAGCCATTGTGAATTAGGCACCTGGCTGCCATTTGCACCTTGCAAAAAAATCTTCCTCTAGGCATCTGAAGTGGGGCACTTAATGGTCTGATTTTGAAAAGAATGGATGCTCACCATTTTCTGGAAATTAGGCCCCTTTTTAGGCCCTTTGAGGTGGCAGACAAGAATGAAGGTGCCCCTGATCCCTCAATGCTTTTGAAAATTTAGGACATGAGGCCCAGATCCACAAATTATTTAGGCTCCAGATTTATATTGAAATCTGTGGGAGGTAGGAGTGAGGATACCTATATATCTTTGGCTTTCAATTCAAAATTTTGAAACTTGGGTGCCTAAATTTTAAACACTTATGTGACCTGACTTTAAAAAGTGTTGAGTTAGGGTTATCAGTCCTTCAGGATTGTCTGAGAGTCTGGCAGCAATTAAAGATTAATCTTTAATTAAAGGTATGTCACGATGAAACCTTCAGGAATATGTCCCACTAAAATTGGCACCTCTATGTTAAGTATCTGCAGTTTTCATAGATTGATGGATTCCAAAGTCAGAAGAAAACACTGTGATCATCTAGTTTGACCTCCTGTCAAACACTGGCCAGAGAACTTTCCAGATAAACCAAGAGCAAAAGTTCCTACTGACTTTAATGGAAAATAAGGATATTCAGCACCTCTGATGGTTAGACTTCCTTTCTTTTGGTGCCTTGCTGTGGTGGTGTTGGGGGTTCAAACAAGTATGAAAATATTGGCCTAGTGTTTGAAAACTGGGACTTTAGTTCCTGTGAAATTTACTTCCCTTGCTCAATGCTCATGTTGAACTTGAAAGGATTTGAAGTCACAATGTAAAGCAGATCCTGTGTTTGCTGAGCTAAACAGTTTCATTTGTTGATAGTTGATTACACTCAAACGAACCTGGTTTTACAACTCAAATCCAATTTCTGACAATGCACTCTATAGAACTTTGCTCATCAGTTGAAGCACTTTGCAGCTGTGAAAACCTTGCAGATGATGAAATGGCCAAATAATTGTCATAATGATGAAATAAAATTCTGCCAAATAGCGTAGAGGCTCCTTTGTCACATATTTGTCTGACACTGGCTGTGGTAGTGCTCGTGATGGGGGCAAGATGCTGGAATAAATGTGACCAGTCATATGGAAGAGAAAAGACAGAGAGAGAGAGACAGAGGGAAAAAGAGGGGGATGAGCACAAAAGGTAGTACTATAATACAGCCTAGGTATATTGATGAGGAAAAGCAATACAGATGTGAGGCAGGATGGTTCAGGAGTTAGGGTGCTAGCCTTGGCACATAGGAGACCCCAATTCAGTTCCTTGCTCTGAGGAAAGGGCTGGTCACACTAGAAAGTTTGGTCCAACTAGCTATGTCACTCTGGGCTGTGAAAAATTCACATCTCTGAGAGATGTAGTTAAGCCATCCCCAGCACCACTGTAGACAGCTCCAGGTCAACAGAAGAATTCTTCCCTCAACATACTATCGACTGGAGAGGTGGTTTTATTGCAGTGACAGAGGAATCACAGCAGTGCAGCTGAGCCACTGTAGTGTTTCTAGTGTAAACATACCCTTAGGCTCCTATGGCCTACTTTCAAAAGGGACTTGCGGGCCTAAGTCTCATGGCAAGTCAATAAGACTGGCACAGTTGGAAGCATAAGGGCCAGGTTTTCAAAGCTATTTAGGCACCTAGGATACAGATATACGCCTGGAAAGACACATAGAATTATAGGGCTGGAAGGGACCTCATAAGGTCATCTAGTCCAACCCTCTGCTAAAAGCAGGACCACTCCCACTAAATCATCCCAGCACAGGTATTGTCTAACCGAACCTTAAATATCTCCAAAGATGGAGATTCCACCACCTCCCTAGGTAACCAATTCCCATGCTTCACCACCCTCCTAGTGAGAGTTTTTCCTAATATCCAACCTCGACCTCCCTAGCTGTAATTTGAAATCATTGCTCCTTCTTCTGTCCTCTGTTACCACTGAGAACAGCCTAGCTCCTTCCTCTTTGGAGCACCCAGTCAAGTAGCTGAAGGTTGCTATCAAATCCCCCCTCCATCTTCTCTTCTGTAGACTAAATAAGCCTAGTTCCTTCAGTCTCTCCTCGTAAGTCATGTGCTCCAGCCCCCTAATCATTTTTGTTGCCCTCCGCTGGACTCTTTCTAATTTGTCTACATCCTTTCTGTAGTGGGGAGCCCAAAACTGGACACAGTATTCCAGATGCAGCCTCACCAGTGCCGAATAGAGGGGAATTATCACATCCCTCGATCTGCTGACAGCACTCCTACTGATGCAACCCAATATGCCATTGGCCTTTTTGGCAACAAGGCACACTGTTGGCTCACATCCAGCTTCCCGTCCACCATAACCCCCAGGTCCTTTTCTACAGTGCTACTACTTAGCTGATCAGTCCCCAGTCTGTTGCAGTGCATGGGATTTTTCCGTCCTAAGTGCAGGACTTTGCACTTGTCCTTGTTGAACCTCATGAGGTTTCTTTTGGCCCAGTGTTCCAATTTGTCTAAGCCTCCCTGGATCCTGTCCCTGCCCTCCAACGTGTCTACCATTCCCCCCAGCTTGGTGTCATCTGCGAACTTACTAAGCATGCAATCTATCCCATCATCGAGATCATTAATGAAAATGTTAAACAGAACCGGCCCCAGGACTGACTGCTGGGGCACTCCAATTGTTACTCGTTGCCAACTGGACATTGAGCCATTGATTCCTACCTGCTGAGTCTGTTGATTTAGCCAGTTTTCTATCCACCTTACGGACCACTCGTCCAACCCATACTTCCTTAACCTGCTGACGAGAATGCTCTGGGAAACTGTATCAAAAGCCTTGCTAAAGTCAAGGTATACCATGTCAACGGCTCTTCCCGCATCCACAAATCCAGTCATCTCATCATAGAAGGCAATCAGGTTGGTCAGGCACGATTTGCCCTTGGTGAATCCATGCTGACTGTTCCTGATCACTCTATTTTCCTCCAAGTGTTTCAGGATGGATTCTTTGAGGAGCTGTTCCATGACTTTTCCAGGGACTGAGGTGAGGCTGACAGGTCTGTAGTTCCCCAGATCCTCCTTTTTCCCTTTCTTGAAGATAGGTACCATATTTGCCTTTTTCCAGTCATCTGGGACCTCTCCCATTCACCACGAGTTTTCAAAGTAATGGCCAGCAGCTCTGCAATCACTTCGGCCAATTCCGTCAGCACCCTCGGATGCAGTGTAAGCAGATAAGGCAGCAAAGGCTGCTCAGATGAGTTTGAAATTCCACTAGGTTCCCTTCTGCATATTTACGCACCTAAATATATCAGAAAGCCTGGCTCTAATTACTGTTGAAAATGGGATTTAGGAGCCTAAGTCACTGATGCACTTTTGATAATGTTGCTCTTAGGCTTTTTGGGCCTCAGCTCTCCATTGGGGGGAAAATGCTTCCCTACACACAGGTGTTGAGAGGATAAATACAATAAAAGATATATGAGATGCCCAGATACTATGGTAATGAGAGCCATGGAAGTATGTGCGTTGAAGGGAAATGTCTAAATGTATGATGAGAATAATTAGATCATTGTTTCATATTAAAATATCCTGTAATTTTGTAACAACTATCACTATGCAGAGAATAATTACATCATTATCATAACCACCTCTTTTTTTCCTTCTTGACATGAACATTTGACAAGAAATACAAAGGAGGGGAGGGGGGAATACCAGGGCTGTCACCTCGCTTGCATTTATAAGAGGGAAAAGCATCCCATTCTCCCTGCCAACTTATAGCTGGTGTCTCCCTGCTTCCATACCTGACATGATGCCAACTTCTGGAGCATGGCTATTGAATTTAGTATCCAGTCAGCTCATTTCTGAACAATTGTAACCCTGGGATGGAATTTTAGTGGGGAGGGTGGGGCTCACAACTGCTAGAGAAAGGAGCTCATTCTTTATTCAGTTCTGTAGGGTCTAAAGGTAAATTTCTAGAGCACCCTATTGGTGGGCATGTGTAGGTCTCTTACTCTTTCTGAAGCAGTCACCTGCCCATATGTATTAGGGTATGCTATAATATAATCAGGAGGTGTGATACCCTAACTAGCTCCGTACCGATTACACACAGGCTAGCTTTTTCTATGATGAAAATGCTGGCTCTGTGGATGAGGGGAAAGCAGTAGACATGGTATACCTTGACCTTAGTAAAGCTTTTGATATGGTCCCACAATATTCTTGCGAGGAAGTTATATTTAGAATGAATGGACTATAAGATGTATAGAAAGCCAATGAGATCATTGGACTCAACATGCAGTGATCAAGGACTCAAGGTCTAGGTGGAGTCAGTATCAAGCAGAGTGCCCAGGGGTCAGATCTGAGGGCCAGTTTTGTTCAGCATCTTCATTAATGATCTGGAGACTGGGGTGGATTGCATCCTCAGTGGATGACACTAAACTGGGGGGAGTGGGAGATACACTGGAGGGTAGGGATAGCATACATAATGTCCTTGCCAAATTGGAGGATTGTGCCAAAAAAAAAATCTAACGTTCCCTAAATTGGTAGGTAAGACCCTACTTGGTCTTTGATAGCATACGTTCTTACTGTGGGAGTTAGAGCCAGAGAGTTCCACAGGGTCTATCTGCGTTGGGCCCCTGCGTGAAGAATCCCATTTTGTAGTCACTATAAACTAAATCTGTCTGTTCTCTGCTCCAGGGGACACAAGCCAGCACAGCACTCATCCTCTGCTTGCAGTCTGTTGCCATGGAATATTTACACCCCAAGTTGCCAAGACACAGCAATTCAACATAAACAGCATTTGTGGGTGTGCTCTGAGCAGGCTTTGTTCTTATTTCTGATTTTCAATGTTTACTTTTGGAACACCATGGCACAATTTTTTCTAGGAATCAAAACTGGGTTTTATTGGTGTTTCCAAAAGTTTTCTTTTTCTGGACTGCTTTTAAATCTTAGTCTCCTTTGCACATTTTTCTCCCGGGGATGAGGTTGCAGGAAAGCCCCCATCTGCCCCAAATAATTTTCAGCACTGCACAGAATGCTACCTTTGTTCATTTTTTTTTAAATGTAAAAACCTCTTTTCCAACGTTTTTCTGCTTTGGTTTCACTGATCTTAACTTAAAACAACAAATACCTCAGGAAGGGAAATGCAAAGTGGATGCATCATGTAGAGCTGAGAGCCTGGGATATTGGAACATTCTATCCCAGTTCTTCCAGAGACTGGAAGTTCCAGAGTTCTTCCAGAGACTGACTTTGTATGCAGTCTGGCTGTAGCTGTGTCAGTCTCAGAATATCAGAAACCCATTGTGTGAGGTAACAGCTTGTATTGGACCATCTTCTTTGGTGAGAGAGGTGAGCTTTCGAGGTACACAGTGCTCTTCCTCAAGTCTGGGAAAGGTACTCAGTGTCAGCAAAATACAAGGTTTAACAGATGCTTTTAGCATAAATAATTAGCAGGTACTCTAAGGCAGAGGTTTTCAAATTGTGGGAGTGCCCTGTAAATGTTTGGTGGGTAAGGAGCGAGCAGCAATGCCAGGTGATTTGAGCCTACCCCATGTGGCAGAGCTCACTGAGGGAGTGCCACGTCATCTCCACCCTGACTCACTTCACCAGGCTGCCCAGTCCATGTATCTGTGTCCACATTCACCACAGTGGCCCCCATTTCCACTCCCGGCAGCCTTAGTGCCTGGCGCTGCCTCCTTCCCCAGAGATGGTCGCATATGCCTTCCCCAATTCTAAAAACCTGATTGGGGGGGGTGGAGTGGTAGTATTGTCTATTTTTGTTTCAGTTGGGAGGAAAGGCACAATAAAGAATTGTTACTCAAACAACGGCTCAGCTCCAAAAGTTTGAAAAGCACAGTTGTAAGCGATGACCTTGAGTAACTCACTTCCCTTCCCTATGGTTCAGTTTCTCCTTCTTTAAAATGGGGATAAAAGAGCATGGGGGGAGGTAGGGCACATCGGTCAGCTCAGCTAGTTAGTTCCTGTAAAGCATGCCCAGAGCCTATAATGAAAGATGCTAATTATTAATGTTAACGTTCAGATGCTACATTGTACAGTAATGACAATACGGCTTTGACCTGGCTGTGATCTCTTAGCAAGAAGACTCTTAACTAAGCCCCTCATTATGGATCTTTATTAGAGATGGTCAGAAACCTGAAGTTTCCATGAGAGGAGAAAAACACAGAGCAAGTTTTCAAGAAAAAGAAATCCCCTTTTGGGGTGGGGGGGCAACTCTCTTCTGTGTTAACCAGTATGCTCTCCTCCTTCCTTTTCCATTTGGTCCTTGTTTGTTGTTTAACATATCATACAGGAAGGGATTAAAAGGAGTTGAAAAAACAACCTTTTATTCCCTTCCAATAACAGAAAAGCACTCCCTCTTTTTCCACACCTTTGTCCAGCTTTCAGTTCTCTTTGAGCTATTTACCTTCATGTTCACGCCTGCATGTACTCACGCTTGCTGAGGTGACTTATTAGCATAGGATAATAACATTTTAGCGCTGCTTTAGTCGCTTTTGCTCAAGGGCCTCACAGAAAATATTAAGCCTCACAGTACCCTTTGAGTTTGGTGCTGCCCATTTTACTGAATGGCAAATGGGGGCACAGAGAAGTTGTGCAATGCTGTGCAATGACTTGGGATTGAAATTCAGGAGTCCAGACTCTCAGACCACCGGATTTAATAATTAGACCACACGTCCTCCCAAAGTAGGGAATAGAAGCCAAAATGCTGGCTATGGGGGAAGAGTTCACTCACAGATGGCGATTATTTATATTGCTCCAGCCATCTGATAAAGGATCTGGTGGAGGTGGCAGCAGTCCCTTGAGTTAAGGATGATATCTGCCAGGCTTGGTGGGTTTTCAGATGATTGAGGAGCCTGATTCTGGATGTACACCTTCAGCAGTGGGGTCATGTTTTTGCACGGGGGAGTGTAATTCACAGCCCCAGGTTGGTTTTCTTCTCCCTCTGCTACCACCATGCCACCTTCCTATCGAGTCATTGGGCCTCAACTGGCATGTGTCTTGATGGACGAGGTGGCACCATGCTGAGTGGTCAGCAGCTTCCTCCTCCCAATCATTGATGTCAATGCCTCCATGCTTGAGAAAGATGTTGAATGTTTCTTCGTATCAGTTCTTTTGGCTGCCCTATGAGCATTGGCCAACAGAGATCTGGGAGAAGAGACCCTTGCTACGGAGGTGGTTCTCGGGCATCCACTGTAATTGATTTCACAAGAGCAAGGCTTCAGTGCTGGTGGACACAGTTTCATGGAGGATACTTGGACTAGTCTGGCAATGCTCCCATTTGATCCCCAGGATTCAAAGCATGCACCGCTAGTGGAAGCTCTCAAAGGTCTTAATACGGTGTCAGTGGACAATCCCGGCTTCACTGCAGTAGAGGAGGGTGGTCAGCTTGAGAGCCTTATAAACTGGGATCTTTGTCAACTTCTGAAGGTCTCTGTTTTCAAAAACACGTTGTTGTAACGTGAAGAAGGTGGGACTGGCACAGTGGACCTGGTGCTGGACTTTTTCATCACTGGTAGTCCATTGGAAGAGATGACTGCTGGGAAGTGCTCCATGAACTCCAGAACCTCCCTGTCTATGTGGACAGTCAAATTCCAAAGGGGTAGCTGTGTTAGTCTATTGTAGAAAGACAACAGAGTCCTGTGGCACTTTTAAAGACTAACAGATTTATTTATCGCATGAGCTTTCGTGGGAGAAAATCCCACTTCGTCAGATGCTTTGAAGATAGGAAACTTACAGAATGGGAGGAAAGTAAATGCAGGGGAGTGTATGACATAGGATCAGGTCAGGCTGTAACAGCAAATCAAAATAGCTGTTAGGATTCAAACACTGGGGAACAGCACATAGAGGAGGGTGAGGTCAAATCACTTGTTGTAATGAGAGAAAAATCCATAGTCCCTGTTTAACCCCAAGACAACTGAGTCAAATTTGCCTATAAGTTCGAGTTCTGCAGTTTCTCTTTGAAGCTGTGATTTGTTATTCATCTGTTTCAACACAGCTATTAACAAGTCGTCAAGGGAGTGAGCAGGGAGATTGAAGTGTTCCCCTATTGGTTTTGTAGCGTTGCAATTTCTGATGTCAGATTTGTGTCCATTTATTCTTTGGCGCAGAGACTGTCCTGTTTGTCCAATATATAAGGCAGAGGGGCATTTCCGGCACATGATGGCATAAATCATATTGGTGGATGAGCAGGTGAACGAGCCCTTGATGAAGTAGGTGGCTTGATTAGGCCCTGTGATGGTGTCATCAGTGTAGATATGAGGGCAAAGTTGGCAGCGTGGTCTGCTGCAGGGATATGTTCCTGCTTTAGTGTTTCTGTTGTATGATCTGTAGTTGCTGGTAAGTATCCTTTTAAGGTTAGGGGGCTGTCTGAAAGCAAGGAGAGGTCTGTCTCCCAAGGCTTGAGAGAGTGAGGGATCATCTTGTAAAATAGGCTGTAGATCTTTGATGATGTGTTGAAGAGGTCTGGCTTGGGGGTTGTAGGTGGTGACCAGTGGCATTCTGTTGTTGTTTTTCATGGGCTTCTCCTGCACTAGTTGACTTCTGGGTACCCGTCTGGCTCTGTCAATTTGTTTCTTCACTTCTGCGGGTGGGTACTGTAGTTTTAAGAATGCCTGGTAGAGATCCTGAAGGTGTCTGTCTCTGTCTAAAGGGTCAGAGCAAATGCGGTTATATCTTAGGGCTTGACTGTACACAATGGATCGTGTGGTGTGTTGAGGATGAAAGCTCAAGGGATGTAGGTAACTATACCGATCAGTAGGTTTGCAGTATAGGGAGGTCTTTATGTGCCCATCGCTAATTTGCACTGTAGTATCCAGAAAGTGGATCTCTTGTGTGGAGTGTTCCAGGCTAAGTTTGATTGTGTTGTGGAAATTGTTGAAATCTCTATGGAAATCTTCAAGGGCATCTTTACCATGGGTCCAGATGATGAAGATATCATCAATATAGCGTAGGTAAAGTAGAAGTGCTTTGGGATGAGACGTGAGGAAACGTTGTTCTAAATCAGCCATAAAGATGTTGGCATATTGCGGGGCCATGCGGGTACCCATAGCAGTGCCACTGACTTGAAGGTATAAATTATCTTCAAATCTGAAATGGTTGTGGGTGAGTACAAAGTCACAGAGGTCAGCCACAAGTTTAGCTGTGTCATCATGTTGGATAGTTCTTCTAATAGCTTGTAATCCATCCTTGTGCGGGATGTTAGTGTAAAGAGCCTCTACGTCCATAGTGGCCAGGATGGTATTTTCTGGAAGACCGTCAATGGATTGGATTTTTCTCAGGAAATCTGTAGTGTCTCTCAGATAGCTAGGTGTGTTGATAGCATAGGGTCTTAGGAGAGAGTCCACATAGCCAGATAATCCTGCTGTAAGCGTGCCAATGCCTGAGATGATGGAGCGTCCGGGGTTTCCTCTTTTATGTATTTTTGGTAGTAGATAGAATATCCCTGGATGGGGTTCTGGCAGTGTGTCTGTCTTGATTTGTTCTTGTGCTGCTTTGGGGAGTTTCTTGAGTAGGTGTTGTAGTTCCTTTTGATATTCCTCAGTGGGGTCAGAGCGGAGTGGTTTGTAGAACGTTCTATTGGACAGCTGTTTATAAGCCTCCTGATCGTAATCCAATTTATTCATGATGACGACGGCACCTCCCTTATCAGCCTCCTTAATAATAATGTCAGAGTTGTTTCTGAGGCTCTGGAGGGCATTACGCTCTGCATGGCTGAGTTATGGAGTAAGTGATGTTGTTTGTCCACAATTTCAGCCTTTGCCCAGTGGCGGAAACAATCTATATAGAAATCTAGTCTCTTGTTCCGACCGTCAGGAGGAGTCCACGTTGAATACTTTTTCTTGCAATGTTGGGAGGAAGATATCTGAAGGTCATTGCGGTCTACATTGGTGGTGGCGAAATACTCCTTGAGTTTGAGACAGCGAAAGTAGTTCTCCAGGTCACCGCAGAATTGTATCGTATGTGTGGGGGTGGTGGGGCAAAAAGAAAGTCCCCGAGACAGCACAGATTCCTCTGCTGGAGTAAGTCTGTAGCATGAAAGATTAACAATGTTGTCACTTCAATCTCCCTGCTCACTCCCTTGACGACTTGTTAATAGCTGTGTTGAAACAGATGAATAACAAATCACAGCTTCAAAGAGAAACTGCAGAACTCCAATTTATATGCAAATTTGACTCAGTTGTCTTGGGGTTAAACAGGGACTATGGATTTTTCTCTCATCACAACAAGTGACTTGACCTCACCCTCCTCTATGTGCTGTTCCCCAGTGTTTGAATCCTAACACCTATTTTGATTTGCTGTTACAGCCTGACCTGATCCTATGTCATACACTCCCCTGCATTTAATTTCCTCCCATTCTGTAAGTTTCCCATCTTCAAAGCGTCTGACGAAGTGGGATTTTCTCCCACGAAAGCTCATGCGATAAATAAATCTGTTAGTCTTTAAAAGTGCCACAGGACTCTGTTGTCTATGTGGATAGTGTGGAGGATGTTGAGCTGGCCTGGGAGAGGTTGGTGGAGGACCTTCATCTTGGCGATGTTCAAGGATAGGTGAAGTCTCTTATATGAAGCATTGAAGAGATAATGTTGCTTGCATGTCTTGTGCCGAATGAGCCATCACGCAGAAGCCATTGGTAAAATGAAGGTCACGGATGTCCTTGGCAGTAAGTTTTATTTTTTTCCAAGACTGAAGAGATTCCCATCCAGTTGATATGGGATACTAACACTGGATGGTATATTATCTCAGTTGAGGTAGATGATGATAGTGAGGTAGATGGTGAACAAGGTGGGGGTGATCATACAACCTTATTTGATCCTGGTCTGGATGCAGAAGGCATTTCAGATCTTCCCGTCAAGACGGTGGTGATTATATTGTGCAGGAGTCTCAGCATGGTGACAACTTTCAATGGGCAACCAAAGCATAGTAGGACAACATACAAAGCTACATGATTTAGGGAACTGAAGACTTTGGTCAGGTCAATGAAGATAAGAAATAGTTCTTGATTTTACTCCTGAAATTTTTCTTGGATCTGTCTGGCAACAAAGACCATGTCAGCAGTGTCCCAGGATGGTTGGAAACTGCATTCGATTTCTGGGAAGATCTCCTCAATAATGGGATGATGAAGGCAGTTCAGGAGGATGAGGACTAAAATCTTACCTGCAATGGACAGTAGAGAACTCCTCCTACAGATCCCACAGTCCGATTTGTCCCCCTTCTTGTAGATGGTCACAAAGCATCTAATTTTTTGGAAAACAAGGACTCTGCTCCAAAGAGCAATGAGTGGGGATTTGACTTGAGGTCAGCTGTGAAGGAGGGAGGCTCCACACCAAAGATGGGCTGTGACTCCCGTCTCTCATTCTGCTTTAATAAAGCCCCCTGAACTGCTGAAGCACAGCCTCTCAGCATGCCCGTGGCATGCTAGCCATGGTAGGATTTCTGGATTGCGTAAGGCATGGAGGGTACACATCCCATCACACAGAATCAGTTGTGTGGCTTCCACCCTAAAAGTACCACCCTTTGTTTGACCAGTACCAAATGATTTACAGAAAGGTGCAAGATGCCCTGAAATAAGTAATTTTAAAATAACATAGCCCCAAGGAAATTTTCCCCCCACACACCTTAGTTAGCAGTTGGCGTGTGCCCTGAAGCACGAGGGTTTGTGCTAGCCTTTCTTCAACTTGTGTGTGTAACTTTTGTTAATGTTCACACTTCACAAAGAAGGGGGGAGTGTTGTTTGGAGCAGGACTCACCTGGAAAATTCCTTCCTGCTCAGGGGATGGGTTGTGATTTTTACAGAGGCCCCTTTAGGGGAGAGGAAATTGAATTTTCCATTTATTTTCAGGCCTAGCTAACATGGAAACATCTTAATCAAAGGGAAAAAAAGAGACCAAATCCCCATCTAAGATTAGATGTCAGATAACTGACTGTGGCATGGACTGAAGCTAAATCAACATAAATCATTTATTACCGGGAACAAAATAAGTCACCAGATGCAATTTTGCTATGAAAAAAACTGCTGCTTTCTTTATGAACAAATTTCCATTAAAATGGAAATTAGATTTCTCAGGGACAGTACTGAATGTCTGTGGGTGTGCAATGCTTGGATGGATAGATGTGGCCTGATGGCAGATGCAGGAAAGCAAAAATGGGGGAGGGGGGAAATGGATGTAGTAGTTTCATAAGGATAGGCTTGTGGGGACAAAGCCCTGGATGGGGGTAATTGGGATTCAGTTTCTGGTTTGGTCTTATGGAATTCAGAGTGAGTATGTGTACACAGCATTTTGGAGTGAGGCTCTGAAGCCCATCCCGCACCCTAGACTTCAGAGCCCAAACTCTAAAGCACTGAGTGTTTTTAGAGCTCCAGTGTGAGGCCTGCTTGTCCCTGTTTGTCCATCCAGGCAGGAAGGCTCATTCCAAAATGCTATCAATGTACCTTTAAGGACTCCATGCCTCAGTTTTCCCATCTATAAAATGAGCACCAGAATGCTTTCCTAGTGCACGGGGGGAGGGGGGTGTGTGTGTGAAGGTGACCACATTTTTTGTCGGGCGCTCAAATACATGCTGTTGATGGCCATAAATGTCTCACCACACAGTAAAAGAAAAAGAGAATGAGTCCATATCTGCATTTCACTTGTCCACGCAGAAGGGGAGGAGGAAGTCATGTGGTGAAAGCACATGCCTGAGCAGCCTGGGTCCTGGGTCTGCTACAGATCATAAGCATGTTACAGGGCTTTGCTTTCTGACATGTTGAGTATGTCCAGCTCTCACTGTGTTCAAAAGGAGTCATGGGTACTTGGTCCCTCTGGAAAACAGGCCCTTAACTCCCCGCATTTTTGCAGTACTCTGCTATAAAATGAGGCTAACACCTTTCTACCTGCCTGGGGCTGAATGTGAGGTTTCACTGCACCAGTGCTGCACCATCTTATAGAAGCGAACAGGGTTGCTTCATCGCTGGCTTGTGTGCAAAGCACCACAGATGTGTTTTTGTGTGAAAAGCACAGCTTTCCTTCTTATCTAGCCTAGCAGACTTTGAGGAAGAGCTGTTGTTCAGGGGACTGCTAATAGTATATAGCACCCTTCACCTATGGCTCCCCTGTCTGAATCCAGCCCAGGCTGTTTCCTGAAAGATGCCTGATGGTCTATGGTAAGATGAATTCACAATGAGTGTGCAGTGCCTACCTCCTCGGTGCCCTGTTGACAAGTGGATGTCACAGTCCCGAGTTAGGATTCACTCCAGTTCTGTGAACAAATGACCCTTGAATTTGTCAGCCAAAGGGGTGAGTATGGAGGATGAATTACACTCTCATCCGCAACAGAGGGGAGTCACTCCAGTTCAGAGAAGAGGAACGGGTTGGGGGAGGAGGGTCAGATGCTTCTCAGTTGACAAACTACAGATGGAGTTTATGGGAGCCAGGATTTAGGCCCCTCCATGAACGGGTCCATGACTGTTACCCATCTCCATTGGAAGCAAGTTTATCTCAGCCTGTCAAGCAGCCTGTCTGCAAGAGCAGACTTTGCATTCAGACATGATGCCCAGGCTGGGTTAATGATGCAGTAATCAGAGACAGAAACCAGAATTTAAACTGAACCTGCCCTTTTGTTGAGCTCAGCAATACAAGTTCCAGTCTCTGATAAGGAAGACTAGTATCTAGAAAGGATGCTGATGATTCTACTACCAGCTTGTGCCCCCACCTATTAATATGTGCGTGCATAGCCCTGTGGGTTTGCCATGAGAGACTGTCCTGTTAAAGGGATGTGGAGTTGACTTGTTTTGTTACACACTCCAATAGTTTCCCTAGTTTTGCCTTAAGGGAATTGACCTGTCATCGAGTAAAACACGGTTCCGTATGGCTTGTTTAAAAACATACACACACCTTTATGCAGCATTGTTTGGTGTCACTTAAGGTAAATGTGCAGAATGCAGAACTGGGATACTGATTTCTCTGTGTGTCTTGATGATGCTGGACTTTGAGAGTTTTGCTGTATTATGCCTCTCACCCTACAAGCAGCTTGGAAGGGAGAAAAATCAGTGTAACATGATCTTGTCAGTATACTTATCGGGATGGTGTGACAGGTTGCTCCCCAGATCTGGTCTGGTGTGCTGCTGTGACCTGCCCCACTCCCCAATTCCACTCCTGAACCCTGCCTTGCCTTGCCAGGTGACCACTCACTCCTGAATTAGTCCACTCTAAGCTCCTGTGTGTAAAGCAGAATCATCTGAGAGCTTTTGGAGACTGCAACTTGCTTGGGAATCCACTTGATCATAATTAGGGCTGGGCAAAATATTTTTGGACTACACTCCCCCCTGTGAAGAAATGGGTTGATTGAAACATTTGACAAATTCATATTGAATGAATTGATTGTTTGTCAGGAAGCCCCACCCCCTTACCCTAAAAAATTCAGAAAAATATAAATATTTAATTTTGACTTAGTTAAACAAAGCATTGAGATTAATGATACTTTGCATTTTGAAAGTTCCTTCACTTTTATTTTTAAAATTTTTTAGAGAATAAAAAAAGACGTGAGAAGGAAATGTTTCATTCAACCTGAATTTTTTCTCCCAAATCTTTTTTTGGTTTTCTGAAGAATTCTAAAACATTTCATTTCAGGCCAACAAGGAATTTTCTTTCCTGGTTTTCAGTTTGGCCAGTAAACTGAAAAATCAGTGATTCACACAGCTCTGTCAAAAACACCCTGAAACCCTCCTCACCTCAAAGACATTAAAGGAATGGTTTTCATGGCTCTCCTGTGACTGAACCATGAAAAGAGTGAGCAGCTCAAGACAAATTCTGCAATACATCATCTTTTTTGCTACCAGATTCCTCCTCTGCCAAACTAGCCTATCTCCATTGGACATTCCCAGGTACTTGTTGGCTGAAGGTGAAATCCTCAATCCAATGGCTGCCAGCTGTGAACGGGTGTGTAATTGGAAATTCAGCTGTTCTCTCTGGGAATGTTACCAGCCACAGATGGAGGAAGAGAGAGGTTGAGAATCCAGAATCAAAACAGCATACATGAAAATAATTTATTATAGTCAGTCTTGATTGTCTCCCTTGCCCCTAGTTAATCTTTGCTGTGGCAGCTAAACGGAGCAAAAGTGTGTGTGGGAGGGTGGGGGTATCTGCGTTTCTTCAACAGCACATGAAAAATTACATCTCGTCCTCACTTTCAATGCAAAAGGAAAAAAACTGAGCTGGTTTGGCTTTAATTGCTATCAATTTGTAGTGTATTTACACAGGGTGGTGTTGATCTTGTGGTATTCTATACTCACAAGCCCCCAAAATCAGATGGTTTGATCAGACATTAAGGAGAGAGAATTTTGGGGATGTAAAGTACATTTGTCTTAATTATACCAGATTGGACAAGAAAAATTCAAAATCTGCCAGCAATTCTGAGATGCCCTTTACCAGAGTTGCCAATTTTGGCTGGACGTATCACTGGAGGTTTCATCACATGACAATCTTTAAACATTAATCTTCAATCCATGGTGACTCCAGGACCATCCTGAAGGATTGGCAATCCTACTGTTCCTTAGAGATAGAGAGAAACAGCACACAGCCTACAAACTACTGAAGCACTACTTAGAAAAGCTTAGCAAGAATCCTATACTCTAGTTCAGTGGTTTTCAACCTTTGGCATTTAGTGGCATAGTGCAACCCTACAGGACACAGCAGTCCACTCCCACCCCCCTACCCACCAGCCATATCAAGCCATGTCCCTGGCTCTCCGCAACACACTTACCACTGTGTGGCGACACAGTAATGTGTCCCAACACGGGGTTGAGAAACGCTGCTCTAGTTCAAAGAAATGGCTACCTTGCAACTCGCAAGTTGCTGTTACTGCTATTTAGCCATCAGTATCCCATTGCAGTTTGCAGCACAGAAATCCATCCACAAATAGGAGACATGCAGAAGAGCTAATTGCAGCCAGCATGGCTTCCTCTGTGTTCAGTGTTGGCTGGCCTTTTAAGGGGGGAGAGAGATATAGCCCACCTATGTCTTTCACCTGAGTGATTTAAAGTAGAAAACCACAGTGAAGTAATGTTAACAGTCAGAACAAACCTCCATCTATGAGAGAGCAGCCGGGCAGAGACAAACCCTTGGTTTGTCAGGGGCAGAGAAAGCCACTCACATTTCTGTCCTATGAAATGCGGTAGAGAAAGTTAGTGATGAGTGTAGGTCAGCAGCAGAAGCCATTAAAAGACCCATTTGTCAGTACTTTAAGAAATTTGCCATATTAAATGGAACTGTACTGACTCAGGGTGCACAACTTATCAGGCCAGATACTTTTCACCTTAACAAATGGCATCAGTAATGCCGTTTTCCATTATTTAAATATTGTGTTGGTTTTTCAGCTGTTACCATGACAATAAAATATCTCTTGAGTGCTGTGTTACATGCGGACAGCTGAAAACATTGGTTATTAAATAAAATTCTGGGAGGTATAGCTGTGCGTTCCTTGCATCTAAAACGCTAGAGCATGCTTGGATAACTAATATAAGGCAGTTATTTTTCACCCCTACGGAGGCAAGATGAATCTAATAATAAAGTCTGCATTTATGAAACATCTTTCATCCCAAAGGCTCCTGAACTGCTACCTAAACTAATAGGCATGTTTTATGTAAAGGAGGATTGCACCAACCACCGAAATACAGATGTTGTTTCAGTCCACAGCTGCAGTGCACAACCGTTTAGGATGGGAAGCAAACAAGAATGTTGTATTCCCAATATAGCTCATGGGGGATTTCAGTTCAGTGAGATGCCCCAAAATGGAATTTGGACTGAAACAGGGAGATGGACAACAGTGCTCTTGCAGAGAAAAAAGGTGCTGTGCAAGAGCTAGATGATGATGATGTGAGATGAGACCGTGAGCAGTTAGCTGTAGGTTTCATCTGAAAGCTTGTCAGCAGTGCATCACCCCTTAACTGTGATAGGAGACTGGTTCATTTCCATCCTAGAAACAAGAGAGCTGCCAATGGGAATAAATAAAAGGTTCATGAGTAAAGTCCAATGGAAGAGCAGGAAATCAAGGGCATGTAGAAATGAAGACCGAAGGCCAACAGCAGGTTTCTTATGTCAGTTATGTAGGAATAAACCTGGTGTATGTCAGTGGTGCACGTTCCTTGGGGCTGGGTGCAGAGCACGTACACTGTATGCCCCCTCCCCACCCCACCCCTCAGCACAGGTATAAATAGCAGTATAGATGGTAAGGCACTGCTCAGGTGAGTAGTGCCTTCTGTCTTTACTCCTATTTTTAGCACTGTCTCCCTCCTGCCAGAGCCTTTCACTGCCACGCCTCAGTTTTCTCCATATGTAAAATGGGGATAATGTAAGTGCAAAGTGCTAAACATTGTTTACTCCGCAAATACTTGAGATACCCATAAAACCAGTACACTAGATGGAGTTTCTCTTTAGATCCTGAATAAGGAAATGAATAACATATCTGAAGTTGTGCAATGCATCTGCTGTATGGATGAACATCTGGGGGAGCGCACAGTTTCCACTGGAGCTCAGAGATTAAACAGAAGGCATATGGAAGCCCCCGTGGCAAGGGGACCAGGGCACAGACAGCCTGACTGGTTTGCAAGGGAACGAAGCTAGCAGAGAACAGGAAGCGCAAACCTGGTAGAACTTCAGGGCCCTGTCATGCGCAGAGGAGCCTTTAATGACTAGCTCTGCAGAGAGCAAACAAGGAAAGGCCGGAAGTTTGGCACGGCAGAAGTCGGGCCTTCGGAGAAAAGCACAACCAAAAGTGGATAATCAAAGCCAAGTGATGCTATGGCAGATGAGGAAGGGATCCGACAACAAATACCCAGCTGCTACAGCTAGCAACTTCAGCAACAGACAGGAAGCAACTGGGAAGTGTAATGCATCTTCACCAAAACAGATTTGTGATAGCAAAGCTGAGCCCCGGCCCCTCAATATCCGCCCAGCAAATGTCTGCATTACAGTCTAGAAGGACTACTGACCTTGGCAGCCTCTGACCACAACAGTGACAATGAAGCAAGACAAGCAGCTGCTTATTTGTGTGTGTTGCTTTGAAACAGGACGACTCTGCTGCCCCGAGAGAGAGGACCATATTCAGCATAGCTTCATTTGTGCTGGATGCTCTAGACATATAGACAGCAACAGCCCCTTACCCAAAGAGTTACAATCTAAAAATACACAGCCCAGTGTCTACGCCAGAAATAAATGAGAAGTACTGACCCCTTTATTCCACTCAGGGGGAGGGGAAATAAGATACCGCTACCATCCTCTTTCTTTCTTCCCATGAAACCACCAAAACATTTTCCAGAGAGCGAATGGAAACTAAAGCTCAGAATCAGGATTCCCAGGTCCTTTCTCAACTTTCCCATCGACTTGCCTTGCACCTGGGGCAAGCCTTAATAACCATTAACTTCTTTCACAAATGTCCATATCCTCTTCCAGAAAGCATTTGTGATCTAGACATCTAGTATCCTTTTCAAAACTCATGAGTCTGTGTGTGTGGCCAGAGACTTTAGGTGCAGTAGATTTTTAGATGCCAAGCTTGAGACCCCATTTTCATTAATTCAGGGCACCTGCAAGTCTAACTGAAGTGATTGGCAGCCATGGGTAATCAATGCTGATGCAGATGAGCCCCAGGGCACACACAAGTTGAGGCACTGAAAATCAATCGCCACTCGCTAGAATCAGAAAGTTTTGGCCGGAACAAGGGATGGGCCTGAGCCTTCTGCTTAGATGTTCCTAACTAGCTGCTTCTCTGTCATGGAACAAACTCAAAGACAGGATCTAGAAAGTCAGCGGGATCCAGTCAAGAGGGCACTGATATGGGTTCAATGACTAGCTTCACCTGTGACCTGCTGTGTGACTCTAAATGAGACGCTTTCGCTCCATTTCCTGATCAGTATCACACTCCTCATTTTCCAGACCTTCCTTTCCAACCACAGAGCTCCAAGAGCTGCATGACAGCCAAGCATTAGACCCCCAAGATTGAAGGAATCCAGCTCAGTGGGTCTGATTTGGACCCTTCTAACTCTGGAAAGCTCATTTTACTTCCCCCCCCTCCATGGTACCATATCTGCACTGTTACGGTAGAAATGAAAGGTTTGGGATGTCTTTGAAAGGAGGAGTCACTTTCATCCTTGTTGGCACCCAAGCTACTTATTTTTCTTGACTCCAGTGTTTACAAATGAGAGCAACAGACTTAGAGCTGTATCTTCAGTAGCTACAAAGAAGAACTTGGATCCAATTTCCACCCTGGAGCAATGACCTGATACAAAATGAAGGGTCAACATGCCTCTTTACTGCTGTGAATTAGTTTTCTAGAGTTCTGTGCCACAATACAGTAGTGTATTATTCTATCTGTGCAGGGTAGAAAGGACCCCATTACCTTGACAAGGTACCTGCAACTCCTCATCTGGATTCACAAAAGGCCTTATGGAGTATCAGCCTGCGGTTCATTCTGAACTGCAAGCAAATATGAAAGAGATGTCATGCTTATTAACGTGGATGTTCATAAATATTCATGTAAAGGAAAATGAGGAAAAAACCTTTTAACCAGAGAGTGACTGCAGTCATGTTCCTACCAGAATTGTGAATGCATTGTTCCAAAATAGATTAACGTGACTTCCTTGTACGGTACTTGCAGTACTGGAAATGAGTTTGAGTCAAAACAATACACCACAAATGTTCTATTTTCCCCGCCACACTACTTTTTAAAAAAATAGGTCTTCTCATTAAATTCAATTAGTAACCGAGGTTTTATGCAACTCTCACATTCTAGCTATTTTCTCTGTCCATTGAAGTTCATTCTATTGGCTGCATTTACTCCCTTTCCCAGTCACTTGCTTTATCCTTCTAATCTCCTTATTTTCAGATGTTCTCATCCTGTGCTCCTTGAATGGGTTTGTAATTCTAAAAAGAGGTGGAAGAAGAGTATGTGCACCACAGTAGAGGTTATATTTTGGCACTGTTGGATCCAGTCAGAAAGAGGGAGGTGTCCTCCCCAGAACTGGAATGGAATCCATTGCATTTGTCTCATGTGCAAATGTCAAAATAATGGGGTGAGGTTGCAACATCTAGTTCTGATGTAAGTGGATTGTGGTAGCATTAGACACTCGGAAGCTGATAGTGTCTGATGACTTTAACATCCACATGGATGTTGAATGCTTACAGTCAGTTGGTACCAACTCTGCCAGAGTCAGCCCAGGACTGTCATCTAGCCAGAGGTCAGAAACATGGAAGGGCTTCTCTAGAAGACTGCAAGTTCCATCTGTATGCATCTCCCCTCCATACGTTATCCTAGGGACTAGCCCAAAGGCCTCATCCCTGATTACAGCATGGCCTGTTGACACTTGACAACTTCCACAGCTAGTATGTAACAGAAAAACACTAAAACTGGAGTTCCCCAAAATTTCTTGAATTCTGGCAGCCCACAAGGAACTCAAGAGTTCACAACAGATTGCCCCTTTGGGGTTTCCATATCCTCTACACATGGTCCTATTGTTCCACCTCTTAACCACCCTAAAGTAATTAACAAAGGGATGTAGTTGCTGAAGCCAAGCACCAGAATAAGGATCTCTACAGAAGCCTGTCAAATCCATCTGTACAAATCCCTACTTCATATTTAATCTCGTGCCTCCTTTCCTTTTTAATTAACAATGGAATTTCTCCTCTTGGTATAATTCCATTCTTCTGTTCTCTATGCCTTGGGAAGGCTCACCATCTGAAATATGTGAACTAATATGGTTATGCTAGCATTTTCAAGGCCAGAGCTAATGACAGTATAGCTGCTCTCTGAAGTAATATCAATGTTGTCTGCTTTCATTTCTGTTTTCTTTCCTTCTGTCTGATACTGAATTTTCTTGAAGCTGAAACTGATTCATAGAGACAGAAGGCTGTAGGGAATGTTTGTGCCATTTCCCCAAATCTCTTCCTAACCAATATATTGCTGTATCTTTCTGTTCAACAGCAATTTGCCATAGCTCTCAAGGACGTTTTCCAGAGTCACCCCTTCTCCACCCCCCCCCCCCCCCATGCATTTGTTATATATACCAGCAAAAGTGACCCGAGATTTTTCTGAAAGGTTTACAAACATCTCTGGTTTTTTGCACCCAAAAATATTGGATGTATCGCATGCCTCTGCAGGCAATCTAGTTTTTAAAAGATTCTGACTGTTACAATAAATCCCTACTGAATAGCTGCAAGGCATTTCACTAGTGGTTATTTTACGGGACAAAAGGAAATGGAGCTATTTTCACTTTGTTTTACACATCACCATGTCAGAGCACTTACATGCTGTAATGCAGTGTATTGCACTGTTCTGTGGAAACCACAGACAATTTTAAAGTGATATGTGACAGATAATCTTTTAAAACCTGCTTTAAACTGTATTTTCAGCAGTGGCAGACTGTATTGTACTAACGATAACAGATTGTTACTGCCAGAAGTTTGTGCCTGTGCAACAGATCAGATGTAGTTGGGGCCAAACTAAAGCAGTTAGTCTAAGAGGATTCAGTGAAGCTCCAAAACACATATGTGGTAATATAGTCTGCTGCATATCCATTTAATTATGAATTTTTATTTGCTTTGCGTCGTAGTTCCTATATCATCTGCAACTCCAGATCTTCTGTGAAAATACTATTATCCAACTCATTTGTGTAGAGTAGCTGCAGCCCAAAGCTGATCCCTAACAAGTTTGTGCTCATCTGCTGATCCTGCTGTCCAATCATTGCAGACAGATTTGTTTTCTTATTTGGAAATATTCTGTGCAGAGCTTTGGGTTTCCCAACCCTGTCCCACTTCAATTCTCTAGAAGGGTTTTTAATACTTAATTATACTGGTAGAAAAAGTGAGGATTAGCTTCTCTAATTTGAAGTAGGCAATTAGTAACAGATCCATTTTATAGACAAGATAATGGATGTAAGGGTTTAGACCTAGGTTTTCCAAGTGGCCTTTTAATTCTGGGTATCCAAATCCAGATACCTGGGGCCTGATTGTCAGAAGTGCTAAGTGCACACAGCTTCAGGTGAAGTTAGTGGTAATGACTGTATTTGCGAACACCTCTGAAAATCAGCCTGTAGATGTCCCAACGGTTGGCAGAACTCTAAATTTAGAGGTCACTTCCAGACCTTTGGCTTAAGTGACTTGCCAAAGGCCATCAGGTCCTATGGGGTCAGCATTGCAGTCAGGATTAGAATTCAATTTTCTGACTCTCCCAGGGCTGTAGAGGATCTGCCGATCCTCATTCTGTGAAATGTTCCACAGCTTAAGCTCTGCTTTCTGGCTCATAGCTACATCAGAGAGCCTGAGGAGATGATCACTGGAAGAAAGCCTGATGGATTCATTCCACCCTTGAAAATAGCTGTCAGTCCCATCTTCACAGTTGCTATCAGAGAGAACAGACCTCATGTTTTCCCAGGACATCCTTTGCAAGGGGTCATAGGGATCCATAGAGATCACTCTGAATTGACGTGTCTGAAGAAATGTCTTAATTCTATCAGCCTTGTTTTCAGAGAGTTTTCCACATCTTGCTGTAATGCCGGTACAACCCTCAAATTCCTCACTTTCTGTGAGTGTCCATCAAAGTGGTATCAGCACCTTCCATGTTAATTGGTCTGGCAAAGCAATGTCCTCAGTCGTCTCCACAGAAGCATCACCTCATCTCTATAAGAATTTCTGCTTGGGGTCTATTGACTTTTTGGGGGAGTGGGCATTTACTGATTTCTTTCTTTTCTTTTCTTTTTTTCTCCCCCTGGAGGATGCTGTAAGGTTTGGTAGGACTAAAATTTCAGCCCATCTTGACATGTTAGAAGACTTGCCCTCAGAATCTGTCCATTCTGAGAATCTGAGGGCAAGAACAGTCCAATGGTAGACACTAACCCATGGTAGGCAAGACTCAGGTTCAAGTCCCTGACTTGCCATTAGCTGCGTGACTTTGGGCAATTCAGACTGCCTGAGCCCGGGTTTAAGTACCTAAATATCTTCAAAGAGTGTTGTCTCAGTTGCCTTATCTGTAAAGTGGGGATAATAGTATTTCCTTGCCTTACAACAGCATTTTGAGGATAACTGCAGTGAGGATTGGCAGATGCTCAGACACCATTGTCATGGAGGACACTTTAAACCTGTTTGTTTTCCAGAAGGCCACTCTTACTTGGGTGACAAGGGAGAGCTGCTGTAAAGGGATGAAACAAGGAGTCTAGTGGCACCTTTAAAGACTAACAAAATTATTTATCGCATGAGCTTTCATGGGAGAAAATCCCACAACATTTTTTTAGTCTCTAAAAGTGCCACTAGCCTCTTTGTTTTGCTCAACTAAACTAAAGGAGCTACCCCTTTGGAATGTGAAGGAATGGACAGCTTTTGGTAATTTAAATCCTAGTTAGATTTCCTAAAAAATTGTGGGGAAAAAAATCTAGAAATGGTCTCTGAAGCTGGCTTTAATTTTATGCTGGCTATTAATGATACATCTACACTGGAGTTGGTTGTGAGCCTCCCAACCTAAGTAGATAGAAGCATGCAAGCTCCGCTCAAGTTCATGTGCTAAAAATAGTAGTATGACAGCATGGCCAGTGAATCAAGTTAGCCATCCAAGCTCTGACCCAGGGGGTGGTGTGGGCAGGAGTTTGAGCGGCAAGATCAAGCCACCACAGGTGTTGAAACGTCCATGCTGCTCAAGCCAAGCCATAGTGTCAAAAGGCTACATCCTGGCCTGGCCTTTTCCTTGAAACACTGGCAGCCAGGGAGTGTATGAGGCATTTGAACCCAGATAGCAGCTCTAGGGGATCACAGAAACACTCTTGGATTGGGATAAATTCTAGAGCGGTAGCCCTGTCAGTCTATTTCAGCAAAACAAGCAAAGAGTCCTGTGGCACTTTTAAAGACTACCAAATTTTAAAGACTAGATAAATGTGTTAGTCTTCAAAAGTGCCACAGGACTCCTTGTCTGGATTGGAATGACTCTCCTTGGGCAAGGTAGGCTGGCTTCATAACCAAATTATGCCAGTGGGTGGTGCAACCCACTGCACTGCAGCTGCATCATTGCAGGTGATCTGGCTTTAGAAGCAGAGTCCCCTGGCCATGGACAGCAAGTGCAGGATCTAGGGATACCTTCTTCCACAGGTGACACCTTTCCCCTGCCTTGCTCAGAAAGCAGAAGGGGAAATGATCATTCCCTTGGCATGCAGCACTTAATGCCCATCTGGTAGGAAATAGTTGCTGGATTCCATGAGGATCAGCATAACAGGATCTTGGTTAGATCGTGGCAGAAGAGTTTCACGTAGCAGAGTGAGGTGGGGACTATCTCTTGCCCTTTCTAATCTATATTCTTTAGCCCAGTGTCAACCTTTTGCAGGTCGCGACACACTTGGCGTGCATGACTCTCCAGGACATACCAGCCCACATCCCCGCCCCCTGGTCAAATCTAGGCCCCTCTCTCCTACTGGGCTCTCTGACACCCTTACTGCTGTGTGGCAGCACAGTATTGTGTCCCAACACAATGGTTGAGAACCACTACTCTAGCCCTTTAGATTGTAATCCTGCTGGGCCCTTTTGACACACAAATTATTCTAGTTCCAAAGGGGTAGCTGTGTTAGTCTATTGCAGAAAAACAACAGAGTCCTGTGGCACTTTTAAAGACTAACAGATTTATAATATTACCTTCAGTCCACTAGGTAGAAATCTGTTAGTCTTTAAAAGTGCCACAGGACTCTGTTGTTTTTCTACAGATTATTCTGTGGCATGTAGATGTTCTGCCCAATTAAATGACCTTCTCCCAACCCTCTGCCAACACAGCTTTGTTTCTTGGATGAGTCTTACTCTCAGACTCAAGAGTAAGAGTTATGTCACCACTGTAATGTAAGCCTGTGCTTGAGGCTTAATCCTCTTGCGTCTCCACTGTAGTTGCACTGACTCAGTGTTCCAGGACCTGACAAAGCTGGAGAATCTATCTTCAAGTCAAGCTGGAACCCGGGTTCTACGCCCTATTGCTCTGCAGCGTAGCTGTAGCCCCTTGACTCAGGTCCTGGGAATCATCAGGAAGTACCCTGTAATCCCACAGGACAACTTTTGTCATCCTCTCTATCCCAACAATCTGCAATCAACTGCACTGAAAATAGAAACCCCCCCCCCCCCCCCCCCCACACTTTACAAACAGAAGCAGCTCAAGTCAGCATTAATCTCCTCTCTTCTGATCACCGATTTGCAAGTGTGCTGTCAGCAATCCTCCTGATCTGCAATGGAGAGTGAGTCCATCAAGCTTTTTGCAAAGTAAGCTGCTGCTTGGTAAGGTACAGGGGAAGTAATAAAGTTTTCCCACAATGCACAATGTTCCTACTACTAGGGTAGTCACATTTCGATGTGTGGGCCACTAGGGTTTCTGGGATATGACTATCTTTAGAGCCCTGAAAATCCACAGATATCTGCATTATATCCACGGATACAATGCGGCTATCCACAGACCATTTCTTGCAGATGCTGATCAGATACAGATCCACATATTTTTATCTGTGCATGGCTAGAGCCGTGCAAATACACGGATATCTGCGGATATCTGCATTATATCTGCATCTGCAGATACAACATGGATATCCGCGGACCATTTCTTGCAGATGCAGATCGGATGTGGATCCACATATTTGTATCCACACAAGGCTCTAACTATCTTGGCTCAGGTGCACAGGCTGCATTATGGATTGGATGACAGAGCCCTAGGTTCCAGTGCAGATCAAGAAACTCTTAACTTATGATTAAAATATGATATAGATGCTCAAGTCCAGGGTTCCCTAACCAAGGTCAGCTGACTCAAGTCCTACTAGCCCTGGGCCTGGATTGCAGTGCAGACATACCCGAATAGTTTGGAATTCTCCTATGCCCCTTTAGTTCAAATTCACCAGTAGCCTCTGGCTGCTTTGCACAGCTCTAGCTGGTAGAGCAGTGTTGACAGTTGCTCCACAGGGCAAGTACACAAAGTAGCTAGAATGTCTGACCTGTTCTGTCCTATGCTCATTTTAATTCTGTTATCCCTATTGATACCTCTTTGGATTCCTTTAACTTCATCCTCTCCATCCATGGCCTATTCCAAACTAGTAGAACAAGTGCTATCTTTTGTCATATGCTGTGTTCAGATTGACAATAACAACTGATTAAAATGTGATGATAAAGGAGATGCACAGAGACTTACAATGGTTAATTAAAAACATCAACAGTGACAAATTACATCAACTCACAGACAGATTAATCTCATCTCATCCCTTCAAAGAATCTGCAAGATCTATGAGTCCATTATTGCACATTTGACATACAGATGATTCAAAAGATTTTCAGCTTCTTGTGTGCAGACGATGTGCTCCATTTTAGGGAGGCCTAACAAAGCCCACCTTGCTCTGTGATTCAGCCATACCGCATTAAAGTGCTTTTAAAAGCCAAACAGTCAGCTGTGAGCTTTATGGCTAAGAAAATGGCATGCGTCACACATGGATTCACAAGTGTCTAGGAACTGAGAAGAGGAAGGACTTCAAAGTCACAATCAGTCACTGATTGATTTGCATAGTGAGTCAGAGAATCATAGGGCTAGAAGGGACCGCAAGGGACCCTCTGAATGACACAGGATTTGTTGGGTCTAAACCAGTGGTTTTCAAACTCTTTTTCTTGGGACCCAGTTGAAAAACATCATTTATGCCCGCAACCCATATTTTGCCGACCTCTGTGCTGACTCTTCCTCCCTGACCCCTCTGCTGTGCTTGCTGCCCCCATTGCTGAAAAAAGCGGCGGCTGCCCGAAAGTTTGGCGGTGGCCATGACTGGGGAGGGGTGTTTCTCCAGGCACACTGCCAAAAGAAGCCTGTAGCTGCTCCTCTCCAGTGTATCCTCGAGGACCCCTGCCCCAGCCGCTGCCAAAAGGAGCCATTCCTGGTGGCTTTTTTCGGCTGGCGCTGGGAGTCCCTAGGCATGCTGCAGAGAGGGGCTGCTCCAGAAGACACCTCTCTGGGGCCCATGGCCCCCTGCCCAACAATGCCTCTACCCTCCATGGTTTCCCTTCTCCCTGTTGGGAGTGGGAGCAGCGGTGGGAGATTTAGAAGGACGCTGGCTAGTGCTGCTACCCTGCATGCCTTTGAGTTCTGCAGCAGCGGCTGCCGTGGTGCTGCGACCCAGCACCGGAGAGTTTGCGACTAGTACTGGGTCGCATACCGTGATTTGAAAACTGCTGGTCTACACCAGCCAATACAGGTGGCTAGCCAGTCTCTTTCTGGAAACCTCCAGGGCAAGAGCTTCCATGGCTTTCCTTCCCAAGGCAGTCTGTTCCATTGTCCTATTGCTGTTAACTGTTAGGAAGTTTTTCCTGAGATTTTATCTAAATCTGCTGGGCTGCCGTTTGAACCCACTACCTCTTGTCCTGCCCTCTGTGGCAAGAGAGAACAACTTTTCACCATCTTTTTAGGACAGCTTTTCAAATATTTGAAGCCTGTTATATCTACCCATAATCTTATCTGTTCCAAATTAAACATGCCCAGTTCCTTCAGCGTTGGCTCATATGGCTTCCATTCCATCCCTTTGATAATCATTGTTGCTCACCTCAGGATCCTTTCCAGTTTTTCTACATCCTTTCTAGGCACTAGTGACCAAACCTGGATTCATATTCCAGTGGAGACCCAACCAGTACTGGGTAGAGTGGTACTATCACCCAGCACTGTCTCTAGGGGTGGGCAGGGCCCAGGGCCAATCAGCCTGTGTGAGTTCCCCCCCGCCGCCGGAATCCTGGCCGCATGCGGGCCCCGCCCCCTCGGCGCGGCCGCCCCGGTCCCGGCCGGGAGCCCCCCGTCCCCCCAGTCCTGATCCTGGCCTCATGCTACGCTTCCCGCCCCCCACCCGACGCCCATCTCAGCCTCATGCCGCTCCCAACACTGATCCCAGCCTCATGCTTGTTCCCGCCCCTCCCCCAGCCTTGCACTGCTTCCCCATGCCCACCCTGTGCTGCCTCTATGGTGTGGAAATGCGCAGCCCACTGAACTGCGGGCCCAGGCAGTCACCCCGTTTGCCACCCTCTAGCGATGGCCCTGCTGTCACTTACATGCTATGCTTCTGTTAATGAAACCCAAAATTGTGGGTTTGCTTTTGCAACAGCATCACATTGTTGTTTCACGCAAAGGAAGCGATCCACCACAACGCGCAGTTGCTTCTCAGCAGTGCTGCTGCCCAGCCAGTTATGTCCTATTCTGCATTCGTGCATTTTGGTTCAAATAACACAAGCAAAAATATTATAGCTTCAGTTCCTGAATGCAGGTTGTAACAGACTTACTAGCCATCTGGTATGAAGAAAGGTTTATCTAGATTTACTATTTCCTCCATGATTGCTGCTGGCATATTGAAGAGCTTTTCAACTTCTAACACCGTTGCCCATTATGACATCTGTGAGCTATCTCGTTTTGCTTGCTGAATTCCAGCACATCCCATGGGAGCAGGAGGTTGAACAGACAGTGACAGCAGCGAGCACGGGTGGGTTGGCAAAGGAGTTGAGACAGAGCAAAGGTTAATAAACCTCAAAATAGTCAGAAAAATGACTGGAATACAGTATGTTCCCTGGGTGAAATGTGCCCCTCTGCAGAGGATCACCCCAAACCTGCACCTGTTAAATCCTCAAAATAGAACTTCAGCACAGCTTAGATCTTGTTCTTGCTCTCTGCACAGGGGTGAACTGCACCCCATATGTATTCAGAGTCAGAGCTGATTATTTCACTGACAAATGTCTTTTCTTTCTTTCTTTTTTTTTTTTTTAAACTGCAGCTTGTCCTGCAGAGCCCCTAAAGCAACAGCAGAAGGAACTGCTGGATTCTGGTTTTTCAAGCTTTTTCTTTATTCGTCAGGTTTTCTACATTCTTCAAAATTATTTTTGTTGCTCTCCTCTTGACTCTTTCCAATGTATCCACATCTTTCCTAAAGTGCGCTGCTCAGAACTGGACATAATACTCCAGATGAGTCCTCACCAGTGCCAAGTGGAGCTCACTAATGATTCCCATGTCTTTTATGCATGACACCACAGAGAATGACTGACTTTTTCACAGCTGAACCAGCATTGATTCATATTCAGTTTGTGATCCTCTATGACCCCCAGATCCTTTTGAGCACTATTACCATCAAGCCTGTTACTCCCCATTTTGTAGTTGTTTGATTTTTAACTTTGTAGATGCATTTCTCTTCATTGAATTTATTGAAATCAAGTTGTTAATTTCAGACCAATTCTCCAATTAGTCAAGTTCCTTTTGAATTCTAATCCTGCCCTCCAAAGTGTTAGAACCCCTCCCACCTTGGTGTCATCTGCACATTTTATAAGCATTCCCTCCATTCCATTATAATTATTTATTACTGAATAATACATACTGAATAGCAACAGACTATTATTCAGTAATTCCCAGGTAGATGTGCAGCATAGGGTAGTGGCCAGAGAGACAGATGAGCTTTGGTAAGCATACTGTAGTATCTTGGATGTGGGCTCCAGTCAGGCAAACCACCTTCCAGGATATCATGTCAGCAGATGTATGAGTCCGTCCCCCACAGACAGGAATCTCTGACTATCAGCACCTTCCATTGCCTCCTATTGGGTGTGGTGGTCATGAGTTTCCCAGTCTTATGGACAGCTGGCTCTCCCTTCTCATTCATTGGGGTCTGCTGCTGTTCTCATGTTGCCATTACAACATACCCATTCTTTGCTCCAATGGTTGCAGGACACAGAAGTGTGGAGGGAGCACTGTCTACTGTCTGAGAGCACCAGCAGCCAGTTTCCTCCCCATATAGCAGCTGGTTCTCCTTCCTTCTTTGGAGCCACTCTAGTCCTCTCTAATCAGCTAGCATCCACCTGTCAACTTAGATCTCAGCAGTGTTTCAGTAGTTCAAGGTATTCCTTCCTATTTGCTTTCTTTTGTCAGTCCTGCAATTTATTTACTGTTACTCATCTATTTATCTTGGTGCAATCCCTCAAAGTTCCTTATAGCCATCTATAATCTTGATTACAGTCACAGTATACAAACAGGGACATTACACAAGGCATAAAATATCCTTTCTGGAAGGCTGCAGTGTAAATGTCGTTATTTCTTAAAATCCAGAACCTTAACATCCAAAACAGGGAGAGACAAAGCAGGCTGTTCCCTAAGGCAGAGGGGCAAAGCTCAACCAAATTGCCCTACGCTGGCTCTTTGCAAACAGACTGCTGAAAACTCAGATTGCACACTTCCTTACAGGAACCCCTATCCTGCAAACAGGCCCAGGAAAAGCCACGAGACTTTAAAAAGATAACTTTCAAATTTAACATCATTTTCAGTACACCAGAATTAGGATCCAAATTACTGTCATATGCAAACATTGCCACTTCACCACTTTTCCAGACCAATGATCTTAAACCCTCATGTGAGTTCCAACCCTGATGATCCCCTGCTGCAAACCTGTAGCCAGGCTGAAAATTGACCATTGATTCCAAATATTTATTCTTTCACTTTCCCTTCATCTCAGTCAGTTTCTGGTTCACGGTGGTAGTTTACTTCTCTCTTTCTGACTTAGTTTCCTTAATAGTTGTTTGTGAGGGACTTTGTTAAAGGTTTTTATAGAGCCAAAATAAACTATTAACTAGTGCAGATGAGTGCAAACTTCTTGGCCTAAGGGCCACATCTGCATCATGGCAGGCTAAAAATGGGTGGGCGAAGGTTAGGACTGAAAAGGGGCAACAGCCCCTGTGCTGTGTCAAGGGCCCTGTTAGGCCCATGTGGTGATGAGGGGGGGAAGAGGCAAGAGTGGAATGGGGAGGGAGCAAGCGTAGCACCAGAGCCTGTGGTTGCACATGGTGGGAGAGGGATGGGGCTGAGAAGGGGGCGTGGCTGCTGTGCTCCTGCCAGGGTGCTGCTGAACCCACATGGTGGGAGAGGTGTGAGGGAAGGAGTTGCCGCACTCTGCCAGACCCTGATGAAAGGATCCTGCAGACTGTAGTTTGCCTACCCCTAAACTAGTGGATAAAGGAGACCTGGGGGGTGGGTAAAGCTCGGAATTTTAGTAGATTGGAGAGGCATGGTTTTCTAGGCAGAAATCATGCTGGATGTTCCTTTCCTGTTTATAATTGTGTGTTTAATTATCATTTCAACTAATTTACTGATACTGAAGTCAGATATTCGAGGAATTTGAAACTGGAATCTAAGACACAACTCTGTGGATTGCAAGCTACTATGCTCCCCCTTTTATGCAAATGAAATGCTGTACAGCTCCTGACTTGAGCAGCAGGTTCTTTCTAGAAATCTCTGTGGAGTTCTTGCAATGCTTGGGCCAATCCTGTGGCGTTCTAAATCACCTCAAATTGCTTAAATTTGGCAGCAGTGAATATAAACCATATTCAATTCTGTATATATTTATTTTCCCTCCTGTATCTACTCAAGATAGGAAACACATTTGAAATTAGCCTACCTGTAAAAGAGCCTCTGTTTTGGTAAGACTTCACAGCTGTCATTGGTTGTGTTGATCTCATCTGGTATGTGGAATTCAAATACATGTTTTCACCATTACTGCATGGACTATGTTTGAATTTGCAGTATAAATGGGAGGCATCTGTTCCAGCCATTACTGGAACAGGTTTCTTAATTTAACACATGGTGTAAGCTTTTTTTTTTAAACACCTCACAACAGTCAAAATTGATTTCTCAAGCATACAAGTCTGGGGCGAAATATATCTGGCTAAAGTAGTTGAATGTTTTCATTGACTCACCATTTTAACTAATTACTGATGTTAGATCCAAACCCAAGATAACCAGTGATTTTTGCTGTGCTATCCATTTTTCTTCACTGAAGGGAAAAAAGAAACAGGCTGCTACTCTGAGTCCACATCCCAAAAAAGAATAGTTCATGTGAGATTTGACATCAATAAATCAATCATATAATTTACTAACCCCATCATCTTATTCCATAATACTGTGGCCTTTGCTATATTTCCATACTGTCTCTGAAGAGTTCCTTGATCAGAATCCATTTCCCCCCAGCTGACATTTTAACCGAGTCTGATTCTTTTGTGATGTAGTGCTTAAGAATGTGCATGCTCACATGACATGCACTAGGTTTTCAGTACATTAAATATAATATGTTTAGCAAGCTACCAGATACAATTCTGAACAGCAATTGGGAGCTGAAGAGCCTGTTTTGCAAGGGAGCCTGTCTTACTGCAAGCCAACATTATACAGGCTGCTAAGTCACGGAGGAGCTTTTGAAAATTTGGTCCACTGTCTGTGCACTAGATTAAGAAACTGACAAGACTCCATAATTGTTTAGTTGTGTTGTAGCTGTGTTGGTCCGAGGATATAAGAAATGCAAGGTGAGGGAGGTAATATCTTTTATTGGACCAATTTCTCTTGGTGGCAGTGACAAGCTCTTCTTCAGGATCTAAAAAAGAGTTCTATGGAGATCAAAAGCTGCTCTTTCACCACCAGAAGCTGGTCCAGAAAAGACTCAGGTATTTGTGTGTGGAAGTCTGGAATGTTAATGCAACAGATGTTCAGCCCTAGGTCTCTGAGAGCCTACTTATATTCCATTAATTGAAAATGTTCATTGGCAGATTACTAACTAGTTAGCCTTGCAATGAATGGTTATTTTAGAGGTGTGCACTAATTGAAAAAGCAAATGTCTAACAGAGCATCACATTTATAATGCTTTGCACTCAAAAGATCTCTTTACACAGCAGTACTGTCAAGGTACAGCACCCCTAAAATACAGATATTTCTTGGATAGAGTGGAACTACCAATGACAAAATATTTGCAGGAAGGGGAGGGGCAAGAATATTGGCAAGGATCTCAGCACAAACAAAACCATCTACTTTTTATGGAAAATGCAATGGGATCTTGGGATCTTCACTATCCATGCAGAGCAGATATTATGTTAGGACACTGGTTTTCAACGTGGATCTGTGGATGCCTGGAGTTCTGCTTACTAAGATATCCAAAAGGAGTCTGTACCTCTGTTCTAAATATTTTAGGGTTCTGCACATGAAAAAAGTGGTAACCACTGTCTTAGGGTAATGTTTTTGTAATTGTAGGTGGTGGTACCATTTGGTCTTTGATTCTCTTATTTCTACCAACCTAACTCTGCTGTATTCGGAGGAGTTATGTTGGATTTACTCCAGTGTAAGTGAGAGGAGAATTGGGTTTATTTTCTCTTAAACCCTGCTTAATAAAGAGATTAAACTTGGAAGTGATTTCCCATCCCCTAGTCATTAAAAGGAATCTAAAGCCCTGTTTCACAAGCTGTAGACGAATGAATTATGGCATCGCTGAAGCTCGCTTCAAAAATTTCTGTTACCATTTTGCGTTTTATCTTTCCGGTCAGTCTAATTTTGATATGTTAACCAAAATGCTCTCACCAAAAAAGATCTCCCTCAATCTGTTTTTTCATAACTGAAGAAATAAAGATGAAGGATAACGACATAAAGGGAAATTCTATAATGTAACTGTCTCTCTATATTTTGTATTTTAAATAAGTGTAAGCAAAGGACGTTTTCTAGGAGGTACCAGCCAATACATTTTTATAATCATTTGAGAAAGGAGTAAACCGAGGCACAGCCCATCTAAGTGATTTGTCCAGGTTGCATAGCAAGTCAGTGAAAGGGTCTAGTATACAGCAGCAAAGCCCAACTCCATCCCAGAAGTCCTAATCAGCAATCTTTTTTCTTTGATCATGGTTCACCCTTCCACTGCTCTACTTTTAACCCCAAGTGACAGTCTGAACATTTTCTTCCTTGCCTCAGCATCACAGTGATTGGTGGCTGAACGTGTGTTCTGAGAACAAAATGCAAGTGATATGCTGGTGGTATGTCAGGCAATGCCATAGAGAAAACAGGTGTACCTATCACTCACTACAAGCTGTGCAAAACACAGGACAAACAGAAGAGCAGTAGATAATAGCACCTTCCATCCCTAACTTTGTGTGTTTATTTTTTAAAAAATAATTTATTAAATATTAATTTATTTCAACAGCCCAGTTGCCAGAAATGAACATATTTGTATTCAGCTCTAAAATTTGCACAAATCTGTCTCAGAACAATGTAAAGCGGTAACTCTAGAACGGCCCCTTTTCCTAGGCAAAGGTTTAAATTTGAGTGATCTCCAAATGAAATCAGGAAAATCATTTAAATCTATAATATCTGGCCCACAAATATCATGCATGTTCAATTATAAATATATTTCATGTAATTGAATTATAGGATGCTGTTTTTAAGTATACATTTTAGTCTAAAATAAGGAAATCGGTATAATTACTTTAAGACAATGAGTGAAATTATAAAGGGCAAAACTATAGACTTCCTCTGATTAATAAAAGAAAATAGCCACAGGCTTCTCTGGGGTGCAGTTAAAGCAGATCCTTTTCCGTAAAACAACAAAATTTTCCTGAAAGGGGGGTAGGTAACATATCTCCAGTGCTCTTTTTAAAAACAGGCAGGGAGGGAGGGAAGAGATCAGCAAAGAGATCAGCTCAGGCAGCAGAAGGAATTAAAGTACTTTATTGTATAAAAGCTAGGAAATTGAATAATTATTTTTTCCTACCCCATGGGCCAGCTCTTTACATACTCTAGTTCTCACTCTCTCCCAGATCCATACAGAACCTCAAACCTAGATCTGTCCAGAAAAGCTCTCCTGCTCTGGAAACCGAGGTGATGAGGTGACTATTGCGTGTAGTGGGAACCGGTCCCTTCCTGCAGGCACTGTGGTTCGTGCCACTAGGAGAGGTAGTTGGCAATCAAAGCGGGCCTCACCTGTCTACGGCGATGGCAGTCATGGAGTAGATGCTGGCGAACACCGCGGCGATGGGGAAGAAGTTGTGGAACTTGCAGTAGGTCAGTCCATAGTACCACTCGTTGTGGATGCCATAGGTGAAATTGACTACGGTGTTAAAGGCGGCCATGGAGGCTTCAGCGAAGGCCAGGTTCACCAGGAAATAATTGGTCACCGTCCTCATTCTCTTGTGGGCTAAGATGATCCACATCACTACGATATTTCCGACCACCGCCACGACCACAATGAGCGAGTAGGCGACAGCCCAGAGCGCGATCTGCCAAGCGGGCTGCAGGAACTGGTTGGCATCGGTTCCATTGAAAGAGGTGTTGTGGGGCCACAGGTCGTCCACGTCCTCCTCGGTGTACAAGAGGGTCTCCATCTTCCCCTCTCCTCCACCCCCAGAAAATTCGGGGGGTGAGCCCTAGCCGCTAGGGCAAGGTGGTCACTGGCAATGAAGACTTGGGTGGGGTGAAGAGGAGTCGTCTACAGCTGTGGCACATCTGGAAGTGAGTCTGTGGGTCCTGCCTCCCTGGTTGGCTGGTTCCCCGCAGGAAACCGGGCAGGTGAAATCTCAGTCACTTAGCAATCGGCAGCTATGCAGGGGGGGGGGGGGGGGGGCTTTTTTCCTCCAGCCTCCGCGGCCCCCACCACGTTGCTGTCCCTGGGCACCCCGCTCGCAGCCCGGCCAGCAGACGGACCAGTTTTCAGCTGGCAGCAGCCCCCGGTGACCCACAGATCCCCCGCTGCCCGACTCCCGGCTCCTCCTGGCTTCTCATTCCCTCGCCCTCCGAGTCCCGGAGCCGGGCTGGGATGGAGAGGGGTTTTATATAGGCATCGCGCCGACACGTCAGGGAAGCTGGGCAGAGCCGGCGCGCCGAGAACCCTCCCTCCCAGCGGCAGAACAGATGTGGATAGATGTGACCGCGGCCACCACCCGTCTGGGGCTGGTTCTTCCCCCCAGCAGCCGCGAGCGAGGGCAGGGGCGATCGGGCGTTAAGACCTAGGGAGCCGAGAGCCAAATGTAACTGGTATCGGGAGCCGGAGCTCGGCTTCTGCTTGGATGGTCTGGTACAGTTTGCAGCAAGCTGGATTTGGGAGGCTGAAGTTGCCGCCTCCCCCCGCCCCCATTGCTTTGAGGAGGGGACCGAACTGAGCCTCGTGCCGCAGATGTGTGCAGATGTGGCTGTTTATGTCCTAGTCTGGTACAGTGAAAACCGGTGCAAAGGGCAACAACTGGCCAGATATGCCCGTCACAGGCAGCCCCGGAGTTCGCTGCTGCTTCTCTTGGCCCCCCACCAGTTCAATGCAGACGACACGCCGCTTTTCAGCTTTGTTCTCCTCCCGGCTCTCTCTTGAACTGACTTTTCCAGTTCGGTTTGGTAAATGCCATTGCAAGGGAAGTGATGGGGTGGAGGAGGGGGAACAATGAACACGAGCAGCTCTCGGTGGTGGTAGAGTGGGACAAGCCTCCCTGTGCGGTGAGGGCCAGGGAGTTTTGCAGATGTTTTTGTGTGTGAAGGGGTGTGCTGTGGAAGGGAGCTTTCTAAATTCTTCTCTGAGCAGGGTGTGTAGGGGTGGGAGGTTGGCACTATGCTGGGAGTGAGTCTGTGCATCCATCTGCGTGTTTCAGAGCAGCTATTGCCCATGGTGCCCCTTCCTGGAGGCTGCCTGTGCAAGGGTCTCTGTTTTGCACTGTGTGTGCTGCAGAGATGCATGGTGCGGGTGGATCTCTGAGAACTGTGCAGGTCTCAGAGCCATCTGTGGCTCTGTTCTGGTTCTGGTGGTGGATATTGAACAGGGGTCGCTCTGGGGAATGGGAAGAATTTGGAAAGAGGGAGCACAGGTACCCTCTTTGCCCATTCCCATGGGGATTGCACATGTGTCACTGCTTGCATGGTGTGTGATCTTGATTCTGTAAATGGGCATTGCACATGCCCTGTCCCTCACGTGGGTGCTTCGGCAGGTTTCTCTGATCTGTCCAGGACCTCTGCACAAGTGATGTTCCTTTCCCCAGCACACACAGCAGTGTCAAAGCATGTGACCCAACAGCAGTGGGATGATAGCACTGGGCTACAGTCAAGGCTTGAGATGCAAGCAGAGATCTGGAGCTTTTACCTGGTGTGCAACTAGTTTTAGCAGACCAAATGTAGGAGCTCAGTGTTTCAAGGTAACCATTGCTTGTGTTGCTTTGCCCGGGGCCATACTATGGAGGATGTACCATAAACATCTTTTTGTTGTGCCCTCCCTCTACCTTGCAACCAGCAGAGTCTTTAGCCATCCACTTGGGTGCATGATATAGATTGGATCAGAGACATTGTAGCTGAAGCCAGTTTTTCCTGAGTTTGCTGGTGATATCTGGAGGCTTGCCCTGGTATTTTACATCAATGACCCTTTCTGTACCTGCTTTGCTGCTGCCCAGTCTAGGCCACATCCATGTGTGTGATGCGGGGAGAAGGGGTTTGCAGCTAGACGTTGCCCATGTGGTTGTGGATGCTTGTTAAACTCACAAAGTGTGCCTTAAGGCAACGGAAGCATATCAGCCCTGCTCCAAGCTCCTGTACCAGAAGCCACAGGATGGCAAAGGACACTTTAACCAGAAGGGGGAGCTTTTCCACCTTGTGTGAATCTGGTTCACATCGTATAGTGATGTCCAGAAGTTATGACCTAACAGCTTTTTGGTGGCCTGCATGTGATGAGTTTGCAGGGAAGTGTCCTCAGCATTTCTCTCCTCTGGCTCTCTTCTTTGGAAGGCTCAGCATACCATCATCACCAATGCAGTTCGGAACTGAGTTGCACTGAGTAGGGTAGTGTGGGGTAACATCCACTGCCTATGTTGTACATCTAAATAAATAGGAGATTTGGGGCAAATTCAAGCCTGGTGTAAGCAAATAGAATGCCACCAGGGTGGTATTTTGCCCTCTGCCTTCAGAGATGCCAAAGCAGCCTCTTTTGCAAGTACTGAATTCGCTAGAAAAAATACTCTATTTTCGGTGAGCAAGACACTATGTAGAAATACATACGAAATACATAGTAGTCAGACTGTATCCAGCTTGTTTTTGGTGGTTTCCCCAGTCCCTCAGCAATCACAGTATGGACTTTACCTATACACTGCCTTCGTACCAGTGTAACAATATCAGTTTCTAAACAGATAACTTCAATTAGTGCAAAAATAGTGTTTAGACCAGCCCTGACAGTGCAGATAGATAATCTGAGTGGGGAAGAGAATGCTATATCTACTTTTTTAAAGCAAGCCTAGCTAATGTATGATTTTACATTCTAAGGGCTGCCCTTGGATTTAACAAGCATGTTCAGCATCAAATTAACACTGAAAGTGTATTTCTAGCAGGTTATTCTTTAAAGCGAGTAGGGAATGAGATGCTATGGAGACATGGGCAAACACAAAGTCATTGTTAAGTCATTACTGCCATGATCCACTAAAAAGCCACAGCAAATCCTCTTCTGGAAGCAATTTTAGGCATGTCCTAACCAACAGAGCTTAGACTGGTTTAAAAATCAACACTTGTTTTTCTTCTCTTTCTGTTAAAACCATCATAAAGTTGCTTCAGAGCCTGAAATAACAAAGAAATCACAACCTTTCTGTATCAGCTCGCTATTTATTGGTTCTTCCTGGCCACATTTTGATCCCAGTTATTCCACAGTATGTATCTGGAATCACTCCATTGAGCATGAGTCTCCTCCTATGCTGGTTTTACACAGGTGAAGCTCCGTTGTCCTCAATAGCATTACTCCAGTAGTTTAAGATAGATAGCTTTCATCACCATTATATTTTTGGCAGATTTCCATCCCCATATTGCACTATATTTCCCCTCCCCTCTACCCCCCGCAGTTCCATCTTCTGGTCTATGGTGCCATCAGCCATTTTGAATTTTTTCTGTGGTGTGGCGTGCTTGTGCTTGGACACATGATTTTGTATGTAGACTTGTGAAGCCTGGGCACTAGAGAAAGGTTTTATACAAGTTAGCTAACGTCAGCCATTTTGTTAAAAAAAAAAATTGTGCCTGCTTGGGAGTGTGTGGCTGAGGAGGAAAAAATGTAAAGAAATGAAATAAGAAGGAAAAGAATGTTGTAATGAAATATTTTAAAGCAGAGTGAAAATGAAATTAAAGGAAAATTTTAAAAAGAGAAAAATAAATGAAATGAGAGAAAAAATAGGTTAGTTGGAAAGAGAGAAAAAGAATGTTATAATGAAAGAATGCTAGAGCAGAGAGAGAAAGAAATTAAAGAAAAATGACATTAAAGAATGCTAGGAGCGAGATTCTAAACAGCTCTGTGACAATTGTAGTGAAATACATACCTTTTTACAAGTCATTAATGTTTTAGTTTAAAGGAAGAAAATTCCTCTATACGGGCATGTCAATGGTAAAGAAATATTATAACATGAAAAATTTCAGCCTGTTAAAAGCCCACAGCAGCAGGCCTTTTAATAAAGGGTACCCAGAACAGCCCAGGGTTAAAACCACATGCCTTTGCATTGTTGTTGCTTACTAAATAGTTTAATGATTTAAATGGTATTATTATTATAGAAGGGCTTTGGACTCATATAGAATAAAGGTTTTTATATTTAAAAGGAACCCTCCTCTTAACTGTTTAAAAATGTAAGCCCCTTTACTCATTTTTTTTTCTAACATGAAAAACAACAGAGTGCTTTGTAGTGGCACCCCCTCCCTCCTTTGACAAAAGATGTTTTACTTTGTTGGTTATGCATGAAATAACATAACTGCTTAGGGGTGATGGTATTTACAATACAACATGAACAGCCCTGGGACCAATGTAGGAAATACTTAACTTTTTGCAAGTTCCAAAGGGGTAGCTGTTAATCTAGGTCAGCCAAACAAACAAGAAGTCCTGTGGCACTTCTGAAGATGAACAAATTTATTTATTGATGAGCTTTCATGGGAAAAAATCCCACTTTTTTGCCTGAGGAAATTATACAAAACTGCTTATGTGAAAGCTTTTTAACAAAGATAAGGAGGACAGGCTATAACGTTGGTTTAGTACCAGGAACTAAAGACATATATGAAAGTTATACATTCTGGATGGCACGCAAAAAACAGTTCTTTTAAATTTAAAAGGAAAATCTAATGTTTTATCCCCCTGTTAACTGTTTTGAAGATATAAGATAAACACAGCCCTTTTGTTAACATGAAAATGCAGCCTTGTGACATCTGTAGTGAAATACCGAACTTTTAAAAAGTTTTATCAAGTTTATCAGTCTTTAAAGGTTGTCTAAAGGAAGAAGATTCCTGTTTACAGGAATGTAAATGGTAAAGAAATACCATAACATGAACATTTTCAACCTATTAAAAGCCCACAGCATCAGTCTTTTTAAAGGATGCCCACAGCAGCCCATAGTTAAAGCCACACACCTAAAAGAAGAGAGATTTTAGCGCTGTAAAGGATAAATGTTACTTACTAAAAAGAAGAGGTTATTTTTCACATTTAAAAGGAACTACAAGAACCATCCTTTTAACTGTTTGAAAATATCAGCCTTTTTTTTTTTTGCTAAGATGAAAAAGCAAAAGTGAAATAAAGTTTTTCTTTTCTAACTTTTAAGCCAGTTTTGCCTAACAGCCAGTGGTGTAGCAAGGATGTCCAGCCGCGCCGGGGGGGGCAAGCCCACATTTGTGCTCCCCCAGGTGCCCCATGCCTTGCAGCCCCCACTGGCCTGGCACCTCCCTGCAGTCTGGTGCCTGGGGGCTTGGCCCCCCGCTTGCCCCCTTCCATCACTACAGCGCTGCTAAAGGCTTATTGACAAAGGTATAAACCAGGGGTTGGCAATCTTTTGGGCAGAGGGTGCCAGTGTCAGGCATCTCCCCACATGATACATTTGGTGGCAATAGCAGTGGCAGGGGAAGGGCAGTGATGCACTGACCTGGCCCCTCAGCCTCCTGCCTCCTCCTTCACCACCAGGCTCGCAAGGGCCAGGCAACTTTCCCAGCTGCTTTTGCTGGCTTAGCAGGAGCTGCTAGCTCTAAGGGCTGTGCTGGTGGGAAAAGTGGTGGCTGCAGAGGATCTGGATCGCACATTAAGTAAAATAATCAACCCAACGGATAAATGTTTAACATGAAATGTTGAATGTGTTCTTGGTTCAATACATTACAAAATCCTGTGGAGAGAAAAAACACTGAAAGGTGGAGCTTGGTTTGGGGTATTGCAAAAAATAAAATGAAAATGTGTGGTTTAGTTGAAAAGCCTGTGTGAAGTGTGGTTTTTTTATGGGGCTTGAGGGGTGGGAGGTGTCAAAGGGGAAGCAGGTTACCCCTGTAGTAAACTTGTGGTTAGGTTACAGTTTGTCAGCAACAACAAAATGAGTGCGGACAGGTTGGGGTCCTCTAACGAGGGTCCCCTGTTGCTTTTGCATGATGTATGCGTCATTGCAAAGCAGTCCCAGAACCTCTCTTAAATCATATCACCTTCTGCTTCCGCTGGACCTTTTAATTTTTCCCCAGCCCTCTGCATTAGAACTTTAGTGATCGTGACACCCGTTTTCAGCCCTGATTCAGGCCTCTGTCTACAGGTTCATATTATTTAATGCTGTAAGGTATCTAGGGTTACACTTTGCATAAAAAGTCTTGCATGCAAAAAGCAAAATCTCCAGGCTCTCTCTCTACAAAGTAATAATAAACAAAATGTTTATTTTTATTCTGCTACATAGCATCTTCAAATAGTAATCCCACGTTTTTGTTAATCTGTTTTATTATTTCTCTCTCATTGGATGTGGGAAAGTGCTTCTGTTTGTGCAAAAGCATAACCACTAACAAAGAACTTTAGTAGCCTACAGCAAAAAAAGATTTCAGACAGTTAGCAATATCGCCCTGAAACTCAGGATGGCTCTGTCTTGCCCCCAAATTTTGCTCCCATTTTGTAAATTTCCCATCTTCAAGTGTCTGAAGAAGTGGGATTTTCTCCCATGAAATCTCATGCGATAAATAAATTTGTTAGTCTTTAAAAGTGCTACCAGACTCCTTGTTTGTTTTCCTCTAGGTCTGTGGCTTTTGTCTTTTTTAATTTTTTTTACTGAGAAAAAAAACAGGCCATCTTTTGTTAAAAGGGTCTGCTATAACGCATACCTCATTACTGATGGTTTTCATGTTAAACCTTTAAACATTGCTTGCTATGTTTAAAGACTTCTTGCTTTCTCATGTTAGGAAAAGGGTGGCTCAGGAAGAAAGCATTCTATGAACAAAGTGATCAGTTTCATTAGATAAGAATGGCCCTCTGTTCATCTCACTTTAAATTGGGGGGGGGGGGACAAAAACCTCTTTTTGATAAATTGCTTTCTGAGTGTAAAATTGTAAATCCCTTTTAGATTAAATACATGTAGCTAATTTAAAATACTTAGCAAGTAACATTGACCCTTTACAATATTAAAAAACTCTCTCTTTTTAGGCACTAACCCATGCTGGCCTGATAAAAGTTTTACAAACCTGGTCTCCTTATTTCTGATAAATCATTTTCAGGAAAAGTTACAAAATACAGTCTATATGCAAAGGGGCTGTGCCTTTAGATAAGGGTGGAATCCACATTGTTTAATCTTTGTCAACCAGTCTTGAGGCACACTAGAGATTGAGGTGTTTGACTCCACTCCCAAAACTTATGGGTTCCAGACTTGCTCAATCTCACACAGAAGGACCGTGTCCAGGGCTGCCAGTTTCAAATGGGTCCCTACCTGGTGCATGGGGTGAAGGGTGAACAAAGGCAGTTGGATGTGGTGCTAGCCACATCCCTCCCTTTTTGTACTGTTGGCTAAGGACACTGACATGCCCCAACTATGTTGTATGTTGTGGTGCTGTAGCCATGTTGGTCCCAGGATATTAGAGAGAGACTGTGGGTGAGGGAATATCTTTTATTGCTGTTGATGCCCCTGGCTGCATCTGGAGTCGCGCACTGGGTAACTCGAAGGAGTGGAAGGCCATAGCGTTGATGAAGCTCCTTTGCTTCAGACTCAGTGGCAGCTGGGACACAATAACACCAACCATATAAGGCGGTCCCCCGGTTCCAGGAAACATAAGCAAATAACATAACATACCCTTGAAAGCTTGTTTCTAACCCAGAGAAAGAGGAGGAGGGTGGGATATTTTCACACACAGCAAGGGAAAAGTACTGAAGTAAGCTATATAAGAGTCACTGCAATTGAGTGCGGGTGCACATGATTTGAGACGTGCCTGTCTCGTGTGCCTGCTTGAGATCTCAAATAAATCTTAGTGTGCTTCTCCGCCCTGGTGTGGTTATTGGTGCTGCGCACTCCGGGCAACGAACCTAAATGAACTGTTGCTAGCTCCAGCCCGTACTTGGGCGTCCCACCTGCAACAGTTTTGGTGAGCCAGGCAGGAGGCTGGGACTTTAGAGGTTTCAAACAGCCTTGCCCAGACCCCACCGAGAGCCAGGGCAGCCGCCCCCGCCTCGATGCCCACGTGCACACTGGCACTTTGCCAGAGGGCCTCGTTGCGTGAGACTGTCCAGCCCTGTGGGCACTTCAGTGCAACGCACCCTTGGTAAGCGGAGAATCACTGGCAGAGGGTCGGGCGACGGTGTGGAACCGGTCCTTTTACAGGTAGGACTAGTCTGTTTGGTGGTAAGTCCATTTCCCTGGGGATGCCCAGGGGTAGTCCCGGGTAGGTATGGGGCAAGGACAAGGAAAGGGCCCGGGGTATTGTACCCCCTTGGAATGCAGTCTGTTAAACTGGAAAGGTTTCGGGTCAGACCCCATGACTAAGAAACAATTGAAAAGGTTTTGTTCTGTTGATTGGCCACAGTATCAGCTAGGGGACCAGGAGCAATGGCCTCAAGGGGGCTCCCTTAATTATAACACCATTCTCCAGCTTCTTTTGTTTTGTCAGCGCACCGAGAAGTGGAATGAGCATATGTATGTCCAGCTGTTTATGGCTCTACAGGACCGAAAAGAGCTGTTGCAGAAGTATAGTCTGGTTGCAACCGGGTCGGAGGTGTCTTCGAGCAGACCATCCCCTCCCACGGCTGTAATGGCAGAACCGGCGCCCCCTTTGGCCCCGATACCCCCTCCAGTTAGGGATGAGGGCCCCTGAGATCAGGGAGCGAGGGGGGGCCCATGGGCATGTACCCTCTTATAACTGAGACTGCAATCTCTCGTCAAGGGGGTGACAATCGACCGGCTACTACCATGCAGGTCTACGCTCATGTCCCCTTTAACCCGGTGGACTTGGCTGCCTTCAAGGCAGAAGCTGGGGACTTTTCAACAAACCCCAGCCGCTTTATGTCTGTGTTTGAAGGGTGTCTGGCAAGTCACAAGCCAGACTGGGACGATGGTAATTGGGGCAACCGGGAAAGGAGTCAGGTGCCCTGTCTATGCCCCCGCAGAATGTACTTTGGGAGACAAACATATTTCCCATCGCATAGTTTACCTTCCCGACTGCCCCACCCCTCTGCTGGGAAGGGACCTCCTCTGTAAGCTGGGAGCCACTCTGCATTTTACACAGGACGAAATCACTCTCAACCTACCCCCAGAGCATGCCTGGCTAATGGTAGTGAAACCTCAGGAAAAAGCCCAAGAAGCTCAGGATTGGGCACACTGGGAGGATCAAGTTTATCCCCTAGTGTGGGCCACAGAGGCTCTGGGGAAAGCCTCTCACATTACTCCGGTTACAATCCAGCTCCTCCCAGGGAAAACCCCAGTGAGAATCCGCCAGTATCCCGTACGGCAAGAAGCGTGGGAGGGGCTGCAGAATACCATTGAAACATTCCTAAGGTGTGGGGTCCTCCGGGAGTGTCAGTCGGCTTGGAGCACTCCCATTCTGCCAGTTAAGAAACCAGATGGCACCTACCGCTTGGTGCAGGATCTTAGGGCTGTGAACAAGCGGCTGAAACCCCTGCACCCTCTGGTGCCAAATCGCTACACACTACTTGCTTCTATAGGGGAACAATATATGTACTTTACTGTTCTCGATTTAAAAGATGCCTTCTTTACCATCCCGGTGGAACGACAGTCCCAGGAACTCTTTGCCTTTGAGTGGGAGGACAGAAAGCAAGTAAAGAAACAAATGTGCTAGATTGTTTTAGCCCAAGGATTCAAAAACTCCCCCACCATTTTCGGCCAGGCACTTGCTGGGGACTTACAGGAGTGGGACAACCCGGAGGGAGTACTCCTGTTGCAATACATAGATGATCTCCTCCTGGCAGCCTGGGGACTGGAGGAATGCCTGAAAGCAACAGTAAGCCTGCTAAACTTTCTCGGGCTCAGGGGCTACCGCGTGTCACGCAAAAAAACTCAGATCGCCCTTACCGAGGTCCGGTACCTGGGGTTCCATATTCAGCAAGGGCAGAGGCGACTTTCCAATGAAAGAAAGGAGGCAGTCTGCCAAGTCCCCAACCTGACCAATCGAAAGCAGCTGCAGGCGTTCCTTGGCATGGCAGGGTTTTGCCGCATCTGGATCCCCGAGTTTGGACTTATAGCAAAGCCCCTTTATGAATGCCTCCAGGGTATGGACCAGGAGCCATTCCACTGGCCCCCTGAGGTGGAAGCCACCTTCAAGGCTCTGAAGCAAAAGCTGCTGGAGGCCCCAGCCCTTGGTCTCCTGGACTTGTCCAAGCCATTTCAGCTTTTCGTTCACGAGCGAAGGGGGTTGGCCCTCGGGGTTCTCACCCAATATTTGGGAACCTGGTGGCGTATTTCTCTAAGCAGCTGGATCAGATGGCTACGGGATGGCCGGGATGCCTGCGGGAAGTAGCCGCTACAGCCTTGATCATTGAGGAGGCTGAGAAGTTAACCCTTGGGGGTAGCATGATGGTTTATACTCCCCATATGATCCAGGCCCTCCTAGATAGCAAGGGGGGTCTGTGGTTAACTCAGGCTTGGTTAGCCCGATAGCAGGCTAAGCTTATTGAAAACCCGGAGGTGCAACTACGGACCTGCTCAACTCTTAATCCGGCCACCCTCCTTCCTGACTCTGAAGGTATAGAACATAACTGCCTGGAGACTATGGATTCGCAACATTCCAGCAGGGCGGACCTTAAAGACCAGCCCCTGCCTAACCCAGGCTTTGCATGGTATACTGATGGGAGTAGCATGGTGGTTGGTGGCCAGCGAAAGGCAGGATATGCTGTCGTTTCCCTCTTCTACACCATTGAGGCACAGACCCTGCTGCCTGGGACCTCCGCACAGTTGGCGGAGCTGATCGCCCTCACCCGAGCACTCGAGCTGGCCGCCAATAAGCAAGTTAATATCTTCACCGATTCCAGGTATGCTTTTGGGGTACTGCATGCCCATGCAGGGCTATGAAAGCAGCGGGGAATGCTAACAGCCCAGGGAAACCCGGTTAAATACGGCCCACAAATCCTCCGTTTACTGGCAGCCGTTCAATTGCCTGCCAAGGTGGCTGTAGTACACTGCCGGGCCCACCAGAGGGAGGATCAGGACATAACTCGGGGAAATGCCCGAGCTGACCAGGAAGCCAAACGTGCAGCCTCCGGCCCCCCCGTAGAAGAAACTACCCTGGTAGGAGCTCTCATCCCGACCCTAGAAGATCTCCTCCTTCCGGTCTACTCACAGGGTGAGCAAGATCTGGCTGAGAAGCTTCAGCTTCTGAGAAAAGATGGGTGGCAGCATACAGTGGACAGAAAGATCCTTCTCCCTAGTACTCTTGTGCATAATGTTTTGAATCAGCTACACCTAGCAACCCGTGCGGGGAGGGAAGCCCTAGTCCAGATGGCCACCAAGTATTTTCTCGCCAGTAGCCTCCGCCCACAGGCCTCCCGAATCATGTCGGGGTGCCCCGTCTGCCAGAAGAACAACCCTCGTTCCAGGGGGGCCCCACCAGCCAGCATCGCTTGAACAGACCCCCGGACCCAGTGTTGTACGGCAAATTGACTTTACTGAGCTGCCACAGACCCAGGGGTATCGGTATTTACTGGTGGTGGTGGATCGTTTCACTGGATGGCCAGAGGCCTTCCCTTGCCGAAATTGCACTGCTAGGACAGTGGCTGTGAAATTGACAAAGGAATTGATCCCCAGGTTTGGACTGCCCCAATGGATTGAGTCCAACAACAGAACTCATTTTACTGCAAACATTGTAAAGATAGTCGCAGAGGCTCTGCAACTACAATGGAAGCTATACTCTCCCTGGAGACCCCAGGCCAGCGGGGTCGTTGAATGGACTAATCAGACTCTCAAGCGACATCTCTCCAAAATCTGCCAAGAAACCACCCTTAAGTGGCCGGATGCCTTGCCATTGGCCCTGTTGCAGGTTCGGGTACTGCCTAAGGGAAGGTTGGGTTTAAGCCCCTGTGAGATCCTTTTTGGACGGCCCTGGCCTATGTATGGTGCCCCAGTTCCGCTAGGGTAGTGGGTCCTAGGAGAGTCAATGTTATCCAAATACTTGTCCTCGTTGTCTGCTGTTTTGTTCTTTTCTTCACAAGTTTATGAAAGATGCTCAGCCTGTTCCACTAGAAACCCTGGCTCACTCCCTCCAGCCCGGAGACTCCGTCCTCGTCCGGAGCCGGAAAGACGAACCCCTCCAGGAGCGGTGGAAAGGACCCTTTACAGTTCTCCTGGTTACCCACACCGTGGCTAAGATTGAGGGACACAAGAATTGGATCCACTACTCCCGACTGAAGCCAGCACCCCAACCTCAGGATCAAGATATGTGGACTGTGCAACCTTCTAAGGACTTGGACAATTCGGGCTATGGACTGAAATTATTGTTTAAACGCAATCCTCACTGAGTGCAAGTATAACCCCTCTCTCCCGGGGTTTTACCTGGGATGACCACAAGCTTTCTATTTTCCAAAATAATTGTACTATGAGCATTGTGCGCCTTCTCCTTACAGGATTAGTTCTTTGTATTTGCTGTTTTTTTTTTATTTTTAGCTTGCTGTAAGGCTGTTTTGGCCCACCTTTGTGCTTCCCCCACCCCCTCCATTCCAGCCTTGTATGCAGAGACTGAACCTTCCTCTGAATTGAATTCATTTTTGTCCCAGGAGTATGAGAGGACTCAGCTTTCTAGAATCTGAGCCCTCCCAAAGGGGGGAATTGTTGATGCCCCTGGCTGCATCTGGGGTCGCACACTGGGTAACTCGAAGGAGTGGAAGGCCATAGCATTGATGAAGCTCCTTTGCTCCAGACTCAGTGGCAGCTGGGACACAATAACACCAACCATATAAGGAGGTCCCCCGGTTTCAGGAAACATAAGCAAATAACATAACATACCCTTGAAAGCTTGTGTCTAACCCAGAGAAAGAGGAGGAGGGTGGGATATTTTCACACACAGCAAGGGAAAAGTACTGAAGTAAGCTATATAAGAGTCACTGCAACTGAGTGCGGGTGCGCATGATTTGAGACGTGCCTGTCTCGTGTGCCTGCTTGAGATCTCAAATAAATCTTAGTGTGCTTCTCCGCCCTGGTGTGGTTATTGGTGCTGCGCACTCCGGGCAACGAACCTAAATGAACTGTTGCTAGCTCCAGCCGGTATTCGGGCGTCCCACCTGCAACATTGCTGCAACTCTGTAGCGTTCAAGCTTTTGAAGAGTGCACAAAATCTGAAGAAGAGTGGAGTGTAAGTTTGAAGGCTTGTCTCTCTTGCTCACGAAAGTTGGTCCAATAAAAAATATTCCCTCATCCACCTTGCCTTAGTCATTTCAGCCCGATGATGGAATGTGAGTCAGAGCAGACATTGACTATGACTGCTCTTGAATGTTCGTGTGTTGAATGTTGTCTGTACACAGTTAATAAAAATAGTTTTTAAAATAGCAAATTGTCTGCATTCCGATCTTCCTCTTACAGCCTTTTCAGAACATTATTCTTGTTTTTGTCTGATAATGTGGTTGTAAACAAAACGCATTGATACTTCTGGATCAGAGGCAATTGCTTCCTTTTATTGTGATTAGTAACTCTCATTTATTATCTGCATAGGCGGTCTTAGTGGGTGGGCAGAGCGGGCAGCTGCCCAGGACCCAGGGCCGGATTAACCAGCCTGGGGACCCTGGATCCCTGCTTCCCCCCCCAAGTGAAACACCCCCCCCCCATTGCTGAGGGGGACTGGGGCCAGAGGACGTTCCTGTCTTGCCCTGGCCAGTCTGTCCGGGAGATGGGGGGGCTGACAGGCACGTGGCATGGAGGCCCCCAACACAGGCCTTGGAAGGCCACACCGGAGCAGCCAAATAGAATCATAGGGTTGGAAAGGACCTCATGAGGTCCCCCTGCTAAAAGCAGAACCACTCCCACTAAATCATCCCAGCCAGGGTATTGTCTAACCGGACCTTAAATATCTCCAAAGACAGAGATTCCACCACCTCCCTAGGTAACCCATTCCAATGCTTCACCACCTTCCTAGTGAGAAAGCTTTTCCTAATATCCAACCTCGACCTCCCCAGCTGCAACTTGAAACCATTACTCCTTGTTCTGTCCTCTGTTACCACTGAGAACAGCCTAGCTCCCTCTTTGGAGCACCCCTTCAAGTAGTTGAAGGTTTCTATCAAATCCCCCCTGCCTTCTCTTCTGTAGACTAAATACCGGTAAGTCTAGTTCCTTCACTCTCTCCTTGTATGTCGTGCCCCAGCCCCCTAATCATTTTCTTTGCTCTCCACTGTACTCTTTTTAATTTATCAACATCCTTTCTGTAGTGGGGAGCCCAAAACTGGACACAGTATTTCAGATGCGGCCTGACCAGTGCCAAATAGAGGGGAATTATCACATCCCTCAATCTTCTGGCAACGCTCCTACTGATGCAGCCGAATATGCCATTGGCCTTTTTGGCAACAAGGGCACACTGTTGACTCATATCCAGCTTCCCATCCACCATAACTCCCAGGTCCTGTTCTACAATGCTGCTACTTAACCGATCGGGCCCCAGCCTATAGCAGTATATGGGATTTTTCCGTCCTAAGTGCAGGATTTTGCACGTGTCCTTTTGAACCTCATGGGATTTCTTTTGGCCCAGTGTTCCAATGTGTCTAGATCTCTCTGAATCTTGTCCCTGCCCCCAGTGTGTCTACCATTCCCCCAAGCGTGGTGTCGTCCGTGAACTTACTAAGCACGCAGTCTATCCAATCATTCAGATCATTAATGAAGACGTTGAACAGAACCGTCCCCAGGACTGACCCCTGGGGCACTCCACTTGTTACTGGTTGCCAGCTAGACATTGAGCCATTGATTCCTACCCTCTGAGCCAGATGATCTAGCCAGTTTTCTATAAACCTTACAGTCCACTCATCCAACCCATACTTCTTTAACTTGCTGACGAGAATGCTGTGGGAAACTCTATCAAAAGTCTTGCTATAGTCGAGGTATATTACATCGACGGCTATTCCCGCATCCACAAATCCAGTTATCTCATCATAGAAGGCAATCAGGTTGGTCAGGCACGATTTGCCCTTGGTGAATCCATGCTGACTGTTCCTGATCACTATTTTCCTCCAAGTATTTCATGATGGATTGTTTAAGGACCTGCTCCATGATTTTTCCAGGGATTGAGGTGAGGCTGACTGGTCTGTAGTTTCGCGGATCCTCCTTTTTCGAAGACAGGTACTGGGCAGCACAAACAGCAGCGGGGCAGGCAGAGCCCAGCCTCTAGCCCCAGCCCCACCTCTTCCCCACCCAGCACCAGCAGGGTAGGAGTGCTGTCAGCAGTGAGCCAGGCGGATACCAGATTATTGCAGGAGTTTTAGGGGCTGGAGCCCAGGTCCCCCTTTTTGGCCACGGCCTGGTGCTTATGCCTCTAAAAACCCCTGCGATAATCCAGCCCTGACGGGCCCTGCAGGGGGAGGGGCCCCATGCCACCTCTGCGGGGGCTGGGGACCCAGCGGTGGGGCCAGTGGAGCTGGCAAGCGGGGCCAGGAGGCCAGTGGTGGCCCCGGCAAAGAGTGGCGGGGGAACTGGAAGGCTGGCAGGCACCCTGGCAAGGCGGGAGGAGGGAGAGAAACAGGAAGGATGGGGCCCCGGAATCCCTAAGACTGCCCCTGGTTATCTGTTTATGTGGAAATTCAACTGGCCCTTAAGGTCTATAATCCTTAGCCATTTATATATTGTCTACCTGGGAAATTTTACCTGCAGAGCTGTACTGGTATAATTATACCAATATAGTTATGCTTGCAGATTTCACAAATCATTATTCACTGAGCTAGTACAGTTGAAGTCAGTGAGATGGCTGGGTAGGGGCTAAAGTTAAGAATGCAGTTAACTGCAGGAATGTGCTTTATTAGGACTCAGATGCTTTGCTGAATGAGGGTGTATGTCCTAATGTGATTAAGGGAGGCAGTATGGCCTAGTGTATGGAACTCAGACTAAGGAGATCTGGATTCAATTCCTGGTTCTGGCTTACTGGGAGACCTTGGGCAAGTCATGTCACTGTCCTCAGCTTTCACATCTGTAAAATGGGAATGACATTAGACCGCCTTTGTAAAGCACTTGAAATGCATGGATGAAAAGCACTTATTAATAATAATTGCAGTATCTGGCATTAATGTAAGTACTAGGTATATTTTTGTTTTCCCTGGCATAGTTTTTCAATATATTAGCTATTCATTAGTAATCATGATAATATGTCAATTCAGCTCAAGCCCTGTTTCACTTAAGTAACTTTAAGTAGTCTCCTGCAGTTTAAAATGTGGTGTTTAATTGTAAAACTCTCCTAGGTCAGATTTTACTCAGAATTCCTAAGGAGCATTAGATCTAGCGTAGCAAATATCATTTGTAGTGTGTTACTGTGTTAATTTTTAGCTCACAGTGGTATAAGATTCCTTTGCTGACTCCAGTAGTTGATCAGTTTATAGAAAAGAGACCCATTTGAAAGCAATATTTTCCTGCCCAGATATTTTTAAAGTGTTTTTACAGGTTGTTCTACCCTGCCTTCAGTGACACTATTCTGTGTGTGTGGTTTATATACCCCATGCATATGGCAAACATACCACTGTTCTTTAACAAGAAAGGCAACAGAGTCCTGTGGCACTTTTAAAGACTAACAGATTTAATTATCGCATGAGCTTTCGTGGGAGAAAATCCCACTTCGTCAGACGCTTTGAAGATGGTAAAGTTACAGAATGGGAGGAAATTAAATGCAGGGGAGTGTATGACATAGGATCAGGTCAGGCTGTAACAGCAAATCAAAATAGGTGTTAGGATTCAAACACTGG
>ML685810.1:9835682-9927230 GCA_007922175.1 Pelusios castaneus
AGCCCAGTGTGGATGTGTAAGTCCACTTTGTTAAATTGACCTAAGGGCAGTTAGGTCAAATTAACAAAGTGGACTTAATCCACGTCCATGGACACCACTTTGTTAAATCGACTTAATAAGGTAGATTTTAAGTCAACTTAACAAAGTCGACCTAACTTTTTGTAGTGTAGACATAGCCTTAGTGCCTCCTGATGGAGCTGTTCCACTTTCTATGAAATAGTCACTGAACCAGTGAGGATGAATGTGAGTTTGTGCAAAACAAACAAGGAGTCTTGTGGCACTTTTAAACATTAACAAATTTATTTATCACATGAGCTTTCATGGGAGAAAATCCCACTTTCTCAAATGCTTGAAGAGGAGAACTTACAGAATGGGAGGAAAATAAATGCAGGGAAATGTAAGTGTGACGGGATGCACATTCGTGCACTCCTAGGACATGATCTGGGTAACTTTTCTGTTCTGTTTTGCAAGGTAATTGTGTGATTTGATGACAAATGCACTATGCCAGATTCCTCTGTGAATGCTCAGAGCGTATGCCACATGATTATCATGGTGCCATATTCCCTGCTGCGACATGTATGTATAGATGTGAAGCATGTTACAGGGTTCAGACTCTCAGGACTATCTCTAGCACAGTGGCTGGAGATTTACATGCCAAAGGGAATGCTAATGCACTCCCCCGCTCAGGTAGAAGTGAAAAGAATCTCACAACAGGACAGTGAGGGGAGGGGCTGTCAGCAGTTTGTTAAAACAAAGACACAGAGACTGTGAAAGGGGAGAAGCTGCAGGTTTGAGGGCCTGTGAAGACACCATCTTGCAACCAACTTCAAGTAAGATCGGGGCCCTGCCTGAAAACAGGCAGAGAATGGCTGTAAAACACCAATCAGCCGAAAACCATGCGCATAATCTTGGACTTTAAGGTCAGTTTAGGTAGGGATGTTAGAGTAGCATGTGGTTTATACCTTTTGTTTGATAGTGGTCACTCCTGACTCATTTATAGTATGTTTCTGCCTTGATTGGCCATGTTCTCACTTGAAATCTTGCTCTGATCAATAAACTAGTATTTGTTTTATCTAAAGCTGTGTGGTCTTTAGAGGGTGTGGGTGTGGGAGGCTGGGCACAATCCACTTCTTTGTTAAGAGGACAGACTTGAGACTAAGGTGATTGGGAGTGGGTCCCAATCCCTGTAAGGCAGTGGTTCCCAGTGTAGTGTCTGGGGCTGGGGGTGCTCGCTAGTGGATTTACACCCACTGCCTGGGACCAATCAGATGCTGGTGGCTGGCGTGGACTGACTCAGGAGTGAGTGGTCATCCAGCAGAGGGGGGTGAATTGGGGTTCAGGAGTGGGGTTCGAGTGGTCATAGCAGCACACCAGATTGGATTTGGGGAGCAGCCTGTCACAGTAAGTCATAGGATCAAGTCAGACTGTTTCAGCAATCAAAGCAGTTGTTTAGATTCAAACAATGTGGAACACATGTTAGAAGGAGGGGAGGTAGAGAGAAGGCAAAGTCACCTTTTGTAACAAGTTCCAAAGGGGTAGCCACATTAGTCTACTGCAGAAAAACGATAAGATTCCTGGGGCACTTTTAAAGACTAACAGATTTATTTATCACATGAGCTTCCATGGGAGACAATCCCACTTCGTCAGACACTTTGAAGAACACTTTGATCTTCAAAGCATCTGACAAAGTGGGATTTTCTCCCACGAAAGCTCATGAGATAAATAAATCTGTTAGTCTTTAAAAGTGCCACAGGACTCTTGTTCTTTTGTAATAAGAAAGCCAGGAGATATCTCTATTTAAACCAAAGGCAACAGTGTTGAATTTGTATATGAATTCCAACTCTTGAAGCTTTGATTTGTAATCAATTTGCTTAAGTACAGCAATTAATGTATTTTCCATGGAGTGAGCAGGGAGTTGAAAATGTTCCTCTATTGGTTTTTGAATGTTGTTATTTCTGATGTCAGATTTGTGTCCGTTCATTCTTTAGCACAGAGACTGTCCTGTTTGTCCAATTTATAAGGCAGAGGGGCATTGTTGGCACATGATGGCATAAATCACATTGATGGATGAGCAGGTGAATGAGCCCTTGATGCAGGGCTGTCCCTGGGGGGGGCAAACAGGGCCCCCCACAGCCACACTCTTCCCTGCTCCCCGCTGCCTTTGGCAGGGAGCCAAAGGTAGCGGGGCGGGCCGGGAGCACTAAGCCTGGCCTCTGGGCTAGCCCTCCCCGCCCCCAGGGCGGAGCAGCCATGCCCAGGGGCGGGGCAGGTGGCCGGGGCCCACCTCTGGGCTGGCCTCCTGTGGCCTGCCCCATGCAGCCAAGGCCCGCCCTTGCCGGCGGGGTGCCCTCGGCCGGAACCGGCTCCCCGCCCGGGCTGGCTCCCTGGCGGGGTGGAGAGGCCCGGCTCCCCTCCAGCATGGGGTTAGGGTTAGGGTTGGCCCTGGGCCCAGCTCCCCCCACGGGACAGCCCTGCCTTGATGGAGTAGCTGGTTTGATTAGTCCTATGATGGTGTCATTTTTGCAAATATGTAGGCAAAGTTGGCAAGGGGGTTTGTTGCAGGGATATGTGCCTGCTTTAATGTTTCTGTTGTTTTGGTCTGTAGTTGCTGGAGAGTAACTCCTTAAGGTTGGGGGGTGGGGGGGCTGTCTGTAAGTGAGGAGTGGTCTGTCCCCCAAGGCTTGAGAGAGTGAGGGATCATCTTTTCTTTCTTGTGCTTGTCCTGTAGTAGGTGACATCTGGGTACCCCTCTGGCTCTGTCAATCTGTTTCCTCACTTCCCCAGGTGGGTATTATAGTTTTAAGAATGCTTGATAGAGATCCTGAAGGTATTGGAACAAATGGGGTTATATATTAGGGCTTGGCTGTAGACAATGGATTGTGTGGTGAGTCCTGGAGGATGGAAGCTGAAGGAATGTAGATAACTATAGAGATCAGTAGGTTTTTGGTATAGGGTGGTTTCGAGAATTACTCCTGTGTCTGGGAGATTAGGGCACTCCTGGAAAGTGAGATACAGAGCTTCAAATCCTTTCTCTATAACAGGCAAAGGGGAGAATTGAACTCATGTGTCTTATATCCCACGAAAGTGCCCTTAAAGGATGGAAATGAGATACGGTGGTAGCTGCTTTTTTCATTAATCTAGCCCTTCATGTCCCTTACTCCTCTGTTAAAAAGTTTGTGAAAAGTGAATGTTTCCTCAGATCCAAACAGATTGGCTTGGCTTGTTTAGTTTTCACTGATCTGTGGTATTCCAGTGAACTGGAAAAATCAGTTTATTCACCTTGCTTTCCTTTGAAACCAAGAATAAGTAGCATTATTAAACAATCTAGTGTTACTAGCAGCACTCTTCTTCCTCACTTGACCTATATCCATTCAGGATGAATGGTTTCCAGCCTCACTTGTTCCAAGCCACAAATTAAGCTCCCAAGACAAAAGTGTAATAGTCAGTCCTCATGCCTTTTGAATGTTTAGAAGAATATCAGACCCTGTCAACATCTCATTGCACTCCTTTGTCAAATAAAAAGAACAATTAATAGCCCTCTAATCAGGTATTTCAGTGAGCTACTTGGTGGTGAGTACAGTAAATAGGTAAGATGTGGGTGTCCAATAGGTTTTTTTTCTGTGTTTCAGTAGGCTTATCAAGTTTATCTTTCTATGGACAGGAACTTCCCCATCTGCTCTAACAACTGTATCCAAGGCATTTGACCACTCCCTATCACTCCTAGGTAACTCCCTAGGCTACCATGTGAGTATATCCTTTCTTCCCCCACTTCAGCCAGTCCTACTTGTTGTTTTTTCTCAATATAGCATGTAACTTTTGGTGCTGCTAATGAAATTCACGCAAGCAAAAAAAGAAAGAGAAAACCAAAAACACACATCACAGTAGGACAGAGTGAATGCTTTCCTTCCAGCTTGTCTGCAAATAGCTCATCAACAACAAAAACCCCTGCTTTAAAATAAAATACACAAGCAACACATTATCTCCAGCCATGGCACACCCAGCTCCCTCACCACCTTTTCTTTATGATTATTTGTCCCATACTGCCTCTCTTCACTGGAGGGTTGCCCTCTCACATAAACGTTTTTTCCCAGCATGCAGTTGGGGGTGGCCCTTTAAATTGGATAGACCTGAACATCTAGTGGATTAAGTGATCACTCTGCAATTTAATGCCTTTTGCTGTATCTTCCTGTCTTCCAGGTGATGAGTGAGGTTTGCTTCTGTTATGCTTTTTTTCTTGAAGCGGTGGCATATTCTAGTCTGGTTTTCAATTTTTTTTCAGGAGTGGACCCCTAAGCAAATTTCAAATGGAAGTGCTGTCCTCTTTGGAAATGGGAGACGGAGTCTGTGGACCCCCATGGGTCTGCAGGCCACCCAGTTGAAAATCACTGGTCTGTGGTGTTAACTTTTCATGGATCCCTTAGACATAGTTGGTGGACTTCCAGGGGTCCATGGACCACAGGTTGAAAACCATTGCTTTAGAGAATAAAGAGACCAGTGGAAATAGAGCAGAGATTAAAGGGATACATCTGGCTTCAAACTCAAACTTTGTGTAGGTGGGTGTCGTTTCATTTATTTCAGTGGAACTGCATCTGCTTAGGGAAATATTTCTGGACCTGCTCTATGTTATGGAGTCTTGTGGCTGAATTCAGTAACATTATAAAGTGATTTGAGATCCATGAATGAAAAGTACTACAGAGCAGCACAGGCTATGTATGAGTCATTCTTCTAATATTCTTTGGCGGAGAGGGGGCTACTCAGAAGCCCCATAATTTTAAATTGCTTCCAAAAGGGGGAAATAGGTCTGTTATCCAATAAAGAAGCATCAATCTTCATAGCATAAGCCCAGCTGCCTGTTAATTGAAGCTTTCTCTGTTAACTGAAATGCCACTATGGCAACGATTCTCAGCAATGCTGTTCATGGGAAGTCTTTCTTTTAACATCTCTGATGGGCAGTAGAGCTAATTCACGAGCTCGGTTGTGCAAAATCAGTGCTTTAAACAGCTCTCTCAAAAATAAAGTTATCCAGAACATCTGCTTGTCATCTGTCCCATGAGTCAGCTCCTTGTCATGTGTCCGGTAATAAGACTTTGTTTGCAACACATGCCATTCCCATTCCTCTCTCTATTGCAATTATATAATAAACCTTTAAGCTGATGAGCAAAAAAGTGAATGCTTTTGGCATATCCTGTATGGGCTAATTCTAGGTCCCAGTTCAGGAAAGCACTTAAGCATGTGTTTGAACCCAACCCTATTCAGGAAAGCATAACTTCAAAGATGTGTTCAATGCTTTGTGAAAATATGCTTTGGATAATGGCCCAAAAGAGGTGCTCAGTTCTTAGCAGTGCTATTGACTTCAATGGGACCAGCTCCAAGGGTGCGTGTATGTGTTAAGCACCATTCATGACTTTTCCCTATGAAATGAATGATTTTCCCTCCCTCCATACTTAGGACCTGATTCTATATGATGCAGAGCACCTCTGGGGGTATGGAACGATCATGTGTTGCAAACATTGACCTCTGTACCCTCCAGGAATTCCATAAACACTTTGACACTAACACCATCAGTTGCAGCCAGGGACTTTTCTGACCCCATTGCATAAGCTCCGGTCACTTTGCCTAAGAGTCCAGGAAGGTGTTTTCTACAGAAACTACCATCGTAGGTTCCAGCATAGGCTTAGAAGGAGAATGAAAGATAGTGTGTCGTTTCTTCCTTTGGTTCTCTTTGGGCTGATGATGGATAGTTATGATTAACTAATATCGTGCGATCATGTTGTGCCTTTAATTGCAAAGGATCCCAAAGAATTTGATATGTTAGCACTTAGAGATCATTCAAGTGCAGCCACCTCTGACTTGAAGGCAGAGGCTGTATAAAAGGATTCAGCAGCACTAGGAGCCAATTTGGACAGGAAGTGAAGAATGCCCTATCCCGTGATAAAAGTGAAGGGGCCAGAATATACTGACAGTCAATTTAGTTTGGAATTTAAAACAGGACTATATGATTAGCACACCTCTTGAAGAAAGATTTTTCAAAGTCTTAAGTGATCAGACCCTTCATTTAAATTCCAGTCCAGGAAATGGAGATAGTTGCCCAGTACCATAAAGCCCCCTAACTTCATGCTAGATTATTGGAGGGCACCAGAATGATTTTATTGTACTTTTGTAAACAAGTTCAGGACCTAATACCTAAACCACCACAAAGGTTAGCCCACAAGTGGCAGTTTTCACAAGATTTTCATAAAATGGCTAGCTGCACAATGAATATGCAAATATTTTTCATATCATTTGATTAAAAGAAATTGATGTTCATCTGAATTATATAGAAGTTTTTAAGTGGCTCACTCTCTTTCCACGTGATCCCTCTTTTGTAATAAAATGGCAAAAATCTCCAGCATTCCTTCAGATTAAACACCTTTTCTTAATGCAACACAAAATGCAAAAAAGTTTAGTGATGAGGTATTCAAGTTTTGCAGTAAGTTATGAGTATGCTAAAGAGCCTTATTTAAAAACCGGGAAATTATCAAATAAATATTTACAGTTTCAAGGCTTAAGCAATATTTCTATTTCATGGTCCTGATCTTGCAATTGGATAGTTATGGGAGGATCCTGACACCTGTGTGGCATGCCAGGGATGAGCTCAGATACCACAGTGGCGGGAACGGTATAAAATCTGAGCAGAAGCAAATTGACTTTACTGGAGCTTTAAGCAGCATTAGAATTTTTTTGTGCAAAACTGGGATACAATACCTTAACAAATGCTACTTTGTAGTAGTAGATGCAAGCTCTTTGTTGGTGTTTCATGACTAATTACAGCAGGATTAGTTTTTGTACAGTCCAATGTGTTTTATGAATATAGAACCTTCCCCAAATGAGTAGATTGATAGTGTTTTTAAAAAATACATTTTAAAAAATGTGGCATATAATTCAATGTTGATCTACTGATGTTGAACTGAACTCTTAAATTTTCCACAGGAGTAACTAGCAATCTAATGTATCTATATAAATCACAAGGTTCAATACAGGGAGGAAAAAAGATCTGGGTCCTTTGTTGGCAGATTAATTTATGAGTTTTCATTTACTGCTAGAGAATATTAGAGTTGGATAAACAGGTGAAGAGAGAGTATAGCTGGGGATTAAGTGACAGAAAAATGACTGAAAGAGCTATCATAGAGTTGTTAACTAAATTTCAATGATGTGGCTTCGTTCTGCATGCAATCACATATGTCCCAAGCCTGCCATAAACTCTAGTGGCAGAACCTCCGTTAAATCAATGGTTTCAGCTACTGGGAGTTCATTGAGGATTGGGGCCTTCTTTGCAGGTGAAAAAATGGTTAAAAATGATACCTTCTTACTGAGTAGACCGACCCCATATGTATATTCAAAATGGTTTGCTGACTTAAATAATAATTTAGTGCAGGTTAAATTTTTCATCACTTTCTTGAAATGAAAAACATTTGAATCCAAATGAAATGTTTTAATTAAAATGACATTTGCTTTCAATTTTCAAACATCTCAACTTTTTGTTTTGTTTTTTATGGTTTTTTGGGGGTTCCCCCCATGGAAATAGATGGTGAATCAAAATGAGAAATAATTTTGTTTGCCAAGAACAAAAGAATTTTTTTCAAATGGCAATTTTCTGCTATCTGAACGATCTCATGAAAAAACTGATGTTTTCCACCAGCTCTAAACAAAACCCACGTGTTCTGCATTTCATACTTATGAGCTCTGAGCTGCCAATGAGGTTGCCCGTCTCACAAGGCAGAACTTGAAAACTGCGGTGAACCAGTTGAATTTTAGTCAGAATGTAGAATGCATAATATTTCTGTTGGTAGCTGCTAATTCTGCCCTTTGCCCTAACTGTGACTAATTTTAGTCTCAGCCTGACACATCCATGGTCAGGCAATGGCTAAGCTTGTCAACTACCTGAACACTTTGTGAAGAAGAACTGAAGAAAAGAATCTGGTACTACTTTTTTTGGTTAATAGCAGTCATTTAAATGGGGGTGAGAGGGGCTGGCTTTTCATCTCTGCTCCAGTCAGTCCTGGGGTCGGTTTTGTTCAACATCTTCATTAATGATCTGGAAGATGGAATGGATTGCATCCTCAGCAAGTTTGTGGATGACGCTAAACTGGGAACAGTGGTAGATACTCTGAAAGGCAGTGATAGGATACAGAGTGACCTAGACAAATTGGAGGATTGGGCCAAAAGAAATCTGATGAGGTTCAAGTGCAGAGTCCTGCACTTAGGATGGAGAAATCCCATGCACTGCTACAGAGTGGGGACTGACTGAACACACAGCAGTTCTGTAGAAAGGAACCTGGAGGTTACAGTGGACAAGAAGCTAGATATAAGTCAAGACCTGACTTTCCTCCCAGCCTCTTGGTGTATGCATTAATTACATGACCATAGGAACTATTATTTCTACTTAGTTCCCCTCTATCTCCCTACTGGAATCTATCCCTTCCCTATTGCCAGTCTCCTTGCCCAGCTATTCCTAGTTTCCCCCCACACCCTAATTACTTGTCAGATCTATCACCCCTTCTCTTCCACTTCCTTCCCACTGCCCCACTTATTCCCAGTCCATGCTCAACCATTCCAATCTTTTTTTCAGTTTATCATCCAATCTCAGTCTCTATCACCCATTGGCATCCCACCACACTTCCTGGTTTCCAGTACAATTGCCTTCGCTAACCAATCCCAGTTTTCCCACACTCCTAATCCAGTCCCAGTCCATCTGCTCCCAGTTCTGGTACCTATGTCCACATGCTGCACCTCAGGGAAAGCTCAGCTTTATCCTGCAGCCCTGGGATGAAGAAAACTCAGATTGGATGGGATTTGGAGAAATTATAGATGCTATCGTCTGGCAAGTCTTGGCATGTTTCCCCACATATGTAATATTGTTGGCTTTTTTGGCTAGTCAAAGTTTGGGACTCTATGGGTGCTCCAATTGGAAGCAGAACTTGGTGATACATACACTCTTTGATGAAGTTTTGTTGATTTTTACAAAGAATGTACAAAGTCCTTTATCTCTGAATGCTGAAGAAATCAAATAGCAGGAAACATCTTTTTTTTTTTTTTTTTTTTTTTGCTGACAGCACTAAGAATGACTCGCTGCAGCATGCACCCCTTACCCAAAAACTTCTTCCCAAGTTTCTTCCAGGGTCTTCCACCAAAGCTTTCAGCTCCTCTTTCAGCTAGCTCTCTGTTCTTCATGCAGGCACACCTCCCACCTAAACCAATACTCTGCAAAACCTCCTGGGGTTGGGTTCTCACACCCTTTTTTTTGGTTTATTTGTTTTAGGTTGAGGTTTATGTTTACAGTCAGGTTAACTGAAATGTGTTTTCACACCTACCAATCTCAAAGTGGATATAACTGAACCCATAACAAGGTTCCACCTAACTAATATTAGGTACATTTTGCAATTAGAAAAAAACTGAATTAAAATGTACATCAAAGTGCAGGCTCATTCTTTTAATGTATTATTGCTCAGCAGGGAAATCATCTCTTGAGAAACAAGCTCACTTTTAGCACTCCGAAGTCAGTAAAGACAGCTTCAGCTGTGGAGTAATTTTCAACGAGGGCTAATAAGGAGCAGCGTGAGTGACGTATTAACATGTGAATGTACAATGTGAAAGGTGAGGAGCAACTCTAGGGCAAAAATGTTCTTCTGAAAGAGGAAAATCAAGTGGAAACTTGCAATTGGAGATGAAAATGAACACTTGAAAAATAATTTCTTGGAGAGGCAAGAACAATAAATTGAGGTCATTCTCATAAAGGAAAAAAATCATACTTCAAGGAAAAAAGTTTGGAGTAGTGTGTTAAATCATTAGGGAAAAGACCTGCAGTTAACATCAAAGTCTTAAATTCTGCTTTTTAAAATTAAAATATGAGATGTTCTAGTAATTAAAGGAGGTTGAGAGTCATAGCATCTGGATTCTGCTGCTGGCTCTGCTAACGACTCTTGCTGTGATCCTAGTCAAGTCACTTGACCATTCTGTGCCTCAGTGTACCCATTTGCAAAATAAGCATAATACTTCCCTTAGGGGAGGCAATTTGATTCAGTGGATTGAGAACTGAGGGACCTACACTTTTGTTCCTCTGATCTGCTTTGTTACTTTGGACAACTCACTTCCCTTTCGCGCCAGCTACACTATCTGTGAAATGGGAATGCTTCTTTCCCTACCACGTAAAGTGTCCTCTTACGATTCATAGTCTAAAAGTGCTAAATAAAAGCTGAGTATTGAGATAGTAAAGCATGCTGAGCTCCTCCAATTAGAGATGCTATATTAAGTGCTTGCAATTATGAACATTTTCAGACAAATCTACTGTCATGGTATGCCTAGGGGAAACCTCTGTCTGCACATAGTACTTACAAAGATTACCATCATAGTCAGTACTGGTCCTTCTATGGGAGGAAAGAATTTCCAGAAATGAGACCTTAGCCTCTAGAAATCATTACATTTGTCTTGACTCTTTATCTTAGCTCTTTTCCAACTACTTTCTGCATACACCTTGATTCTTTTTCAGCATTGATTGAAGGAAATCTGTCAGTGTCTAGAAAACTGTTGTCTCCATGTTGCGTGCTCCAGTCGCCTGGCACTGCATGGCAACATCTGCAACAGAATTCTTGCTGCTCCAACAGGACAGGCCCAGTGCATGCATTGTGTCTGTTGTTACCGTGAAATTCCAGATGACTGACATGCAAAATAGAAACGATATCTATGCATTTGTAAAAGGAGGATCTCTCTTAGTGGTTAGCAGTATAGGGCTTATGAAATGTCAACAAGTTCTGAAAACCCACCCAACCAGTGTGCCATGAGAACTGTCCAAGTGTGCCATGAAACTTTGTACAAGGGTAATGAAAATCAATGTAAAACAAACATTGTTTCATCTTAAACAATATTCTAGCCAAGCAAAATTACAGCTCATAAAACTCGTGAAAATTAATCATCAGATTAAAAGTGAGGTATCCATCTTTCGATTCTAAAACGTGAACATTCTAAATGCAAGTGGCCAAAGGGCAAAATTGAGATGACGTATTTTTTCCCATGGATTTGAAACATTAATGCATTTGATCCTTCTTTAACTTATTGTATATACTATGTTGCAAACCTCTCTAGTAAGATTGTAATCATAGAAAATGTAAGTACTATAAATGTGACATTTATGAGCAATCAATTCAGCTGAAAAAAAATGGGTGTGCTGTGGAATTGTTTGTCTCATTGAAGTGTGCCATGTTCCTGAAAATGTTGGGAACCACTGCCCTAGAGGACAGTGGTACAAGAGCACACACAGGCCAGCTCATTCTATTCAAGTGTGAACAGTGTGCTCAGTATTAGATAGAACAGAAGAACACAATCCCTTCCTCAAAGATCCAGAGGGGTAGCTGTGTTCGTGTGTATATAACAAAAACAACAAAAATTCTGTGGCACCTTAAAGACTAACAAATTTCTTCGGGCATAAGCAGCCCCCAAAAGCTTATGCCTGAAGAAATTTGTTAGTCTTTAAGGTACCACAGGACTTTCATTGTTCTTCCTCAAAGAGTTTGCAGTATAAATAGACTGACGCAATTCAAAGGAAAGTTCTACTTTGGATCATCTTTTGGTATAATTAGCTGGTGTCTGTGTTTGTATTGTAGTGGTTTAGTGTTGGTGGGCTTTGCAAAAATGGACTAGGCACTTGACAAACTAGCATAAGAAGGGAACTCTGAAGTAGGTGAAATGATGAAAGAAGTTCAGAAGATGAGTAATTAGGCCTGAGTTGGGATTCTTAAGCGGAACAAGGAGTGGCAGTATCAAATATTGTAGGTGTAGGCTGAGTTGTGCAAACTCTTGAACATAAGAAGTCTGAACTTGCTACATTGTTCCGTGTAACCAACATGAGATGGAGTAAGGGATAAAGAAGATTGATGATGCATGCTGTAAAAAACTGGCAATGTATTATTGGTAATATAATCATAAATTGAAAAAGCCCTTTAATGGCTATAGTACAGAGCATTCTGAGTTCACAAACTACAGCACTTCAAATTTAAAAAAATTATTAAGCAATCTCGATCTTACTTGTCACATCTATCATCTAGTTACGCAAGAACAGCTGTATTTCAGATAAATTTTCTCTAAGTGGCACAAAGATAAATGAAAGGAGATGATCAGTACTGGAATTATTGTTAGCTGTGTGGGTCCCAGGATACTAGAGCAGTGAAATGAGTGAGGTAATATCTTTCTCAGACTTGAAGAAGAACTCAAAATCTTTGTCTCTTCCATTAACAAAAGTTGATCTAATAACAGATATTGCCTCCCCCATCTTATCAGTGGAATTATTGACATGCTCACTTCTTACCCCCATTAGCCTCTAGATAAAGGAGCAACAGAAATTCATGAATGCCACATATGTAGCTTTTATACCAATAGTGTTCCTTCATATTCCAGTGTCATAAAGTGGGTGCTGCTTTGTGCAAAAAATGAGTTTCTTGGATCCATCAGCCATAAACCCAAGTGTTAGTGATGCATTGGCCCCTGCCAAAGCACTGAATGACCGAGCTTGGCTGGAGAATAAATGAATGAGAGTGAAATTGCAACAGATATGTGGAAGAGTGTTAACTCAGAACAAATCTGCATGAACTATGGCATATGATAAAGGTCTCCAGCTGACAATGGTTTTGACTAGTGTTGACATAAAATATAATGAAGACCTGTGGGATATCGTTTGCAGGGCTGAGTACTTGTGCCAACAAAAAGACCATGGAATGGATGTTGTGCTGCTTGTTGATGAAATATCTTTATCACCTGCGACACAAGAACGAAGCTGCCTGAGTATCGTTCAAGGCCTAGAAGCCACACACTCAGGTAATGGATTTATATCTTGCTTTTCCACAACTAAAAAAATCATTCCACTCAGACACAATTACTAATGCCTTTGTCCTTACGCATATCAAAAAAGCCAGTTTCAGAATAAGTCCTGCAGGCTGGACTGTCCTCTGTATCCTAGAAATGCAGGACTCAGAGTAGGAGGTAGATCCAGGTGCAGCTTTCTCTACTCTACAGATATTAGTGTAGAACAAAGACAAAGGAGCACCGTGGAGAAAATTTGTTCTAACTGTAGCTGTTTTGGAGATACATGACTTCAACTTTCAGTGCCGCAGTCTTTAACTAGCAGTAAAATATAACGTTGTTCTCCCATCAGTGTCTTTCAGTGAAGTGGAATCTAATTCAGCTCTTCATAATTCAATCAACATCACTGGAGTTACGCTGGGAATAAGCATGGCTCATTTGTTTTTAAAACAGTACCAGTTGTAAAACTTCTTTTATTGGTAGGAATGCTGTTCCCCAAGCAAGCTGAACTTCTGGGATTTGCTTCATTAAATTGCTTGTGTGGGATAGGCAATCTCGCAGCTTACTGCTCATGTGGAGATCTAAATGTGTCTGTGTGTCTCCATCTCTGAATGTATCTGGGTGGCAACTAATCCATCTGCAAATGGCTGTTCACTTGCTGAAAGACGGCAGACTGTTTTATGGCAAGAGGCACATCATTAAAATAAAACTTTCCAGTCTTTCTCTCTTCCATGCCTATAACATAAGCAAAAAAAAAAAAAAAAGTCACACATCTGCAGCTCATCTACATCTGGTTTTATCCCTGCCTTTATTTGATTTAGCTGTATCTTTGTATGTGTTTCTAATGAGGAAACAAATTTGTTCCTGGAAGCTTTCCCTATAGAGATCCATAAGGAATGTGACCATGTCAATAGGCTTTTGGACAGTGACACTTATCCACACAGGTTTAGGAAACCCGATGACAAAACCATGTTCCACCGACTCATCTATTTCATCCCCATCATGTCATCCAAAAGAGGATCTTCCAGGTATATAAGGTGGTTTAAATGAATAATAAGAGAAGGTACTTTCATATGAAGGCTACTATTTCAAAATTAGCCCAGGTCAGTGGTGATTGAAAGTCATCATTCATCAAGCCATTTTAATGTATGTGCAATGATGAGTTCCTAGTGAATAACTGTTCTACATCCCCGCATATGGCACTAATACCTTCCTTTGCTGGCAATGTCAGCACTGAAAAAGGAGGTTGAACAGGCTGTAGAAAGTGAATTTGTGTTATCGTCAAGGTGGATCCTCCAAATTGAGGCCCATTGGCAACCAGTAACTTTTCCTACTGTCCCCTATGCAATATACTCCTGGCCTTAGTGGATGGCTAGCCCAGGAGGGAGACAAATTTTATATGATAATTGTCTTAAGAAATTAACACCTTTTTATAAAATGTCATAAAGCACAACACAAGGGTTTGGATAAGAAGAAATATATCCAAGATGTAGTAATGTCAAGAAAAGTTAATATATGGTTGAGAAATTCTGTGTAAGAGAATACATGAGGCATGTTGGCTTATATGGGACTCAGACTTTTTAAGACGAAGATTTACTAATGTTCGTAAAGGTGTGGTCATAGGCTAGGTCAGACCAAGAGGCCGTATATCAATCTTACCTATTTGATTTCTAAAATAAATTAATATGGGTCTCATCACCACATTATCTTCTTCAGTTCCTCTTGATATTTTAGAGTGTAGACAGACAGACACACACTCACTCTTTTTTTCCTGCGATCTAATAGGGTCTGGACTAAGTTTATTTTATATATTGTTTTGTTATTCTATTTCTGTAATTTGGGGCTCTTTGATGGTGTTATTCAGAGAAGCCAGGTCAACCTGACCTTTTCCAGAATTATGTTTTATAGCTCCTGGACTATTGGTAAGAATACAGCACAAGTTTCGTTTTTGAGGTTGACATATTCCACGTTGACAGTAAAACAAAGCTGTCAGGGAGGTCATATCCCTGTGGGGTAAAGTGGTCCCCCTAGTGATTGGGCCAGGGCCTTGGTGGGCTTTGATCAAAACTTTAATTTGACCCACCATTCCATGGGGACCCATTAAAAGGAAGTGGAATGCCATCATGTTAGGCTCTTGGTGGTATGCATTGTGTATTCAAAAGTAGATAGGTTGCTGTGTTCAGAATTAGTTATATCTTTCTCAGATCTGTAGTTTTATGTAGAGAATAGAGAGAATTAGAGAGAGAGTACAGAGAATTGCAATAATCATACCTGCAGCTCACTAATGACCTAAAATCAACAGAAGAGAATACCAGCCAATGGAGAAGGGAGTATTTTATTTCAGTGGATACCTGCATATGCAGTAGAGAAGACGAATTCATTGTAGTCCATTACCAAACCCCAGGCACTCAAATCTCTAAAATGCATGTAAGAAAGGTAATCTCATAGAAGATTGGTTTTGAAGTGATATCTAAAAAAGACGTTAAAATATACAGATTATTTATTCAGAATAAAATTAAAGGAATCTGTTAACACACAAAGCTTGGACACTGTTAATGTTTCCATGTATTAGTTATCACATGTTTTGGCACAACTGCCCATAGTAAAGTAATATTTTCTGTGATGGTCAGTCCTCATTTATTACGCTGGGGGCATCTTGTAGCTGACATGATTTTTTTCAGTCATTTATTTTTCAGTTACTGTATCTAAAGGACACTCATTGCTCATCTCCTCTGTAACCTGGAAAGAGGCACAAGAGATCATTCATTGATCTTTCTGTCTGAATGTCTCACGAGCTTCATTTTTGTAACAGAAAAACAGAAGTGTAGTTTACTTATAAAACTAAAGTATAGTCTTTAAGCAGGTCACAGCTTCTCTGACACAACCATTGAGCTACATTTTTCACCCTCCAACAATTAGCTTTTCTTATAGTAAAAATCTTATATTTTAATTGTCTCTGTAGGCATTTCCTCCACTTTATATTTTTCCATTCCATTTTGTTTTATCTATGTTTTCAGGCTGGCTGGTTTCCTACTTCATCTATTGTAGAGATCCTACTGTTTGATTTACTGCCTAATCTATTTGTGCTTGGTAATCTAATGGCCCTGTCTAACAAGCCCATATTTTTAACCTAATTACCTTTGGCAAACTCTCTTTTAAGACCAATTTTCACCTTGTTTATACTAAAAGGGTGCTATTGGATTCTTTTTTTAATAACTTGGATTATTTTTCACTCTGTTGCTTATCATAGTCTGAGGAGGATGGAGAAGATGAGTAACTTTTTTAATTTGCCACTTCCATGGAGCCAAATGCCTTAGTAAATGCGGAGAGGGAAACTCGCTTCCAGTGCTGCATCAGTCTTACTCTGTACTACTGAAGTGATGCCATGATAGCTGTTGGCTTCTCCTAATCTAGATGTGGCAGGATTTGCTCCCCTTGTGCTTTGGAAACTGGTGACCATTTGAAACTGTTACTGGGCAATGGCAGTTAGCCCTGTTCCCAACTTCAGACTGCCAAAAATTCCAGCTGGGGTGGTGGAGCTTGGCTGATGGTTTAGCTTCTCCCACTTGCTGACTTTAGAAATTAAAATTATAACTCATTTTCTGGCAAGAATGAACTGTTTTTCCCCTGCTCTCCCATCTTGTTTTTGACAGAGAAAAGTGTCTACTGAGGCCTTTATCTCTCTGGGTCTCTCCAGGAAGCAACTCTGAACCAGTCTGCCCATACAATGGCAAAGCAGTCTAGAAGCACTGAGGGAAGAGTAAAAATGTCCTATTTGTGAGATGTCATTTTCAGACTCGGTGGAAAGCATGTCATTCGGGAATGGGGCTCTGAGTCAAAGTAGCATTATTGGCTCTCACCACTTCCCCAGAGCCATGACTTTGCAAAAACCAGGGCAAGAGCCACTATTGAAATAGTGTCCTTTGGTCAAGAAGTTGGTCACCTTCTCCATTCCCCATTATCCAAGGAAAGGATCAGGCAAAGTATTCCAGTTATCAGCTTTCTGAACTTGTATCTTTTGAAGATGAATCTGAAGTTGACATTTCTCAAGGAAGATGACTTGCAAGTGAGCCTGATTCCGCTCAAGAACTACCATGGTGCCCGCTAAGAGAAAGCAAAAGAAACAATTTTTTGTTTTTTTTTTTAAACTAAAGAGATTAAAATCAAAGAAATTTCAGAAGGGGAAGAACACCTGCTCTAGTTCCAGCTTCTCCACAGAGGATGGGGGGGTTTGCTGGATCCGACACAAATCAGGACTCAGAAAATCAAGACATTTTTTTTCTTCCTGATACTATGTATGGGGGAGGGGAGAATGACAGCTATGAAAGAAGAGTTTGTCAGATATCTGCCACTGAAGGCCAAAATCAAAACAGCCCTACCTCTTCACAATCCCTCCAAGAAGGTGATTGGAGAGGAATGAGAATCTAGATAAAGGTAAACGTTTAAGCAAGCAGGTTTTTTAATTCTATAAGATCTGGGAGCCTGCAAAATCTCAGTTCATCTTGCAAAATATGGATGCAGCTATTGCAATTTCTGGCAAAGTAATTCTGTCAGACCCTTTAGATAGCAAACTGGGGAACATCTACAGTAACTCAGCGTGTCACTGGCCGCAATATGAATGATTAATAGTTCAGTAGGAGGGAAGAACTATGCTTTGAAGTGTCCCTAGCCTCTGCTTGCCAGAAGCTGGGAATAGGTGATGGGATGGATCATTTGATGACCTGTTCATTTCCTCTGAAGCACCTAGCATTGGCCACTGTTGGAAGACAGGCTGTTGGGCTAGATGGACCATTGATCTGACTCAGTATGGCTATACTTATTTTCTTATGATACAGTATTTCACTGGAAAACTCTAGCCCACAGTTCTACAAATAAGTGAGGAAACAACCCCTCAAAGAGGTAATGAGACAAGTATGCCATCTTATGCAGCCTACACAAGCTTGGAAGGTAGCGTATTATACGTTCACTGTGCCTGATGCCAGTAAATAGCAGAGGAGTGAGCAGTGGAGATCATCTAAGTGGCTGTTCATCATATGGAAGAACAACATACATAGTTGTAGTTGGTGTTCTACATGCATTAGTTTGAGTGTTGCTACAGCTTGAGAAGAACTCTTCCAACAGGCTGTAGTTGAGTGCAGGGCCAACTGTTGTTGCTTGGTAACAGCATTATCTGGCCACCAGACCCAGATGAGAAGGAGGACGAATCTGTTTGCATCCAGACAGGATGAAATGAAATGAAGCATGATTTAGCCCAACAGGGGTGATAAGTGCTGAATGAATGTCTTTTTCGTTTGAAACTGTAGGAAGAGGAAAGCGCTAGAGATCCTTTTTCCCCTTGAGGACTGGTTCAATACTGACTCACAGGAAAGAGTGCCATCCATTGAATAACCAGCACTATATCTCCAATCATTTGGATTTTCCTTGAAAGCCTTCCTTCTTACTTCCATAAATCTTCCTCTGAATTCTGTTTCCATTAATTTCCTTGAAATGTTGGTCTTCCGTATTAAATGGAAATAGACTACAGCAACCCAGAAATAGCTGCCGAAAGGGATCAAAATGAGAGGCAGTTATCTGCAGCATAAATTGTTCTGTTCCTGAGGATGTAACCCTCCCATCATGAAGATTTTGAGGGTATGAAAGCAGTTGTAGTCCCACTTCCCTTCAATTCCTTAACTGCTGAAGGTACAGCGAGCTTAGACTGAACAAAATGTTCTCAACACTTTCCTTTTCCATTTTTCTATTTTTCTGTTCTTTAGAGGCAAATTTGGCTGGTAGTCTTCCTTTGCTCCTATTTACTTTCCCTCACCCCATCTCATAATGATAATTACAAAAGAAAAGAAAGTAATATATCACCACCCTAAACTCTTTGCCTATATGTTGTGGTACACTACCACCTCCACCTTTGGGCTGGTTTTTGTCTAACTAGAGCAGAGAAGGGCAAACTATGGCCCAAGGGCCAGATTTGTCCTGTTTCATCTGGCTTTCTATCTGGTCCTGACCAGAGCCCCGGTACCTGGCCACACCTCTCTCCCACCACGTGGGCCCAGTGGCACCCTGATTGGAGTGTGGCAACTGCTCCTCCATCCTAGCTCCACCCCTCTCCCCAGTGTATGCAGCAAAAGCACCCTTGCTGGCCCAGAGCACAGCCACCATGCACGATCCATCTCTTACCATGTGGGCCGAGCTGTGATGCTGGTGCCCTGACTGAATCGCAGTGAACACTCTCCCCAGGGTCCAGTGGCACCCTGGCTAGAGCGTAACAGCTACTCCCCCTCAGCCACTTCCCCCTTACCCCCCAACCACAGGGGCCCAGCAGCGCTCTGGGCAAAGTGCCTCGGTCCCTACAAGGTCCACCCTTTCCCTTGCCCCTCTCCAGCCCCCTTAAACCCTGATGTGGCCCTCAGGCCAAAAAATTTGCCCACCACAGAATTAGAGTATATATCCCAGGGAGGGATTGTTATGTGTTTTGAAGCACCTCAAGGAAAAGGGGACTCCAATCCTGACTGAGGCCTCTGGATCTTGCGCAGGTGTAAATAATAAAAATGGGATCTCTGCCCCAAACTGCATATAATGTATACAGTAAGCCAAGAAAATGAATAGATAAGAGATGTAGAGGACATGATAGGTGAAAGTGAAGATGATGAATATGGTAACTATGAAGGACTAAAACACGTTGTGTTTCAATGTAGGTTTGTTTTCACATATGGTTATAAACTATAGGCTGCCTGAAAGAAGAGAGTTTTTTGAGAAGGGTCATAGACTCATAGACTTTAAGGTCAGAAGGGACCAGTACGATCATCTAGTCTGACCTCCTGCAAAATGCAGGCCTCAAAACCTCACCCACCCACTCCAGCAATGGGCCACTAACCTATGGAGGAGAAGGTGGAGGTTTGGTGGCATGGATCAGCATAAAAGGGCACAGAGACAGGTGTGGGGAAAAGATAGGCAGCTTAACAGAGATGTTGGATTGCCTGTTTTGCTTAGTTGTTAGTGTTCTGCAGTGTTACAATGGAAATGAATGTTTGATTCTCATTTTGGAGATACTCCTTTGCAGACCTGTCATCAAAAAATAAAGGTGCTTCCTCTTCTCACTAGTAGTGATGCCCTGTTGTCCAGCGGTAGGGAATGTTTAATCCAGTTTAGCACTCTGTAAAGTGTATCCGTGTAATTTATTTTCATCCTCACTCCCTTGTCTCAGCTTCCTTTCAGGATTTTGTTTCTTCCTTTGGCTGTTCAGTCAAACATATTTTTGGGCAACTAATTCATATTTCAAACACTAGTGAATTCAATATAAAAGATACTTTGCAGTTGTTAAACCGCCTCTTGATTTGTCAATCCCTCCCCCAACCACGTGGTTAAACTGGAGTGTATCTGGTTGTTTTGATTTCCTGCCCAACTCTGCAGCAACCAGTAACACTTTTTTTTGAGCAATAGCCAGATATACTCGAAAGGCATTTCATCTCCTGGCTAGCTCTGTCCTGATTCCCTGCTATCCTTTTAATTTAAATAACAAACTACTGTGTCAATTATGGTCTCCACATGGCCCTTGGCTCTTTCCCAACATGAGGAAGCTTGTTGCATCTCTGAGATGCTGAGGACGGGTTTAATTCTTTTACAACCAATTCAAGGTGAGACAAGAACAGAAAAAAAGTGATTGGAATAACATGCTATGGGATCATCAAGTCTGGCCTCTTCTACAGTCTAGACAATTGACACATTCAATAACGTTTACTTAAACTTAAACCAATCTAGATGCTATGAGAAGAAGGAAGTGTCTTGATTGTCTGGTTAATTATAATAGTTCACCTAAATAGAGTGCTCTACTGTTCTCCAAGTTCAGTTAAGCCAGATAAAATATTTTAAGTTTCATAATCTCTGGGATGGTCCTGTAGATAGGGTATTGGACTGAGAGTCAGAAGGGCTGGCTTCTATTTTTGTCTGCCTCTGGTTTGTTGAATGGCCTTGTGCAAATCTTTTCACATCTGCGTTTGCTTCCCAAACTAGAAAAAGGAGATATTGATACTGATCTTTCTTTGTAAAGCATTTTAATGTGTGTAGATAAATCCTAAGTGTTGACTGGATTTGGTCATGAATCTGGTCCTTTTACAGATGGACTAGTGGCCAAAACTCAACTGCCTTAGTAATCTGATCAAATACTTTTATTGACTTCTTGGTAAAATACAATAGGTGTACACCTCAGATGTATTGCTTGTCGTTTTCCTGATATTTTCTTGAGGATCTGCAACGCACTGTGTTCTTCTGCTGTGATCATATAGAATTGAATTTGATGGTATATAGTGCCGTTCATGTTCAATGGATCCAAAAGTTATGAGATGCATACTGATACTGTAATGATTGCATTGCCAGTGACATGAGCAATTGTGCATTTAGTGAAAGTACACACACAGCCTTTGGCGTTAGGGTCAGACTGCTTCATAGACTCATAAAAGATTAAGGTTGGAAGAGACCTTAGGAGGTCATCTAGTCCCAACCCCAACTAAATTATCCCAGCCAGGAATTTTTCAAGCTGGGCCTTGAAAATCTCTAAAGATAGAGATTCCACCACCTCTATAGGTAATCCATTCCAGTGCTTCATCACCCTCTGAGTGAAAGATTTTCCTGATATCCAACCTAGACCTCCCCACTGCAATCTAAGACTATAGCTTCTTGTTCTGTCTTCTGCCACCACTGAGAACAGCCTAATTCCATTCTCTTTGGAAATCCCCTTCAGGTAGTTGAAGGCCTCTATCAAATCCCTCCTCACTCGTCTCTTCTGCAAACTAAATAAGGTCAGTGCCCTCAGCCCCCTAATCATTTTTGTTGCCCTCTGCTGGGGCCTCACCAATTTTTCCACATGCTTTCTGTATTGGAGGGGCCCCAAACCAGACAATAGTCCAGGTATGATCTCACCAGTGCTGAATCGAAGTGAATTATTACTTCCTTTCATCTTCTGTCTAGGGCCTTCCCTTGGGGGGAGCGGGACCCAGGGCCAATGGCCTAGGTGGAGCCCCCGCCCCCCCATGCTGGTGCCGAGGATGGTGGGCCAGCCCGCTCTGCCCTCCAGGAACTCCGATCATCCCTTGGGAAGCTGGCCCTGGCCCCAGAAGCCGAGGCCACCCGCCAGGCGGCAGGGAGCCGCGGACCCGGGACAAGAAAAGCCATGGCCCGGGGCGGCGGGGAGCCGAGGCCCTGCCTCGGTTGGTGGGGAGCTGGCCCCAGGCCAGGAAGCCAAGGTCGTCTGCCTGCAGGGAGCCGGCCCTGGCCAAGGCCACCACCACCCCAGCCGCAGCCAGAATCCTATATGTTAAGTCATCTAGTTCATGCCTTTGGTGCAAGAACATACTAGTTTTAAATGTCCCAACCAAAGCACCAATCATAATGGTAGTAATTGGACCTTTGTTTCTCTGACTTCCACCTAAGACTTGACAAAAAGCCTGATTTCTCGGATTGTATAATCTCATTGTTTTGCCTCTCCAGGTGTTCTCACTGTAGTCTGTAAATCTTGTGTCTTCATAACAGACATTTGGAGCTTAGAATTAATGAGGTGATTTGCATAATTCTTGAAACTTTTATTCTGCAAAGAGAAGAATATAATGCAAATACAAAGGCAACCTATAAATCGCTTAAGGGAGTATTAATGATGTAAGGGGTCTAATCAGTTCCAGAAGTTGGTTAGTTAAGAATCACTGGCCTGAAACTAATTATTCTACAGTCCAAGTTCTTAGCAGTAAAAACAATTGAACACATCAATAGATTACAATAGGAAGTGGCTGAAACCGTACTCTGTATGTAATCAAGAGCAGATCCAATTAATGAACAAAGGAGAAGCCTTGCAAAATGCAGGAAGTTAAACTGGGTGAATCAAGTAGCCTTTCATGGCTGCTAATATTTATAAGTTCATGAATTATTTTCATATTTTTTAAACTAAATCATAGCTGTTTTGAGGCGAGTGAGTTAAAACACCTGCCTGTCATATAACCTTGAGCAGTAAATATAAATACAAACTATTTTTCTCACAGTCTTGTTTTGAGCATAGATTGACAATTTTCATTTTGCTCGTGTGGATGAATGCGTAGGAAAGTGTGAATTGACACATACACCCTCTGGAGTGCTGCATAAACCTCCAAGATTGAAATGAAAGTTACAATTGCCAGGAAAAAAGGTGGGGAGGAGAAAAAAACATGTTAATGAGAAACTTAAAATAATAACAGACAGATACAGCAATGTTGCAAAATTAAAGCAAGCCAAAAAAAGATTAAAACACATTTTCCATGCATTTAAATGATCCTGCTGTCTGTGCTTCTGAAGATACGTACAATGGGTGCAGTATGTTCTCTTGAATTTCTAGTCAAGCAACCAGCAATATAAGCGATCACAATGGATTTGAGAAAACAAGTTGAATTATAGCCCTGTCTTAATGGGTTTGGTTAAAATAAAATTAAGACTTTTCTCTGACCTTGTATAAAAGTTTGAGTGGAGGAAGATGGAAGATGGAAGTAGGAACAAGCCAACCTGAAATAGCTTTCAGGATATAAAAGTAGTTTAGTGTACTGTGTGTGCTAAATTAGAAGCCCAGTACTAATGGCATGATCCATGAGATTTATTCCTGGATAATTGTGTTTCATGGTTATTTCTTAGTTTGATGCTTTTCTATTTAAAATTTTTATATAGCTTTTAACGGTGATATGGCTATACGTTGTTTGTTTTTTGTTTTGTTTTGTTTTTTGGCTCTCTCTGATACCATTCAAGAAGGGTAAAAGACTGACTCCAGTCAAGTCAATGAGTTTTGCCATTGGGCCACAGTTTCAACCCAAGTCTTATTAATTAATTTACACAAGAGTTCAGGAGTTTAACAGTATGATTTTGATCTGATTGGTAAGCATGGCTTTTGGCAGCAAGCCAGCAAAATAACACCCTGCTACAAACTAGTTTTTCATCAACTTGCTCCTGAATTAATGTTTTTGCCTTGAGAGTGCCAGGTTGTTCTTTATAACTTCCTTGCTAGAAATTGGGAAAGGGTTTTGCTAAAGATAGCCAAATATTTTTCTTTCCCAAAGCAGTGGCCTGTGAGTTTTGTTTCATGACTTAGTTTCCTGAGCTACAGTTGTCTTCTTGATCTAAAGCCACACAACTTTCACTTATTACATGCTGCCATTGAGTATGTAGCACGATGTGGTCATTTCCCCCAAAATATTTCATGAGGTTTTCTTTTAAACCTAATCTTACTTGGTTAAAAGTACTGGCTAGACAGACATGGAGATGTCAATCCACTTTCTTCAGAGTGCAGCTAGATAGCCTATTTATTAAAATGGGCACACGGCATGTGGTACAATGCCCTACCAATGAGCCTTTAACCCGGATATAAGGGATTATTTCTAGAGGGACGTATGCTCTACTTTGTCTGTTAACTCACTGACACCTCTACTAAGACTACCACCAAAGCTGTCAATCGAAGAGATGGCTTTTGAAACCTAGATACTGGACAATCAGGCTAAGGCCTCTAAACTCACTTCCCATAGTCTACAAAAGAGCTATTCAATGATAACTTTCACTCACAACTCATGTGGGCTGGATTCAGATCCAGGGATTTAGAGGTGAAAAGCTTTTGAATCCCATTATCCATTCCATGAGTCATCTAGTCTCTGTGTAGCTTTCATTTTTGGGAGTACATTATCCTTTCAAATGTGTGTAATGCCAGCACTGAGGAGTGTTAGATTCCCATAGTGTCTTGCATAGACCATTTGGCGAGATGCCTTTAAAATAACATAATAAATGATTGGGATGGTGGGGGGAAAGGGGAAGCCCAGGGTATAAATTCCCACAATCTGTACTGTACCATTTCTTCAGTCTCAAGGTTAAAATCATTTACTAATCACCAATGACTTCTGTCACTGACAATTGGCAGAATTCGCTCCTTTTCCATCAGAAGTGTTTGATCATTTATTGGATAGGTTCATCTGTGCTGTATGGATCTCCTTGCAGCTTTTCCCCATGTAATATTCCCCTCCTGCAATCTGGACTGGTGTGCTGCTGTGTTCCCCAATTATCCACTCCAGGGCACCGACTTACCCCAATGTTCTATGTGAGCTCCCACTCCTGGGAGAGTTCACGCCCAGCCACCAGCATGTAATCAGTCTCTCAGGCAGTAGAAATGCCTTCACCAGCCACCCATGGGATGGTTCCCCAGTGAGAACTCCCAGCCCCAGATGCAATTCCAGGAACTTCCATCTTGAAGGTATCAGGATCCTTTACTGCTCACTCTTTTACTCTGGTTTGTCAGTTTAACACAGAAACTGATATGCAGTTAGCCTTTGTTCTAAATCAGGTATTAACACTGACACTCTCTTTCCAAAATCCACATTGCTTTAGATAGAACAAACATTAGTTTATTGATTAAAACACAATTTTAAAGGTGTGTATAGCAAATCAATGGGTAATCAAATAGTTAATCAGTCAAGGAGATATCCGAATCAAACAAAAGATAACTCACATTCTAAACTAAGATTACTGTTTTGGCTGACCGCATGGGCCTGGCTATGATGATCTTCTGCTAGACTACGCTCCATGGACAGGTATTAGTCCTTGAGGTTGCTTGCAAGATGGAGCACTTGGCATAAAAGCCCCCCACGAGTTCAAAGTATGTTTTTCTCTCCCGCCCCTCCAGTCGAGGCACTTAGTTTGCATTGTTTTTCTTATACATGCCTTCATTGGGTGGGTGAGAACGCAGCTCTGTTTGTCCACCCACCCCCCTTTGAGCAATGTGAAATACACTTGAGGACATGTTTCATATCTGTACACATGTATGATGTTGCAGAAAACATGTTATCATAACAGTAATGTAGAGCATGCCATGAGCATTCAGAAAACACCAGGCAGGACATACTTTACATTAAACCACACCATTACATTGCAAGGGTGAACAGGAAAGATGCACAGATCACATTACAGGGGTGTGTGGGTTAGCACTTCACACCCAGTTCTTATTTGAAACAGAAAATAAGTTCCTTTAGACCAGTATCGCTTCAGGCTGGCAACTCTTTATAGGAAACAAAAGCTTTTCACAAGCCCTTTATATTTGCAACAAAAGTAAAAAGTGTATCAATAACAATGAGCCTATATCATTTACTGTGTTTTGAGAGGCTGATAGAAAGGATTTTGAAAGGAATGGGTATGCAAGGCATGGGGAGAAAAGTTTTCTTTGCTTTAGATTTTAAGAAATCCTCAATGCCTCCCAACCTCACTGATTACATTTTGTCCCCTGTTGCTGAGGGGTGGTGAGCTCTGTCTGAGAACTATGGTTTGATACAAGTAACTCATCTGGATTTGGCAATATTCTTTTACTAATTTGATACATCTCTGGAGCTGAATGTGGGTTCGTGTTAGGATTGCTATTTCCTTGCAATATTATACTTTCTTTGGATCCAATTGGCAGTGTAAATATCTTCCATTTGACTTCCTTCACTGCCATATGTGCTACTCAGAGTTCTTTCAACCCATATGATTGTTGCTTTTGCGCAGTCTCAGATGTGTGTGATGCCAGACTTGATTTATTATTTAGGAAGCCGGTTTGATACACTCAGGTTGAGAGTTTAAATGGCTTGCTCTGCTAGACAGTAGCAGAGATGTAAACAGAACCTAGGAGTCTGAACACCTGTTCCTTGTTCTATCTGTGAGGCACACGCAAGCAGGTTGATTTCTCCCTCATTAAGGTTGATGTGTTCACTGCAGTCAGGACTAAAATCACTGGGAAGGGCTGGGTTAGTTGTTAATGCATCTATTGTGTATGAGGTTTCTCAGAACTCTTGTCTGCAGGCTCCAGTGAAGAAAGATGGGTGATGTTGCCTGGGTCAATGGGGCGGACAGATAGTAGAAGGGAAAAGAAAAAGGAAAAGGGGCCCTGGCTATACAATACACTGAAGTAAGAGCAAAAAATACCCTCTCTGCTAAAAGGGCCTGGGTCTAGCTTTAGGCAATGTCACTGGGAATCTCAAACTCTACCATGCTGTGATATATATACAGTACATTTTATTCTCTATTGCTATAATCTTATAATTAAATCCCCCATCCCTGTGTTGTGGGAGCCATTGAAATGCTCTACTGTTAAGATGTCTATTGAAGGAACAGGTTCTGTTCTGTTCAGGTTTTGGGTTGTCTTAGGTGAGGCAGCTGGATTCACATATCACTCTAAAAATCTTGGCTTAATTCATGGAACTAAAAACCCCCTGTAGGGCTGGACCCAGTTGGAGTCGGTGGCTATTTATCTTTCTGTTGTTTGTTAGGGGAAAGAACCATGCAAGACTGTCTATTCTCCACACCATTATGTGATTGTCTTAGAAGTCTTTGCCCAACTAATTAAAGATCTGAAAATACTGAGCATATCAGTGAATGGAAGACAAAACATATTTTATTTTATCTGAGCAAGCCCTACTGCATTCTCTACCAATTGCATTAGCAAAATTTAAAATTCAGAAGGTTATTCGGGTACAGAGTTAATATGTGAAAAAGCAAATGCTAAATGTAATAGCAGAGATAATACTAATGAAAGGAAAACATCAAGAATGTGCCTTTCCACATTATAGGTCATATACACCCATAAAACTGGGTGTAAAAAGAGCATTCTGTTCCGGTAGAACATTATGCCTATCTAGCACTCATTTTGCAAGGATAAAATGACCCAGAAGATTCGCTACAGTGGAGAATGAGTGCCTGGATGTGCTTTTGAAGTCTATAATATACCCACTCTTGAAGAGGGGCAGGAGGGAAAGAATACCCTAGTCCCCACTTTGATGGTTCATGTTGTTCCTCCTTCATCTGAGACTGATATTGCAGAGATTGTACAAATATTATGTGATAGGCCTGTGGCCACAGGAATTGTGTGGAAGCAGCAAGGTAGGTAGTGGGGAAAAATGCACAAGAATGTGGCTGAGTGGAGAGACGGGCTAAATGAGAGAGAGGGTTGTCAAGGCTGGTTCCCCACTCTGGCACTTCAAGTGCAGAAGGTGGGGGCCTGCAAAAGGCCTTAAAAACATTAGTCCTAAAGCCTTGTCTTAAAGCTCTCCAAGGCTACCAATTTCCTGGCCTTGGAGTGATATTGCTGCCACCACCCAAATGCAAAAACCTCTTGAAAACCCAGGAAGGCACACTTGGGAATTCCTTCCTGTGAGGTACCCTCAGTCGCCCTTATTCTCCCTCAGGAGACCGAATGAACCCCAACTGTGGTACAAGCTGAAACTGGAACTGATTTCCCTTTAGTAGCTGGCTGTGAAGTCTGAGGCACATGCACACAAAACCTCTTGCCTTTTAGGACACAGAAACAAAACTTATTTTAAAAGGACAAATGTTCTTTAATTAAAAGGACAGCTAAGAAACACAGAGAGTTGCTTCTCTGGGATTTAACTGGGGTAGTTACAGGATGGGGGAAGGGGGTTACATGTGCTCAGCACAGAGGAATCCAAAAAAAGAGAGCAAAAATAAAGAAATACCCTGAACACGTCTAGCTAAACATTCCCTGTTCTACTCATGCATGGTCAGTTACAGATCTGAGCCTTTCTTGGACACGTATGCCGTTGGAGTCTCCAGGCCCGGCTGTCTGACCTCCTTCTGCTCCTTCCAGGAGCTCTGCTGCCACCAAACAGGAACAGGCAGGGCTGCTGCTCCAATTTAAAACCTGTACTCTGTTTCTATTGGCTCTCCTGGGACTTCTCTGGGACTCACTGGCTAGGGTGTTAATCCTTTCCCTCCCAACATTACTGCACGCCACCCAAATCACAGATGGTGCTGAACAGCCTGGTGTAGGTTGGGTCCACATTGACTGTAATTTCTTCCTGGGACTAGGAGAGAACATGGTTAATAAAGTACACCAAACACATACACAATTCACTACTGGTCAGATGAAGAGCTAAACAATATTTCACCTATTTAAAGATACAGTGGTTTAGACTACAGGGACAGTTTTCTTACATTACTACAGGGGTGAGAAAGAGGAGAAATTAATTTAAGCAGTGAGGTGCCTGCAACACTAGAGTGAGCAAATCAATTTGTACTCCTTTGCCAGTTGCTTTTTCAGGGGATAGCAGTGAGGATGCAGATCTGGAGAACCAAAAAAATGAAAGGATTGATTGATTCTGAAATACAGGGCAGCTCATGCCCCAGGCATAATGATCTTGAGAACATATCTCTACACCAGGCATCTTTCCCCTTGGCTGGGAGCTCAGAGAAGCTCCATGGTCTCCACTGTCCTTAGCAAATAACTGGATTTGTTCAGACCTGGTGGGATGGTCAGGCCAGTTTTCAGGCCTGGAGAAATACAAGGTGACAAATTGATTTGAATTGGCCTGCTTTTGAAATACAAGGCAGCTTGACCCTGTGGTGTCTCTCCCCCAACTATGGGCTCTGGAAGCTGCAACATGGTGCAGCCTAGTCCCTGCAATAATTGTCCTCACTAGAACCAGACACACAAGTTCAGCTGTCACAAGGGGTTCCTCTCAGTCAGCAGCTCTGGGGAATTCCCCTGGGGCAGGAATAGTCACTTAAAACAAAATATCCCTCTTAGATTAAAGAGGCTTATTCCATGCAATTTGGATAGAAAATTTTTGCGACCTGCTTTTAGGTCCCAAGATCAGAATGTTCTGGGACAGGACTCTCTCTGCGATCAAAGATGAAGTCCTAAATTTCAGAATGTAGAGAGTTCTCTGACATCACAAGACCTTCTAGCTGCATTAAAGAACCCAACACCATTCAGTTTGAAAACCTGAATGGATTAAACCTCACAATGCCCCTGCTGAGTGGGCAAGGTTCTATGGTATAACAGGAAGACATTAAACATTCACCTTCTAAGGGCAAGTCTACACTACAGACTTAAGTCAGCCTAAGTTGTGTTGATGTACAGCCAACCACTGCAGTAATTAAATCACTTTTGCATGTCCACATTACACTCCTTGTGTTAGTAGTGTGCATCCTCACCAGGAGTGCTTGCACCAATTCAACAGTCAGTATGAAACATTGTGGGAAGACTTCTGAAAGGAACTCAATGTCTTTACTAAGGATGGGCAAACTTTTGGGCCTGAAGGCCACATCTGCCTCTAGGTAGGCCAAAGAGGGGCAGTAGAAGGGGTGGAATTCAGAGGGGGGAGGAGCAGCTGCTGTGCTCCAGCCTGGGCATTGCTGCTGGGCCCACATGGTGTGAAAGGGGAAGCCACCGTGCTCTAGTCAGGGCAAACTACTGCAAGCGGTTGGAGAGGGAAGAGACTGGGAAGGGGAACTGTTGCTACGCTCCAGCCAGGCCCAGCTGGAGTGCCAGATGAAAGGCTCCAGTGGGTGACAGTTTGCTCACCTCTGGTCTACACAGACACTGCATGAACTTCACTATTACAGAGTAAGCACTGTGTCCCTCGCAGAGGTGGAGTTACTAAATCAGCATAGGGGCGAGTTACATCAGTGGGAGCTACATTTTAGTGGTGACACATAGTTAGATCAACATAAGTTGCCTTGCATTGACCTAACTCTGTAGTGTGGAACAGGCCTCAATCTTCTTTTCTTAACCACCTTTTTGAATTATTGGAGTTGGTTTCATATAGTATATAATCCAGCCAGGGTTTCAGGACAGTTGTGCTGTGTCTTATTGCTGGTTTAAACTTTATTTCATGGCATAGATGGAGCAGAATAATTACTCTGCTCTATTCAGTCTAGTATAAATTAGTTATTTGAGCATAACTCCCTTGTGTGGACACATTCTGAACTAAAAGTGATTTTATTCTAGAATGTTTACTCCACTTCCAAAGCAGAGTAATACAAAATAAAGTCACTTTTATTTTGGAATAGAATGTCCATAAGGGAGTTCTTCCAGAAAAGCTAGAGCAGAATATTTATTCCACAACAGACACTCTGGTGGAGTTCTTTGTGTAGACAAGCCTTTATTTACAGCATTTCCTACAGCCAGAGGTACCCAGGAGATAAGCGGGTAGTTTATAGCTGAAGCGTTTAATTTAGAAAGAAAGGAAAAGGTGATGGAGTTTCTCATGACTGAAGTTTGCTTTAAATAACAGCAACTCCTGGCTACCAGCCATTGCTGATGTATTTGGCCATTTGGTATATTTGACGGGGGAGAAAAACAAATTTCAGTATAGTTTAATGCAACCCTTTGTATTTCATCCAAGCTTTAATTAGCAAAGTAGTAACAATAGCATTAGGAGTCTCTCCAGACAGAAAGGTGTGGAGGACTCATATTCCAGCAATCCTCTCTTTCTGCATGCTGTCAGGGAAACCTGCCAATTCTTAGCTTTTCAGCTGCCCATACTGCATAATGGATGTGTTTTGTTTTTGTTTTTTTGCACATGGGGAAAGAGAACCTGCAGCAGTTGCCTACTGATTTATTATTAATGTTTTCTGTGTCTGCACAATTTCGTGCATCTATCCAATAGCTATATGCCTCTGTTGTGTTGTTAGCCCCACATTCTTATGTGTTAAAAAAGAGTCATTTGTTCCAGAAGCACATGCAAAAGGACATCCATGATAAGGCAAGTGTTATGATACACCTATCCCCAAATACAGATCTATATACACTGGAATTGCCAGAAGCACATCAGTTACAAAGCAAGGTTTCTAAGCTATAGGACTCACTGAGTTCTCTGTGTGTTGAATTGCAGTCACATGTTTGCATCCTACAACGAGTCATGTTAGCAATGTTAAAGAGAGATTCATTCTGCTCTTTCCTTATAATACTGTTTTTTAATGGAAAATCATTACTTTTTATTAGGGAGGTGCTAGAGAAAAGGGTAAAATAAGGGCAAAAACCTAGGGCAAATCTTTTATTTTCGAGTTACAGGTAGCGTGGACTGGTGGAATGAGCACAGATTTTGAAATCAGGAGATCCTTTGTTCTAATTCTGGCTCTGCCATTGACTTACTTTATGGCCTTGAACAAGTCACTTCTCCTCTACCTTTACTTCCCCAGTTAATCAGGTGGGATTCAGGCGCTCTGGTTGGAGTACTGCGTCCTTTCACTATTATTACCTATACTGTCACCTGCTTGTTCACTAGTTGTGAAAAATGTCGATGGATGGATTTCCAGAAGGACAACATCATTAAATGTAACCAGTACCATATCTGGAATAAAAAATTACTCCTGATTCAGAGCCCAAAGGAGTTAGAAGACAGACCCCTGTTGACTTCAATGGGCTGTGAAACAAGCCCTAAATTGGTGACAGAACTCCAGCTGGTCAAGACTAGCCCTCAGTTCAGAGGGGAAGTAATAGAGGGGATTTGATAAGGAAGGAAAACTTGCCCTCTGCTATAAGATATGCCAGTGACTATTGTGAGTTCCAGCACAACTGGACTGTCTGTCTCCAGCCTTCCAAAATTTGATCTCATGTTTGTGAGCAGCAATTTTTATGTTCCTCTCCTATTCCAAGTACTATTGTGCCTGTTCACTTCTTCGTCGAGTGTGCTCATGCCGATTCCAATTCAGGTGTACGTGCACCGCGTGCTCAGTCGTCGGAGACTTTACCCCAGCGGTACCGTCGGGTCGTAGCAGGCGCCTCCTGGAGTGGCGCCGTATGGCGCTGCATAAGTACTCCTGCTGACCCGACCGCCCACCAGTTCCTTCTTACCGCCATCAGTGACGGTCGCTGGAGCTACTTACTTGCCTTAGGCAAGCATTCCTCAACGGATTTTCACATCCTACAACTGTAAGACACCCGGAGCCTACCCGGCTGGGGTATGCCCAGGACCCAAGGATTTAAGCCCTGTGGTTCATGCCACAAGCCAATGCCCGGGGGGACTCCCATGACTCCTGCCTTAAGTGTTTGAGTGAGGCACACGACCGGGGCAAAATCTGCAAAGGGTTCAAACCCAGAAGCAGAAAAGAAAGAAGCGCACGCCTCAAACAGATGTTAATAGAGGCAGCGCTGGGGCCTCAATCGAGCAGCTCGATGCCGGGAGCCTCGGTACAGAGCGCCCTGGCATCGTCGAGGGATCCGGCACCGAAAGCCCTGGCACCGGGCACCGTCAGGGCCGCAGGCACAGGAAAGCCATTCCGGCACCGCTCCCTCTCGCCGGCACAGAGGAAAAGGCATAGGGCCGAGAGGGGTCGCTCACCGGCAAAATCACCTGCCCTTAAGAGCACGGCCATGGGTTCACAAGAAACCCAAGCTCAGCGCGCCCAGCCCTCAAGCCCGCCACGCCCCCAGGGGCCCTCCGCACCACCGAGATCCCCGGGGCAGCAGAGCACTATCGGGGATCTGGATATGCCATCTACCTCCGATACTTTCGAGGCAGCGCGGGACTTAATAGCCATGATGGCAGCACAGTCTCCCGCTTCATCGCACACTGCGCCAAGGCCTGGAACCGCCTCCAGGGGAAAGCCCCCATGCTGAGGCCCGAACACTTCTCCCAGCACCAGTCACCTCCGCAGCGCCTGACATCCCCGGGCAGATCACCGTGCAGGCTGAGATCTACCTCCCGGCACCACTCCATGTCCAGGCACAGGTCCCCATACAGATACAGGCCTTCGTCCTGCAGCGCAGCTGAATCTCCGAGAGGGTGAAGGAGCCACGGCCCCGGGACAGTCCCCCTCCACGGCACCGGTCAAGATCAGGCGAGCGCTCACACTCCAGATCCCGGTCTGAATATCACCGTCGATCTCGGTCTCGGCACCGCTCCGGATCGCGGGGCCGGGCGCAGGATCGGCACCGGACAGTCTCATATTACCAGCAGACCGAGTACTGTTCACCGTCCTGGTACTGATCACATCGGTACCGCTCATGATCCCGGCATCGCTCTCCACCCCGGTACCGCTCACGATCCCGGTACCGCTCAGGATCCCGGCACCGAGAGGCAGGCACGCAAAGGTCGCCTGGTACTGCTCACCAACCCGGCACGGCACACAGGGCCATAGTCCAGCCTTCGTGGACAGACACCAAGATGCCGACGTCGGCACTGCCCTGGTCCCCCACATCTGAGTCCATAACATCAGAGGCAGGCTCCCTAATCGCACCCAGAAACCCGTGACGAAGAGCCGACCCAGACCCAAGCTGGACTCACTGGCAGGCACCGGTGCAGTGGCCCTTCTGGACCCCCTGGGCATATCACCAAGCCCAGGGCAAACCAGGGACAGAGCAATGGTCCATAACATCAAGTTCCAAACCAGCTAAAGATGCGGGCCCAAGCCTCTCAGATCCCAAGCATCCCACAGAAACACCAACTCGGGCACCCCAAGAACGGGACCCAGAGATATCGGAGTGCGCAGCCCTCAGCCCAGCTTCGCACCTGGAGAAACAGGGCAAAATTCTGGAGCAAGGGGAACAGGTGCAAGGGGAATCGGAGGGAGGCAAACAAGCATCTTCCTCTTCCTCCCCAGATGAGGCACTAATGGAGCTATTGGCAATCACTCCCCCGATGGACTATAAAGCACATCAGACCCTTCTAAAAAGGGTAGCCCAGGGTCTGAACCTCCAAATCGAGGAGGTTAGGGAAGACCTCGACCCAATGATAGACATACTGGCACCAGAAGGCCCATCAAGGGTAGCCCTGCCAATCATTAAAACGCTGCAGACGACCACCAAAACGCTGTGGCAGTCCCCATCATCAATACCCCCCACGGCAAGGGGGATTGACAGGAGGTACTTCGCCCCCTCTACGGGCCACGAGTACCTCTTCACTCACCCTCAACCAAGTTCCCTGGTGGTATCTGCGGCAAATGACAAAGACTGCCAAGGCCAGCAAGGCCCGGCTCCAAAGGCTAAGGACCCAAAGAGGTTGGACCTCTTTGGAAGGAAGGTTTACACCACAGGGGGCCTTCAAATGAGGATTGCTAACCAACAAGCAATCCTCAGCAGGTATAACTTCAATTCATGGGACACGATGTCCAAATTTAAAACACAGATTCAGCCGGAATCCAGAGAAGAGTTCGGGGCCCTGATCACCGACGGGAAGGCGGTGGCCAGGACATCCCTGCAAGCTGCACTCGACGCCGCAGACTCGGCAGCAAGGGTCATGGCCTCGGGCATCACCATGAGGAGATGTTCCTGGCTCCAAGCGTCAGGCCTTCCTCCAGAGGTCCAGACGACCCTGCAGGGCCTTCCTTTCGAGGGCAAAGATCTCTTCTCAGAGCAAACGGATTCAAAGCTACATAGCCTGAAAGACTCTAGAGCTACCCTTAGGTCGCTGGGCATGCACACACCAGCGACCCAGAGAAAACACTTCAAGCCCTCATCCAACAGGCAGTTTTACCCCCCCCCCAAACAAGATTATTCCAGGGGCAGGGGGAAGAACTATAGGCATAGACTACCACAGCCCTCCAACACAAGGAGGGGCACATCTAAGCAGCCCCAGGGCCCCAAGCCAACCTTTTGAGGGTACACCCGAGGGTGACCTTCCAGTACCGTTACCGGATCCCGGGGCGCCCCCCCCCCCCTGCAACAGGCTCTCATATTTCCACCAGGCCTGGTCCCAGATCACCTCGGACAAATGGGTACTCCAGACAATAAAACACGGATACTCTATCCAATTTTCTATCCTTCCTCATCACCACTACCCACCCCGGTCCCTCTTCAGGGACCCCTCTCATGAACAGCTCCTCATGGAGGAAGTTCAGGAGATGTTAAAATCAGGGGTGGTAGAAAAGGACCCACGGGAGTTTCAAGGGAAGGGATTCTATTCGAGATACTTCCTTGTCCCAAAAGCAAAAGGAGGCCTAAAACCAATCCTGGACCTACGAGCACTCAACAAATTCATAAGAAAGATGAAGTTTCGTATGGTCTCCCTTGCCTCTATCATCCCCTCTATGGATCCGGGGGACTGGTATGCCACCCTCGACTTAAAAGAGGCATGCTTCCACATCTCCATATTCCCTCCCCACAGAAGATTCCTGAGATTCAAAGTGGGTTCGGACCACTTCCAGTTTGCCTCCCTACCGTTCGGCCTCACATCAGCCCCCAGGGTTTTTACCAAATGTATGGCAGTGGTGGCTGCTTTCCTCAGGAGACGTGGCATACAAGTATACCCCTACCTAGACGATTGGCTGATAAAAGGCCGGTCCAAGGACCAGGTGCAGTCTCAAGTGACATTCGTGAGAGACACCTTCACGAAATTAGGCCTCCAAATAAACGAGCCAAAGTCAACTTTAATTCCAATTAAAAGAATCGAGTTTATTGGGGCTGTCATAGATTCTACACGAGGCAGGGCCTTCCTCCCGGAGACCAGATTTCAAACCATGGGGAACATCATAAGATCCATGAGTGCCTTTCCAACCACCACAGCAAGAACCTGCCTGACCCTGCTGGGCCACATGGCATCATGCGTTTATGTAGTCCAGTTTGCCAGACTCCACCTCAGGCCATTGCAGCTGTGGCTCAAATCAACATTCCACCCCGTCAAAGATGACTCGGACAAAGTGATCCGGCTCCCTCCCCCGGTAATACAGTCACTCCAGTGGTGGTTGGGCAGGGAACATGTCATGTCGGGAGTCCCCTTCTTAAAACTCCATCCCACCATAATGCTAGTCACGGATGCCTCCCAAATGGGATGGGGAGCCCACCTGGGCAATGCTCGCACCCAAGGTCTCTGGTCCCAGCAAGAGCTAGGGTTACATATAAACGTAAAAGAACTAAGAGCGGTTCGTCTGGCTTGCTGCGCCTTTCGGCCTCAAATCTGGGGTTTACATGTTTCAGTCCTCACGGACAACACCGCAGCAATGTTCTATCTGAACAGACAGGGAGGAGCACGATCCACATCCTTATGCAGGGAATCGATGAGGTTGTGGGAGGAGTGTATCGCTCACTCAATATACCTGAAGGCTTCACATCTCCCCGGTTCTCAAAACACCCTAGCAGATCGCCTCAGCCGGGTGTTCGAGGGTCACAAATGGTCAATCAGGACAGATGTGCTGTGGGAGATTTTCCGAAGGTGGGGCTTTCACCGAGTGGACCTGTTTGCCACCAAGGGAAACAGAAAGTGCCCCCAGTTCTGTTCCTTCCAAGGCCACAGCCCAGGGTCCCTATCGGACGCCTTCCTTCTCAACTGGGGACAGGGCTTGCTGTATGCTTTTCCCCCCTTTCCTCTCGTCCACAGAGTCCTCCTGAAAGCAAAAAGAGACAGAGCGTCAGTCATACTGATTGCCCCAGCATGGCCCAGACAACATTGGTCTACAACAATGCTACAACTCTCAGCAAGCCCTCCGATACCACTGCCCCACTGGCCAGACCTGATCTCCCAGGCCCACGGGCACCTACATCATCCCAACCTCAGGTCCCTGCACCTGACAGCTTGGAGGATCTGTGGCTGAACGAAGGGGAGAGGGCATGCTCTAATCAGGTCAGAAGGATCCTTCTAGAAAGTAGAAAACTGTCCACAAGGAAAGCATATACGGCCAAATGGAGTCGCTTCTCCGTTTGGGCTCAGGATAAAGGGGTCTCCCCAAACACGGCCCCTATTCCCTTGATCCTAGACTACCTCCTACAGCTAAAGGAATCTGACTTAGCCCTGGCGTCAATCAAGGTGCACCTCGCTGCCATTTCAGCGTTCCGTAATAGAGAAAGGGACAGATCAATTTTTTCCCATCCCCTAATGACACACTTCATCAAGGGTCTAGAGAGAATCTACCCACAAACCCGCTGCCCAACACCTGCATGGGACCTGAACCTGGTGCTATCTAAGATCATGGGGCCCCCCTTCGAACCCTTGGGTTCATGCTCCCTACTCTACTTGTCATGGAAGGTCGCCTTCCTGGTGGTGATCACTTCGGCTCACAGGGTGTCAGAACTGAAAGCGCTTACGGCAGAACCACCCTACACCGTGTTCCACGAGGACAAAGTACAGTTACGCCCTCACCCCTCCTTTCTTCCTAAAGTGGTCTCTAGCTTCCACTGCAGCCAGGAAATTTTCCTACCCATCTTCTTCCCTAAGCCCCATGCCAACGATAGAGAAAGAGTTCTACACACCCTAGATGTCCGCAAGGCACTAGCCTTCTATATCGCTAGAACAAGGGCCTTCAGAAAGACCCCCCAGCTCTTTGTGGCCATAGCTGAAAGAATGAGAGGCGAACCGGTGTCATCACAAAGGATTTCCTCCTGGATCTCCTCATGCATCAAAGCTTCCTATGGTCTGGCGAAGCGCCCCGCCCCATCATGTACAGCCCACTCGACCCGGGTGCAGGCCTCCTCAGCCACGTTCCTGGCTCACATCCCAGTTACAGAAATTTGCAGGGCCGCAACCTGGTCCTCTATACACACCTTCACTGCACATTACGCTATTAACCAGCAGAGCATTGAGGATGCAGCAGTGGGGAAAGCAGTCCTTAGTACGGCAATGAAAGGCTCCGACCCCCACCTCCACTAGGCCAGCTCGTGACTCACCTGAATTGGAATTGGCATGAGCACACTCGACGAACAAAAACAGGTTTCTTACCTGTAACAGGTGTTCTTCGAGAGGTGTGCTCATGCCCATTCCAATACCGACCCACCAACTCCTCTGGTCGGAAACCAGGCAAGAAGGAACTGGTGGGCGGTCGGGTCAGCAGGAGTACTTATGCAGCGCCATAAAGCGCCACTCCAGGGGGCGCCTGCTACGACCCGACGGGTACCGCTGGGGAAAAGTCTCCGACGACTGTGCACACGGCGCGCGTACACCTGAATTGGAATGGGCATGAGCACACCTCTCGAAGAACACCTGTTGCAGGTAGGAAACCTATTTTTCTTGGGGCACAAGGATTACTATTCTGTATTGACTCGCTCAGTCAAGTTATACAGTGAGGAAAGTCATGTAATTTAATTATGTTGTAGCCATATGCAGCCACCCCCGTCTGTGCGTAAGTAAAAGAAGATACACTTCTTGAGAGCAGTCACTGCTTTTCTACTAAGATATACCAAAATCATGAATGCCATAGATTTAAAATCATGGTGTCATGGTAAAGGCTCTAGGCTGGAATTCAGGACAGCTGGGATTTTCTCCCACGAAAGCTCATGCGATAAATAAATGTTAGTTTTGAAAAGTGTCACAGGACTCCTTGTTTGTTTTTCTGAACTAGATTAACACAGCTAGCCCTTTGGAATTTGTCAGGAATGAATATGCCTCAGTCAGATGAAATTTTTTTCTTTTTTAGATCCATCTATGGCAAATTTTTCTTGCTGGAATTTAATCTCTACTGATAGATAAAGATACACGTTCAGTGTATTTGTCCAATGCTTTATCTGCTTCTGATGTCCATTTTGTTCATAAAAATATGGATTCTAAAACTATGAATGGTTTTAATATTAAAAAGCAAAGTGGGAGAAAGCTCTTAGCAAAGTGATATTGATTTTGAACAGCTTGTATTTCAGAGTGCTGTCATAGAAGTCTCTTCTTTTACAATTTTCTATCCCTGGCCTATAACATTGATTTGCAAATCCAGCTTCAGTAAGATTGTAAATGTTTCTGTGGATTTAACTACAATTATTTAGTCAATAGCTTTGTAGCTATTTTGAACTCAGCATCACACAGATTGCGCACACATCTTTCTTACTAACAATGCTTATTACCGGATGCACTGTATCTGTCTAAGCTATATGCGGCACAATAGTTTCTACATTCAAGAGAAACCTTGAAAGTACAGAACTAGAATATGACGTCTTCAGACTAGTGGGATGGAAATTATGGAAGAAATGACTGTGCTTGCAGCATAAAATCACGTCAACATATGGATCTGAGGGTTAGGATCAAGTCCTACTTACTTGAACCAGTTATTTCAACCATAGTGCACCTCTTAATGACTTAGAGATGTTCTCATTAGACACTCTCACTTTTCTCCTCATACCTCAATTTTCCTGCTGCTGAGTACTCAAAATGTGCAAGGCACCAATCCTACAATGAGCTTTGTGTTGGTGCAGGTGTCTGCTCATATGGAGCTCATCATAGGATCAGGGATTTAATTTGTAAACCACCAGGAAGCGCTTCATGGCCGGTGCACAAAACAACTGTTCTGTCTTATCTACCAGACTGTACAGTTTTCAGTAAAAGAACAATTCGTGCAATGATTTCCATGGGCTAACCTAGCCCCTTGAAAGAAATTAGGTTGTTGGATGTAAAGATAACAATGAGACACTGGCATGAAAAGAGTTAATTTTTCTTATTTGTTCCTTAGATCACTGCATCAAAATGAAGTTTAATTAAAGGCCTATAACTCACATGAAACCATAGTCAATTCTAAAACAGATTAGAAAATCCATCTTGTCAAATGCAAAACTCAAGGAAGCCAAGTAATATACAAACAACAACAATAGCTACAACATTACTACAGTAAAGGCACCCTGTCTTGTAGTACTGTGAAATGTTGCTGTGTGCCATTTAGAGGCAGTCACTTTCCAGCTGAGAGGTGGCTGCATTTCAATGGTAGGTGAAGTCATTTTTTTCTTGAAAACCTTGTCTGTTTTATGATCTTTAGATGGAAGAAACTGCAGAAATGTATCTTGTTCCTCTGCTATGATAACCTACTACTCTGTACAAGGGCAGGGAGCCAGCAACCTAATGTTCTAATCCCAGCTGCAGTTTGTCCTGTGATCTTGGGTAAAACATTTCCTCTCTTTTGGTTTCCCTGTCCATTTAAAAAAAAGGGATGAGAAGAGGTATTATTCCATGCAACTACAGGAATATTGTAACTTAATGTTCATAAAGCACTTTAAAGGAGACACATGCTATGACAGGCTAGAGGACTGTACCTGATGCTTCCTATGCAAGGAGTTCAGTCAAACCTCATGATTGTCTTCCCTTGCATAGAGGGAAGGGATGCTGGAGAGAGAGAAGGAGAATGGCTATGAAGTTGAAAGGACTTGATATCTAACAGCTGAATCCCAAGTCAAAGGATCATTGAGTTAGCTTTGGTTTTGCAGGTAATGGGTGTTGGATTTATGGTGATCAGAGACTGCTGCTGCTGCTGACTCATCCCAGCAGATTGCAAAGCACTTTTAAAGATCCCAGTTCTACCAAAGATCCCCTTTGAGCTTGGGGAAAATGTTGAGGCCAGTTCTTCATCCTAACAGCTTCCCCCATTCCTGGTCCAAAACATGCCATGGTAACTATATTAATCTTTCCAAAACGATCTCATCTTCTTTAACTACTATATAATTTTACACCTCAGTTGCTTCCCTTCAGTACATTAAACACTATTCTAATTTTGGCTCAGAACACATGTTAGAAATTATCCTGCAGCTTAAGGTGCTGCAATAATTTCCCGTGACAGCTGGCTGATATATTTGCTTTCATCTCTGTGTCTGATGGGCTCCCCAACCCCTTCCTCCTCAGAGAATGCACACGCTGTGTGTCTGGTTTGACTTTCTGTTTTTCTACAGAACTTGTTGTATTTTTTACATTTCATTCATTCTCAAATCTATGCAAGTAAGGCTGACAGGAACACAGAAAATCCAATCATTTTCCAGCATGTATGTTTGTGATTCATAAACTTTCTTTTCCTGTAACTGAAACTCACAGCAAGTACTTCTCCTTAAAGATAAGACAATTATATATGATGCCTTCTCTACTTAAAGGGGAACATGTACTATGTATTGGGGTAGATTAGCACCTAAAAACTAGGCTGGCTTGAACTGAGTTTCTTTCTTTCCTTCCTTCCTTCCTTCCCTCCCTCCCATCTGGAGTTTTGTTTGAAAGTTTGTGAAAATGGCCTGACATTACCTGGAGGAAAAATCCCAAACCAACCAAAAATCTGTGAGATTGGAAAGTACCACTCCAAAATTATCTCATTTTGAGGGGTGAATCCTCAGGTTCTTTCCACTTACCACATAATCTTCATTCTGGGAAATAACTCCCATTGCCTAACCTAATTCTAACTGAATACAGCAATCCCTTTGGAATTTGGATTCAGTCTGTTTCTCACCAGACTTGACTATGGTTGAGTTCAGGCTTCCCAAAACACTGTCTTGGGATTAAAGATGTAAACTGTTTTATAACCACCTCTTGTAATGACTTGGAAAATGCTTAAGCAATGTTTTTGAATTAGGATAGGAAATGCTCTCTGGTGACATATGGAGGTTATGGACCTTAGGTTGTTGGGATGTATTATAATTTTGCTTGGGTAGGCATGGCTGGTCAAAAAGGAAAATTCTATTGGTGTGGAAAGTGTATCAGTTCAGTTGATTGAACTGAGTTCTGGATATTTAGTACACAGTGGCATCAGATGATCCCTGTTACATTATGCTATAAAATACAGTGGTAAGAAACGGTGCCTGTCCTTTTCTCCTGTGCATTTTCCTTATGCACTTGATTTAAATATCTACACTGAATGGGACCAGAGACGGAGTTCTTCTCTTTGTTCTGATTTCATTCTGGAGAAGGCGTTCTGCCCCTTGTAGATCAGCTGTTAACAAGAAACTGTGTTAGATTTGTGGACATCGCATGCAAAGAAACTTCAGAAAAGGAACTTGGTGCAATTTGCTAGAGGTCAGCATGTCCTTTCCAAAATCCTTAACTGTGGAGCCATCTTTTCTCTCCTTTTCTGCTGCAGGATATTTATTACCATGACTCTAAAAGGACCTGCAGCATTAGATGTTTTGATTTTTCAAAGGATTAGAACCTACCAGTTCAGCTATTTTTGGCAGCAGGTTTTCTGCTCAGATTCCCTCCTGCTTGGTCTTAAAATATCTTGTAGATAAGTTTTGACTGACATTTTTAAAGGAAATATAATTTACTTGTTTAAAAAAAAGGATTTGCAATGTAAATGGACAAGTACACTTGAAACGGATTATTATCGTTCATTAAGGTCATTCCACTGATGATAGCAGATTGTGGAGTTTAATACTTTCTCTTTTTCTCAGACAGAATTAACCCATCATTCACTTACTATTCCAGCTACCCAAGGGAGAGCAATGGTAGGGGCTCCCGCAGGCCCCCACTGGAAGAGATCAGCATGCTGTCTAAATGCAGCTCCCCACCCTACTAACAAAAATTTCCCAAATAATGCAGGCTTAGAGTTCTGGGGAGCACCAATGTCCAGACACAAGATCTGCAGCAGTGCCATTCTCCCAGACACCCAAGTGGCTGGTAGCGGGCTGCCTTATTGGCTGCCCACCCGGTTGGGTAGATGAGTCAACAGATAGGCTCTTAGCCACAGTAACAGCTGCAGTTTAGTGGCTGCTTAAAGCATTTGCCCATGGCGGTGATAACTCCAGCATTGCCTTACTCTAGGTAACCCAGTTCTTGGCTTTGGCTCCAACTCCCGCGTGCTGCCTCCAGCTCTGACCACTAGGCATGACGCTCACATCCCAGTCAATGACAACTAGTGTCTAAACCGCACCATAGCATCAGTCCTGGGAAGGAAGGAAGGAATAGTAGTACTCAGGAGTGAGGCAAAGTCAAAGAATCTATCTAGGGACTGAGACAGGTGGGTCTGCTGTTAAAGCACTGGGCTAGGATTTGTGAGATGGAAGTTTAGTTCCTGGCTCTGGTGCAGACCTGTGGCAAGTACCTTAGGACCACATTTTCAGAAGGGGTCATTGATGCTAGGTGCTCAGCATGAGATATCTTAGACATGATTTCTTCGCACCTGCAGCCACTACTAACTCCCACTGGAGTTGAGGTGCTCGGCACCTCTGAATATCAAGGTTAAGGTGTCTCAAGTCAATTACCTAAAATCAGTGGCCACTTATGACATTCTGGGATTAGATTAATCTGAATCCTGGAAGCGTAGTGGAGATAGCAATGGGCATACATACAAATCTGCACACAAATCTTCATACAAATCTGCACACAAGAATTTTACTCACATGGGTAGTCCCATTGAGTTCACTTGTGAAGCACTTGGACACTGCAGTAATGGAAGACATACAACTCCCTTGACAGATAGACTCTTCTCTAGAGGCTGCCTTTGTTTAGTAGAAAAACATGCATTAGGTAAGCATCAGGGAAATCTGCTAGCACCCACAACTTCCAGATGTGCCACCTAATAGTTTAGTCTCCTGTTGGCTGCCATACATTGATCTAACCTCAGTTGTTGGGTTTAGTGCAGGGTTGGTGGCCTGTGCGATATAGGAGGTCAGACTAAATGATCTGCTGGTCTTTTCAATCTGTAGTTCTATGTGTGATGTCCTGTGTGGTTCTAAAGTGGGCTCTCTAAGTTACTCTGGTCTATTTGCCAGCTGATGCTGGGTTCTGGAGGGCAATCAACATAGCTACCCGGGTCCACTCAGAAAACAGAGTCTAGAAGTTCAGACTCAAAATCCAGAGTCTTTAGAGGAGGTCCCAGGGGATGTGAGGATCATGTGGGTCCAGCTGGGCTACGCTTTCTTTGCCATCCTAAGACGTGGTCCCATCCTGGCTGTCTATAATGCTCCTCTTCTTGCCTGCATAGTTGAAAGGACGGGGTGGGCTGCTGGCCTTGTGATGTCATGGTAGGACCCCATGCCAGAATCCAGGTGCAGGGCATAGCGGGAGGCCTGGTATGGCTAACTTTTCTCCCTTCCTGCCATTCTGTTCATGCTGTAATTTTTCTCAGAATCAAATGAAGAAAATCTAACCATCTGGATAAATGCACTTGGCTTTTATACCCCAGAAAATGAAAAGCTACCCTGCTAATGGCAGGTGGGAAATTGAAACAGCTGAAGGAAGCCATAATGAAAACTTAATTTTGCAGGATGTGTGCAAGGAACAACTAAGTCCCACATAGTAATGGAGTCTGAAAATGATTCCACCTTAGGTGAGGCTTGCCTGAGTGATGCTGATGAAAGTGAATGTTCTTCTTGAAGTGTTATTAAAAATAATGCCAGAGAGAGAAATATACTAGCACATTTTCTGCTTATCTCAAAAACAACATGGTACAGAAATCCAGATGTCCTGATCAGCATACAAGCTAAGGAACAAGATTTTATAAATCAATGAAAAGTTTGGAGTTGTTTTTGGATGAAAACAGGAATAGAGGCTTGAAGTTTAGTTCCAGTCTGAAAACTGACTATGCAGAGATGGTACGTTAGTCATCACTTCTGCTCACTGAGTGTATTCAGTCATCACTGATGATGTTAGTGACTAAAAATAAGGTTTTTTAGCACTAACATTAGCATTTCAGCACCACCTCAGCAAGCTGGATACTATTGGGGAGCTGAGCTGGATTCTACTGTGACTCACGCATCAGCAACAGAATTCAGCTTCCATTGCACCTCTCCTCTCAATTCTGCCCTCGATTACACTGTCTGAAGAAGGTTGAATTTGTCTTTCTGAGCATTATTATTGCACTGATGTGCGAGACAGAACCCAGCTTGACTTTCTCAGAGGTGCGTGTGCAAGTGTGGCCATTGGAGTGGGGGAAGCTTTTAACTTAGAAAATGAACCCCTGATGTAGAGCTGGTGAGGAAAAATAAACATGGTGGCATTTTTACAGGATCACTTTTCAGAGTGGTATTACATTTTAAATGCAACAATTTGCTCTCGCAGGGAGGTTTAAACCATTGTCCAGAACTGGAGTCAGGAGGAAATTTTCCCAGGGACAGATTGGCATTGGTTTCTGGGAATTTTCACTTTCCACTGGAGTACTGAGCAGGGTGTAAGACTGCATGATAGATGGTATACATTCAGGTAAACCTGAAGGATCAGAGCAAATCTTATCTGAAACGTAGTTTCCTCTGGGTTTGGGTCAAGGTTAGGTTTAGGTTTGCATGAACATTCTGGCTCTGGTTCTCCAAGAACTGGAGCTACTTTTTAAGTTGGCTGTGAACTCTCAAACCAGGTGACTTTCAATAGGCTTGTGGTCTTATAACAGAAGTTTATGGTCCAACTGCTGTATGTAACATTCCAGGATAAGCACCAACCAGAAATGGGGGGAAGTAGATGTGTGACATAAACGAAATGGTGAAATTCTACTTTCTTCTATCCCAGTGTAGCTTCACTGATGTACATAGACTTCAAAAGGGTGGTTATAATGTAACTGAGAGAAGAATTTAGCCCTACAAAGTCCTTGGTGAAATTTTGCTCTTGAATGTGCATTTGCAGCTCCTAGGGAAACTAATGGGACTTAAAGATGCAACCCACGGGCAGAGTATGGCCTTGTGTATCTAAGTGGAGTCCCCCTCCTTTTTCTTGGTTTTCTCCAGGAATACAGAGAAGTGTTCAGTCAATAAATGTCTTGTGCTGCTAAATCTCTGCATCCAACTGAGGTTTCCCAGAGGATCTTCAGGTTGTTAAATTCACATGGAGTAATATAATTAGCATATTTTAAAGACACGAATGAGAAATAATATTTGTTGATATTTTTGTTTCAATTCTGATTAAAATGCCCTTGGTGTTACTGTTTCAGCATAAAATAGAGCTATTGGGAGCAAATATCATCTTGCTTTGTACCTTATTTTTTAAAATAGCCATGGTGCTGAAGAGAAATGAAGGGCAGTCCTCCATCAGGACAAACCATGGCGAGATCTGCCTTGGTGCAGCTCTTGGGCATTGTTAGCAGGGAATAAAGCTGCACCTGGGACAAAAATTGTCTCATCATATTTAACTCCCTTTCACACGGTCATTTTGTTGGGATGGATTTTGGCCCTTTGATCCACTTTTATCCATGCCAAGATGGACTTAACACCATCTTATCACTGAGTAAGACTGTGCTTTCCCCTGGCTCCATAACCCAGAGCACTCAGAGTACTGCATTTTCCTTCCAGTCTGTTCTGACTGTGGATTTCAGCTCTTTGCTCTTCAGGGCAGCTTTAAAGCCTTTCCCTTAGTCATATTTGATTGATCTGGTTTGAGAGGTCCCCTTAAGGCACATGAAAGGATATAGCATCAGATATGAATGAGACCTGACATTTTCAGGATTTCTAAGTGGAGGGGCGGTTTATTACATTTTGCCTTGTAAGTAGTCTCTTGTGATCGCCTAAGCAGTGAATGCTTTTAAATCGATCTAAGAATTTTCTCTGCCATGCTGATCTGCAAGTATTCAGTCAAATGCAGGTTGATTTCAGACTTCCAGCAGCTCCATTTCTCTTCCAGTGTTTTTAACACAACAGGGGCAAGTCAAAGGCTTGCACTTCTGGTGCAACTGGCAATCAAAACAAAGAGGACTGGCAGCTGGGGAGGAGACGCTCATGGTAGTGAGTATTTGTGTACGTGGCCTTGTGTATGCCGCTGGGGAGCTTTAAAACTTCAGCTGCACTGCAATAGATTTGACGGCCTGCAAGGTGAGCTGTATTGAATAACAGTGGGTTTCTGTAACACATCCTCCCTTTTTGTAGGAGCAGGTGTAATGTTTAGTCTCCAGGGCTGCATCTCAACCATCAATAAGATCATCAGACAACACACATGCCTACTAAGTACTTTGTTGCTGTGAACCAAATATGCATTACATGAAACTAACACATCATTTCTACCTATCTGCTAGCACCTCGTCAGTGTCCCAACCAGAGGACTAAGGACATCATGTAGTTCCACCCACTCAGCTGCTTTGATCAACCCCAAATCCACACGAAGAGCATACGCTGCTTCTGCTGTGTTACACACACACACACAAACATGCACGCACATACGTGATTGAATAGTGAACCTCCACAGGTTTAATATTGGCAGCCTGAGGCTGAATGTTACTGAACAACTCCTCTGAGGTGCCCTCCACTCTCGCTCACTTCAGTGGAAGCTAGAGCTGCCCCTTCAGGAACTGAGGTGATTGATGTCATCCTTTAGAAAGAGCAGCTTCAAACTGGGCTGTTGAATGCAGATAGCTATACTGCAGCTGGCCTCTTGATCAGTTGAGCTCTTGATAGGACAGTGATGAATGACAGAGGAGGCTAAGTTAGGTAGGGAACAATAGAATGAAATGGAGAGTGAGAGGCTTTTGCACAGGTTGAAACTTCTGATGGAACAAAATGGATGCAAATCAGATACCTTTTGGTGTCTAAATTTTGGGCCAGGTTCTCAGCTGAGGGGAGATATAGTTGATAAGTGAGGTGTCACCTATTTACCTCCTCAGTTCTTCTGACACACTTAAAAGGCACGTCTACACTGCCTGCCATCTTTGGTGGTAGTCGAAGGGGGATACTCAAGTTACTTAAAATAACTTGTGTATCTGCCTTCGACTTCCCTACGCCTGGCGTGTCCACTGCACTGAGTCAAAGGGAGGCCCTCCCTTCTACTCAGCGCTACTCCAGTTGCCAGGATGGTCTTCAGTGATCAAGAAGGTCAATCAGACAGCAGCAAATTTGCCATCATCAGTGAAGACTAGCACCTGCTAGGTACAGATGAAAGCAGGGCAGGAACTAGGGAGCTAGGTAAACTGGAAAACAATTTAGTGACTCTGTGGGTAGTACTAGGACTTGGACAAGAGATTTCAGCATTGTAAATAACAAAGACAAGGAAGCTGGTCACCTGTTGAGCCGTCCTGGTTTTGATTCTGACACTGTAGCCCTAAAATACCTGTTCTCCCAGTTAATGTCTAAAGCTATTTAGCTGTTTGTCTTCTACTAGTCTATTTTACTTTCTGCCCAGCATTATTCTGTCCTGTTTGGGGTACAGAACCCTCATTATCTGAGACATAGGATCTAAGACGTGGTGTTTTCTGTTCTTAATTTGATAAATGTGGGGAAACAATAGGACAAATAATTGATGAGCCTATAGAAGTCTATTATACCTAGAACTTAGCTTTGTAAGTAAATTGGAAATGTATTGAGCTATGGTCAACGGTCTTGATCCAAGATACATTTTGAAAGAGAAAGAAAAGTTTGGTGTTCCGGGTTCCAGAGATTCTTTAATTAATGCACTAAAGTGCAATGGTGAGTAGCAGTTTTACTGAGGCCATCCCATTTTTCCAGTGTGCTGTGCTATCTGGGATCTTTGCTTGGTTCTACGTGAGGAGTGTTGCTATATGATTTTAAATAGCCGCTACACTCCACCCAGACAGCAGGAGGTGAAATTTCTCTACAAGTATGGTAGTTTCTAAAGTGCTTTGGGATGAAAGATGTTTAATCAGTATAAATTGTGTGTTGTTTGCACATAAAGTTCATACTTCCACCTTCTGTCACAAAATTGTTGGGTTTTTTTGCTTTTACTTCCTTTTATCGTCACACTTGACATGAATTTTAAGTGTCCAATTTATGGTTCTCTAAGCCTCTAGAGTATTTTCTATAGCAGTGGTTTCAAACCGTGAGTCAGGACCCAGTAGTGGGTCGCAGACCCTCAGATACTCAATTGTGGCACCCCCTACTGGTGCCACCGAAAGGCTGGTATGCATTGCTCAAAGATGTAATTGGTGGGTCATGGGCATAACTAATTTTTTTTCAACTGGTCCCAAGAAAAAAAGTTTGAAAACCATTGCTCTATAGAGTTCTATTGTTTAACTCTGAAAGACGCTTTAGGATACGGTTTTTGTGAAAGATGTGTGGTAAGCCTGTGGCTACAGAACTACAGTTGTCAGTGTGTGAGAGTTTAGGATCTTACGATCTAATGAGCACAGACGATCCTACCATTTGAGCTAATGGAAACTCTCTCTTAGCTGTAGTACTACAGTTTATTGCCTCTCTAGACTGCTGCCATTTGAGATAGTCACCTGGACTTAGAATCATAGAATCATAGGGCTGGAAGGGACCTCATGAGGTCATCTAGTCCAACCCCCTGCTAAAAAGCAGGACCACTCCCCCTAAATCACCTCAGCCAGGGTTTTGTCTAACCGAGCCTTAAAAATCTCCAAAGATGGAGATTCTACCACCTCCCTAGGTAGCCCATTCCAATGCTTCACCACCCTCCTAGTGAGAAAGTTTTTCCTAATATCCAACCTTGACCTCCCCAGCTGTAATTTGAAACCATTGCTCCTTGTTCTGTCCTCTGTTACCCTCGAGAACAGCCTAGCTCCCTCCTCTTTGACAAGCTGGTCAGTCATGCCATCCATAGAGGGCAGCGATGCATGTGGATATAATTTATTATGCTGTATATCAAGTTTGTCCATTAGATGCAATACAAAATAAAATTGTGTGGCATCCACCAAGATGCACTGGAGAAAGGCACTATCTCTCTATAGTTAAAGTTGATGACAGCTTCCAGCTTTAAACTGAGCTTTCACTCACGCCACATCTTCACCAAAATCAAGCCACTTTACTTCAGATTTAATATAGTGTATCCAATCCCATGGTAGAATTGTGCCAGGAAAAAATGGGACAGATCATCCAAGAAGTAATTACTAGGATTGACATTACAGTTTCCTAATTGCACTGATTCTCACTCTGCGGAAATCTTACATTAATCTGACAAGTAGTTTTTCATTAAAGAAAGATGATATAAAAATATGCTCAAAATTATTTGCAGATAATTATACCTACTCTGACAATTTCCATACACAGTGGGTGAATTTTTTCCCACACAGGGTCCCTAGCTAATATACTGAATGAATTCTACAGACTATGGCTTTATCATTTATTCAGCATAAGAGGTCCAGGTACCTCAGTTATCCTGGAAATAAACTATTAAATATTAATTTCTCAGAATAAATCTCAATGTGTACATGAAGAAAAAGATAACAGGAAATGTTTCCTTAATACGGAATGGGAAATGCTAGATATGGATTTAACATACTCAATTTCAGTTTGTTACATCAATGTGAGAAGTAAATAAACCCTAACTCTTGTTTTAGAATGAGCTAGATCCCTTTGGGGATCTGGCATCATTGTTGCCGTGCCAGTTCCAGTACATTAGAGAGACAAGCTTCCAGTCTGAAGAAGAGCTGTGTGTGGCTTGAAAGCTCATCTCTCTCACCAAAACAAGTTGGTTCAGTAAAAGTTACTACCTCCCTCGCCTTGTCTCTGAAGCACTGAGCTGAATGGATTCATGTGAATGAGTTACTCACATGCTGAAGTCTGCCCATTGTCTTGTGTACCAGGATAGGTCTTTGCCGTGCCCCTATTTGCACTGTTATCTTTACTGATCCTTTCCATTTCATCTTGTCTGGTGCAGTTCTCTCTTTCATAAGGTCCCATTACCTATTCCCCTCTGCTGTATACATTGGTCAAACTAGACTGTCTCTACCCAAAAGAATAAATGGGCACAAATCAGACATCAAGAATAGTAACATTCAAAAACCAGTAGGGGAACATTTCAAACTAACAGGACATTCTGTAAAAATCATGCTAGTTACAGTATTTCAGGAAAAAGAACTTCAAAAACAGATTTAAACATGAAACTGCAGATTTGGAATTCATATGCAAAATAGATACTTTCACACTGGGTTTGAATAGAACTCTTGAATTGATAAGTCATTATAGAAGGTGATCTCCCCTCTATTACCCTTCTTAGCTCTTGTTTACAGCTCTCCCCCTTTGACACTGTTTGAATCAAAAGATCTTGTTTACTTTGCAGAAATAGGCCAGCAGTCTATCCCTCTGGAACTATTTCAATTGACCTTGTGACCCACCCTTCTCTGTATGTATATGTTTACAGCTAACATGCTACATTTTCCATTCCATTCATCTGATGAAGTGGGATTGTGCCAATAAAAGCTCATGGGATTAATAAATTGATTAGTCTTTAAAAGTGCCAAAGGACTCCTTGTGTGTCTTGCTGAGCTATTCTAACACGGCCACCCCATTAGAGCTTGTCCCCAGCACATGCAACGGCTGGTTGTGGCAGGAATAAAGCAGCAAGGCTACATGATAACCTCCAGTATGTTGATTAGTGAATGTCTTTAATGGTAAGAAATCTTAAAAATTGCAACTCAATATTAGGAATAAGGTACATGTCGTTGTGAGTATGAGTCACGTCTGTGTGCCACCTAGTGGACTTTTAGCCAAACTAGGAAGGTGGACAAATTGCCATATACCAAAGAATCTAATTGCCACTAGTATCTGGGAGACCCACTGCAGATTGGTGAATTTTAGGAATTAGCGAGTAGATACTACAGCGCTGTCTCTTTTTAACCTTTTCTAAGAGGCGGGGGAAATGTGCCTTTATTTGTGTGGATTATAAAGTGTGCAGGTAATAAAATTCTTGGCTTTGTGTGAGGCTTTTCTGCCAAAACAGGCCAATTTTTCTAGTCCAAATGTAAGAGAAGACTATGATAAAGACCTACCAGCTGGCAGACCCTGAACAACATTAGAAATGTAAAAATAAACACATTGGGCCTTGACTCAGGAAACAAGGATGTTGTTAATTTGCATTAACACGTTAACTTGCTCAAAGTGAAGCACATACATATATGCTCCTCTTGTCACGGGACCAGGTCAAAGGCAGTCATTCTCAGTGGTTGGAACAGGAGCCAGGCCTAGTGGTTCAAAGCTGCAGTTCAGAAGAGAAGTCAGAATCTGAATGGCAGAGCCAAGGGTCAAAGCAGAGTCAGAGTAGGGGAGTGGAGCCAAAGGTCAGATCTGGATTAGCTGGAGTCAGGGAAGGCAGGAGCAAGACTGGAACAGGGCAGGACTGACTGGAGAAGTGGAGATGTAAAGCAAAGGTATCTGCATTAAGCAGCCAGCTACTGTTGCTCCTGGGCTTAAGAACCAGCTTTTGCCAGCTTCCTCAGATAGGTAGGCAGGGTGGCCTGCCAGGGAGTCTAATTGACTCGTTCAGTTGCCGGGAGACCAAGCAGATGCCACTGTGCCCATCCCCAGAGTCTCAGTATGTGCAGGGCTACATTGCTGAATAAGAATATTTTCCTGATCTGGGTCTTAAGATATAACAGCGATGGGCTCACTAGAAAATCTTAAACTGATGGATAGAAATATACCGTAGGATTTTCAAATTGCCTATGGGAGTTTGGAAAACAAATCATATTGATTTTCAATGAGACTTGTGCATCTACATTCCTTAGGCACTTTTGAACATCTCCTTCTTAAAATATAACTGTATTAGTCACAGCATAGAATAGACCTTTTAATCTCGCTTTCCGTCTAAAGATAAATAATAGGGGATTAGCTGGCAGGGTATAGAAAAGTAAGGTAGTATATTCGATAGTGGTGTTAGTAGAAGCCACACCCCAAAGCTAATGGCTGAGTATGTTCTCAGTTCTAGTGTGGGGAAATTCCCCCTGTAAATAAAATAAGGCTCTGAGGCTATGTCTACACTGGCAAGTTAGTTCGAATTAAGGAGGCTTAATTCGAACTAACTAAAGCCATGGCTACACTAGGCTTTAGTTAGTTCAAATTAAGGGCTTCCTTAATTCGAACTAATAAGTTCAAATAGGGTATTCGAACTAAAGGGTTAATTTGAACTAACTAGTTTGAATTAACCAGTGTGGCCATGTTAATTCGAACTAATTTCTTAGTTCGAACTAACCGGCCATTGAAATGAATGGGGATCGCTAATTCGAACTAAGCATGGTACTTGCTTAGTTCGAACTAACTTTTTCTAGTTCGAATTAAGTTAATTTGAACTAACTTAAATTAGTTCGAATTAGTTAGTTTGAACTAATTTTAGCAAGTGTAGGCATAGCCTGAGATATTACTGTCATGGTTACTGGCATTACAGAAGTGCCTGGCTAGATAAATAGGAAAACAAAACAAAACAAAAGGCAGCAAAAATCAGAGAAGGAGGAGAAATGAAATAAGCCAAATCACTGGATAGCCAGTGATTTTTCCCCTGCTCATTGCAGAATGAGTTGATGGATTTAACCAGAATATAATATATCATAAATTTACTTCATATGAACAGAGAAATTGTATTTCATGAGGCTTAAAGTCTGCATGTTTGTACCAGTGCCTCATTCACTAAGGCCATGTCTACATTAGAGAGCTCTCCCATCAGCCAACCCCAATGAGGGAAGGTAGCTACATCAGTGGGAGAAGCTCTCTCACCGAGATAGCACTGTCTACTCTTAGTGCTTCTGTTGGGGTACACACTCCCGAGTGACATAAGTTATACCGACAAAAGTGGTAGTGTAGACATTGCCTAAATAATCTGGTTCCAGATGCACTGACAAGCAGCTCTATTCAGGGCGGTCCCTAAATGGGAGGCGGGGCCCAGATCCAATTGGCCTGTGGGGGAGCCCCCAGCCCCGCCCCACCTCCCCAGGGACAGCCCTGGCTCTATTACTGCCTAAAGCAGCACATTGTGCTACTGTCTATTGATTTGATTTAAAGAGCTGTCATAAAAATCAAGCTCATTTATTCTCTCCCTTGACAGCCAAGTAGCCTGCAGTTAACACAGTCTTGCCACATGATCTCATCAGACCCTTTACAGCTAAGAAAATTAGGATTTGCATCAATACTAAGTTGGAAGATCAAGAGAAACTCAGGGGGTTGGATGTCTCATTTCTCTACATTGGTATTATGTCAGTTGCCCAGCCTAATGGTTGGACTGAGGCACTGTCTTTCATACGAGTTGTGGAATTGCAGCCTGGGCCACCTGTGGCCATTTTATGAGAACAGTAATGCTTGTATTCTTCTAACTGGGAAAAACTGTGACACCGATTTTCAATTCCACTGTAGCATAAAGGGGGTCTCAAAGGCAGTGGAACTGACTGTTTGGTCAAGAAGCTTCCCTGGGTGTCCTAGGTTATGCAGAACCCTTGGCTGTTCTCTTTGCAGTATGCCAGCATAGGAGTGTGCCAGAGGAGTGCCTGGAGACTGGCCATGATGACAAAGGGAATCTTCGAACAATCAAAGAGTTGGTTATTCTGGGTTGTGGCAATGTTTCACAGAGGGCTGTTGCAGGCAACTGTTCGTCTGAGCTGCCCTAGCTGTAATCCTCCCTCCATCTGCCCTAAAACACATTGAGTATGTCTACACTTGGCCAAATAAGTCGACTTAGCATGTCTACACTCAAAAATTAAGTTGACTTAAAGGGCACCCTGCAAATCGACTTAGAGCATCCACACTGGATGCCTAAGTCGACTTGTAGGGGCTAGGTGGACCTGGGACTGGTCCACGGTGGCAGGGAGGCCACCCCTTGCCAAGTGCCAGGGGGCTCAGCATTTTCCCCATTGTACCTGGGTACAATGGGGGCTGAGCAGGACAGGGACACTGGCAGGGCATAGGAGCAGGGTGGGCAGGGCTGTGTCCTGCCCTGTTGGGGGTTTTATAAAGTCGACTTTAAATTTCCTTAAATTGACTTAAGGAAATTGTAGTTGTAGATGCAGATTAAATTAAGTCAATTTAAGAAAGCTTAAGTCGACTTAATTTGTAAGTGTAGACGCATCCATTGGGTTTATCTTAAAATCTGGGCCACTGTTAGTTCCAGTGAAGCTTAATGAGTGTGTCTGATGCAGATGCAGATGCAGATAAGAGACCCTGAGGTATTTTCATAAACCTTACAAATCTTGGAGTTGTTCTCCATTAACCGTAATGGCAAGAGCACAGCCTGTGGGAATTAAGTATCTAGCACCTTTCCTCTGAGCTTCTCAACATGCTCTACAGAAATCGATTAAACTTCACAAATATCTGAAATACCAGCTCAGCAGAGCAATAAATCTGTCTAATCTTCAAATCGTAGGTGTTTCTAACACATGCATCAATACAGGTGCCACATATTCTTGCGTATCCATGACCAGGAGGTTTTCTTAGTAATCCACCCCCAGCCTGAGTATTCCATGCATCTTTTAAGAATCTGGCAACAGTGACCTCCTGGAAATTCACTGTCAAAGACCTAATAGGTTTTTAAGAGATGGGTGCACCTGTTGCTGATATTAATCTAACATAAAAGCTGTTGAAGTTTCCTGGTGGCTAGGCCCCGGCACTGCTTCATATCACATACCATAGGCTCCCATATAGGACATGCACAGAAATGGGGTTTTAACCACTGAGAGCTTAGTACAGCACATAAGCAAATATTCCTTCTGCTTTCCCCAACCTCTGTCATTCAATGTGTCATTTTTCTACTAGCCCTCCTGACTTCTTTATGCACGGTGCTTCACCCATTTCCATAAGCACTGTAATAGTCTCTTCTTTTCCTTCCTCCTCCTCCTGTTGATCCTAGCCTTCTGCTTCTCTTTTCAAGGCTATAGTACTTTGCACAGCATAAGTTCAAAGGGCCTGTAACAGGCAGCATATTGTAAACTGTAGTATTTGGGGACATGACTGTGGTAGTTTTTATGGGTGTCTCCCAACATTCCATCCACTCTCTCCATACTTAATCTCTGCCCCCAGACTATTGTTCCCTGTCTCCTCGCAGATTCCGCACCAAAGCAACACAATTTTTGTCACTTCAGGTGACCCTTCATCTCTCTTCAGCTTCACCAGGTGAACATTGCAGGTCTATTCCAACAGTTCTGGTGTTCGAGCTCCTGGGAGGAGCTCCATAGATGCTTTCGCCCATTGATTTAGCATTTCATGGAGGCCTTTGCCCCTAGACTGGCCCCATTTTAGAAACATTTAAGGATGTACCTACCCTTTAGGATGACTTGCACTGCATGCCCCTCAGCACAGGTATAAATAGCTGTGCAGATGTTGCGGCATGGCTTAGGTGGTAAAGACATGTCCTAGGAACATGCCCTAGAACTGTAGGATATGTTCCTTACGTGCCCTCTAGATGCCCAAGCAGTGCATCCCACATCTACACTGTATTTTTAGCAGTGTAGTGTGCCACCCTCCTGCCAGAGTCTGTCACTGCTATGTGTAGCCACACAGTGGATGCAGCCAGCTTTCCACAGTGGTGGGTATGTGTTCCTACATATTGCTACCATCATAGACAAGGCCTAAGTGAGAACATGCTGGGAAGAGGCTCAAGCAAGGGGCTTGAAATCTCCTAACTTCTCTGTGCTTCAGGTTCCCGGTCTGTAAAATATGGACAATGCCTACCCTGTGGCAGTGCTAGATGCTTAAGGAATGGGTGTGAAGTAGGTAGAGACTCTTGGAGGAAGAAATGGAGAAGTGGTAGTAAGAGAACTGGTCCAACTCTTCCTAACAAATGTATGCAATGAGTTTTGACCATCTTATTGCTTGCAAGCAAATTTTGTTTGGTTCAGTTTGATTTATAATTATTGGATGAAACATCAGTTAGAACGAGTTAGCCTATGGGCAGCTTGCAGATGCTTTTCATTTCTTGATGAGCGACAGGTTGTCTGGGCCATGTTCTCTATTGTTGTTTTGTCTCCCTGAATGCACAGCTGAATTTTGGTTTAGGAGACAGATGAAAAGCAAAAGCCTTTTGTCTCAGTTTTCTCATTTGCCTACATTTGCACACTACAAGGGACTCCCGCCAAAGTGGGATGGTGCGGGATGCTTGGGCACGCCTCCTGAGTGTCCAGACCAGACTCTGGGCATTCTAACCAGTGCAGCTAGCCTGTAGCAGGCTACCTGACTGGCTACACCATTTGATCGGCTGGCAGTAGTTCAGCTGGTGTTCAGAGCATTGTCCGCAACCGCAACATGCCCACTTGGTCCCAGCCCTGCTCTTGCCCTGGCCTCAATCCCATTCCTCCCTAGTCCCTTACTTCATTCCTGACTCCTGGCTCCAACTTTTTACTTCAGATCTGACTTTTGGCTCTGACTCCTGGCTTCTGACTCCTACGGACTCCTTGGCTTCAATTCCTGACTTATAACTTTGGCTCTGGCATCTGACCTCTGATTCCTGCTCTACCCTCCACGCCTGACTTCTCACATTCCAGTCACTGACACTGAATACCAGCAAGCTGGAGCAGCCCTCATGGAGCTCCCCTGAGTTGCTGGGATATTGGAATGGCCAATCTATAAATGGCACAATGTGGCCTGTAACAAACAAGCAAGCTTCCAGAATCTACTGCACATTAAGTATTAGTATGATGGGCCCAAACACATTTAATCAGAGCATCTTGCAAATCGGAAAATTGCTACAGTTTTATTACTACTTATCATCTTCCAGTATCCCCAATTATTAACTTAACTGCATTAAGCAGCCACTCCTCTTAGCCACCTGCTGTGCCCCTTTGTCCTTTATAGCCCATGTTCACAGCTGTGTCATTGTTTGCAGTGGTATGGATTAACATTTAGAATTTAATCACTGCTTGCCTGTAAAACTATAGGCCGTCATGTCATTACAGCAGTGTAATTGCAGCATGGCAGGCCCTTTCATTCGATTGTGTATTTAATAAGCAGGTTGGAGCATTAAACTGACACAGAGAAGGGGAAGTCTCGGAAAACAGCACAGCAAGGTATACATATTTTTTAGGGTTTGGTTGTAAGATGTACCTTGCCACTTGCAGCGTGACAATTTGCAATGTTTCATTTAAAGCCAACAGCCCGGTTTACTCACCCCTGTTAAGAAAAATGACTTGATGTTTGGCTGAAGAACGGCAAACACTGAAAGTGATTGACTGGCTTGCCGATATGACAGATGTGGATTCCAAGCGGACTGTTAGAAAGAGAGACAAAGCAAACAAACCATGACTTGCTGTTCTCTGTGGAGATCTAAAAACTAGCGTGGCAGCTATTCTTAGCCACTGTTTTCTAAGGACAAAAGTCCTTCGATGTCTGTGTGCTAAGCCCTTTTGTCAATGGATCAGGGAACTGCTCCTGTCACTTAGTTCTAAGTTACTGCAGCAAAGACAGAAACAGACACACATGCTCATTCAAAGGGTTAGCTAGAGAGAAATGTTTTTTAAAATCCCACATCAAACCTCACTAATGAGGTACCGATTAGCATAAATATCAGCTAATGAAGTCGTGGGCACCAATAAACTTTGCTTTGTCTTCCTCTGGAATCAGTGGCATCCATCAAAACAAAGGCTGGGATCTGCAAGTAGCATGAATTATGAGTTAAAAGAATCAAGCAGACAATTGTGTGATTTCTTATGAGGCTAACAAAAGGATGAACAAGAATTGATTTATTATTAAAGACTGAGGCTTTGATCCCCAAACGCATTTAGTTTCTGTTGAAATCAAGATGGAAAACTAAATAACTTTGAGGATCTGGGCCCAGTGCTTTAGGTTTCTAGCTAGGTACTGACCTCATCTAAAAACCACATCACAAATATAAGTGACACACAGCTGTGAAGTCGGGAAGTATTATAGTCCCAGTTCATAGATGGGGGAGGGGTGGGAAATGAGGCAGAGGGAGACACCTGTCCAAGATCACACAGGAAATCTGTGTCAGAACCAGCTTGCTTGAGTCCCACTTAACTGTGCAATGACCCTTCCTGTGTCTAAGCTGTCCCAACGGTGGCTAAAGACAGGCATTGCGCAAGAAGGTATAAACATCTCCTAATACCATACCATCTCCAGAAGGGAAATGTCATCTTGGCCACAACAATGACAGATTTATGCCTTACAGCTTGAGGATGGGTAGCAGAGCCACGGGATCCCCAGCAGGTTTGCTTCATAAGATTTTGTGTCCCCAAAGCCCCCTCTCCTCATTTAGGGTTTAATCCTGTTTGAACTGCCGTTTCTGAATTTTGTTGTTCGCAACTGCAGCAAACGTGATGACCCCACGCTGGCCAGTTGGGAGCTGGCTGGGAGGGATGGCAGCCCTCCATCTTGTGTTGAGTGAAGGCAGCAGACTGCTAGAGCCTCCCTTAAGGGGAGAAAGGTCTGCTGTGAGGCCGTTTGTTGTGATTCACAACCAGTGACTTGCTTGTTGCTGCTGAATGAGGCTGCTGCAGGCGGTGATGGTCATGAAAACCCTTTTGTCTTTTGCCCTTGGCCAGTGATGCTGCGATGGGTTGTTGTGAGCCCACAAGTGGCCCTGTCACAGTGAACTTGACATGTTGATTAGAAAGGGACTGTGGGTGTCATCGCACGTGGTTTTTGATGCATTGTGAGATGAAAATATCGCTAGCTTTTGTGAGGGAAGACCAGCCAGAACTCGGACACTATCCCACCTTCATGGAACACTTAACACCATAGATGTTACCCCATGTACTTCTGTCACATTTACAGTTGGCTCCATAGTCTACATCTAAACTCGTTTACAGGATTAATTTTAATCTACTGGCCTGAGCACAGGTGTCAGGAGCCAAGAAGCTCCAGAGTTCTTACCCTACTTTGAAAGATTCCCTTTGTGGCCTTGGATAGGAGGCTTAGGCCAAGCTCTACTCAAATGGCCACTGATCTGGGGTGCCTCCATTTTTGAGTGCCCCTTGGGAGACTGCTTTGGCTTGATTTTCAGGAGCAACTTTTTTCGCAGCGAAAAGGCCAGCTGTACCTCTGTCCTCTGACTGCATGCCCTGAGTTGTCAGATCTGGGTCTTGTGTTCATACGTTTCCAGTGATGGAATCATGCAATTTTCCTCTCTTTAGATCAAAGCCCAGGGCACAGCATCCTGTAAATCGACTGTGATTACCTAGCAGGTCCAACTGGGTTCCAACTTCATGGGAGTGTGAATATAGTGACGAGACAAATTTCTTAAACCAATGTATTGTTTAATTGCAACAGTAGGAACAGAACATTTCAAGAAAAGGATTTGAAAACCACCAAGAGTCTAGACACATCACTATCTTTTCTAAAACCCTGTCAGCCTGTGATGGTGAGTCAGGCAGGCCTAGCTTCTTCAGGCACCCAAAGAGCAGCCCAAAGAGCTCTTCCACAACAACAGCCACCTCTGAGCAGAGAGTCTTCAGCTATCTCTGGTTCTCTTGATCTGTTGGCTCCTTGCTCTGTGGCAAAGCAAGTTCAGTAATTTGGCTGCAGCCCAGAAATGGAATGCTCAGTTGGTGAATGTGGGCATTGTTTCTTAACAATCATGAAGGGAGGTGGCTTATCTCAAACCATTGTTTGAAGGCACTCCTTGTGTTTTTTCTGTACAGTCAAGCAGTAACCATCCCCAGATTCTCCAGCAGGTGATGCCATCCCATGGTGGGTAGAGGAACCTGTCATACTACCTGTTTCACATCCAGACAATATTGCACCTAGCTTCCTATACCCCCAACCAAATTGCCTGTGAGAGGGCATGTGCAGCCTTTGATCCAGATCCAAGTAGGCCTCATCCTGCTGTGTTGGGAGATGGCAGTGAAGTGCTAACTCACCTCTCTGGTTGTTTAGGACCAGAATGCAATGATGGATATTAGAAAGTTTCATGCGGAGGACAGGGAAACCACCCATTCTTCAGTGCAATTAGAAGAGTCAGCATCCTGAAATGCACTAATGTTATATGGCATATTTTGGCCACTGATTTCTGGCAATCTTTCTTTTCAATCAAATGGTATTGTAACACATGGAATACCTATTGAAAATGTGCCTCTGCTATCTGAGGTTTGTTCAATGGCATGAGATGATTTTATCATCTGCATTTCTCACTGCCTATTCTCTTAAAATATGGTTGCTTTCATAAAGGAATGAGGATGAGATTGTTAGACGCACCTCATTTCCTTAGATTAAATGAAAGTTTCCATAATTTAGGCCCTATTGTGTCTTTCTGAAAAATGGCTGATGGCTGATCAGCTGCCTTCTGCATGAGGTTATCTGTGTTTCCAGATCCTTTAGTCTGAGATTCAGAGTAGGACTGTCAACTGATTTTATCAGGGAAATTTGGGTTCTTGCTCAGATCTGACTACAGAAAAATATTTCAAATGATAACCCCCAGGAATGCTGAATAGGAAAGAGTCTCACAGATACTTGAATTTAACTTTATAGAATCCTTTTTATTGCTAGAAGCATAAAGGATAAGGACAGAATTGAGAAAAAGGTGAGTTGGGTAGATTCATAGTCAAATTACCATTAATTTCAACATTGATACATACCAGAAATCTCATGCGGTTACAGTTTGCTGAGCTAAGTTTTATATTTAAAATTTATGGTTGATACTCAACCCTGGTTTCTCCACTTGGTCGAGAAGGATGTCCAAGGCCTCGACTTGATAGGAAGGGTACTCAGGAAGGGAGTTTAGTAACGTCTGCTGATATTTCTAGACTTATGAAAGTAACTTAAAATAACTGACTAATAAAAGGGAAATAAAATAAAGATGGTCTGTTGTTCTTTCTCGAGAAACATCTAGCTGAAGCTCAGAGCTAGAGGCTGAGAGCAAAAAGCTGTCCCGAGCAACAAGGTTTAAGTTTTTATACCCTTCTCAACATAGAGCAAGTTAGATCCACTTCTATCACCCAAATATGGGCCTTCACCCCAGAAATTGTAGGGGTACATCTATATAATTGGACATGGGGTTTGAGCATATTATTGATGTATGTCTGTTCTCCAGAAGGTTCTATGGCCTTCCCCTTTCATTATTTCTGGATATTTTTTGTGTGTTTTGCAGCATTTCACTAAATGCCAAAGGGTCTGAACTGGAAAGTTTGGGGTTGCTGACCTGGGTATCATGATCAAAATATAGCCTTCTGGATCTATGCCTCACTGAACACTGATGAACATATAGACCCACCCGTCTAGTTTTAATCTAATATTAACTTAAGTTTCCAGTTTATGCCTACGCCCTTCAGCTTTTCACTACAAGCTGTATAATCTCTTATACAGGCCTGTACAGTTTCATATGTTTCCATTATGTTAACTTATGAACTTATGCTAAGTTCATAAGCCTCTATGAAAGCATAAAATCCTCTTAGAATATTATAGATTTCTTAAACCTATAAAGAAAGATACATATATGATATCTAGACTGGATATATGCATGCAAGAAAAGTATAGGTAAAGTCAAAGGCTACATCTGTCAGTCCTCTACAGTCCTGTAGATAATTCAATGAGGAGGGAAAAAAGAGCAACAGGGAAAGGGTTGTGTAAATGTGCAATGCTTTAGTGACATGTCCCAAAACTACAGCTGTAAGCCTAGAACCTAGGTATTTACTGTAACATTCATCTGTAGTTGCAATGCAGTCCTACAGAAATCAATGTCAAACCCATTGTAACATTACATGCATTTGACATTAAAACAGTCAGTAACAAAAATAAACCTATCTGGCAGATAAGTACATCACAGATGGTCAATAATGGTAAGGGACCAACTCCAGGACTGTATGTAGGAAGTTTGTACTGCTGTTGTACTTGCTATATGTGTGTGTGTGATCAATCGGCAAATGTGGTCTTTAGGCCTGTCTCTCCAGTGCATCTCACATGCTTTATACCCAATGCAAATAACCATTGCTAAGGCATCACTCTATATACCCTTTGTTCATTCCCCTTGTTATTGAGATAGCTGTGTTCCTAACGTTTAGGCCATCATCACTATCTGCTAATGTGATTGTTGGCTAACTTTCCTTAATCATTTTAGCTTGATGATCATTAGAGTGATGCAAAGGTTTCAGTATAATCTATTAAGAAGGAAGCAATCAGGTTTTTAATGACTTGGAATAGGAAGTGGAAAGCAAATTGGAGACCTCTGCTAAGGACACTAAGTTGTTTTTTTATTTATGTATTTTATTTTTTTCCCACTTCTTCTGTGAAATCAACATGGAATTGTGAGGAGCTCCTCATGGACTTTAAGGGGAAATTTTAAAAAGTGCAAAGGATAATTAGTGTGTCTAAATCCCATTGAAAATCTGTCCTAGAAATGCTTAGGGGGACAAGGCAGTGCAAAATGGATAAAATTTATCAAAGTATCTGTTTAGTCTTGCCCCATGGAAATATAGTCTGAATTCTCCAGAAGTGTATTGGCTGAGGTCTTGCAAGTTCTCATTGTCTATGAGCTTGCAGGGTACTCTGGAAATCAATGTGCCTAGATCATTGAAGTGCTAGTGGATAAAACAGGATGACAGGGGACCAAAAAATTTGTATCCTTCTGTTTGCTGCTTCTTAAAAGAAAGAGAGAGAGAGAGAACTGGATGAGATTGAAAAGATCCAGAGAAGGCCTGTAGAGATAGAGATCTGAACAAAATGTTGCCTTATTACTGAAGTATTTAAGAAGGGTCAGTAAGATTTGTTCAGAACATCCTTTTTATGCTGCTCTTCAATAGGAGAAAAAGGCACCATTTCCTTTTTCCCCTATGCAGTGTGGCATCATGCTAAAGAATTCATTGCCCTATAAGGGCATGGACTCAAAAGGCAAATGGATTCATACTGCTTATACTCCTCTGGTGTCTATCAGATGCAAAGGTAAATGGATTCATGCTGCTTATACCACGCTGGTGGTTATAAGATGTAAATGAGAGAATTACATAAGTCAGTAAGATCATGATCTGATACTATAGCTTATCCAGTCTAATGGTGAATGCTGCAGGGGAGAGAAGGACGCTTCTCTCCATTCATTTATAGCGGTGCATAACTAGCATGTGCTTGGTGATGGGAGTCCCCTATCTCTGAAGATGTAGTTAATGGTCTATGCAGGAGATGATATGAAATTTAAAGGGACCAGCACTCTGAGTTGGTATGGCAAGTCCTATGTACTTTCAAGAGAACTGGACAGCTAATGCAGTGAAACATTCTACCTGAATGGATTTCATAATGAGATCAGGCATAGTGTTATAAAGAAGAGTAAATGATACTGTTAGAAATATTGGGTAGCACAGGAACAGAAGGCACCATCTTCCCTAATAATTGGGGACTCAATCCTTCAAGATGCTGGGCGTTTTTGTCCTCTTCCAGGACAGCACTGAAGAACAGGCTTAACTTTCAGTAAATTAGCTGGGACTCACTTGGGCGGAAAGTTGAACCTGTAATTAACTGCTTCACGGACTGGCCAGAGTGGTTAGCACCTTTCAGGACTCGTTAGGTAACCAAGGTCAGAAATTACTAGTAAGCCTCTGTGCACAGGTGATGTAGCTGTGTTGGACTCAGGATATGAGAGAGATGAGGTTGGTGAGATGATAAATTCTATTGGGCCAACTTCTGTTGGTCAGAGAGGATAGAGCTCTTCTTTAGACTATCTGAGAGGGAAGAGGCTGGCCAGTGATAGAATACCCCAGGACAGGGGTCTGCAACCCAAAAGATAAGAAGAGCCATTTTTGAAAATTCCTTCAATAACAAAGTGTTTTGAGAGCCACAATGGGTGTAGCCTCCTGGTGGGAGGTGCAGGGAGGTGAGCCAGGATTTCTGCTGCAGGGTCCCCTTATGCAGGGGGGGGGGAAGCCTGGAACTTGGCATGGGCTGCTCGTGGGGTCCCTGGTGGCTGGGGGAAGCCCAGAGCCAGGCATGGGCCTCCTGCAGGGTACCCCAGTGGTTGGGGGAGCCCAGAGCCACAAGGGGGCAGCCAAAGAGCCGCATGCGGCTCCAGAGCCACAGGTTGCAGACCCCTGCCCCAGGATCTGGAGTCTGTGTCTTGTCTTCCATCTAGTGGCTGAGAGAGAATATTGCAAAGATCTCTGCAGGGGCCATGTGGTGACACTTTACTGTAAGATGGATGAATTATTTAAGGTCTTCTTTCTGATTATTTAACCTCCAACTTCCCCATTGATATAGTTATTCGTAAACATAAATGCCTTAACATTAAGTTTGCAAAAGACAATGCAATGGTAGATCAGCAAATGATGTAGCAGAAACTAATAAGATCCAGCAATAGGATCTCCTCAGGACAATTTCACCGTTGTCCTTATTGGGTCAACCACCAAATGATCTTCATTCACTGCTGTAAATTGTCCCTAAGCCTGCACATTTACATAGCTGTGCTGTCTACACACTTTCAAACATCTCCAGTTTCCAGCATCCTAGTAAGTCTATGTGTGTGAAAGTGTCCTCTTCAAACTCCTCACACTTGTGGGCTATTTTGAAGGAAGGAATATATCAGACAATGATATTTATGGCACCTATTATACATTGACAGGTAAATTGTACATCAGGACAAGTTCATTTATGGAACATTGCAGAGATAAAATTTCTCGATACTTTGAATGACTGCTTCATGGAGCAGCTGGTATGGGAACCCACAAGGGGAGAGGCAACTCTAGATTTAATCCTGAGTGGAGCGCAGGAGCTGGTCCGAGAGGTAACTGTAGCAGGACCGCTTGGAACTAGTGACCATAATACAATAGCATTCACCATCCCTGTGGGGGGAAGAACACCTCATCAGCCCAACACTGTGGCATTTAATTTCAAAAGGGGGAACTATACAAAAATGAGGGGGATAGTTAAACAAAAGCTAAAAGGTAGAGTGACTAAAGTGAAATCTCTGAAAACTGCATGGGCGCTTTTTAAAGACACCATAATAGAGGCCCAACTTCACTGTATACCCCAAATTAAGAAACACTGTAAAAAAACCAAAAAAGAGCCACCATGGCTCACCAACCATGTAAAAGAAGCACTGAGAGGTAAAAAGACTTCCTTTAAAAAGTGGAAGTCAAATCCTAGTGAGGCAAACAGAAAGGTGCACAAACAGTGCCAGCTTAAGTGCAAGAGTGTAATAAGAAGAGCCAAAGAGGAGTTTGAAGAACGGCTAGCCAAAAACTCCAAAGGTAATAACAAATTGTTTTTTAAGTATATCAGAAGCAGGAAGCCTGCCAAACAACCAGTCGGGCCCCTTGATGATGATAATACAAAAGAAGCGCTTAAAGATGATAGAGTCATTGCAGAGAAACTAAATGGATTCTTTGCTTCGGTTTTTACGGCTGAAGATGTTAGTGAGATTCCCAAACCTGAGCCGGCTTTTGTAGGTGACAGATCTGAGGAACTGTCACAGATTGAAGTGTCACTAGAGGAAGTTTTGGAATTAATTGATAAACTCAACATTAACAAGTCACCGGGACCAGATGGCATTCACCCAAGAGTTCTGAAAGAACTCAAATGTGAAGTCGCGGAACTGTTAACTAAGATTTGTAACCTGTCCCTTAAAATGGCTTCGGTACCCAAAGACTGGAAGTCGGCTAATGTAACGCCAATATTTAAAAAGGGCCCTAGAGGGGATCCCAGCAATTACAGACCGGTAAGTCTAACGTCGGTACCGGGCAAATTAGTTGAAACAATAGTTAAGAATAAAATTGTCAGTCACATAGAAAAACATAAACTGTTGAGCAATAGCCAACATGGTTTCTGTAAGGGGAAATCGTGTCTTACTAATCTATTAGAGTTCTTTGAAGGGGTTAACAAACATGTGGACAGGGGGGATCCAGTGGACATAGTGTACTTAGATTTCCAGAAAGCATTTGACAAGGTCCCTCACCAAAGGCTGTTACGTAAGTTAAGTTGTCATGGGATAAAAGGGAAGGTCCTTTCATGGATTGAGAACTGGTTAAAAGACAGGGAACAAAGGGTAGGAGTAAATGGTAAATTCTCAGATTGGAAAAGGGTAGCTAGTGGTGTTCCCCAAGGGTCGGTCCTAGGACCAGTCCTATTCAATTTATTCATAAATGATCTGGAGAAAGGGGTAAACAGTGAGGTAGCTAAGTTTGCAGACGATACTAAACTACTCAAGATAGTCAAGACCAAAGCAGATTGTGAAGAACTTCAAAAAGATCTCACAAAACTAAGTGATTGGGCATCCAAATGGCAAATGAAATTTAATGTGGATAAGTGTAAAGTAATGCACATTGGAAAAAATAACCCCAACTATACCTATAATATGACGGGGGCTAATTTGGCTACAACGAGTCAAGAAAAAGATCTTGGAGTCATTGTGGATAGTTCTCTGAAGATGTCCGTACAGTGTGCGGAGGCGGTCAAAAAAGCAAACAGGATGTTAGGGATCATTAAAAAGGGGATAGAAAATAAGACTGCAAATGTATTATTGCCCTTATATAAATCCATGGTACGCCCACATCTCGAATACTGTGTACAGATGTGGTCTCCTCATCTCAAAAAAGATATTCTAGCACTAGAAAAGGTTCAGAAAAGGGCAACTAAAATGATTAGGGGTTTGGAGAGTGCCTCGTATGAGGAACGATTGAAAAGGCTGGGCCTCTTCAGCTTGGAAAAGAGGAGACTGAGGGGGGACATGATAGAAGTATATAAAATTATGACTGATGTGGAAAAAGTGGACAAGGAAAAGTTGTTTAAATACTCCCATAATACAAGAACCAGGGGTCACCAAATGAAACTGATAGGTAGCAGGTTCAAAACAAATAAAAGGAAGTTCTTCTTCACACAACGCACAGTCAACTTGTGGAACTCCTTACCTGAGGAGGTTGTGAAGGCTGGGACTATAACAATATTTAAAAGGGAACTGGATAAGTTCATGGTGGCTAAGTCCATAAATGGCTATTAGCCAGAAAGGGGTTAAGAATAGTGTCCCTAGCCTCTGCTTATCAGAGGATGGAGACGGATGGCAGGAGAGTGATCACTTGATCATTGCCTGTTGGGTTCACTCCCTCGGGCACCTGGCACTGGCCACTGTCGGTAGACAGATACTGGGCTAGATGGACCTCTGGTCTGACCCAGTACGGCCTTTCTTATGTTCTTATGTTCTTAACAAGTATTCCCAGATTGCTTTTCCATCCAGGGCATCCTCGCTCAGCATCTTGAAATGGCAAGACAGTCAGTCTTCAAAAGTAAACTTACAGCCTCATGAAAATAGAAATACAACACAAAAACAAGCCTTTTAATACATGAACGATTTAATCCAATATATGCTCATTTAACACGTCCACAGGCATATATTAGATTGGATGTGTTAACTGCTGTAATAAATCCGAGGTTCAGGTTTACAAAATTTTACTGTCGTCATTTTAAAACCAGCCTTGTGTTTATTTTAATGTGGTGGGCTGTGTAGATTGGGTTGTTGGAAATTGAGCAAATGTCAATACTTCCTTTCAATACCTGACCCAAGAGAAAAATCAAAGGCGCTTTTTGGGGATGAGATTGTAGTTGTGACTTTTTGCGTTCTGCACATTTAAAATTCTAGACATCTGCCTTTTTCTGGGGACATTTGCCAAGTTGTGTTCACATCAGATGCAGCAAAATACACAGGAAACATGCACTGTGCTGTCTTTCGGGAGCCTTCTCTTCTTTCCTGCTTTGCTTTTTTATTTTTATTTTCCCCTTCCACTTAAACTAAGTTTCATAGAAGTCCTGGATGTGAGCAAACACGATGGCCTGCTGCACCCATTAAAGCAAAGTCATTTAAACAACTAAACGCAAATATCTTTTGTGGAACTATTTGTTACTATCAGTAAGTTACCATGAGGAGAGTGACTATAAGGTCAGAGATTCAATTCAGTTTGGAACATGTCCAAAAATATATATTTTTACCCATCTTTGGCCTGGAAATGTGACTGAAAAGCTTGTGAGAACAGATTTCCTCATGATATTCTCATTCTGTGTTGGGCTTTGCTTTGGGTGGAAATAAGCTTTCTCTATCCCAAGGTATTTCAATACTTTCACTCCTCCTGCCAACTGAAAATAGTATGAAGAATTAAAAACTGCAGATAAAAACATTTTGAACCTGCTAAGTGAGACTTGGGTAGGATCACAACTTGGCCAGTGGTTGCAATCGATCACTATTTTATATAACAGCTGATAGTGCTAAGACCTTTCCAGATTTCACAAGCTAACATTGATTTTTTTGGATCAGTGTTATGATGGGAGACCTCCAAAGAACACCCAAGGAGGTGCAGGAGGTGGCGTTGGGGTTTTGCTGGGTATCCTCTTCCATCTGAGTCATTATTTTTATCAATGCCCCATATAAGTCTTCAAATAGGAGAGTGACTTCAATAGGAGCAGAGGGCTGCAGGACCAATCAGGGCTGAGGGACCAGGATAAAGCCAGGGCTGCAGCTCCTTCTCTGGGCAGTTTACCCCAGACGTGCAAGGGAGACGGTTGTGCTGAGCAGGGCTGTGGGAGACAGGACCTGGCCAGCTCTCAGGGGCACTGCTGAGCTTCAGCAAGTCTCCAGCCTTAATACAAGGGCTGTAGATACCTGGCGCATTGTGCTTATGGCCCAGGGAACCTGGTGAGGTGCAGGCTGAAGAGGAGTGAGAGGGCTGAGGCAGCATTCAACGGAGCATGTAGGATCCCTGGGCTGGGGTTCGGAGTAGTGGGCAGGCCTAGGTCCCACCCATCTCCCCTATGCTGACAGTGGGCAGTGAACCTGCAAGCAGACAGTGGATGGACAGTGCCGGCCACTGATATAAGTGGGCTGGCTGGAACTGGACCTGACCCCTGAAAGAGAGGACTTTGGAGGACTTGGCTGGAAGGCTGAAGTTCTGAAAAGACAGAGCCAGCCACTGATACAAGTGGGCCAGCTGGGATTGGACTATACCCCAGGAAGGGAGGAATTTGGAGGACTCAGTCAGAGGGCTGAGGCCCTGAAGACAGAGTAGCCATGGGAGAGATGGAGCACAAACACCAAATGAGGGACCATCTGAGCCAATTTCCCAGTACCATCACCAGGATGTGCCAGTCAGGTGGGTCCCATGCTGCCAACTGGTCTACAGGGATTCTGCCTATCCCAAGAGGAGGACAGCAAAGGCATGACAAGATTCTGATGATCAACAGATGGCTTAGGCTATAAAAAGGGCTTTGGGATGTATGATTACTGGGAGGCATTCATGGATAGAGGACTGTTCTCTTGGGATGGACTTCACCTGAGTAGGGAGGGAAATGCTCTTCTAGAATGGATGCTGGCACAACTGATTAAGAGAGCTTTAAACTAGGGATTTGGGGGAGATGGTTTGGAGATGCTCAGGTAATCTCCATGTGTGATTTTAGCATTGAGAGGGAAGAAAATGAAGTAAGAAAGAACACAGCAGTGGGGAGCAGAATGAACATTAAGAGGAAGGGTAGTGTAAATACCCATCTAACAGGTAACATTAGCAGTAAAATGACTATGCCAAATCAGATAAGGAACAAACAGCAAAAATTAAAATGTTTGTATGCCAACGCGAGGAGCCTGGGTAACAAAAAGGAGGAACTAGAGCTACTGGTAGAAGAAGTGAAACCAAATATTATAGAGATAACAGAAACATGGTGGAATGGTAGTCATAACTGGTGTACAAGTACTGAAGGGTATGTGCTGTTTAGTTAAGACGTATATAAAGGCGAAGGTTGTGGAGTGGCATTGTATATCAATGGTGAGTTAGCCTGTAAAGAAATTAGAAGTGATAGCATTGATAAGACAGAGTCAACCTGGGTAAAAATCACAATGGGGAAGAAAACTATTTGAATTTCTTCTGCAGTAATGCTTGGGGTGTGCTACAGACCATCGGGATTTGATTTGGACATGGACAGAGTCCTCTTTAAGGCTTTTAATGAAGTAAATCCTACTGGGAATTGTGTGATTATGGGAGACTTTAACTTCCCAGATACAGACTGGAGGACATATGCTAGTAGTAATAATAGGGCCCAGATTTTCTTGGATGTGATAGCTGATGGATTTCTTCACCAAATAGTTACTGAACCAACAAGTGGGGTTGTCATCTTACATTTGGTATCGGTGAGTAGTGAGGACCTCATAGAAGAATTTGTTATAGGGGACAACCTTGGTTTGAGTGACCATGATTTATTCAGTTCCAACTAAATGGAAGAATAAACAAAAATAGATCTGTGACTAGGGTCTGTGACTTCAGAAGGGCTAACTTTAAAAAAAAAATACGGAATTAGTTGGGGAAGTGGATTGGAGTGAAGAACTCTTGGATCTAGAGGTGGAGGAAGTTTGGAATTACTTCAAGTCAAAGATGCAGGAACTATCTGAAGCCTGCATCCAAAGGAAGGGGAAAAACTCATAGGAAAGAGCTGTAGACCAAACTGGATGAGTAAGCATATCATACAGGTGATTAAGAGAAAGCAGAAAGCCTAGAAGGAGTGGAAGATGTGAGGGATCAGCCAGGAAAACCACCTCTTGGAAGTCAGAACATGTAGAGATAAAGTGAGAAAGGCCAAAAGCCAAGTAGAGTTGGACCCTGCAAAAGTAATTAAAATAGTAAAATGTTCTGTAGCCATATAAATAGGACAAAAATGAAGAAATAAGAAGTGAGACCACTAAACTGTGAGGAGAGTGGAGATTAAGACTCATCTGGGCATGGCTGGAATAGCTAAACAAATACTTTGCCTCCATTTTTCATGAGGTTATTGATGAGCTTGGGGAGAGTGGTAGGATGGCTAATGGGAATGAGGATATGGAGGTAGATATTACCACATCCAAGGTAGAAGCCAAACTTAAAACTGCTTAATGGGAGTAAATCCTGGATAATCTCCATCCAAGAATATTAAAGGAACTGGCACATGAAATTGCAAGCCCTTTATCAAGGATTTTTAATGAATCTGGAAACTCAGTGGTTGTACAGTATGACCGGAGAATTGCTAACATAGTTCCTATTTTTAAGAAAGAGAAAAATAATAATCTGGGTAACTACAGGTCTGTTAGTTTAGCCTCAGTAGTGTGCAAGATCATGGAAAAAAATGTGAAAGAGAAAATAGTTAAGGACATCAAAGTCAATGGTCATTGCGATAAAATACAACATGACTTTACAAAAGGTAGATTGTACCAGATCAGCCTGATCTCCTTTTCTGAGAAGATAACAGATTTTTTAGACAAAGGGAATGCAGTGGACTGAAATCTAGGTAAATTAAGTAAGGATTTGATACAATTCCACGTGGGGAATTATCAGTTCAACTGGAAAAGATGGGGAGGAATATGAAAATTGAAAGGTGGATCAGGAACTGATTCATGGGGGGACTGTGATGGTCATTCTGAAAGGTGAATTGTCAGATTGGTGTGGGGTGACTGGTATAGTTCCTCAGGGATTGGTCTCGGGACCAATCTTATTTAACCTTTTTATTACTGACTTTGGCACAATGAGTGGAAATGTGCTCATAAAGTTTGCAGATGCTACAAAATTGGGAAGTGTTGCCGAATCAGAGAAGGATTGGGATATCATATAGGAAGATTGGGATGACCTTGTAAAGTGAAGTAATAGGAATAGAATGAAATTTAATAGTACAAAGAGCAAGGTCATGCATTTAGGGACTAATAACAAGAATTTTTGCTATAAGTTGGGAATGCATCCATTGGCAGTGACGGAGGAGGAGAAGGGCCTGGACATGCTGGTTAATCACAGGATGACTGTGAGCCACCAATGTGATGTGGCTGTGAAAAAAGCTAATGCAGTCATACTGTCAAAGAAAAATGACTCAAAACCTCTTAAGTGTAATTAGCAAGCCTTTACTGAGATCTGTATACGGGAACACTCACGGAGAGAGAACAAAGGAAATCTCCAACCTGTGACGTAGAAACAACTTCTCTTATAGACTTTAGTTCATGTTACAGGAATCAAATACAGTTTCTGATAGGTTAAAAAGGCTCTCCAGCCAGCTACACATAACTCAAGCCTTTAAGGAAAACATAACAAAGTCACAGAGAACCGTTCCCAGATAGAAAGATGAAAACAATTCAAAATCTGGAAACAGCCAGAGATCAAGGCTGAGAAAGAGACAGAGACAGCAAAATCCTTTATCAGTGCCTCCCCTCTTCCCCCCGCTGTAGGCTTTGACAGTCACCCCCATTTGAGACTTTATAAGTTTCACTACTTCAAAACTTTATATTTATAACGTTTTGGATCTTTTGACGTTTCAGGGATTCTTGCTGGGTTGGTTACTCCAGCCGCATGATTGCCGGTCCTTCTTCTTGACTGGACACCTCCTTCAGTGGAGGTGTGGTTTCCTTACACTGCAACACGTGAACCCAGGTCGCCCTGCCTTCGGGGCTCCAGTGTGTTTTTTCCTCTGATACCACTTCAGATATTCACCTACAAAGATATTCTGCGGAGACTTTTAGTTAAATCTAAACAATACAGAACAGAAGCGCTATTGGATCTTAAGGACTTGGCATACTTCAGCTAGGACCCCTGTCCGAGTTCAATCCCAGAGATATTCCGAATCTAGGTACAAATTTCCTTAATAAACCTGTCACTACTGCAGCTACATTAGCTATGACTCATCCCGAAACATGCATACTATTACTAAAACCCATTACACTTGGGTAGCTGCATAAAATCAATCTGCATATTTACAAAAAAGGGGGGCCCCATGGTGGGGGCTCTGCTGCCCTCTTGCTCTTTATAGGCTTAGCTACATTGTAGGCCAAGCAAATAGGGCAAGATGAACAGAAGGCACTGACTCGGCTGTGCAAATTTAAATCAAACCAATCTTTGGCCAGCAAGGTGGCCAATGCTTCCTTGCCTACATGAAATTAGGCAGGAAGCTTGATGACGCAACAGGGTGGCCATCCCTGTCCCGCCATATGCTATCTGGGTGCAAGGTGCACCCTACCTTCCTCCATTGGGCCTTCTCAAAATTGGGGGCCAAATTTTATATAATGCCAAGGTCTTTTTCAGAGATCTCGGCGGGAGGAGGCACTTCTAGTTGCATTAATAAAGCAGCCTGGTCAGCCCTTGGCTAAAGCATTTTCCTTACTTGTTTCATCACCTTCATATGTGTGTGTGTGTCACAATGCACGACAGCTATCTCACTGGGGAGTTGGACTGCCTCTAGGAGGCGAGCTACATATAGTCTGTTCTTAATGGCCTTTCCAGTGGAGGTTAAAACTTCCTTTCTTTTCACAGCTGCCTAAAATCTTGCACTACCCCAAAGGCATATCTAGAATCAGAATAGACATTTACTCTCTTTTCCTTAGCTAGCCTGCTGGTTCTTTCTAAAGCAATGAGTCCAGTGATTTAAGCGGATTTCTCATTGTCTATTAGATCTCTTTCCACCACCTCATATAGGTGTATAGGTGTATAGTACTCTGCGGTGTATAGGTGTATAGTACTCTGCGTCTAGGTTGGCCAGGGGCACGTCTTGCAGATTAGCTCAGGGCCTTTCAAACTGCTGAATGACTTCTTTGCAAGAGTGATCTTCATCGTCTTTGATCATAGGCATTAGGGTAGCTGGATTAAGGATATTTTCCTTCTCTATTCTTATATGCGGTAAGGAAAGTAACACAGCTTCGTACCTGGTAATTCGAGAGGCCGACAGGTGCTGAGGTTTGTTATTGAGCAGTAAAATAGCCACGGCATGAGGAACCCTGACAGTTAGGAGGTTTCCTAAACTGTAGAGGAAGATTGTTTCACCAACAAGCCAGTACAATGGCATTCTCAGCTCTCAGGTCTTGGACGAATCTGTAAACAGCTTTTCCAGACTTTTCTCCCACCGATAGAATGGGTGTGTTGTATGGGAAGATTGTTGGAACTGTCAACCCCTGCTGCAGGAGAGCCTCCACCAAGGGTGCAATTTCTTCCTTTGCCCCTGGATTTAATGGATATTGCTACTTTCTGGGTAATTGCTTATTCAGGTCCACTTGAATCTTGATGGGGGTAGCACTCAGGATACTTCCCACTTTGTTCTCATGTTTTGCCCATAGCTGGGGTTTAGGAATTCAGTATGCCTCATCTTTGCAAATTCTAAATGATCTGGTCCGAGGTCCATCTCATGAAGAACCGCCAAAACTTCAGGCTCCTTGGGTGCAGGAACCTCTAGGTGGATACCAGTTGGGGTGCAATAGATGATGCAACCAAGCTTGCAGAGCAGGTCACGTCCCAATAAATTTACTGGACTACTGGTGCTAAGTAGGAAGGCATGCAGTTCTTCCAGGGGACTAATTTGGACTTTAGCAGGCTCTGAGACCGGGTATTGCTCCATGTGATTGCTTATCCCTACAGCTCTTACAGTGGCTGCAGCGGGTTGTAGTGATAGAAAGTCCTGTACCCTGAGAGTGGATCAAGTAGCCCCAGTGTCAATAAGGAGAGGGGCACTAGTAACAGATTTGCAATTAAATTGATGAAGCATGAGTTGCGTCTGGGCTTTGTCAATAAGTGTAATTGTAGAATACTTGAGATGCTGCAGGCTGCTGTGCAGGCTGATTGGTTGTGGTGATAGTGGCTGCTGGTGGAGGGGACCATGCCGACTGCTGTTCTGGGCCCAGAGGACTAAAAGGTCTGTTGGGGCAGTGTGCTTTCCAATGCCCAGGCTTCTTGCAGTAATGACACAGATCATTTCTGATCACCCCTTGATTTGGCTGTCCTCCTAGCTAGGGTCCTCTGTTCCAGCCCCTTCCTCTTTCATAGATTCCAGATCTGGGGCCATCTTCTGCTTGCTTCAGTTGAGCCATCATCAGGCGAGTTTCAAGAGCTTTTTTTTTCTTCGTTTGATTTTCTTGGCAGTAGGTGGCGACTTCAATCAGCTTCTCCAGGTTTTCCTTTTGCCATTCCACACAAATACTTTTTAACAGGTCTTGAACCTCAGGCAACAGGCCTTGCACAAAGGCAGAGGCTACAGCCCCAGGGGCCCTTGCAGTGGCATCAGGAATGCCAGAGTATCTCATGAAAGTATTTTTCATGCGTTCCATGTAATCGGCTGGATTTTCCTCTTCTTTTTGTTTACATGCAGTGATCTTAGCCCAATCTATCTTTTTCGGGCATACCTCCAAGATTGAATCCACTAGGGTCTGCCGGCGCATTCTCATATCTGCAATTACTGTGTGGGCAGTTGCCGGCCACTGAGCCCTGGTAACTAGTCGCTGACGAAGCTCAGAGGGCATAATCAGTCTGAGCAGCTGATTCATATCAGCGTGATTGGGATCATAACACTCCACAGTAATTTGAAGTTGTTCTTTAAATTTCTCAGGGTCTTCCCAAATATTTGGAAACCCAGCCACAAATTTTTAAGGTCTGTGAGGCTCCACAGGACATGGACCAGCACCATGCCAGTATGTCCCGGTACCATTCGTAAAGGTGCCTGTATAATCTCCTGCTTAACTTCCTGCTTTTGTCCCTGGAGAGGATGTTTAGGCTGGAAATAAGATGACAGGCCATCCTCTAAACATTGTGCTTCAGTGTGCCGTTGGTGAACTAGGCTGCTTGTCTCTCCTGCTATCTGGTCTAACTGCTCTGGAGCATTCTCCTCCTTCTGAATTACAGAATCAGTTTCCAGCATGGATTGAGCCACCAGCACTACATGGGTGTAACCTTCATTGCTCAACTGGGGGTGCAGAGGCAGCAGGACGAGGCACCGGAGGTGGTGGAGGGGATGGGAAAGGGCACCCTGCATCCAGCACATCTGAGCTAGCTCTCCCCTCCTCCTCCTCAGTCTGCTTCCCTTCTGGCCGTGTGACAGGCAGCTGTGGATACAGACCCTGTACTTTCCCTGTACTGGGTAGCTTTCTCTAGCTGACCCTGTAGTTTTACATCATCATCTTTTAATTTAGACACATTTCCTTTCCAAGTCTTTACTAGGGATTCCCTATCCCTCTTGACTGACTCATCATACCACAAAAAATACAATTGCCAGTGTTTCTGAGGCACCTTGGACCTCAAAGCCTCCAAGGCTCCTCTCAAGTATGAGATCTTTTCCTTATCAAAGCTGCCCTCTAAGGGAAACTCCAGCATAGGGTTGTCCTTTGTATACTAGTTCCATTTAGGTAAAAGGATACAAGTTTCAGATCCATAATGAACAAACATAAAATAACCTGGGGTGCCCACGGGGACAGCGGCAACCTTTGTCTCACCCACCCCCACTGTTCCCCGTTCCCCTTCAAACAACAAGCAGACTCAAATTTCACAACTCGCTACGCCTACTGTGGCACAAACTCACAGAGCATTCCGCTTGCGTTCAGGACACCACCGGTCGTAGCCATGAGGCTCGCGGCAGGCCTGGTGTGGCTGAAATACTCTGTGGCTAGCCTTGGTCAGCGGCGGGGTTTACAAGTGGATTAGCAGGCACACAATCACAGCACACTCTCAGTCACTCCAGCACTCCCCCGACATTTCACAGAGTCCAAGGACTAAACAGAAAACTCATAGGTACAGAGGAGCCCAAGGAGTCCTACATCTGAAGCCCAAGGCATTTGGTACCCGAAGCCCAAGGCATTCGGTCCTGGTCTTGGTAATCACACTTAGACAAATATGTCCGGCATTCCAGGCTCTCCAGCGTCCACCGCCTCCCCCCTCGTCTGCTCACCCGGCTGTCCATCTGCGAGCAACGGCTGCAAGTGAAGGCGCCTTCCCGGACACCAGCGTGGAGGTGAGGGAGGGAGAAGAGCAGCAGGCACAGGCGAGCTGGATCCGAGTCAAAGCACCATAAATACTGTCAAAGAAAAATGACTCAAAACCTCTTAAATGTAATTAGCAAGCCTTTACTGAGATCTGTATACAGGAGCGCTCATGGGGAGAGAACAAAGAAAATCTCCAACCTCTGACATAGCAACAACTTCTCTTATAGACTTTAGTTCATGTTACAGGAATCAAATACAGTTTCTGATAGGTTAAAAAGGCTCTCCTCCCAGCTGCACATAACTCAAGCCTTTAAGGAAAACATAACAAGGTCATGGAGAACCGTTCCCAGACAGAAAGATGAAAACAATTCAAAATCTGGAAACAGCCAGAGCTCAAGGCTGAGAAAGAGACAGAGACAGCAAAATCCTTTATCAGTGCCCCCCCTCCCAACGCCCCCCACCACTGTAGGCTTTGACACTAGGATGCATCGGATGAGGTATTTCCAGGAGAGGTAGAGAGGTATTAGTACCATTACACAAGGCATTGGTGAGATCTCATCTGGAATATTATGTTCAGTTCTGGTGCCCTATGTTTAAGAAAGATGAATTCAACCTTCAGTGAGTGCAAAGAAGGACTACTAGGATGATCCATGGAATGGAAATCCTACCTTATGAGAGGACACTCAAAGACCTTGGCCTCTTTAGCCTAACCAAAAGATTGTTGAGGGGAGATATGGTTGCTCTTTATAACTACATCAAAGGGATAAATACAAGGATGGAAGAGGAATTATTTAAACTTAGCACCAACATGGACACAAGAGCAAATGGATATAAACTGGCCATTGAGAAGTTTAGATGCAGGTTTCTAATCATTAGAGGGGTGAAGTTCTGGAATAACGTTCCAAGGAGAGCTGTGAGGTCAAAAAAATAGGTGGCTTCAAAGCTGAATCTGATATATTTATGGGGGCAGGGGTATAGTGTGATAGAACAACCTAGACTGGCATTTGATTGATCTTTGACTACTGGTAGTAGATATATCAGTGCCTGAAATGGGACGTTTGATAGGGTGGATTCTCAGTTATTACAGAGAATTCTTTGTTGGGTACCTGGCTGATGAGTCTTGCCCATACATTCAGGGTTTAACTGACTGCCACATTTGGGATCAGGAAGATATTTTCCCCCATGGCAGATTGGCAAAGGCTGTGGGGGTTTTTCGTCTTCCTCTGTAGCATGGGGCACAGCTCACTTGCTAATAGATTCTCTATGCCTCAACATATTTAAGCCATGGTACGAGGACTTTAATAACTTAGTCATAGGTTAGAGGTTTATTCCAGGAGTGGATGGGTAAGGTTCTGTGGCCTGCATTGTGGAGGAGGTCAGACTAGATGATTATATTGGTTCCTTCTGACCTTAGAGTCTGAGTCTTTCAGATGAGATGACTAAGCCAAGGTCATGACCATTTGTAGCAATTAAGGATCTCTTGGTTTTATTGTTTGACTGGGCAACCATGATGTCTTTTACAGTTTCTGAGTTAAGTAATTACATTCTGCTTCCCTTATTTTCCCTCTGCCTTTTCAACTGGAGACAGCTGGTCTTGTAAATTTGTCATGACATTTTCCAGCCAATTCACTCACCCACCCTTTACCAAGATGATTAGGAAAAACTAAGGACATGCCAGGACCAAAAATAATTTAAAAGAATCAGAATGAATGAGCAGGGTGAAATTTGCAAGCCAGGAATACATGATTCTTTCTTCTCCCCATATAGTGTGTATATGGTATTACTGTGTACTGATAGACAGCTGTTGAAGTGACAGGAATCATTTTAGCCACAGTCTATAGACTCAGAAGATCTGGATTCTATCCTGATTCTGTCACTGTGAGGAGGTCACCCTCTCTGCCTCACTTTCCCAGTCTGTGAAACAGATAGAATCATATTGACCTACTTGGTACGGCATTTTGAGATCTACAGATGAAAAATTACTGGAAAAGAGCTTGGTTTTTACCTCACAGGGGTTGTAAGAGGCTGAATGAGCATTATAAAGCACCATGAGACCATGAATGAATGGTACTGTAGAAGTACAAATGACCTATTAACTATCTAAGCCAGCCTTCCTAGCCCTCTAGGGTGAGCTCTGGATTTCAGACTTTTCCTGCACATGTATCTGAAAAAGTTAATCTCAGCCAGTGGGGCTTTTCCTCCTCGTTCAGTTATGGCTCACCCTGAAGCATGTATCATGGGTCAAGGGTCTCGAGCCCAGGGCTCCAGGATTACTGAGTGTCTTTATGCTGCAACCCTGACATCTTCCTGGCATCATCTCAAACCAGGATTCCTTGACATCCAGCTCAACTAGAAGGTGAAATACCTAGGCCCTGACTAGAACACCAGAGTTCCTGTTGGTCCTACGATCCCTATTTAAACCAGATGAAGGAATTGGATGTCATCCGTACAGCTGGGCTCCCCCACTGCTTTGGATTACACACCCAGAGCCATCCACTCCTATTTCATGGTCCTGACCTCCTGGTTTCCTGACTCGGCCTGATTCCTGGTATCTGGCTTGTGGCTCCTGGCAGCAGTTTCTGACCTGACCCAAAGCTGGAATAGGAAGCTGGCCTCCTGCCACTAGGCATGGCTGCCTCCACAGCATGTTAATGGCGCTCTCTGTCTTTCCAAAATGTGTGAGTTTGACATACAGACAAAAGCTCCTTTCATTTAGGTACCTGCTCACTGTGGCTTTCCTCAGTTTACCAATTATTGCTTTATTCATGTTCAGCACCTTCAAGCCATTTGTAATACAGCAGGCACACTTCTCCAGCCTGAGACACCATATAGAATAGAATAGAATCATAGGGCTGGAAGGGACCTCATGAGGTCATCTAGTCTAACTCCCTGCTAAAAGCAGGACCATTCCCACTAAATCATCCCAGCCAGGATTTTGTCTAACCGAACCTTAAATATCTCCAAATACGGAGATTCCACCACCTCCCTAGGTAACCCATTCCAATGCTTCACGACCCTCCTAGTGAGAAAGTTTTTCCTAATATCCAACTTCGACCTCCCCAGCTCTAATTTGAAACCATTGCTCCTTCTTCTGTCCTCTGTTACCACTGAGAACAGCCTAGATTCCTCCTCTTTGGAGCATCCCTTCAAGTAGATGAAGGTTGCTATCAAATCCCCCCTCAGTCTTCTCTTCTGCAGATTAAATAAGCCTACTTCCTTCAGTCTCTCCTCGTAAGTCATGTGCCCCAGCTCCCTAATCATTTTTGTTGCCCTCCGCTGGACTCTCTAATTTGTCCATATCCTTTCTGTAGTGGGGAGCCCAAAACTGGACACAGTATTCCAGATGCGGCCTCACCAGTGCCGAATAGAGGGGAATTATCACATCCCTCAATCTGCTGGCAATACTCCTACTGATGCAGCCCAATATGCCATTGGCCTTTTTGGCAACAAGGGCACACTGTTGGCTCATATCCAGCTTCCCATCCACCATAACCCCCAGATCCTTTTCTACAGCACTGCTACTTAGCCAATCGGTCCCCTGCCTGTAGCAGTGCATGGGATTTTTCTGTCCTAAGTGCAGGACTTTGCACTTGTCCTTGTTGAACCTCATGAGGTTTCTTTTGGCTCAGTGTTCCAATTTGTCTAAGTGTAACTGTATATGTGTAACTGGGCCTAGCTTTGTTGAATTACATGGACGCACACTGCTTTAGACCAGCTCAGCTCTGCTTTTCTAAATCTTCTTGTTGCTTTCGGGCAAGTGTTTTTTTCATAAGTAAAGATCAAATAGGCATAGCAGAAAGCAGCAATGCTGCCAAGCCTGCTGCGACAACTTGGTTCAGTTCGGTTGGTGCTGATGTTATCATTAATATGCTACATCTCTTTGTTAGGGTAAAGATTGAGTAGCTTTACTGAATACAGTCAGTTTCTTAATGCACATGGGGCCATTGATTGTTTGGTCAGCTGTCTCATCTGACCCTCTAATTGTGAGGGGTTAGTACATTAACTTAGCAACATGTCAGTCAATTGTAGTTCAGCCATTCTGAAATTCCTGACTCATAGTCTCACTACAGTTGCTGGGGACTGGTTTTAGTGGGAACCAAACATGGGGCACTGCGTGGCAAGATGCAGAATTTAGTTGGCTGAGGTGCTTGTGACTTTCAGGGGCAGAACAAAATGGGCAGAGTCTGGTTCAAATCCTGGGATTCTGAATCTGTGCCTTGGTTTTGAGTTGGTTTAAGGAGTCTATCTTCTAGTTGCAGCTGAATTTGCCATTTGTGGCTGAAATCTTGCAAGAACAGCTCTTGACTGTTGGTGCTAGCAAATCTCAACCTTGATTCCTAACCTTAATTGAGCCTAAATCCAACGCACAATCTTGGCTTTTGTCAGTGAAATGAAATAACACAGTGCTTGGGCTGGAGAGGGGGAGAGAAGGAATATATTTTCCTCCATTCCCTTCAAATGAATAAGCCTTCCCCTGAAAGTAGAAATGAGAGAGTTGCCAGGAACCAGCTTTACCATATGGGTAGAACAGGTGTTCACCCAAATGAAACAGAATACTATGGGCAGAAAAAAATATTTAGGGTGGGGCAGGAATTTTCCAAGCCACTAAATCCTCCTAAGAGCCGGCACCTACAGCAGTTCTTCCCAGCTGCACTCATACACTGTAGCTGCTCAGAACCCAGAAGAGATAGCAGCGGTTAGTCCCCACCCCACTGTGCTTCCCACAGGCTGGCAGTGTACCAAAGGAGACAACATTGCACGGATTCAATGAGGCAAACTGAAAGCACAGAGTCCGCTCCCTGAGGCACACCCTATTCCTGACACGTAAGGGGACATCAAGCTGTGGATATCTAACTTCCTCATTATCATGCGCAGGCTGTAGCCATTCTGAACTGACAGCAATTTATCAAATTATCAATAAGAGGAATAAAGACAGTTCAGTATAGGCAGCTAGTGAGAGGAATACAATGGCATATGCTAATGGTGTGGTCTGATAGAGCAAATGACAGGAAGTCAGAACTATTGGATTCAATTTGATGGGAGCAGAGGGGAAGGATGGTGCAGTGTGGTTGAGTGCTACCCATAGCTGTCAGAGACCTGCATTCAATTTTTGTTCTTCCACAGACATCCTGTGTGACACTGGGCTGGTCGCTTAGTCTCCCTGTGAGTCAGTTCTCCAACAAGGGCACCATAAGGATAAATGTATTAAAGGAGGTGGGGCGCTCAGATACAATGGTGGCTGGGCGGGGGCATGTAAATATCTAAAGGCTAGTCTTCACTGATGGTGCCAAATTCGACACCATCAGATCAATCTTCCTAATCAACTGATCAGGTCTGTGAAGACCCACTCAGCCGATCAGGAAGTCAATTGCTGAAGACCACCCCGGCAAATGGAGTAGCACTGAGTTGAATGGAGGGCATTTCCCTTTGACTCAGCACACTGAAAACACCATGGTAACTAGGTGATAGACAGATAAAGGAAGATACATAAGGTATTTTAAGTACTTTGCGTATCTCCCTTCAACTGCTGCCGAAATCCCACCGCAGTGTAGACTTGCCCTAAGATATCTATATAGACTGTTGCTGTCCCAGGGAGGAGGGGCCCCTGCAGGTTGGTCTCCTGCCTCCTCTAATTCTGGCACCATGGGTTCGTATGGTGTAAGTAATGTTTAGACAGTGCTTTTTGTTCCCGAAACACAATGCACTATGAAAGTGCAGAGCATCATATTATCCATTGTTTAATGCTAAGGTGGTTTTTCTTACCAGAGAGCACGTTACCCTGTTTGCTTCTGTGGGACTGCCAAAAGCAGTCATTTGTTAATTATTAAAGCTAACAAATAAGGTTTTGCTCCTTCCTGGATATGCTAGGTCAGGGTTTAAGTGAACCAATGCGATTGAGCTTACAACCTTCAGCTTTACTGCATACTGCAAACAAAACAAGCAGCAAAAGTAACAGTGGGGAAATGATAGGAGCTATTTGGCAGCAAATTTCTAGCCTCCATGTGTCTGTCTTGGCTAACGGTACTGGATGCACTGTGACTTCTAATTTCAAGGATCAAATAAGCTGTGAGGAAGCCCTGTCAAGGGTTCTTAGTGGTTCTTTGGCATCACTGCCATTTGTGTCAACTAGGAATTGCTGAGGGAGGACAATTTTATTGACAGAGGCACTATCAGATTGATTGCCCATTATTCTCCCATCATCTCTCTGCACATCCCAACAGCACCTTGTAGTGAAGGATGTGTGTAGCACAGCTGGGACATCCAGACAGGGTTGAGAAAGAGCAGCCTTGCAGTTAAGGCAAAAGACTGACCATTCAGAAACCAGGCTCTAATCTCATCTCATCCACAGACTTCCTGCTTAATTTAGGACAAGTTATTTCAATCTTGATCTTTAGTTGGGGCTCAACTTTCTTATTGTTAAACAGAGGAAAATTGTAGGTGCAATTAGGTGAATTTACAATGCTGAAGGGTTCATTTTGATAAAATGTACGATTAAATTTCTTTAGCAGTAAAATAGGAATGGTACATTATCTGTCTCCTGTGGATAGCTGTCACCTAAATTAATGTTTGCTGACTGTCTTCTATTCAGAGAACTCAAAGCATTCTCCAAGTGCATATTGACAAAGTGTCTTTTTGTTTGACATAAAAATGCATCTGTGTCCAGTTGAGGATCATTCTTTAAATATGGCTAGCTTCTAGAAATGAAACCATCAGTTTCCTCCTGATTTCAGAAAGGAAGTGCTCTTATAAAATCATCAGAAGGAACAATATAAAATGTAAAAATAAAACCATATCTACTGTCTCTGAGCATCCAATAAAAGGTCTGAAATTCCTAGGCAAAGTCCATGTTTAAAAATTCTAGCCTCAGTATGTGACTCAACTTTATGAAGCTTCTGAGTGGTGAGTCACAGATAAGATTCATTGCAATTTACTTTCCCCAACAGCCATGTCAGATACCTGACATGAAGGAATAGAGACACTAGCACTCTGCTAGACACTGTTTGGATTTGTTTATAGAATTGTTTTAGCTCAATCGGTAGCTAAATCAGTTTATCTGTAGAACTAAAACAGCTCTATAAAAGCTATGTAGCTTTTCCAAGTAGATACATGTCTTTATGATCTGAAATGGAAATGTTCATGAAACATATAACTTTAGATCAATGGTTCTCAATGTTCTTACCCTTGTGGGCCAAATCCAGTCCTACCAGTATGGTCCTAAGGATTTCACGTGACCCATCGCTATGCGTTGATTAAGTTGCAAGCAGGCCGCAGGTTGAGCACCACTGCTTTAGATTTATATAAATCAAAAGTTTGGTCCAGTGGTCCAAGCAGATAGTGGGAATTCAGGACTTCTGTGTTCTAGTCTTAGCTCCGCCACTGAAATAATCTGTCTACTTAGGTAAGTTTATAAAACACATGGTTATTGTGTAAACTTTAACAGGCCGTGTGACTTTTTCACTGCCTTTCAGGGCAGATTCTATCTTATATACTTGTCAGACCCTCCTCCCTTACTATTATATCTGAGCACTTCCCAAAATAATATTTACCCTCCCATGACCCCTGTACGATAGAGCAGTGCTATCACCCCAATTTACAGGTGTGTTATTGAGGCACAGAGACTAAATGACTTGTTCAAAGTCACACCCACACTGTGGTGGAGCATGGAACTGAAACTGGGTCTCTCCAGTCCCAAGTTTATGTACTTACCAATGGACCATCCTTCCGCCTCAGACCTGCATGGCCATAGGTTCAAACGCAGAGGGGCAGAGCTTGTGCCTCTTATACTGAAGGTCTGCCCTGGGGTCACGTCAACAGGAGAAGCCAGCTAGGGCAGCTTGCAGGCAGATGCAGGACATAGGTTTATCTCAGGGGTCTGCAACTTGCAGCTCTTTGGCTGCCCCCTTTGTGGCTCCTGGCTCTGCCCTCTCCCTGCTCTGTCACCAGTGGACCCTGCAGGGGTCCAGCACCAGGCTCCAGGTTCCCTCCTCCACAGCGGGACCCTGCAGTGGGCTTGCACCAAGCTCTGGGCTCCCTTCTGCCATCAGGAGACCTAGTGGGGTGGGGGCTACGCCAGCCTCCGAGCTCCCTCCCACCAATGGGGGACCCTGCGGGGGCCTGCTCCTGGTTCCAGGCTCCTCCACCATTGGACCCTGTGGCAGGCAGCCTGGCCCAGCTCCCCCCAGCCCTCACCAGGAAGCTGCACTCACTTTGGCTCTCAAAACCCTTGGATATTGAAGGAATTTGTAAAAATTGCTCTTATCTTTTGGTTTGCTGATTCCTGGTTTATCTCAACTGCAACTCCCCTCACCTATATGGTGTACCACTGCCCTGCAATGCATACTGGACCTTAGCATTGGAGGTATTCCTGGTATTGGAGGCTTAGATACATCATGTTACCTAGGCTTATACCATCTTGTCTAGTGCCAGGGGACCATAGGACAAAATGAGTCTAATCCCTTACACCTGAGCAGATTAGGTAAAAATTGATTTTTTTCGGGGAAAGTGAGTGGAAAATTGTGATTTGATAGCATTTTACACTCACTTTGCACAGATATAAAGGAAGATAAGGAGTAAAGCACTGGAGATTCAGTTCTGATGTTTGATGCCATGTAAGTACTATCACATGTGAATAATGGTATAGTTTCATTGTCTATTTGACTTTCTGAACCTTCAGATTTATTTCCTAGAGTAGGGTTAAGATCGTGATTAATAAATAGGGTGTTAACGCTTCGCTACACAATCTCCTGTGCATTCATTTGGCTGATAGCTAGGGAAATGCTGATGTTCAACAAACAGAAAGGAATATTGATTTAATAGTCTAGGGTTATTTACCTTAACTGTGACTTTTGGTTTGACTGTGTTCAAGGATGCTGTGGAAAGATGCAGAGCCCCTGACTGCATATCTGTGATTTAAAATATGATATGTAAATTTCACCTGCTTCTGCATTAATAATACTTAAATCTTATGTTCCTATGTTTGTTAGTAGCTCAAAATTACATACGTGTCTATATGGCTTTCAAGGAAATAAAAATGACCATATTGATTTTCTCCCTGGCTCCTGTTACTTCCATTCTGAAGGTTGTGGACTGCTGTTTCCTTTGAGCACTGTCAGCTCTTTTCAGAGGGAAGGCTTGCATGGAGTTCTTAGCCTTCAGGTTTTGTTATCCTGTAATTCCTGATTGGTGATGGTCAATGCCTCAGAGGGCTTATCTGGAAACATTCCAATTGCCCAAAACTTCAAATATTTATCACAATACTATAAAGTAAATTCTGCACTTGCATCCACACGGTCTGCATAAAAATCACACCCCTTGCAATTCAGGGGACACCAACAATGTAACAAAAGAGTACTCAATGTGGCTTTCTGGCTCTATAAAATTGAACTGGCTCCTTGGTGAGAAGAGCTTCAGAGAATTCTGCTAATTCTTCCTCAAAATGGGCCAGAAATGTTGCACTATGGTATCACGATATGCCTTTTGCAGAGGCTGATTTGAAGCAAAACTGGATAGAATTATCAGCAAGGTTGTGTTCAGGTTCAGTTTTAGAAAGGGGTAAAGGTACAAGATGATTTCTTTTTTAAAACCAGTTGATCCATCTTCTCCATACAGCTGTTCACTAGATGCTTGTGATTTTGTGCCCCAGCCTTCTGGCTAGTTATCATAGACTCTCAGGTCAGAAGGGACCAGTATGACCATCTAGTCTCACCTCCTGCACAATGTAGGCCACAGAACCTCATCCACCAACTCCTGCAATAAACCTCTAACCTATGACAGTTATTAAAGTCCTCAAATCATGATTTAAAGACTTTAAGGTACAGAGACTCCACCAGCAAATGAGTCATGCCCCAGTATGCTACAGAGGAAGGCAAAAAACGCCCAGAGCTTTTGCCAATCTGCCCTGGGGAAAATTCCTTCCCAACCCCAATATAGCAATCAGTTAAACCCTGACCGTGTGGACAAGAATCATCAGCCAGACACTCAGGAGCTCTGTCTCTGAGTACACTGCTGATTAACTCTTCTCCGCTAAGTCTCAATGAGCAATAGGCACTTCACTTGTCATCCCCATATGTCCTGATGCCTAGAGCCTTGCGGGGATACAAAAATGTGGATCCGCAACCGATCCATATCCAAGACATGTAAGCATGTACCTGATCCGCAATCCACATCTCCATGTTTTGTGGGTATCCGCAACTGCCCCCCCCCTCCTTGCAGCAACTCCGCTCCACTCTGCTTGGCTCCTCGTCATTACACTGTGCTTCTGTTTTGTGTTCCTGCCTATGTGTGTTCTGTAAGGTAACAACTTAAAAGCAGGGGCTTAGTAAATGTGCACACACTGTTTTTATTTTAAACAACATTACAGAGAGTCCTAAGGATCCTGGTGCAACCTCTGTGTTTTCTTCTGGGGCAGCTGCCTGTCAGTTCCCGGATTGTTAGAGAGCAGCAGCTGCCTCACACAGAGCCCAAGGAAGGGGGCAGGGAGGCCAGCACTAGCCAACAGCTCTCGATACTGTTTGTTCAGAGCCATGCTGGCCCTGATCATCTGGTTATTCCACCTACTAGAGCAAAGATCAGGTCACCCAACTGTTCAGCATGGGCAAGGTAATTCATTCAGCTGAGCGATCAGATTGGGAGGCTGGCAGGCAGGGAAGGGGGGAAACAGCAGCCCACCATCAGCTGATGTGCGTGGGCTCTAGTGAGCTAGGTTCAGGGAGCCTGAGAAACAGCTGAGAGGGGAGAGAGTTGCCAACAGCTCCCAGTGTTTTTCAGAGCCTTTGCTGGCTCTGATCTGAGCAACTTGTTATTCTGCCTGGGCTGGGCTGGGAAGTCTGGGCTGCTGCAGTTTCCCAGCTGATCAGTGGAGGCGGGGACTGGCCACTGAAACTGAATACCAGCTCTGATGGGCTGGGCTTTGGCTCTCTCAGTCTGGAGTCAGAGACTGAAGGACATCTGGGGGCGGGACCCAGGACCCGGATGAGCCAGTAAAAGCCTGATGCTGTTCAGAGCCCCGGCTAGCCCAGATCTGAGCAACTCTTATTCTGCCGGGGCTGGCCATGTGAAATGGGGGCTGCTGAGATCACTTAGCTGTTTGGTGCTGGGGGGAGTGGCTGGCAGTGGGGGAAGTGTGAGGGGGAGCAACTGTTACTCTGCCTAGACTGGCCTCTGGATTCAGTCAGGGCTGCAGCTATAACCAATCAGATGTTCTGGGCAGAGCAATGGTGCTCTCTGCTCCTATAGCCCTGACCAGATAAAAATAGTATCCACACCTGAGCCACAAACTGCAGCAACGGGTCTGCGGATATCCGCATTTGCACCCGTGGATGCGGATATCCACGGATAAGAAGCGGATATCCGTGGATCTGCAGGGCTCTACTGATGTGCAGTTACTGTCCTTAGAACTAGTACAGCAGAGGCCTGTGAGCAACGCCGTTGCAAAGTTCTATTTCCATCAGAGCTGTAATTCTGAGCCCTGGAGTTACAAACCCCAAAGGGATTTTTGGGGTGAGGGTGACTGGAGCTCCCAGAACTGGGAGTTGTGATGATTTTTACAGAAAGCTTTCAGTGAAGTCTCTCCCCTTCCTTTTGTGAAGAAAATCCAGAATTTTATCCAGTAGGCACAGAATTCTAGAGGTCCTGTCCTAGTCACTTGAACTACAGGAGAAATGTGGAATGAGAAACAAGTGAACTGAGTGCATGGCTAGTAGCCGGGAACATCTGCTGTGATTTTTAATTCCCGCTTTGACCAACTATGGCTTTGAGGAAACCCTTCTATTTCCTCAAGTATAAGGGTAGCTAGCTCAAAGGAGAATTATTAGAAGGTTGCAAAGTGCCCTAAGTATTATCACACCAATGTCACTTTTGGACTATAAATGCTATTAACCCAGCACAGCAGCACATTTTGAGAGTCATTAACATTATCCAGTCTGCAAACATTAATAGCTATCAAAACGGGTCACTTACCCATCGCTGAATTGGAATCAAGTATATGGATCCATGACCTTTTAATAAGCTAAGCAATTTTGCAGACGTGGATGATCTGTCAGCACCTGGTTTTCTATACCTTTTACTACATGCCTGGAAAAATGGCTCTTCTTTGATTTTTCTTTTTCTTTTTTTTAACAACTTTTCCCCATGTGTGACTTAATATTCTTGAAGGGTATTTTGTGAATCTCAGTGCCAGGCTTCTCAGCAAAATGGTTCAGGATTTGAGCAGAGGCTGAATCAACATTCAGAGTCAACTTGACAAACACAAGTGAGCTGTCCTAATTTCTTTCCTCTCCAAACAGTGGGCAGATCATTGAATTCAGGCTCTGCAGGAGATGCGCTGCCTGATTCATGAACACACTCCTCTGATATAAAACACCTTTCTAACTTAAGCCCTGGATAAACTTAGTTCCATTCCTGAGAGCCAAGAAATGTTCACTGAAATGTCATTTCACAGCCATTTGAGACACTGTGAACAGATCTGTATTTGGAGCTACTCAATGAAGATATCCCAAATCTTTTCTTGGGTTAGCAGCTGTGATCCACACTCATCCTGAAATGGCTCAACCATATACTAAAACAGAGGCTCCCGAACTTTTCGGCATCACACCTCCTTTCTGATTTTTGAGAAACCCTCACGCCTCCCCACCTCTCCTTTACCATCATCCAACCCTCTTTTTAACAAAAATTCAATTTGTAATTGTAAAAATAACCACAAATAGGTTTTCTAGGTTTTCATTTGCTAGAAAGTTTGAAATGCCTTTTGTGGTAAAAAATTAGAAAATTAAAAATTCTGTATGCTGATAAAAACAATTTTTCGCTATGAAAATTTCAGTCTCGTTCCTCCCTTAGATTTTCTTCATGCCCCCTATAGGGCATGCCCCCCAGTTTGGGAACCACTGTGCTAGAAGATCTAGATTTTACTGACAACATATCTCACCAACATGCAAGTAAAGACCAGAAAACTGCCCAGTGTCACAAAAGAAAGAAAGAAAGAAAGAAAGAAAGAAAGAAAGAAAGAAAGAAAGAAAGAACTAGTCTAATGAGAACCCTAACAACTCTCAAGTCAAGAATTACTTTAGAAGGTGAAAGAATACAATTTCAATATCTTGTCAGTAACATGCAAGTCAGTGGGGATACCCAGAAGGACTTAATGTCATGATTTGGCAAAGCAGCAACTGCATTCATCAGCTTGAAGAGCTCATCATCAAAAATTGAAAACTTAAAGAAAAAACTGCAAATCTTCAACGTGATTGTTATTTCCACCTATTCATATGGATGAGACAGCTGGAAATTCATCAAAAGAACAGACATTCAAAGCCTTCAATAGCAAATGCCTCAGTAAAATTCCAGGTATTAAATGTATGGAGTATATAACAAATGTTGAATTTGTCAAGAGTTCAACACTCCCTTATCTCTGAAGTTCTTCAGAGAGAAAGATGGAAATCTCTGGGATGTGCTCTAAGAAATAAGCTTGAGGTTCTGCCACAGCAGGCAAGCCATTGGGCAACAAGAGAAATATATAAAAGGAACTGACAAAAAGAATTCTTGCACTGAACAATACAAAGAGGAAAACCTGGGATTTGAGAGAGATATGTATAAAGAATGGCACGGAATAGACATGAATGACAGAGCATTGTTTACTCATTTAGTGACATCTGAGAGTGTGGGGAACATTCAGATTGAAAAGTGAACTGATCCGCTTTGACACCAGAAGATTTTCACCTGTTTGCAACAAAGCCAACTTCAGTCTGATGGGCTTTGTTTTGCTTGTTTGTTTGCATTTGCATTCATGGTGCTGCTATGTTGGACAAGCAATTTACATAATATCTCTTTCTAATTTCTTAGTTTGATTCATTGGTCACCTGATTCATGGGTCACATCACTAGTTGGTAAACACCACTTTTATCACTAGTCACATCTACAGCTATTTGTCACTAGGTAGGTGTTTTACCAATGGACCAGGCAATAAAAGTACTCAATGGTTGCCTGTAGGAGGCTCCTTAGCAGCTGCAAAGCTAGTGTAACTGGCTTTAAGCTTCACCCTCCTAAGAACCCCTAGCTCTGGAAGTATTAGAAGATGGCTAGGGTGCTCACTATTCATGGTCATGTAATAGCCCATGGGGGTTTCTGCAGGCGGGGCACAAGTTAGAGTATCTACTTGGGTTGTCCTCTA
>ML685810.1:9933249-9961993 GCA_007922175.1 Pelusios castaneus
GGGGGGGGTCGGCTGGAATCCAGGGGTTCGGGTGGCCACAGGAGCTCCGAGGGAGCTCCTGTTGCCACCCGTACCCCTGGACTGTGCTGGGGGACCGGCTCCCGTTCGAGCTGACCCCCCCAGCACAGTCGAGGGGTTCGGGTGGCTGCAGGAGCTCCGCTGGAGCTTCTGCAGCCACCCGATTCCCCCAGCTGGTTGGCTGTCAGTAAGAGCTTCGATTATCCGGGCTTTTTGATTATCCGGCTCACAGGCGCCGGTCATTAACCCGGATAATCGAGGTTCTACTGTAATCCGTTATAGCTCTTATGTATCATTTTCAATGTTATATTATTATTCGCAATGTAATTTGCTTCACAAACATCCTTGTGTAATATAACATTTTCTTGACATCTGTGAAACAACATCAGCCTTCTCATTAGATAAGTATTCTCTTTTTCCTACTGGTAGGTCTACTGCAGGTAAATGTACTGTGACGAGTGCAATATGTTAGCGAGTGAGCATAACAAATTATTAGAAATAGCTGCATTTTTAATACCCCTTGATATACAAGTTTGACTCACGTCAGCCATAGAGTATATTAAAAATATTTAAAACAGCTTCCTTACATGGTGGTCCACAAAAGCTTTCAATGACGATGTAGTGGTCTGCATAAAGGGAAAGGTTGGTTACTGTTGCTCTAGTGCATCCATGCTTTGGAGCAGGGTCCTGAAATTTTGCAGGGCAGTTGCATTTGCAACAGCCTCTCGCTGTTCCCATAAAAAATACCAAAATTTGGCTTTGGGGCAGTCTTTGAAAAAAAAACTGCAGTTTGTACGTGCTCAGATTTGTTGGCAGCTTAATTGTCGGAAGAATCTGCGCTTGTTCCAGCCTACAGCTATAGGGACCGAATGGGACATTGCCTGGAGCTGCTGCTACATGACTAGAATGCAGAAGGGACAAATGTTGGACGGGGAGGGACAGTACGTGCAGAAAGCGCAGCTTAATATAAGGAGCCTGAGGGATGTGGAAAAGGAACAGGAGTTGATGGTTTGAGGGACTGAGATTGGATGAGGAGTGTGTGGCGCAGGGAGAGAAAATGGATCTCAGATAGGGAACTCAGACTCAGTGGGCAAAGAGACTAGGACTGGGAGCCAAGATTGCAGAGAAGGAGAAAGAATGGAACAGGAGCAGAAGGATCTGGATACAGCGACAGAAGTGGCTACCACTAGAGCACACTTTTCTCCAAAAAAACAACAGAGTCCTGGGGCACTTTTAAAGACCAACAGATTTATTTATTGCATGAGCTTTCGTGGGAGAAAATCCCACTTCGTCAGACGCTTTGAAGATGGGAAAGTTACAGAATGGGAGGAAATTAAATGCAGGGGAGTGTATGACATAGGATCAGGTCAGGCTGTAACAGCAAATCAAAATAGGTGTTAGGATTCAAACACTGGGGAACAGCACATAGAGGAAGGTGAGGTCAAATCACCTGTTGTAATGAGAGAAAAATCCATAGTCCCTGTTTAACCCCAAGGCAACTGAGTCAAATTTACATATAAATTCGAGTTCTGCAGTTTCTCTTTGAAGCTGTGATTTGTTATTCATCTGTTTCAGCACAGCTATTAGCAAGTCATCAATGGAGTGAGCAGGGAGATTGAAGTGTTCCCCTGTTGGTTTTTTTAGTGTTGCGATTTCTGATGTCAGATTTGTGTCCATTTATTCTTTTGCACAGAGACTGACCTGTTTGTCCAATATATAAGACAGAGGGGCATTTCCGGCACATGATGGCATAAATCACATTGGTGGATGAGCAGGTGAATGAGCCCTTGATGGAGTAGGTGGCTTGATTTGGTCCTGTGATGGTGTCTTTAGTGAAGATATGAGGGCAAAGTTGGCAGCATGGTCTGTTGCAGGGATATGTTCCTGCTTTAATGTTTCTGTTGTATGATCTGTAGTTGTTGGTGACGATCTGTTTAAGCTTGGGGGGCTGTATGTAAACAAGGAGAGGTCTGTCTCTTAAGGCTTGAGAGAGTGAGGGATCATCTTGTAAAATAGGCTGTAGATCTTTGATGATGTGTTGAAGAGGTCTGACTTGGGGGTTATAGGTGGTGACCAATGGCGTTCTGTTGTTTTTTTTTCTTGGGCTTCTCCTGTAGTAGTTGACTTCTGGCTCTGTCAATCTGTTTCTTCACTTCTGTGGGTGGGTACTGTAGTGTTAAGAATGCTTGATAGAGATCCTGAAGGTGTCTGTCTCTGTCTAAAGGATCAGAGCAAGTGCGTTTATATCTTAGGGCTTGACTGTAGACAATGGATCCTGTGGTATGTCTTGGATGAAAGCTCGAGGGATGTAGGTAACTATAGCGATCAGTAGGTTTTCAGTATAGAGTAGTCTTTATGTGTCCATCACTAATTTGCACTGTAGTGTCCGGAAAGTGGATCTCCTGTGTGGAGCATTCCAGGCTAAGTTTGATTGTGGAGTGGAAATTGTTGAAATCTCTATGGAAATCTTGAAGGGCATCCTTACCGTGGGTCCAGATGATGAAGATGCCATCAATATAGCATAAGTAAAGTAGAGGTGCTTTGGGATGAGACGTGAGGAAGCGTTGTTCTAAGTCGGCCATAAAGATGTTGGCATTTTGTGGGGCCATGCGGGTACCCATAGCAGTTCCGCTGACTTGAAGGTATAAATTATCTTCAAATCTGAAATGGTTTTGGGTGAGTACAAAGTCACAAAGTTCAGCCACAAGTTTAGCTGTGGCATCATCTTGGATAGTTCTTCTAATGGCCTGTAATCCATCTTTGTGTGGAATGTTGGTGTAAAGAGCCTCTACGTCCATAGTGGCCAGGATGATATTTTCTGGAAGTTCACCAATGGATTGGATTTTTCTCAGGAAATCCATAGTGTTTGGTACTGAACCCATGAGTCCAGTCTTAATATTCCTCTGGTGTGAAGAGGTGTAATTTAGAGATGAGGTTTGATGCAAACCATGGGTCTGAGCCACTTCTCTGGATTTAGATGGGAGTTTGAAGACAGACCTGATGATAGCCCAATCTAAACCTCTTGTCTTTGGGGAAAAATTACAGTCGTATGATGATTTAGAGTTCCTATAATCCAGAGTTTTGTTCAGGCCCAGCTCAACACTGTGGTGTTATATAGCTTGTAAATGTTGTATGAAATCTCAGTATCCACTTGATGAAGGATTGTGGTATAGAGTTGTGTGAAACATACGTCACAAAACCCACACCTTGCCACCTGAACAGTTTTTGTGTTCCGTCACACTCATTATGCAGATCACATTCCTCATGAGCTTCACAAACCTTTTAGGCAATCCTGGGCTAAGTTTCTACCCAATTTAGATGGTTATGTTTTGCATTGAAATCATGGGAATTTTGGTTGTTTAACTGGGCTTCTCCAAAAAACCAAGAGAAACTTTCCATTTTTAGTTATTTTTATTATGAGATTTGGAGTTCTTTTGAAGCTGAAATTCAAAGCAAATCTCCAATGACTGGGGAGGTTGCAAACCCATATTGACAGAACTGAAGGAAATGTTTACCGTGAAACCAAGGCATTGAGCGTTAGCTTTGGGAAGTATGATTCAATGGACAGAGTAGGGGGCTAAAGGCCATGACTATGGCCATCAGATTCTGTCACAAGCCTTGAACGGGCTATATGGTGTAGGGGTTAGAGCAAGGATGAAATCCAGATTTGTGGGTTCTGTGTCCCAGTCATCACTGACCTGCTGTGAGGGATTTTTGGTAAATCAGGTAGTCTTTCAATCAAGATTTCCTATCGGTAAACAGGGAAGAATAATAATAATAAAATATGATGAGACATAATATTTTAAAAGTGATAAGATGGTCAAATGACAGATGCTTTCCAATTATTAGCCATCTTTACTTCCTTTTTGGAGGGAGTATGGGAGAGAGAAGGAAATGCAACTTTGTTTATCTTGTGAATGATCAAATCTGTGGCATCATTGCTTCAGCGAGTTATTGGATTTTAATAGATCAAATGTTCAAAATAAACCCGCCGCATTCTTCCACTCATGAAAAGTTTGTGATGACAGGCAATGTCATAAAATGTTTCTAGCCTGGCTCTCTCACTAATTAGAGCATCAAACTACCCCTTGCCAACTAAACCTAAGACACCTCTTTCTGCTTCTCTTTTTCTCTTCTCTCCCCTCAAATCCCCCCAACAGGCCAGAAAAGAAAAGCATGTTTCTGCCACTGCTATTGTCTAAGTAACAAAGGGAAATGTTCACCATTATTAATGCAATCCTCTCTCTGAATAACAGGACTCTTGTATAGCATCACCCCATAGGGTCATAGGGGAAGAGATGCCATGCTTTTCTTGTATAATAGTTACCTGTATTGAGTCTGGTGCTGCCTTCCTTGTGTTACACAGAAGCCAAGTACATCATCATGAGGGAGAGACAATAAGAACATACTGCTACTGACTAACGAGGCTACTCCTTTATCTCAAGTGGTAGAGACCTGTGCTGTGGAGCTGGAAGTCTTGGGTGATGGCTCATGCTAGGGATCACTCATCGTACTCTTGAGACTCTCTTTGAACTGAATGGGGACACTCAAGTGAGAAAAGATTGAAGGATCATGTCCTATTCGTTGCCTTAAACCAGGGGCTATTCCAAAAATCTGTCAGCTGAAATTTAGCTAGCTGATCAATCAACTTAGTTTAGGTGCGACCCTGTCATCAGCGTCTGTCAACTGTGACTAGCTTGACTAGGGAAAGGATCCAGTCAGGGACTCTTTTTCTGATGAACGAATAACACCGGTTTATTAGTAGGGAAGGAACAAACCCAGGTAAGGAAAATAACCAACAAGAACCCCTATCTAACTGTGTATCCCACCCACCAACCAAGACAGGCCTCTTATTCACAGTCTTTCTTCACCCAGTAGGGCATTGGTATCCTGATCGTCTACTTGGCTGAGGGGTGGTCAGTCTTTGTTCCGGGTCTCAGGCAAAACAGTTCACTCGTCTGCTTCTAGGTCCAGGTCCGCAGTCCTCCTGACTTGGGCCGTCTGCTTCTCGTCCTGGTCCCAGGGTCTTGGTCCGCCGACCGCACACAGCAACGTTACAGGGCTGCCTCTCTGATGGACAGCAGCCCTCCCCTCACACACAAGTTGTTTTATCAAGTATGCCGACCAATCCCAGCCCAGCGTTTTCCCGCCACAGAGCTTGGGGCTGCACGCTGCACTCAAGTCTCTGCGCACAGTCCCTGTCTCTGGGCAGATTGTCTGCCTTTGGCAGTGAGCCAACCTGGGCAGGCTGCAAAGTACATTGGCACCCTGCCAGCTCTAGGGCCTGTCCATTCTTTGTGGTACCCAAACATATCTTTTTAACTTTTTCTTTTCCCCAACAAGGCTGGCAACCTTTGCCGACCCCTGTGCCGGCCCCTCCTCCTCGACCCTCAGCTGGTGCCGACAGCCCATTCATGGAAAGAAGCCACCTGGAGGGGCTCCTCTCAGCAGTGTGCCTGGGGACCCCTATCCCCAGTTACCTGGAGTGACTCCTTTTGGCGGTGGCACACCACAGAGAGGAGCCGCTCTGGATGGGTTCTTAACATGGTATGCCTGGGGCATGGACATGGCAGGGACCTCCGCACTGCAGCTGCCCCGGAAAGAAGCCACTTGGAGTGTTCTTTGGTGGCAGGAGTGGCAATTTCTGTGGACGACAGAGGATGCCGAGTGCCGCTCCGAATGGGCTTGTGTGCCACTGTTGGCATGCGTGCCGGGGGGTGCCTACCCCTGCCTTAAACAATAATATGGTTATAGCAGAAGAACCCTACTTTGATTATTAAATAAAAGGAAACTAATCTGAGTCGATGGCAAGAGAAGGGCGAGAAAGGATTGTAGCCCCGTCCTGCATTTCTGTGATTCCATGCATTTCCTGCATGTGAGTCCAACCACCTCTTGAAGTCGATAGGAATGTGGTGTTGCACCAAGACTGCAGGATCAGGTCGCTTCTCTGTAAATGATGTTGGAAACATTTTGCTTCCGTGGCTGATTAAATGCCAAGCAGATCCAGCTTGGCTGGTGAAAGAACAATTTACTTCATGAGAGCTGGATGTTAGTGTAATTGTAACCTTTGGGTGGGCTGAATTCATTTAGTTGCCCTTCTCCAGTGCCCCAGAGAAATCAATCCCAATCCCTGTGGAGGAAGCAGCTGGAGACCCAGGATCCAGTCTGTACAGGACTCACAGCGAAGCTTGCTCAGACCTACACTCACACATTAAAATACTACTACATTAAACATAACAATGAACTTTATTAACTACTAACTAAATGAACCTTATCCTAAGAAAACAAACTACAATTAACCAAGAACAATCCCTTGCATGAAAGATACCCAAGAGTCCCAAAGTCTGTGTGGAGTTCACCCAACTCTCAGCTACAGTCTCTGTTCCAGTGTGGAAGCTTGCATGGCAAGAAATCGCTGTCCTCTTCTTCCTTTGCTGGGATCCTCTGTAGCATTACATGCAGGCTTTCTCTTCTCCTCTGCAACCAGCCCTCAGTCCCATATGCATGTCTGCAAGGTTTGGTGCAAATGACTCCTTCACATGGAGAAAACATCTTGTTCACTCCTGGCTCAGCTCCTCTCCAGAACACTGAGCACATGGTCTCTCCTCAAGGCAGCTCCTGCCTGCTGTCTGCTCAGGCTGCTGCTCTCCAGTCATCTGACTGATCACACCAGCAGGGTACACAGTGGAGCATGCTCAAATTGCTACCACTCCCTGCTACTGGAAGTTTCCAGTTGTTTCCAGTTGTGGGTCACTAATCTGCCCAACAACAGCAACCCACCCTCAGCAGGTCTCTCACAGATAGCCTTTTTAGGCATATGGGTTACATAATCACTGAGCATCTGGTATCTTCTAGGGTCATGTGCATCTCCTAAGATAGTTGGGAAAACTGTAGCAGCTGAACTAGAGAGCAGTGTGGTGATTCTACTTGTGACACCATATGTAATTCAACCTCCTAAATCAGGGGTGTCAAAATCATTTGCTATGCCAGGCCAGGTGTGACTTAAATATACTTCAAGTGGGGCATACATACCAAAAATCAAAATACTTTGTCACCCTTGCAGCATTGCGGAGTGCTGGGTATGCAAGACTACACTCTGTGATACCAAACTCTCTCTCTAACAGAGAGAAAATGTGATTTTGTAGAGTGCAGTCTCGCATTCCCAGCACTCCATGATGTCACGAGACCTGACACTCTCACAGCATTGAGGAGCGCTGGGTATGCGAGACCTCTCTCTCTCTCTCTCTCTGTTAGTAAGAGAGTGTGGTCCCATTGAGTGCAGTCATGGGCCGGATGAAAGAGGTTCATAGGCTTCATTTGGCCCACAGGGCGCACATTTGACACCTCAGCCCTAAATGAAACAATGCATCCTGTGCTCTGACATAAAAGGATTGAGGGGAACGTGTTGCCTTTAGGATGGTGCCTGGGTTTCTCCCCGGGAAGTGGTGTTTTGATCCCCTTGCAGGCTGTGCAGACCCTGGGATGTCACCATGGGGCAGCAACACACTTCTGGAAGCCTGGCTGAGCATAGTGCGGCTCAACCCACAACTGCACCAGGTTGCCAGGAAGTCTTACAGCCCCTCTAGCTGAGGCCAAGCTCACACTAAGCAGTGATACTGATATGCTTCAAAGTCCAGAAGCCCCTGAATGGGGCAGGGCTCCTTACCCAACAGAGTTGGCCTGCGGCCCAGTCCTGTGGCTCTTCTGGGCATGGCAGGGGTCCCCAAGCAATGATGTTGCTGCAGTCCAGTCCAAGAGCCCTCCTGGGCCTGGCCGAGCTCCACAGGGCTTACTGCAGGGCAACTCTGTAGTCCCAACCCTCCCCCGCGCTTGTTATCTCCTCCTAAATGCCAATATATTCCGATACTACAATGCTCCTGGTGGGATCTGGGAGTGAACCGCTCTTTTCTGTTGTTCCACCCTTGATTAGGCCTCTGTCGGGCTTTTAACCCTGGCTTCCTGAGTGTGTGGCCTGCATGCCAGGAAGGGGCCTTTCTCACCATTGAGGAAGCTGAGGACTCCTCTCTTGTAGGAGTGGTTGGTACACCCTGCAACCGGTGAACTAGATACCGAATGTGAAAAATCAGGGCAGGGGATGGGCAGTAATAGGCACCTATATAAGACAAAGCCCTGAGTATCAGGACTGTCCCTATAAAATCAGGACATCTGGTCATCCTAGTTGCCTTCTGCAAGGCCAGAGAACTCACATTTTACCTGAGACTCCTGAGGACTTTTTAAGTCATTTAATAAAACATCAGGAGAGGGAGAATCCAACACTGTCCTTGGTAGTTTATTCCAATAGTTAACACCCTCACTGTTAAACATTTGTGCCTTTTTTTCTGATTTGGGTTTGTCAGCCTTCAGTCTCCAGTTGTTTTCTTGTTATCCCTTTCTCAGTTAGAATAAGGAGCCCTTTCGTGTACCTGGAGTTTTCTCCCCAGAGGTACAGCAACTGTAACAAGTATTGAGTTAGTTTTTAACTTTATGTCTGTATTCCATAGGCAGCAGGGTCAACACCCATGGGTGTCAACTCTTCCCTGATGGATGTGTAAACAAAAAAAAGGTGATTTGTGTCTCATAAATCCTGTCTACCTGGTTTTCTTTCATTGATGTGCCCATGAGAAGGTCAATTCTTGTCCCTTAACTGTGAAATGAATTATACTATGCTATAATTCCTTATTTTTCAGTAATATGGATATAAATCAAATGAAGTTTCTCGATGGATGGTATGTACTTTATTGAAATCTCTGTTCTGAAATAACAGACTTTGGAAAAGCATTGGATGGTATAATCCCCAGAGTTATGACTTCTCTGTAGGATCAGACAGAAGTGAAGTAGAAGCTCTGCTTGGTGATATTGGAGATTTTCAAAGCTGAGTAGTAGATTAAGCCACACAATTCCCATTAATTAAAAAAAAAAATCTCCTTCTTGGCTTTTCAAACCTAAGTTCCTTATGTGCAATGCAGCACAATCCCTAGGAAACTGTAAAAGTGCCTCTTAAAGTACATGAGCAATACACTTAGATGTAGCTAGTATCCTAGTGAACAGTGTGTATTAAGGAAAACATGGGGCACTGCACTTATAAACACAGATCATTATTTATAGTTGTGGAGAAAGAGCTACTGTAAGGTTTTGGCCCTCGGCCCTTCTTCAGGACAAGCATGTGGACTGAAGCATTAATTACTGTAGTTCACACTATTTCCTAGCTGCAGAATAAACACCACAGAAATGCTTTCAGAATCAGCTTCCCTATCACTGAGACTTGGAAGAACATTTTTGTGGCTAACACTGAGGACTGAAAGCTGGGAGTTCTGTGACAGTGTGTGATCTTGCTCAAGTCATTCAACATCTCTGCCTCTGCTTCCCTAGCTGTAGAATGCCGATCCTGATACACCTGCTTCTTGTTTCTATTATGGGCCTAAACTAACTTGTAGAGTGCATTTGAGAGTCTCAAATGGAAGGCGATATGAGAAAAAAGTGTCCATTGCTTCCACCTATTTTCTCTAACCACGATGATGTCCTCCACAGGCTGAACTTTATTCACTGCCCTCCCACCCCTTTCTAATATATAGCTTTTCTTCCTCCAGCCTTTCAGCACATGAGGTGTAGCACTAATACAATCCACTCTAGATCCATTATTTAGGCCTATGGATTAGCATGGTGTCAGAATAGAATAGGCAAAAGGCCCTTGCCCAGAGGCTAAACAAAATGTGGCACAGAAATCTCCCTCTTGTCCTTGGCTCAGATAAATGATTCTCCCTTACAGCTTCACCTCCTGAAAAGGCAAGAGCTCCCACTCCTTTTTGAATCTATTTTAGCCCAGAAGATAATTAAAGATCAGACTAACTTCTGCTGTATTGAATATCATATAACTGTGGTTTCTGTGCTTTTCTATATGCTACTTGTACTTCTTTCGATGGTGTTCCCTGTTCTTTAGTTTCCCCTTCCTACTTCTTAAAATGAGGAAGAGCAGCTGTCCTGCAGACCCAAGGTGCCAGGCCTCCATGCTTCCTGCCCCTTCACTGTTAAAGTTGTTTGAGCTAGCTAGATCAGTTCTACCTTGGGCATGTCTGTCTCCATGTGTCTGCAGTCAGCCCTCTAATTGAAGTGTAGTTGTACCTCACTAAGTGGCTTGGTTTACAGATAAGTAGGACTCTGAGTGCTCATCTTACCAGAACAGGAGCCACAGATTTTCAGCAAATAAATACAGGTCATGTCATTGAGACCATTTAAGTGTTTGAACTCCAGTCTTGCAGAATCAAGAGTCTAATCCAGAACCCCTTCAATCAATAGGAGTATTTTCATTGACTTCAATGATATTTGGATCAAGCCCTAAAAATCCAGTCCCGTGAACCCTTCCTTATGTATCTAGTCCTTACTCTCTCTCAGACACTCATTGAACTCAGTGAAACTACTCCTGTGAAGAAGAATTTGCAGAGTTGGGCCTTAAGGATATGTCTACATACCATTTTTTTAAAAAAAGCACCAGAAGTCTCAGCACTTGGGAGAACTGACTTGGGTTTGAGTGGCAGGACTGAAAATAGTGTAGATGTTCAGGCTTGGGCTGGAGTCCAGGCTCTGAGACCCTCACTCCTTGTTAGATTTTCAGGTACCTTGAGCGTGAATGTCTACATGGCTATTTTTAGCCCTACAGCTTGAGCCTCCAAGCCTGAGTCAGTTGACATGAGCTCTGAGACTCTCTTGAATTACCCATTTTCCTAATCTAATTGTTAGTAATATGCATCAAGAATGTATAAAGATGACTTGGTTTGATACATCTCTTGTTAAGAACAAGTAATTATCATGCAGTATATGTTTCTGAATGGCAATTTTTTTTAGGCTTTGCATAACATGGTCCAAATGCATCTCTCTTATTCATTCTTGGGACTGGCCAGTGAGGAGAAATGCTGGCTTTCCGCAATCCCCACATCACCAACAATATTTGAAGCAGCAACTAAACTTTGATTAAAGGAAATGAGACCACAGAGACTATCTGAGCCCCATTTTTTATTACATATTACTCCAGTACCAGCCAAGTTGACATTGTTGCTGGGGTTTGGATTGCTATAGTCTGCACAGGGTAAAAGATCAGGCAAAGAACTCGTTTTTTGTTTTAATGAATGCTTTCTGCCAAGGACTATTTCCTTAACATGCTTTTATGATGTCAGATGAATTGAGTTTGAAATCACTTTCCCTTTAGATGGTTTATGTGGGTTTTTTTAAAATTTTTAACCACTATACAAGGCCAAGTAATGAGCGTTTGTTCACAATTTCATGAAATTAAAGCTGTTCTGGATTTTGTGAAGTAGCCCCATACCTAGTAAGAAGGAGGAAATAACATGAAAATGTGCCCTGTTTTTGAGTGATTGAAATCTGCTCCGGATGTTTACTAAAAAAAAAAAAACCACTTTATGAAACAAGATTATTTTACCTCTTTAAAAATCAGTTTAAAACATGAGTAATTTTTCTAATTACTTTCTCTTCTGGGATCTCTCATGTCAAGGCTTGTTTATCCATAAGACTTTTCCTTACCTGAAAGAAATGGTGCTATCCCAGTGTACTTTATCTGTCACTTAGGCTTCCTCAGGTTGTTCCTCTCAGTTTAACTGAATATTGAATTATACAGTTTAAAAACAAATTCTGCCTCAGTTAATATCATGGAGATGGCTAATATTTCTTTTCCCTCACCCTTTGTTTTTCTGGTCTGTTTAGACACTTTCCAAAGGGGTAGCCGTGTTAGTCTATTGTAGAAAGTGTTTAGACACTGTGTGCCAAGGATTATCTATAAGAGTTTGTAACACAAGCTAGAGCTGAGATAACAAAATCAGTATTAATTCACACCTTTAGTTATTTCAGCGTAAATCTGTGGGCTTGTCTACATGCAAACTTTGCATGGCTTTACTTATACTAGTGTAATTCAGTATAATCCCATAATGTAGATACAGTAAAGCTATTGATATTCTTATAATTTAGACCTGGTCTACACTAGGAAATGAGACCTTTATAATACTGTCACTCAGGGCTATGAAAAATTCACACCATTGATGGATGCAATTAAGCCAACCTACCACCGGAGTAGACCATACTACGTCAACAAGCATCAACAACCCAACTAATGCCTGTTGGAGAGGCAGAGTCCCTATGCCAATAGAAGAACCTCTCTCATCAGTGTAAGGTAGTGTTTTCATCAAAGCCCTATAGCAGCGCAGTGGTTGTACTGAAACAACGATTTTTGAAGACAATTGCAATCCAACCAAAACAGTTAAGTCAGTACAAAAAGTGTGGATTGGCCTAGCTTGTGTGTGGATCAAGTATCCACTGTGGTCTTGTTTAGACTAGGAAAAACAATTCATTTTTAACTCATATTAAGTAAACTTACGTTAGCTAAGTGATGTTTAAAGTCCTAATGAAAACAAGGAAGTTCTAGTTTTAACCAATGGTAGCTGGTTGAGGTAAACTGAGAAAAGAGTTGGTGACAAACATTTGTGTCTTATCCTAGGCAGATAATCAATACCACTTTCTGTGTCTGGGGGCCGCTTTCTTCCCCACAGCTCTTTCCTGTGCACAGTGTGGGAGTGTCATATCTTTGGCATCCCCTTAACCAGCAGATACCTACAAGGTCCTTGTCCTTTCAGACTGTTGGGCCCACCTCCCTTCCCCTACACAGCCTTTGTTGCCTCACAGTTTCGCAGTAATGACTGTGGAGAGGGCCATGTAAGGTTCAGTGATGCGGTATCGATTTTTGATTAGATAGCCAGGATGGTCAGCAGAGAGTCAAGTATCAGGGATTAACAGCTCCTGGGGTCCTTAATGCTTGCAGGGAGCTGACTTAATAGAGCTCCGGTGAAGGTCCTTTGCAGAGTACCAAACAGGGACAGCATTCCATGGAGGGAGGTAGGCCCAGAACCATCGAGGGGATCCACTTATGTCAGTGAAAATGGGGCACTTAAATCCCTTGAACGATTTGGGCCCTACTGCCACCCTTTCCTTCCTCACCTAGACTCCAGCTGTCTTCTTCTTGAGGGAGTGATAAGAGAATCTGCTCATCACTTCTATGGAATTACTATCTAGTGCCATTTCCCAACCCAGTCTATCATACACGTGTCATGGCTCTCATTTCCCCTCCTGTCAATACTGCATGTACTCCCAGTTACATTCTAAACTATCTTTAAAAAACCCAATAATATTGGCTAGGCAGACAGCTGCACAAACATAACTGCAGTGGCATCATACCTTCAAAAGCATCTCAGAGGTGCATTATTCATGGCCCCACAATGCAGTCCCAGCCATCCTGCTCTGCTTCATTTGCATGCCCTATGAGGTAGCGGTAGCAGCAGCAGCAGCATCTCAAAATTGCTTCATCAAATCACAGAGCTGTGAATCTTTTTGACTTTATTTACTATAAGGATCCAAATCAAGTGAAGCAGAAAGGAGCGCACTATGGTGTTGTGAAGATGCACAGTAAGCAGCAGGGCATGTTGACTTGTGGGACTTGCTTTCCTATGGGCAACAATTCAATTCATGGCAATTGGAGCGTGTAATGCCATTGCTCATTGCTGCTGCATTGTTATTGCTCTTGTCAATAATATGACATCTATAACTGTTCCTTACCCTGACAGGCTGGTTTATCCAAACTTCTGCAAGTGTGTTTAAAATAGACTCCAGTATATCCAGAATTGCCCTCTGTGTTGTAATCCCTCTGAAGCTGATGGGTTTTCTGTAGGACATAAACGAAGAAGAAATTTGGCCCATGTCTGATTTCTCCCCTCAAAGATCAATCCCAATGGAATTGCACTGTCCCTAGTGTTTTGTATAGCAAATCTCACAGAAAACAAGAGATGGAAAAGTTCTATTTGGGACTACCTGTCCGTCACAAAATCTTCCACTTTAGCGCTACAGCCTGTTATGAAGGAGATGCATATGCAAGCATTGTGGTGTTTTTACTTCTGTGCTTGCTTCCCTTCATCTAGAATAAGGATGCTCCCACATAAGTATGTGGAAATTTAACAGTGAGCTTCTGCAATGCTCATTGAACTCAGTGACTTACTTCAAAATTAGACTCCTGGCCTTTTGTCTTCCTGCCGAGGGTACCAATGTGGGGAGCTACTTATTGTCAAAAGCTCTTCTGGCTCTTGTGATCTGGAATGTAACTACTAGGAAATAACATCAACTCATAATCAAATGGTTATGAGTTTTAGTAACCTTTCAACTGGGCCAGGTTTGAATTAGCAGTCTAGAGGAGAAACAATTGGTAATGCATCTGAACCCTGGGAGGTGTAACATAACTCTTCTCATAGAGGTGGCTTGCTATCACTAATGAGAGAAGAAAAATAGTTCCTCCATCTTCCTTTCTAGCATACAACCCCTGAAATAATCCTGGGATATTTACTCTTAGAATGTACTGAATACTGATACAAAACCATAGTTCATGAAGATACTTAGAGAAGCACCAGTGAAAGAAAGTACTTGTGACAAAATAGATAATATGAATGAGTTGGTATCAGAATATGACCATCCCTTAACACTTCATTCTCCATTTTCAAAAAATATGATTTACATTTTGAGTGTGTACCTGCAGCTGCCTAGGGACAGCAAAAACAGACCAAGGCAGCATATTGTAAGGCCAGACACCTCCCTGAAGCAACTGATATAAGTGTTTGCCAGAAGAATGGGTTTCTGTCACAGAATCACTATCACAGAGTCACTGTAGTCAGGACCCAGACTACCTGTGACAGGTTTCTTAAGGAGAGCGAACCCTTTTCAGCTCACCTGTAAGTAATTTAATGTCTAGATGGGTGGTAGACAATTAATTGGCTAAAGAGCACCTTGGCCTAATTAAAAGGCTACCAGAACTCAACTGGAGAGGGTTGTTCTGAGGGGCAGGAGGCTTTTAAATAGAGATACACCCAGGAAACAGACCTGGAGAACTCCCAAGGAAAAGACCTTAGGGTTGGACCTCCTGCTGGGGACCCACCCTGTGAGGGGGCTGCATGTTGCCAGTTGAAGACCTGAAGGCAGCAGGCCTGCCCAGCTCCAAGAGAAAAAATCCAGGTTGAGAGTGCCCTACAGGCAAAGGGCCTGGATATGGGTCTGAAACTTTGTATCTGACTCCTGGCTAAAAGCCTGGATGATAGCCTGTCCTGTATTTCTGTTGAACTTTGCATTAATGAATCACTCCCTCTGAAGAGGGCACAGTTTGATGTATAAAAGCTTTGGACTTGTGGATGGTGAAATCAGCAAAATGAGTGTACACCATTTCCTTGATTGGAAATCACCAGACTGAAGGACTGCAGGGAAGTCTGTCTCCCTAAGGATTTCCAAGCAGTGGTGAGGGCTGGACTCAAGCAGAGAGAGATAATGACCAGACACACTGAGTTCAGGCTCTAGAGCAGTTTGGATGTGGGAGTCTACAGTTCAAGGAAAGGTGTCAGAGAGAGGGTCCACACCCAAGAATGAGCCCTAGAGGCCCACAGTTAAAGACAATGACTGGATGATGCCTACATCCAGCTGGCTGAGGGGGGGATGGGACACATGGGAGCCAAAGGCTGGGTACAATTACAATATACCAATGATAATCTGGTCGGGGGGAGACAGGCTTAGCTAAGTCTGGAACTCTTTTTGAATCAACACACTGGAGTGCTTGTAGCTCCCATTTCATGGCAGATGAAATCATGAACACAGAACAAAGAAAGGAAATCCATCAGCATCCTGACCATTTTATTTTATTTTATTTTATTTTTAAAAAGGCACCAGTATAGAGAACATTGAAAAGCTGGTTCTCGCAAGCTCATTTAAAAAATCCAGAGGCTCAGTTTAGAGGGGTTGCTATGGGGCATTTAATTGATAAACATATTAAAATCTGTCACTACACTAATAGTCATGTAAATATACTTGATGTAGATAAAACACACTTTAAAAACTAGAGAAGGGCAGAGAACAGGGAAAGAAAATGAGATCTACTCCTAGGGAGCTAATAGGCAACAGTTTCACTACAGTTAAAAATTACCTATTTCCTTCAGGAAGCTTAATATTTAGATATTTTCTCCACCCCCTTGTGAATGAAACACTGGGTAATGAGCACATAGCTCACATTTTCCACACACCAAGGCTGAATATAGAACAATGTAACTGAAGCTATTTTCCTAATAAGTTTGTTTTTAGATCTTAATTAGTCATGCTGTCTGCATCTTCCTGACAATTGCCTTCAGCCCTCAGAGCAAACATTATCCTTTCCCCTCCTTCTGTTATAGCATTCAAAATCCTTTGTTACTGCAAGAGAGGGAGTCAATCATTTTGGCAGGTTAGCTATTCAGCAAGTATGTTTTACTCTGTTTTAGGATCTGAGTCAATATCTAATCAAGTCAAGGGGCCTTGGATCAGATTTCTACAGAAGAAAGCTTTGCACTGCTGTCTACCAGTGGTGTGGAGAAAGTGAACAGGTAAGTGTTATTTACCCTGTTACATAACACAAGAACTAAGGATCACATAATGAAATTAACAGGCATCAGATTTAAATCAAACTTAAAGAAGTAATCCTTCACATAGCACAAGTCAACCTATAGAACTCATTGCTAGGTGGGTGTTATGAAGGACAAAAGTGTAATGGGGTTCAAAAAAGAAATAGGTAAATTCACAAAGGCTAGGACCATCAGTGGCTATTAGCCAAGAAGGTCAGTGATACAATGCCAAGCTCTGGATTTTCCTAAATCTCCAACTGCTAGAAGCTGGGGCTGTATAATGGGATGGATAACTCAGAATTGCCCTATTCTGTTCATTCTTTCTGAAGTGTTCATCCCTAGCCACTGTCAAAGACAGGATATTAGGCTAGATGGTCCATTGGCCTGACTGGTATACCTACTTTTATGACATCACCAAATGTTAGTGGCTGTTGAGTCACCACTCCTGGATAAAAGAGATCTGGATCTCTTAAGAGTAGATCAAAGGGACCTGGGTCAGGAAAACACCCCAATTCAGGACAGTAGTGAAGTCAGTAGGACTTAAATACATCCTGAAATCAAGCATATGATTGCATTGCACTTTATTGCAGATCTGAATGTTAACACTGTAGTGATCAGTTTTCAGCAACTCTGATTTCAAGGAAGTGGCTTAATGCTGACTTATCTCCACTGAATTCTTTGATACTGCCTGATGAAATACTCTGTTTAAAGTGCAGAATATCATTTCCCTGCTCAGTCTTATTGGCTGTCTTGCCGCTGTGTGGCAGCCAATTTTCTGGTGGAAAAACTTTTAGGATTCTTCCTGTGATTGAAATGTAATGCACAATTATCAGTGTTCAAGATTACTTCGAGACTAGATACTTAGCTCCATCCCTATGCCTGGTTTGGAATATTGTCCCACTGGGCTGGGTCAATTAGCAAAACTGTTTTTAAAATAAGCGTTGAGATCAATTAACTTTGTCTGTGTCTTGAGACCGGCTGGGTTCACTTCCATTTGGAAGGGATGGAAATAGCGCGTGATAAAGAGGAATGATGTTGTTGTGGTTAAGGCACTGGGCTTGGAACCACACCTGAACTGAATTCCTGGTTCTGCTGCCGACTTCATAAGGGACACTGATCAATTTACTTAATATCTATGTTCCTCTGTTCTCCATATGTAACAGGGATTATAATCCTATCCGGTTTTCTCTATTAGATTGTCAACTCCTGGGGACAGAGTCCATCTCATTTTTATATTCAGTGCCTAGCACTCTTGACTCAGACTTCTAGTTGCTACTCGTTATATAAATAATAATCAGTCATAGCCTCAGTGTGTCTGGTTATTTTAGGGACCAACTCAACTGTGAAGCATTTTGACTAAATGATACAAAACAACTCTGCTGCAGGTAAAAAGGACAACATTTAGCAGCTCCCAGTAGAATCTCGGCAGAATCACACCTCAGGATAATACTGGTGCTAAATAATCTGCCAGCAGTAGCTTTTTAACAGAAAAGAGAACACCTGTTCTCTCTACTAAAAAGGCATTTAGAAGGATGAGTCCTTATTTCCCTCTTTGCCACTCAGAATGCTCCCTTAAAAGCTCTCTTTGGCTATGTCTACATTTGTGAATTTAAGTCGACTTAGCTAAGTCGACTTTAAGTTGACTTAGCATGTCCACACTTAAATTTTAAGTCGACTTAGAGGGGACCCTACAAAATCGACCTAGAGCATCCACACTGGATGCCTAGGTCGACTTCTAGGGGCTAGGTGGACCTGGGACAGGTCCACGGTGGCAGGGGGGCACCCTTTGCCAAGTGCCAGGAGGCTCAGCCTTTGCCCCATTATACCTTGGTACCCTCGCAGGGCATAGGGGCAGGGTGGCCAGGGCTCTGCCCTGCCCTTTGGGGGGGCACACCAGGCTGTGGCTGTGCCAGCCACCCTGGCAGGAAGGGCAGTGGGGAAGCCCTGGAGCCCCCTAAGTCGACTTAAAGTTGACTTAGGGCTACTCCATGTCTACACTGGCTTAAGTCGACTTTCTAAAGTCGACTTAAGCAGCAAGTCGACTTAAAACTAGGTTTTATAAAGTCGACTTAATTTTTCCTTAAGTCGACTTAAGCAGCTGCTTAAGTCGACTTAAGGAAAGTGTAGTGTAGATGCAGAGTAAATTAAGTCAATTTAAGCAAGCTTAAATCGATTTAATTTACAAGTGTAGATGCACCCTACGGTCTTTTGTCAATAGCTTGTCAATTTTAATTTCCCAGGCATGGTTAAAGAAGTAGTGTTCTTGTCCTTTCTTCAGGCTTCATCTCCTTAAAGAGAAACCATAAATGTAGTAAACATCATTTGCATTCTTTTCAGCAACATATTAGTGATTCCTGTGTCATGGTGAAGAATAAGCAGATAAATGTCTACACTGATTGGAAGCAAAGTCACTGTCATCAGATCGATTTTCCTGGGTGCACTTAGCAGTCAGTTAAGACACACTAAGTCAATCCAGAAATCAACTTAGTAAAACTACCTCAAGTGGCTAAGCACAGTGAAAATGCCACGCTGAAGAGAAGTTGACACAATTTACCCAAGTTACTCTGCATAGCTTGTGTAACTCCCATCGACTACCACTGAATTTTCCCGTCAGTGTAGACCAGGCCTTAGGCACAAAAATGCCCTGTTCGTGCAGATGCTGGTGATAAAACAGGAAGACAAAGAGACAAAGGAAAATATTTATTATGTGCAGAATTTTCACTAAACAGAATGATCATTCAGAAGTTTTCCAACAAGATCAGCAGATCTCTAAAATAGGGATTAACAATAGGATTATGACGAAGACAAAATAAAAACAGGTCTGTATGACAGAAACAGAACTGACTGTTGTTGACTGGTTTCCTGAGATGATAACCGTGTAACTATATCGATATATATGGGACTGTAAAGAAAAACAAGCAGGAGGGAAGAATAGTTATTCAAGATAAGCGATCCCTCAGTAAAAGCTTGAAGGTCGTTATGGGAGAATGGTAGAACGTTGCTCTCATATTTCTGGTTCCTCTTCCTGCATGTAAACCCCCGGCTTTAAAATTCCTTTTCTTTAAATGCATTGTTCCTGCTATTTAAAATAAAATAATGCTTTGATTTAAGTAGGGTCTTTGGTCACTAAAGACCATTGGTCACAGACTCCTAAAGGGAAGAACCATAGGTATCTGAATTCAATTGGTCTTGCTTGATGGGGGCCATTGGTACGTAGAGTGCTGTAGGCCAGGATCTGGTCTTAAGAATGGTAGGATTGTTCCAGTCCAGAAGAGATAGACACAAGGCTTTGATAGCTGAAGGGATGTACTTACTGAGAGAGGAGACGAAAGGGCAGATAGCCAGTAACCATCACCATCTGATTCTGTACTATAGTTCTTGGAGGTGTGGCACAAAAGGCTCAGCCTAGAGAGAGGGGGTTCAGAGATATGGTATGTCCGACCTTTGTGCAATCAGAATTCTAAACTAACTGGAGCTAGTATAGGCTCTGATATAAATCACAGCAACTCTGAGGGTTGCCCTAACTTAAAATCAGTCTCCCAAGAGCTGCCCCAGCACGACCCCTGCACCAAGAGTTGCCAGGAGCAACGAAAGTCAATTCCGAGAGCCCGGTGTTACTCCTGCACCGGGAAAATCCTCTGCTACCCTCCTGTGCCTTTAGAGCCCAAGGTGGTGCAGAGAGAACAGGGTCTGTATATAGGAAAATCTCTCCGCACATTTTGAGTAATCAGTTGAACACTTTTTTCCTTTTCACAGAAAGATGCGTCCTAGCCTGATCATAGTACTGGAACAGGGTTTTAAGACCCTTGCCACAGTGAGTGCTCATTTCATAGATGGTGGTTATATTTGCACTTCAAGAACCCATGTGTTCAGTTGCATATGGTATTTTTCAAATGTATCTTATGACAGACTGAAAAATGAGATTATTGCAAATCCTGCTTTTCACAGGAGAATGCAGGTCATCTGTCCTCCTGGTGAGCTGAGAAATGGAATTAAAATTATGAAGAGGATGAATGGGAGAATTGTTGCAACATTTAATCTGCCTGTTGGGGAGCAATTATTTAGGATGAAATTTCTATAGGTTAGTCATTGTTATGTGATCTCTCTCTCTCTCATCCTGGGCACCCTTTCAAGGCCCAGTGCCTTCACTTTTTAGCATAGAAGAGCCCTACCTTTCACCTCACTGTTAGACTGGATCCCCTGGTTACAGCTACAGCCATGTTTCTTCAGTGTATTATGATAAGTGGAACAGAAGTCAGAGGGCCCATGTTCTCTGGAAGAACTGTTATTGACACATCATCAGTGGAACAAGAGATGTGGGGAGTTAGATTGGGAATAACTCAGCCACATGGACAGAGCACCATACAGGGTTTAATAAAATTACACTTGTTCAACTTAACCTGCATTCAACTTCCCTCTTTGCAAAAGTCAGCCAGTCGAATTGGGATTTGGCCCCTGCAGGAGGCTTCCCTTTGTGAGTTGTGCAATAGGTGTGCTCAGTGACACAGAACAGCTTCTTCCAAGCAAACGATGTATTTATCTGTAGGAACAGAGCATTGTGAAAAAAGGGATAAAATAACAAAGGCTATGTCTACACTAGGAAAAGTTAGGTCGACTTTGTTAAGTCAACTTAATAAGGTTGACTTTCGACTTAAAGTCGACCTTATTAAGTCGACTTAACAAAGTGGTGTCCTTGGACTTGGACTAAGTCCACTTTGTTAAGTCAACCTAACTGCCCTTAGGTCGACTTAACAAAGTGGACTTACACATCCACACTGGGCTTAGGTCGACCTAAAGAAGGGTTAGGTCGACCTAAACAAGCTTAAGTCGACCTAATGGGTGGTTCTTATTAAGTCAACTTAAGCTTTCATTAAGTTGACTTAAGGAATTTCTTAAGTCGACTTAATGAAAGCTTGGTGTGGACGCAGCTTTGTTTAAGTCGATTTATGCCTCCCTAAGTCGACTTAATTTGCAAGTGTAGACATAGCCAAAGAGCCTACACATATTTCTTGTCTAAAACTTAGCATTTCCCTCAAAATTTAGATAAGTCTAATTTTTCCCAGGTACCCACAGCTCCAGGAACCAGGTTTCAGCTTGGTCCTCTATAGATGCTGCTGCTGAGTTCCATGTTTCCCCTGAGCTTCAGAGAGTCTTTAATATCAGGCAGACCTCTTTGTTCTTTCCCCAGTCGCTGGGTTCTCCCCGTGCAAACTTACCTGGTGAGCACATCACAGGCTGGAGGTAAAGCATCAAAGAAAACAGGGCTTTCATAGACTCAAGTGTTTGGTAGATGACTGGCTATCCTGCTTTCCAGGAGCATGCAAATAACACCTTAACATCATGTGGCAGTCCCCTTCTCCCGTGACAGTCAAACAGAGGTTCACAGAGCATTCATAAAAATGACACTGATCTCTCCCACTTTATTCAAAGTCACAAGGAAGAGAATTTTGATATTTATGTTTCAAGTTATATTTAGAGGACATTTAGTGTATAGACAGATGTATACAACATACAACAGCCCTTAAGAGAACATAAAAGGTTAGGTTTTCATCTACATTATTGGTGTTGGGACAGGGTGCATTCCACATAGCCTGGTCCCATAGCCTGCTGAGGAGCATCTCTATTTTATATTACTTTTATATCTCTGGCATGAGGCTCCACCTTACACCAGTAGGGGAGCAGGTATAGAGTTCTGCCCATTCCCTACCCAGCACTTGTAATGCTGGAGGTGGGTAGAATAGGAGCAACTTCTGCAAGGCATGGACTCTCAGAGATTTTCCCGATACTAAAAAATTCTCCAATGGCCACTTACCACTGGCATCTGTCTATCTTGCCCTGTCTAAGCATCATGAAGTGGACTTAGACTAGAGAATCTGGCTCCCAAGTCTCGTTTTGGTAAGTGTTGTTAATGCAGCTGCTATTGGTTTTCTCCGTAAAATGAGCTTCATTAAAGTACAGCCATTGTTAAATCTTAGCATAACTGAAACCAGATGACTTGGAACAGGGTCACATACTAAGTAGCAAAAGAGAACCTGCTGGGAAAAATGCTGGAGAGGAAGCTATACAAGTATTAATAGGAAGTAGCTCAGTGGGTGCAAAGGCTCTTTGATGAATAGTCTATTGTGCCTCCACAATGCATGTCAATAATAAAAATGCTAACAGCAGAGTAAGGACAAAATAAAAGGGTACATTGGGATACCAGCTACTGCAAACATAACATACAGCTGAATAATGTCCATGACAGAGTTGTGTTTAAAATTAAAGAGAAACATTGACCATTTTCACTGACTTGTTCAAACCAGATCTTCCCTATATTCAGTGAATTGTGGCTATGTAACCAGCATATATGTCATTGCTGGAGATCTTTTTCTTCTTGGATATGACATCCTGAGCGCCATAGATGAGAATTTAAAAAATACATGAGAGTTAGGTGCCCAGCTGTCTTTAAAGACCAAACTCTGCTGGTTGCTTCTGAAGATCCCATTGATTAGACTCTTTATACGGATCCTGATAATTAATGAACAATCAGGAAGAGAGTGTAATAAACAGTGAATATGGGGTTCTTGTCCTTATGAAGCACCCATCAACCACACACAGGAGACTAACTCACAGCAAGAAATTAAGGTTGCAAAGTGAAGCACTCAAAAGTTAGAAGATTGCAGAACAGAGAATTAAAGAGCAAATGGAGCTCAAAATAAATTGATGAAAACTCTTCACCTTCTTGGATTTAGAATGTAGACACTTCCTTTGAGCTATTTAATATTCCCTGCCATCATAAAATATTACTAGTATACATAGGAAAAGCATATGATGTGTGTTTGCATCTGTGACAATCAGACCCTAAAAGTCTAGGTTGTTGGCATGAGAGCTGGAGCTGCAATGTCCGTACCATTGTTGTTAGCATACTAACTCAAGCCTGGCAGTGTCAGTCTACCTAGGCTGGGAATCTTATTTCCATCAGAAGTGTAGACATGACCTATTTGTCTCAAGTTGGCCTTACACATATTAAGTCTTGTCAAAACTAGAATATCTATTTTTGGTCTCTGCCTCCTACCCATCTAACATGCTGACTCTTAGCCTGGTCTACACTGACCAGCAAATTTGGCGGCAGTAGACAGGAGTTATACAAGCTACATAGAGTGGTTTGTGTAATTTATGTCAAGTTCCTAACTTCTGTTCTGTGCGCCACAGCTAATGCATACCTGTTGGAGCGGTGCTATACTTTTTCTGGAGATGGTTTTAACAGATTGATTTGCAGATCAATTGAGTGGGTCTTCAGTACTGCTCCATGAAACTGGATAAATCAATCTGACGGTGGCCAGTTTGCCGCCCTCCATGTAGATGTTGCTTCTGAAACAGCAGGTAACTAGCGGATGAATGCGAGACTGGTAGGTGAGAAATCTGGATTGTGTTCCCAACTCTGCCACTTACTTCTTCTTTGACTTTGGACAATTACATAACCTTTTCTTGATGGTTCGATAGCCGCGTCAATAAAATGCAGCCTTATGGAAGTGGTTATCACCTCTGAAATCACTTTCGAGCTCCAATGTGCTTTTTATGCCATAAAGGACTAGACAAGTGTCTCCTATTGTGATTTGTTCACTATAACATAGTTATTTTTAAAAAGAAGGTAGCTAAAGGGTTAGACAGCTACCTATGTTGTTGATTGGATCTATTCTCTGAATATCCATATTCCACTGAAATAAAAAAAAAAGCAGTAAAACTTGGCCACTTTATTTGAGAAACAAATACACACTAGTTTCATTAAGCAATGAATGCAGTAAAGGGTTAATGTTGCCCTGATCTTGTTGCTGCCTTCCCCTCTAATTGCTTTCTGTTTCTCTCAGGCGGAAGTTGTAGAGGGCAGTTGAAGTTGAAAGTCTGATTTTCTTTTCTTTTATTCCACCCACTTAAAACTATTGTACTCGCACGGCCAAAGCAGGGAGGGTCCAATAGAAACAAAGCAATCTCGAGAGTGTGAGCTGAAAAGATGACCAAAGAATCAAAGTGGACAGATTCCCTCCGCTATTACTACTGCATCAAATTTTCTCTCTCTGCCTATTCCACCCTGTTTTCGGTAGGTGTCTCAATCATTTCCCACTTTTTATGTTGTTTATGGGAATTAACACATAATACCTGACTTGTGATTTGTTTTACTTCCTGTTTCTCAGAGCTTCACCCTCTGAAATATAAAATCTACTAGTCAATAATCCTGTCTGGTGTTGGGCTGCATGGCAGAGGCGCTTGCTTGTGCTGCTAGAAATCTGGTTGTATTTAATACACGATGATCTCCATTTTGATGGATTTAATATTCCTTCTGCTTGATCTCTCCCAGTTCTCTTCACCCCTTTTGCACGGCTTCTTTAAAAAGTCATGACCAGACTCATCTATCAGACAAGCTTTTATTTTAAGAATACAGATCACTTCAGAAATCAAACACCTTAATGGTTCAAACATTTACTTTGCAATATTCCCAGCTAGATGTTTTATATGCTACATTGGCCTCTGACTCCACACTTAAAGCCTTGTCTCTTTCACTGGAGATCAGGAATGAATTTGAGTGTGCTGTCTGCCAGCTGCTGTTACTAATATCTTCCAGTTCTTAATGGTTGTGGTTTTGGCCAGATCTGTCCTTTTTAATAAAAATAAACACATACAAATCCTCATTTAATTAACAGAATCTTGAAGATGTTAGTCTTTAATACAAACCAGGTCTGTGTGACATTAGCAAAGCAGACTAGTGAAGGAGTAAAACTTAGGAGATGTTGTGAACCTATGTAAATAAGAGGAAGACTCACATCAGTCTCTGCAAGCCATAACCACACACAGCAGAACAGTGAGTGGGTAGATTATTCCTCTGTGCATTGCAATATTGTTTGTGTATCTTTATCATAACTAAATTATTCACCGAGAATATTTATTATGAAGTTTGATTAACCGTTCATGAACCGCTCCTATTGATTACTTGTAAATATTTGCCAGTTAGTTTTGACTAATCATTTTCATCTTAAGAATTGTTTACAACTAGGTATTCAGCATTTTTAGTGTACCGTTGGTCACATGCTATTATTTCAGCTCACCGATTTGCTGACTCAAACAGGAATGTAAACAAATAATTACCTTTTGAGAATGAATTTCTGATGAATGAACTCAGACTGGCAGTGTTTGCCTGAAATACCCACCCTGTTAACAGCTGTTGATCCTGCTGAGAAAAGGTGAAGTGGGTTTCACTGAGTGACTTGTGACTTCCCCTGGACGTAAGAGGGTGGGAATGAAAGAAAGGATCTAGGTGTGGGCAGCTAAATCTTGAGGGAGCAGCCCTATGGAAGCCAAGCCTATGGAGTGATTTGAGCTGAGCTTTGTTACCATGTTGATTGCTTTGTTCAAGCCTTAGGAAGGGCGAGCAAGTTTGGACTCTACACAGTGTGTAGGCTGTGTGTCTGCATCAGCTCAGGAAAAAGAGAGATTCTAGAACTTTAATACGGAGTGAGATTGTATCCAGAGTATAAAGATATGAAGGTCTTGATAAAGCCAGGTGCAACTTGCATGATATGAATTTCCTAGCACATTTGAAATCCCAGCAAATACTCCCACATTCCCAGAGTGTTTAATTCAGTCTAGTCCCATGTGTGAGTAAGACTAGACTGACTTTTGGGGTACGGGGTGGCAATAGCACAACACTCTGTGGATTCAAATAATTTGCCCCAAACCTTAGGTAATAACTGGGTGGTTTCTGTGACGTTCTCTTTTGGGAGAGGGAAAGCCACAACTTTGAAAAGGGTTGGAGGGAAAACCCATGTGTAAACAAGTGGTTTGCAGAAATCTCAGAACCAAAAGTGCTGCATTCAGTAAAGTCCCCAGCAATGTGGGTTCAATTTCCATTAGCTGACAAAAGAATGGAACTTACGAATTTACGATCCAAGTGGATGTAAGCGCGTTATTCACCTATCATCCCTAGGAGCCAGTTCGGTTTCCTTGAAGTGGCTAAGTGTGGTAGGCAGCATCTTGAAGACTGATTACCAGGGGAGTCCAGGCCTGGAGGAAGAATTCTGCTTTGCCAGCCCATCACATATGTAGCCATATTTTAACCTGAATGAACCAGCAGCACCAGTCTGCCTTTCACCACATGCCTATAATGAGGGCGATGATGCTAGGTGAGCATATCAGTAAAAAGTGCAAGATTAGTTTCACTACTTCATTTCTTTCTTCTTGCTAGAGACTTTAAAAACAGATTTGAGTTAGGAAGATTCAATTGTAGTGAGTTTCAGCAAACCGGAGATTCAAAATTATTGGGTTTTGGTTTTGCAGCATTTTAAAAAATAGGGTAGTTTTAGTCCGGGGGGGGGGGAATAAGAATTTGTTATCCGTCCCTAATTTTAGCCCTCTTAGCCTCCTTTTAGAATAGAAAATTAACAAAGTTCTGAAATGTTTGGTTAATTTCCACACAAGTTCTGCCAGACTCCATATGTGTATGCCTCAGACACACCCGTCATTGTTGTATTGGGGCATTTCCATTTCAAGAAGTGCTAGTCACCAGAAGGTGACTTTATAGTATTTCTAATTCTGCTACAAGCAGGAGCTACCAAAAACCTTGGCTGACAACGAACAAATCTGAACCCTAGGTCCAGAAAGTCCAGAAATTTGAGGCAAAGAAATGGAAATCCAGATTTGAATTTTGTGTGTTGGGCCTTGGTAGGCACTTCCTCTTGTGAGATTTTTTTCATCAAAATTGTATAGACGCCTGAGATCGGTAGAGTTCAGAGAAGTATCCAAATGTGTGGGGTCTTATTAAATCCCAGGTCCCACACTTTGAGGTTCACCCATTAAAAATAACAGTGTTGTGGTACAGAAACTGAGTCCAGAGTGATGTTCCCACATCATCTCCCTCACCGCCATCAGAAATGATTCAGGAAGTCAGAACACGTACACAAACCCATCTCCTAATATGGACTTGGTTTCTCAGAATAATCTGTTTTTCTGTGAAGAGTTATGTGGCCTTGAAGCCATTGTCATCGTGACCCATTCATGTTACTGAAAGCAATAAATTACTGGCTTCCCTTTGGCATTTCATCCGCTCATCTGATTACAGCAGTTTGTCCCTCATCTGAGTCACTTCTCTTCCTCAGGGATGTTCTGAATGATGCCCTCTCTTGTACACCTCTGCTCTTATTGTTGTATTTGCTTCCTCCCATTATGCATTTCCTTTCACTGCATTTTGTCACTAAGCTGTTGTGGCCAGCCACTGTTTCCAGCTCTCGCTTCACAAGAGTTTCAACCTCTGGGGCATTACTCACGTTCAGCAGAAAAGAGGCTCTGCCTCTGTCACTAAACTTAGTCGGGGCTGCCCTTACATTTGTGGAACATGCTTTGCATGTATCAGGTGCTATGTAACAAAATGATATTAGGACTAGTCTACACTGAAAACTTACAGCGGCACAACTCCATCAATACAGTTGTAAGAGTGCTTATGTACCCATGTTATGCCAGTGGAAGAGAGCTCTCCTGCCAACATAACAAAATCACCTAAATGAGTGATGGCAGCCATGCCAGTGGGAAATGCTCTCCCACCAACGTAGCGCTGTGCACATGAACATTTGCGCTGGCAAAACTTGGGTCGCTCGGGGGAATGTTTTTTTCCATATCCCTGAGCAACAAAAGTTTTGCTAGCATAAGTGCTAGTGCGGACACAGCCTTGGTCCTGAGTGATTGTGTATCATCAGTAGAAGTCTTGCTGATCAAATCATTCTTGGTAAATCTTTCTAATTTCCATTTAGAACCTTTTTCTCTTAAGTTCACAGAGTGAGGTTTCCTTCATATGCAAGTCTACAGCTTTCTCCTGTAGATAGTTATGTGTAGTTGCCTTCCTGGGAGGAAATAGCCCCATGACACCAATATCCAGTCTATCTGACAGGGTAAAGAACAGCATACTTCGAAGGCAGTGGAGTTTAGAGAGACGGCTCCCTGGTGAACTTAGCCTTAGCTAATTGCTGCTTCATAAGAATAAGTTTGAGAGAAGTGCTGTTGTGAATTGTTAATGAGCAGATAAAAGGAAAGTTTTTGATGATGCTTCGAAGTTTAAAATTGTCAGCTCCAGCAAGAAACAAAGATGGTGCATACAAAAATAAAGAGAAATCTCATGCCCTGGGGTGTAAATGGAGAGCTGCATGGGGTCAGTAGGAATTTCCCTTCCAGTCCAATTGCAAAACTGACTGCATGCTTTATAAAAACAACAGAGTCCTGTGGCACTTTTAAAGACTAACAGATTTATT